>CM031243.1:566214263-566934263 GCA_018340775.1 Taxus wallichiana var. yunnanensis | reverse complement strand
CAATTATATTAATATACGTAATATATAAATTGATCAATTATTCAAACGACCTATCACTTAGTCAATTTATAAAAAATGGAGAATTTATGTTTGATGTGATAAGGTTATATGTTATTTAAAAAGATTCTTCTTTGTGATGGTTGATTTATAATGTCTTCATGTGAGAAGCTTCTTCATTTAATGTGGAATACATATGTAATTAGATTCCATGTTCACTTGCAGACATCTAAAGATAAAAATTATAATAGACTTCCTTAACACAAGCTGATGCAATTAATGTGGAGCAATTAATGTTTGGTTTTCTATATCATCAACGAGACCAATAAATGAAGTAGTTTGTGTTTGTCTATAAGTGGTTCCATTAAATTTAAATTGAATGGTATTTATAATTGGGTAGAAAACAATTATATTTATTTATATTAAAAAACACTTTGAAATAAAACATTTGTGATTGAAAAAGACATTTTTATTAATAGAAATATATAATATAATATTAATTGTGTAAACTATTATTATATTTGGTGTGTGGTTTGACATGTCTAAATCTTAAGTAAAAATAATTATACTTTTTTAATATTTGTAATTTACAAATTTTAGGGTTAAAGTGTATGGATAATTGTTTGCTATACCATCCATTAAAGTACAAATCAATCATAAAACAAATTTAATTGTAATATTATAATTCTATTTATAAAGTGTATGAAAGTAAACAACTAGAATCTCTCTTACTAAATAAATGTTCTTTTATATATATATATATATATATATATATATATATATTAAATTCTATAAAAAAATCAATTATAATTTATTACATTACATAGTATGTGATTTATAGTAATCAAATTTAATTAGTTAATTTTAAGGTGTTGAGAATAAATATGACGTGTAAGGTTTAACTTTATTTGATTTTATTTCACAATTTAATAATAGTTGTCAAGACATGAAGGTGCGATTGTGCACCAATAAATGGCATAGATCTCACACTAATATTTGGGGATGCACAACATTGGGACACTAGGAAACAATCTTACTACTTTTTCCTTGGTAAGTGTACATAAGCTTGGAGAAAACAGACTTCTAAGTTTGTTTTTAAGAAATTTATGAATCGTCTTATGGTAACCATAAGCATTGAATCTATACACTTAATCACTAATAGTCTCATTGGTACCTTATTTTGATTGAGCAATCTATGTAAAGGTGACCTTCATGCTAATTTTGATTAAAACATGTATGAGGAGTTGTCAACTAGTGTGGTAAAAGCAAAAATATGTTATAATATGAGAGTAGCCTAAGCCCATATATGTGTGGTTTTATTCGGGGGAAGTGGTTTTGCATCATTTTATGTAGCTTGTGAGCATGCATAAGCTATGTTACTTGTTTGCACTTGGTTATTATGTGTTTATGGATATATGTAGTTTCAAGTTAATTCTACATTAGTATGTTCAACATTGGTGAAGTACCTTAAAAAGCTCTATGGTATTGTTTCGGATCTAGACAACCCTTTAGGAAGTAGTAAGAAAAATATCCAATAAGAGAGAAAAAATAATGGTTTCATGGAGGAATGTATTTTGTAGGATGAAGAATGAAAAATATGTTTTATGTCACCTTTATGCCTTGCATTTATACTTATGTAAATGACATGAATCTTGAAGGCCTCAACAAAACCACAACATTGTGTGATAGTTAAAAGTATGGTATATAACTAGAGAATCCTTAAATATGTGTGGCATCACCAAATACATTTTTAGGATCCCATGTTAGTTGAGAAGGACCACTTTTATACTCCACATCCACAAGTGAAATTGTGAATTAGTTGAACTTCCATCAAGAGAAATCTCAAGGCAAGATATGTGTGACTTCTCAAGAAGTTATGTAAAGAATCTATGATACAACTTACATTCCATGATATAAAGTTCATATAGGAAACTCTTCCATCTAAAATTCCTCGTTCTATCTCCATACCCTATGTCATATTTCAAATTTGCAAAACTAAATTAGACAAAAGAGTGTTTCTTTGGAAAAAGAAAATTTTCAATGGAAAAAGAGTGATGTTTATCCTTGTTATCTCCCTAAGGTGGCATGTTTCCACCATGACATAAACTCGATAATTGTGAGAGATTTGAACAATCATCGAAGAGGTCCCAACCTAAAAGACAATGACCTACATAGATTTTTCTTAAGAAACCTATCATTAAGAGATGACAACAAGGTTCTAGAAGGGAGGATCCAATACAAAAGAGGATCGATTTTTCTCTAGATTCAACGTGTTAGGATAAGGATTTTTACAAAACATGTTGGCCGGTTTAGGATTTCTATTCCCAATGGATGCCTTTTTGTTAGCCTCGGTGTTCCAAACCATAATTTTTCTATCACCACATGTTTTAGGATGGAGGAAACCCATCGATTTGGCAAGCAATACATGAGGGGACTATCTCAAATCCTATGGTGAAGGTCTTAGAAATGAAAGCATGTTTTAGTTATATTGATGTATGTAACTTTCTGCGTAAAGCAATAAAATATGCCTTATGTGTTAATAAGCTCTTTTGAGGAGTTTTCGATGTCAACCTCAACATAAACACGCATGTTTGGTTGAGTAAAGTAAATATGGTTAGCTTCATGAAAAATAATGTACCTAATAGGTTTAATAATCTCTAGTGTGAAATGCTAGAGAGGGAGTGAGAGGCTAGGAATCCCAACCCAAATGAGGACCTTGACGGACACTTGCTCAACAAATTTGAAGTCCCGTGTCCAAGAAAAAACACCATGATATTATTTCTCAAAAATATAGCTTGAATTGGTGAGCATGGGTTGCGATTGTGAGGGTTATTTGATAGAAAAGAAAACATACCCTTATTGAGATTTATAGCTATAAACACATAAATCCCATTAGGATCCTAATGGTGTTTGATCCAATTATGGATATATTCCTTCAAATGGATGCGACCAAAAAATAAGAAATAATATATGTTTTTTCATTTTATTTAACAACTTTATCAACAAAAACAACATTAAACAAAATATCGGATGGAGAAAGAGATACCTACTCATTTTTATTATTATTGATAAATGGTTTTAAAGGAGACCATACCCCATGGAACAAAAGGCTCAAAATCCAAAGTATAAAATGAAAGTACAGTGGATTTTTTTATATGTTGAGGCCACACCCCAACCGAAAAAGCCTAAGAGAGTTATATAGAACAATGAAAAACAATGCAGGGCAAACTACCAAGAAGAAGCCCAACAACAACCAAAAAAAGCGATCTGCGGCGGTTGTGTAAGCTGCAAAAAAACTAACAAGGCAAAAAAATCATGTAACACAAGATTGTTATTTGATAAACTTATTGAACACCTTTTGAGCATCCACCAAGGCATTGTAAAGGTTGAGACCGGTTTGCTTATCGGGATTACAGTTTGCTCATTCTTTAGGCCTTCTTCTTGGCCTTACCATCCTTCTAGATGTCCTCCAAAATGACACTGATATCACAAATGTATTTTACGGATGTGGATGAAGTCAAGAAATGCTTTGTGCATGGAGAGTTGGTTGATTTGCTTGTTGACATAATGTAGCCAAAGCGTAACACACACACACACACATAATATACTACAAATATCTTGAACTCAAAGAAAATAAATCTTCTTCTTCATTATTGAATGATGAATTACAATGCTTCATAAATAAGAAAACAACTCCCAACTCGAGTTGCAAGAAAAATCTAATTAACATTCACTAAATCTACTCTAGATTGCAAAATTTAGTATTTTTAGCAGTTAACTAGAACCTGCTTATTCTTAGTAAGTTCACATGCTTATTCATACAGGCACAAAAATTACCACGCATCTTTTACATACCTAAATTAGAGGAATTTCCAACTTTATAACCTATTATGCATTCAAGAGACTAAAATTAACTAATGCCCTAAAATAGGAAAAAATTGAATTACAACTTAAATCCTAATTTTCAGCCCTGGATGTTGGATTTGTGCCAAAAAATGTCTTGAAAATGGTTGTATTAGTGAGAAGTAAGGCTTAAAAAGAGAGCAAGAAGAGCAACATGCAAGATCCATAGTAGAACAAGTGTCTCCAATAGTGGATTATTATATGTAGTAAATTATAATGTAATAAATTTTATATATAAACATAGTCATTCAAGGCATGATAAACCATCATCCTCATTAATTAAAAATGTAGTTATTTCAATCTCTATTGAGGTGGAAATTTTATTAAAAAAATCTATTCTATGGTGAAATTATTTATTATGCCAATACACATTCTCAATGGGTGTGGTGGTGGGTATTTGTAATGTGCGGGGATAAACAATTAATGATGACCTTATGTATAAAATTCATTTGAATTTCATTGGCTAATTTTAAATTTAAAGTTGGCACCCATGTAACCGCCACTTAAATTGTTTCCCTATTTTCTTTGAGAAGTTAATCATAACACCTTGTCCATACACTAGAGTTTGGATCATCTTTTTCTTTATTTTTTTAGCCCAAAATATTTGTGTAGATAGATTGGTACCATTTATCACCAATTGATAGGAAATTTTCAAAAACAAAATATTCACTAAAGTGCATGAATGACAAGGTATTTTCATGTTAGAGAATGTTTTAGGGGTTCGTACTTCTACAAAATTAGTGTCACGCTATCAATACTCAATAGATCGAGGTATGATATTATGTTTTTATCATGATGATTCATTTCTTCAATCCACTTCTTGAAAGAAGCTTGTACAAAATTTCTATATTAATGGTTCTCCTTGTCATATGAATAATTTGATGTAGATTTTTCCAGTGAGCCCTGAACAATCATGGTTCCAAAGCGAGAAAGGAAGTTTTCACTTTGAAGGTATTCAACAAGGTCTTGGTTATAACCCATAAAACCCTATACCGATGTTGTATTTGAATTTCTGAATTTGAAAAATATTTCAAATGGTTTGAATTTGTTACTCTTGTTGGTTATTTTATTGTTCGAGTGCTCCAAGTAATACTTAAACAACATGTTAACAAACACTATATCCCCATAGCGTAAAGCTTAGGGGGCTGTGAAACATGAGCAAAGTTTAATTTAATTATGATTTGCTAATTTTGTGTATTACTGAGGCTCTTATCAACCATGTCCATGGTTTACTCATGATAACATTGTTTTATTTTCCCATTGGACTAGGGAGATCCAAGTCTTAGAGAAATCGAAGCTCAAAATACTAGTATGAATTGAGTTTTGGGTATTCCTCTCACTCTTTATTGGTTTGTTAAATAAATCATACAACCATAAGGATTTGATATGTCATGAAGACCTCAAATTTTATGTGGCTTGTTTAAAAGTGATTTTTGTTGAAATTGATTTGATAAAAGATATGAAGGAAATTATTGACATTCATATGGGTGGTACATATTTCTCTTAATGTGTGATATATATATATCAATTCTGTAAATATATATTTCACTATTGATCCTCAAACCACCTGATTTGAGAAGGCCCTTTAATGGATAACTCTTGGCTAGAATCATAGAAAAGCACAATAGAAATCAACGCATGACCAACTCCATTAGTGATAGTTGGACCATTATTACTAAGAAAAACACTCTTTTGGCCTCTATGGTGCAACTAAGATTCCCCCTTCTATGTATAGATCTATATGTGGTCCTATAGATGGAGCCTCAATAGCTAATGGCAAAACATATACTTTCTTTATCTCGGAAGTGCCACTATCCACACACCCTTCAAGTGATGACCACCATTATTCCCTGGTAGATTATGGTGTTCACATTGCATTCATCACATCCCCATTCTAGGGTGATATATATACACATATATGTAAAAGATAATAAGGTGAATCTCAAATGCAAAACCATGCTTTATAGGTCTTAAAGTACCTCACCTTCATAGGATGGGAACATGTTGAAACAAATGATATCCATTTTGAATAAGTGATTTATGTATGGAAACCAACAACACATGTCTTTGCTTCAAACTTGATAGCCCTCAAAGGCATCAAAAAGGGAAACATTATGCACCTCAATGTTTCCCATGATAGTGTATTCATGAAATGTATAAGGATTTATTGAACCAATTCATAGATACAGTCATGGAAAATTGTTAGAACTATCAAAATATGAAATTGTTATGTCTGCAAGAGGTTGAAATCATATGATCTCTCCTTCATTCTATTACTTGCACTAGTTGGCTTGGTGAAATCTATAATCATGAGCCTATTTGTGGAGGAGTGAGCAAACATGTTTTATCTAGCACATTTATAGTCTAGAGAAACTTTTTTATTGTGTGGGGGTGGGGAGTTATAGAATGGGCTAGTTTTCTAACCAAAAATCCATGTTGTAAATATTAATTTGAAAAGGATTATGACATGTTTGAGTGGCCTTTCATTTTTTCCATGCTTCAATTCCTAAGGTCCAGTCCTCACTTTTTTCACTATGTCGATATGTTGTTTCAAAGTGTCGGATCTTGGATCACCATCAATGGGATGTAATCACACAAATATGAGCTATATAGAGAAATTACACAAGGTTATCCATTGGCTCTCTCTCTCTCTCTCTCTCTCTCTCTCTCTCTCTCTCTCTCTCTCTCTCTCTCTCTCTCTCTCTCTCTCTCTCTATTTTCTTGTTGCAAAAGGATTCAACTATATGTTAGCCAACTACTCTTCTAGAGGTTTGGTGAAAGGCATCTCTATCACACATTTTAACCAATAGATCATCAAAGGATTTTTTATGAGTCTTTTCTCTTCCCTTTATAAGAGGAATCTTAGTCGAGAATGACTTGATATTTTTTCTTGCTTCAGGCTATTCCGTCAAATAGAGAAATACTTAATGCTATAGACAATTCTCCCCCCCCACACCTCTTTTATTTGAAGGATATTAATGGAAATGATCTTAACTAGGTGTGTAATTCAATTTTTTGGAATTCCTTTTTCTTTTCAAGATTCTCTTTCTGAAATTTGGTCATATGTGGTTCATAGGGTAGACAAGAAGATAACAATTAGATCACTATACATCACTCCTTTGCAGCTAAATTCTTAGTTTGTTCGAAAGACTTATTTGTAACTCATGTTTACTATTCCTTTTGTTGAGATCCTTCAAAATCTTCCTATGCTAAATTAAAGAAATTTTATTTTATGGGATAACTTAGAGGTGAACAAAGGATTCTATAGGGTTTCTTGGTCATCTATTGCATACCTAAACAAGTATAATGCCTTGGACTTATAGACTCAAACTTCAAGGACATGCCTTAAGTGTCAAATGTATCACTAGAGACTTCAAAGGTAGGAATGGTTATTTTATTGAGAAATTGAATAATTCAAGGAGCTCTTCTTGGTAGAGAATATTGGTGTGATATTGACTTATAAACTCTTCTTCTCACCCATGTTCCATTAAAATTGGTGGTACTTTATTCCCGAAAAGAATTTTGTAGGCTTTGCAAAATACTCAAACTCAACATCATTTGGATTGGAAATATTTTCATGAATGATATGTCCCTCAACTCTCATTCTCTCTAGTGCTCTCTCATTCTTACCTTTCATAATGTCCCCTTTGGCATGTTTCCTTGGATTAAGAGCCTTAGGCTCTTTAAAAAGGGAATCAAGACTATCTGTGACATTTTTCGTGATGTTCTTGTAGTTGGTTTACTTGGGATTTCTTAAGGATAAAGTCCAACTTAAGAATGAGGATGTCGAGTCCATTATTGATATTCAAAACTCCACACTTTGGATGATTATCTCCACAAAATTGGTGTCTTGTCGGTGGAGAGATTGGAATTGGCCTACATTTACTTCCTTTTGTCGGTTTAAACCCCATATTGTTTAGCATCTTCTTTCCCCTTAGCATATTTTGTCAAATACCCTTAATCACCATTAGAAATTAAGATCCTTGGACTCTTCTTAGGCTAAGAAGTTTTCCAATCTTTGGAAAGCCCATATTGAGCTTTAAAAGTCCATTTTCTCTAGTGTATTCTCTATCAAGGTTCACCGATTGGAGATAAGCTTAAGCAAATGAGGATCCCAAATCTCACCTACCCTACCCGCCATCAAGTTGAGATAATAAAGCACCTTTTTGGTTTTTCCCTCAAGTTCAATTTGTATGGAATTCAATCCATACCCCTTTTCAACCTTTTCTTCTAGATCTTTTAACTTGGAAAATGGTTCTTTTAAGGGACTCGACCATGTTATCTACCAAATACACCAATTTTTAGCAAATCTTTTGTGCTGACATTCTTTTTTGTATTTGGAAAAACAAAATTCATGTTATTTTTATGAATTTAGCAATGTAAAGATATTTATTGACTAACAAATTCATTGTTATCTCCAATTTTTTTCTTCAAATCTAGGTCCAGTGGAGAAGATATGCTTGGAGGTGGAACATCTCCAGTCTACTTTGAGCCGTTGAGGGAGTGCTTTGTGTGTTGTTAGTTTGGTGCCTCTAGATTCTCCTCGTTATCACTCTCCTTCTCAAGGTCATGGCTAGGGGTTTTGACATTGTTGCTCTAGGAGAAGTTGGAGCTTCTCTTCTCATTCTTGTCCAAGTAGGCCGAAAAACTAAATAAAAATACCAAAATGATGGGTGGTATCCCATACCGACATTCAGCATACCCTTCGGTGGCGTCGAGTAGGGGGCAACCCGATAGGACCCCCTCTTCCGCCTCTTTTATCCACCATGTTTTTTGTTGTTGCTTTGTGTCTTTTTTTCTTGTTGTTTGTGTGGTTTATGTTCTTGATTTTATTACAAACGCTTTTATTAATTATATGTAATAATGACAACCATTTTGAAATGTTTTAATTATACTTTCTCAAGACTAACATTTTATGATGTCGTGATGATACTTCTCAAGACTAGTATAACTCGAAGTAATTTACATTTTGAGGTATTATTTTTCCACTCATTTTTTACATGATTAACATCATATGATTATATATATTTAATAAAAATACAATTTTCAATAAAAATTATTATTATAATATATAAAATAAGAAACATGGCATTAATATTTTTTTATTGAAAAACACTCTTATATTGATCAAGAAAAGTACATAGGGTTTCCAACCAAAAAGTGGGTGGAAAAGTGACACCCAGAATTCACACCAGGCACACACGTGCCACGGGATACAAAAAGCATACGAACAACAAGCAAGTCACGAAGTGACGAATCACGTAAAAGAGAATTAAGCAACAACAAACATGGCGGATGGAGGAGGAGGTGGAGGCGGCGACCTCGTGAAGCATCACCCCAACCTTGTTGCGAGGAGGTCGGAGAAGATGGCACAAGATCCCACCCATCACCTTGATCGCGAGCTAGATCATCATGTCCGGCCGAAGAAATAGCAAGAGACAAGTGAAGAAATTTTTCAGAGTAGCCTCCACCCCAAGATGGCGATGACTCTAGTTGGGAGGCTCCTCCTCCGATCACAACATGCCATTAATATTTATGAGACAAATATATAATATATATTTGTATTAAATAATTTGATTTCCTTTATAATTAAAGAGTTTCCTCCTAAAACGAATCCAAACACATTAATAAATAAAAAAATAATTAAATTAAATTTGAATCCTTGGCGCAAGTGACCCTTTTAATCAATTAAAGAATCTTTTTGTTGGGTGTGTGAGAGACATTCAAGAAGGCGGCCTTTTGTATTCATTATATAAACTTTTAAGCCATGTCTATTCGTTCGTTTCCTTTCACAAGATCATATCTTAGTGAAATGATGGCTTTTACTTGGTGTTTAATTTTTATATGGAAAGGCGAGTTCTGCTTTTCCTTTTGGCGGTCTTTGTTTGTTTCATTTCTTTAAATGATTCATCTCTCTCTTTTGAGTTTTTTTCCCAAGATTTAGTTGATGTCATTATTTAGCTTGTCTTATGTTTTTAGACAAAATATTGATTATATTTTTTAATGGTTTTATCAATTTAAGAAACTGATTTAATTAAATGAAGGGGGAATGAATGAGGATTTTAGAGTCGTAGAACAAGTAATCCCAATGTGAGATCAATAGTGAAGTTGTCTTATCGAAAAAATTGGATTGGAGTAGAATATAGATGTAGGAAATGATTTTATAATAACTATGGACAAACTAACCACATTTACTTTGTAAATAAGATTAATTTAATATCGATATAAATCAAATTTAATTATAGAAATGTAACATATTTATTATATTATAGAACATATGAATGGTATTGATTGAATTGCAAGTTTACACATATAACAATCATAAACAAGTAGTAAAAAACATGTTCAAATAACAAGGCGAGAAGGACCTAGAAAAATTGATGGAAATAGAGAATCTTGACTATAAGCATATCACTCTTTTTTAGTGGCACTACCACTATCAAATACCGCAAAACTAATTTGACGACACTTTTCGTCCCGCTCATGGAATCCAAAACCTAACTCATTTTTCTAGAATTTTTGCTACAAGTGAGTGGGATACAAATCTCCTTTCTTGAACTAATTAACCTGAATTAGGTTGGGGAAGATAGGTTAAAGGGTTAGAAACCGGTTGTATATTCATATTTATTAATCAAATAATCAACATGCAAAATAGAATATAGCTCCAAGGAATAATTGATGTAAGCAATAAGATACGATTTTTTTAATGACAAAAAAGAGAATACTTGGTTGATACACAAGCACATAAGGAAATATGGATGTGTAGACAAGCTATGGAGAGTGTGAGAGACCTAAAGATGCTTTTTTATGGAGGCTAGAACTGGAAAATGCTCTGGGATATGTTTGTATAGGTTGGGACTATAATGGAGTATGGTCGGCACTTTTATATGGTTTCAAACCCCTTTGTGTTAGGGTTCTACAAATTTGGGTGTTCATCAGTGACATAAACCTATACTTGATTGTCGTAGATTAGGGTTCACACAAATACGGAAAAAATTCCTATAGTGACCTAAAATAAGTATAAAACCCTAGACATATACAACAAACTTCATACAACTATTAGATAACAAAATGAGAAATTTGTTTGGTGAGGCTAGAGTGACCTAGTAGTCAACCCCTATTGAATCGATTAAGCATTACACTACATCCCCTCAAGCGGGACAAAGCCTCATGTAGTTTTCCTAGTGTAGGTGCAAGTGTGAATGGAACTCTAAACCAATCATGTAATGTTCTCTTAGATATCTTCATCCAAAGATAACATGCATAGCTATAGATAGATAAGAATATACCCTTGATGGTTGTGTTCAATGTATGAAAAATTAGAATGGATGTTCTTGATGATTTTGGAGTTTGTTTGGAAATAGGAAACCTTGGCTTGACCTTTTCTATGGCTTGGATCGTGACGAGAGAAGCTAAAATCCTTGACTCGGTTGATTTCTTCATACTTGATGTCCTGTGTTTCTCCTAACGATGTGGTGTTGTTATAGATCAAGGAGGATAACTTGAGTGCTTTAGATTTGTATTCACAATAGTGGTCCTTTAAAGTAACAAGTGAGTTCAAATGATGAGTCAAACTTTCTTATAAGGTGTCCGTGATTACTAAATTTCCTAAAGTTGACCTAAGGGATAAAAAATGACCCAAAGAAAGATTCAAAGTATTATTATTTTCATTAGGTACAAAAGGAAAAGGTTCTACCAATTGGCCAGGACGTAGAAATACGACACTGGTCCATGACCTTACGGTTTCAAACAAACAGTTCATGGAATTAATTTGGAGTTTATGCTCAACTTTGTATTTATGTGACTAGGTATATTGATGAATGGGTAGTGTGTGTGATAGAAATTCATGAAATAGAAACAAGAATACGACACTGAGATTAGGATGCATGCAAAAACATAGTGTAGGGATGAGGTCAAAATTGTCATTGCAAATGAAATTTTCCAAATTGAAGCACTTGTCTACATTCCCCTTTTAAGATTGAAATTGAAATTGTATACTTAAAGGAAAAGTTGTGTGAGTGTGGAAACACACTTTGTCTTATATCGGCGTTGTTTGCACTCTTATGTTGGTGTTGGCATGCTCCATGATGGAACAAACAACATAGAGTGTAATCAATGTCCAAAAATATAAATCAACTTTAACTCAATTTAGAAACATGTATTTGTAATTTGAACATTTATAATTTGTAACTAGTAAGAAGTGAAAGAAGGTAAAACACTTAAAAGGAATACACATTCTAGATCTTTGAAGGAAAATCTCACGAGTGTTGTATGTTTGGATATTTCTAAATTTGTAGTTGTTTCCAAAATATTGGGGTGATCAGTCCCCCATGGTTCCAAGAAAAATCCAAAGTCATATGGAGGAGTTAAGTGTTGCTTAAACTTGATGCCCAAATAAGGTACCAAGGACTTAGTCCCAAGAACCTAAAATATGGAAGAGTTAAAGTAGAGATTTCTAGTCGCTCTTCTTTCTTCCAAAAAGAGTATGAGATTGAAGGTTTTTGCAAGGTTTTATAGTCATCTTAATTTTCTTCAAATTCCACACCCATAAACTACACCATTGCAAACAGATCTAAGTTAAAGTATAAATTAGCACCAACCAAAAGGGAAAGGATGGCCCATGCCCCCACCGAGTGATGTCCTATAGGTGAGTATCAAATTTTCATCTTGGCATGCCTAATAAAGGATAAAATGAAAAGGTGCATGCCCCCATACCTTGTACGTTTATAAGTGTGTAGATGCATAATGTCAAAGATGTCACAATTCATCGAAGTGTAATAATTTTGCCACAGATGAGCCTAGTAAATTTTATTACATACTAAATTCTTGTAATCGATTTGTAACTATATGAAATTTTTAAATGCTCAAATTTTTCCCTATAATGGAACCATCCCTTTCTAAACTATAGCATGCCATGGTTTTATCCATGTTGTATGGTTTTGTCACTATGTGCACACTATTCCTATTTTATGTTCCTATTCTAGTGTAAATGTGTCTTGTTTCGACCCAATTCTAATTATAAAATCCTATTTATAATTGTATATAATTACATTAAATGCCACCTCTTTTGAGGAGAGTGATATATGCAAGTAGAATTCTCTACTCAAAATAAATGATGTGTACCCATGTTGTATTTATTCGATAATCTACCTTGGATAACATGGAGGGCGATGACCATCGTAGGATTATTGTATTAGAAAAATAAGGGGTTGTGCATGGTATAGACCAAGTCACAAAAAATACGTGAATCATGTAACAATAAATAGTACTAATCAATAAATCCAAGAGTCTAATAACATACATGTATGCAATCATGAAGTATGTAAACAAGGAAAATTAGCAGACAAACAGAAGATAAAGAAATACAACAAAGTTATACCTTCTTTGTAATCTCTTGCAAACCTCAAGTAAGATCGTAGAAGCTTTTAAACTTGTTTGATATTGTTGATGATTGGATTATGGGTGCTCTTTGATATTACTCTCCAAAGGGATTTGCAAATGCTACGAGCAAATTTCACAAGGATGCGGGAACAAATTCAACAGAAGTTGGATGTAATTTTCTCAAAGCTCCAGGGATGGATTTACAAAGGAAATGGATGACTTTTATAGCTGAGGGTGAGGCCATGAGAATTGGATCTTAGTTTGAATTGGCTCCAAGGTAATAATTATAATTACCTGAAATAGTAAGATGACCATATCTGTGTAGTTGCATCTTTGCGAGGCAATCATTATCTTTGAATTCATCTGAGAAGTGGTTGACGGGCATTGTTACCTCGCCCGCCATTGTAGGCTTCTGGAAGTGGAGTGAAGTGGATAAAATAATTAATTAAATAACTAATTTAATTGTGAGGTAATAATTAACCATTTATTTAATTAAATGTTTAATTATATGAGCTAGAAGGTGTTAGGAATTAATTTAATTAATTCGATGACATATTATAATTCATTTTTAAATTATAAAGGGTGGGAATGTGACTTAGGAAATAGAATTAATTTAATTAACTCTAAAAGGGAGTGTTTAATTGATGGAATTAATTTACTTAATTCAAGGATATGTTGTGGCAAGATAGAATTAATTTAATTAATTCTAATGGGATAAAGCAAGATATAAATATGTATGTATTTTTAGGGTGTCTACATTTGCCCATGAGGGATTCACTTAGTAAAAGTATTGTATAACACGTTTGTTTAAAGGATATTAAAGAATACCCTTAATTTTAGTTTTTACCTCTAATTATTCAATTTACAATACCCCCTCCTATTATATTATTAGAATGAAAATACCTCCTATTTTCCCAATGTACCGTAAGTACTTACCCATTTTTCCATTTCAATTTTATTCACCCCCATTAATTTCTACCCCGATATATGAAATAGAAAATATATCATGTTTCTAACTCAATTATTCTTTTCTTAATACATCATTTCTCTAGAAAGAGATTTTAAAGCCATTGAGGGTTTTGGGGATCTCGGGGCAAGAAGTTCAAAGAAAATTGGGTTCACCACATGATTTAATAAAAAAATAATTAAATCTAATTGCAGAGTAACTAATATGCTAAAATACAATAGACATACAAAGGCTAGGCACTCAAACAATGCAACACTACAAGAAAATGGGAGAAATAGATGACTTAGTTAAATCCTGTGCAATCGGGAATTGGTGTAGGTGATGTAAAGTGTTGAACAAGGCTGGAATTGTGTCGCAACTACTCTCTGTAAAATCTGGATTATGAGAATAATGCCAGACAAGGGCACCTAGTCTTTGGAAAAGGGCACACGGGTGTCGATGACTATTCTGAGCCTTGGTGGTATGCGGAGGAGGGTCAAGATCCGCTTTCTTCGTGTCACTAGGGTTTCGCTTATCACTTCTTGTTGGTCTCCTAGTATTCACACTTGGATCACCAAGGGTACATGTAACTTGTAACACAAACCCTAGCTACCTGCACAAGCTCACAAACACATCAAATTGGAATGAAAATGTAATATGTGAAGTCAAACTGACCCCTGACGGTCACTTGATGAGTGAACTTATGACCAATCATTGCACTACATTCTAGAATCCATGTAGTTCTTTGTACTTATGTGTGTAATAGTTTCCTTAGGTTGCCCTTGTGCCAATGACTCCAAGATAACGAGCTATAGCTAGATAAGATGAAAATGTGTGATATGGAATTGAGCACTTCCCTTCTTATGCAGTGTATGCAACTAAAAATGTAGTCCCTTTGATGGTAGTGATAGTATGTAGATGATATTTCCCCTTAGATTTTCCATCCAGAATAATAGAGTGTATGTTGTGTATATATATAGATCTCTTGATTGAATTTTGACACTAGTGACACGAAATAACGACTATGAGTTGGCCAAAACTCAAGCTTCTGAAATTACAAATGTGAGAGATCAAAACAATAAAAAAATGAAAACAAGTGGATGGACAAATAATTGTGTCACCAAAGTGAATATTTTTCTTACTTAAGATCCATGCATATAACAACATACTTAATGACATAGTACATTAGTAACATGTGTGTTATTTTGTGTCTACACTTATATTTGCAGATAGAAGTAGAGTCATTAGCATCCATGTTTTCACAAGTAAAAATCCATCGTGCAAAGAATCTATATTAATGTTATCATTTTCCATAGTACATGAGGAGGAGGATGGAGGGTTATTCATGGCTATGGGAAATGAGGGAGAACATGTAGTAAAGTTTTGGTCAAGGAAACTATGCAAATATCAAAGGTTTGGAAACCAACAAGAAGATAATTTTGGAAGTCAAGGAGTTGTTGGAGGACTTTTGGATCATATTGAGGATTGTAGGTGCGGTCACGAAATTCAAATTCTGTAGTGACATTAGCAAATACTGGTTGCATGTGCATATAGTTCATATCGTGCTTTGGAGATGAGTACCTTTTTTAGCCATCAAGGTTTTGGGATCCTAGGCAAGGAGTTTGAAAAGAGTGGGGTTCACCAAATGATTTAATATAAATTGAATTAAATCTAATTTTAGAGTAACTAATGTAACAAATGATAATATACAACAAATATACAAGTGTTAAATACTCAAACAATGTAACACCTAAAAAAAAAGAGGGATACGTGACTTAGTTGGTTTTTGTGACCTAGAGGTAGTCGAATTGTGTATTTGCTAGATCTGATTGGAAATGATGCAAAAATGGTTGGTGAGAGTTCTAAAACTCTGTTATGTGTGCGGCAGAAATGTCCACAAGAGGACAAAAGCGCCCAAGAGCTAGTGTCATTGCAGGTGTTATTGTTTGTGTAAATCTTCGAGGTCTTATCCTTTTCTAGGTATGAGGGTCTTCACTCCAATATCTACTTTGTCACTCTGACTTTGTTGTTAGGGTTTTGATCACACATGTAACCTATAAAAAAACCCTAGCTATCTGCAAAAGCTCACAAACACATTAGATCTGAATAAAATATGTAATATGTGAAGTCAAACTAACCTCGACGGTCACCGATGAGTGAACTTAGTACCAAGTGTTGCACTACATTTCAAAATCCATGTAGTTCTTTGTGTTTGTGTGTGAAATAGTGTCCTTAGGTTTCCCTTGCACCAATGATACCAAGATAGTGAGCTATAACTAGCTTTAATGAAAATATGTGGTATGGAATTCATCACTTCTCTTCCTATACTGTGTATGTAGCCCAAAAATGTAGTCCCTTTTCATAGTATTTATAGTATGTAGATGTGATAGCCCCTTTGAATTTCCATCCAGAATAATAGTATGTATGTTGTGTATATATATGAATCTCTTGTTCAAATTTTGACACTAGTGACATAAAAGGCCAACTATGAACACGAGATAAGGATTAAAAAAATGAAAAGTCCAACCGTAAATGTCAAAATGTGTAAAAAGAATAAACAAGACATAAGTGCCCATAATGGACACAAGCACCTAAGCGCTAGTGTCCAAGGTGGGCACTAGTGTAATCGAGATAAATAACGAAAAATGTGAGAGGACAGACATGACAGGGGATCCACGTGACTTGACCAAAAGTGGATACATAAATGACATATGTGGAAGATAGTTATAATAGAAGACAATCAAAGATACATACGGACAATAGATAGTGTCCCCAATGAATACTTTTCTTACTTAAGATTCATACATATAAAAACATATTGATGGGATAGTAAAATAGTACTATGTGTGTGATTTTGTGTCTACAAACCATTTATTTGATGACCTTTCAACTCCCATTTAGAACCCTTCATGTACTATTCCTACAACCTTTCATCTTCCACATTGTTTCACTATAAATAAGATGGTTTTAAATGAATACACAAGTTTGAATGTTGAAATTTTTTGCAGACATAAATTGCAAGTATGCAAGTTTGGATGCATACATATCTCATATATAGAGTTTTCCCATTTGTATACATGTTTGTTTGCAGAGAACTCGTGAGATATACATCTCTCCTATAGATTTTTCCCATTCCAAATCCATTCTCGATTGCAAAGTGATTCAACATACATCTCTCCTATAGAGTTTTCCCACTTTGTATACATGTTTAATAAAGTTATTTTAATTTTAACATTACATATTTATTTCGTAATACGATTCATTGCATCTCAACTATTATATTATGAATGTATTGCCATAACACATTAGATGACACCATTAGTATGTTGTCCACCAAATTTTGATAATAATTCGTATCAACACATGTCCCAAGTAATAAACACATAATGGAAACACGTGGGAAGTGGTGGTAAGTGATTAGAATTACCACTTAGATCTTATTCTAAGCTTATGAGGTGGGCATTAAGAAAACTTGTTATAGTTAATCTAACCTAATTCAACTTAATATCAATATAGATAGATTATTCTATCAACATTGGGTTGACACCGTATTATTATTTTACAATTCACACCAAGTACTCATTGACATAGTCATTTGAAGTAATAGTAGAATAAATTGGAATATAAATATTAGGAAAATAAACAATGTGAGAAACATTACAAGAAATAACATGAATTTGAGAAACTTTAGGATAAATATAAGGAAATTGAGAAACAAACTAAAAATTTATAGTAAATTTAAAAAGAGGAAGAAGTTGATAAGAATCAAGATCAATCAAATTATTTGAGGAACATGAATAATGAGAAAATAATGAGGAATAATGTTATAAGAAACATGAGAAATGATTACATGATTAGGAAAATAGTTTATTCCTTAAATTTCTTGATCACCATTACTATCATTCAAACATATGTGGTTCACATTACATACATTATATTATATAACAACACCATTGGGTATATATTGAGCTTGAGTTTAGGATGGTACTTAAAAGTACATTCAACAAGGTAATTATTTCACTACCATTTTTTTGAGAAAATTATTGTCTTATGTTAGAAAGGTCTTGGAAATTCTCATGGACATATAAATAAAATTGTTTTCCCTTAGTACTCTCACACTCAATAGAAACTTGAGAACCATTAAAGAATTATCATTAAAAAATGATCAATAGGAAGAGGGTGCAATTTTAGGATCAACACGAGCATCATTGAGAGTATCCCTTTTCTTTGTCAAACAAGTTCTAGGTTTAATTAAAGAAATTTCAACAACAATAATTAGATTGAAATCTAACCTAGTACTTATTTTAGTTGACTTATTGGATCTACTCAATTTTAATTGCATACGTTATATAACATATAGAAAATGCAATAAATGTATCACACAATAGCTCAAGATAATATATGAGAATAAACAAACAAACCCAAGGAAAATAATATCAATTACCAAAATGTAATAGCTAATCCCTAGAAGGCTACTGTAAGAAATCTAGGTTCACCAAAAAGGAATTCCTAAGGTTGGGTGTAAGTTGATTCGATTCACCAATTTATAAATGTGAAAAGTAGTTTTACACTAACAATGCACACAACTAACTACATCTAATTTGTAAAATGGGTTCAATCTAATATATATGTTTACATATAAGATGTAATTACATAAATTTAATATACTATACAATAATTGAAATACTTGAGAGGATTAAGGGTTTTGGAGTTATACAATTTTAATCACATTTTGGAGATAGTTATTAGTAACATGCAATGAAAAATAGGTCCATAGAATGATGCGAAGTAGACTTGGAAAAATCAACCACAATTAGAATCATAATGATATCACTCCTTTGTTATTGCACAACCAAAATAGTAGTATTATGATTTTTACAACTATCATATATTAAAAACTTGATTTGAAGACGCTCTTCATCTTCTTCTATGCTTTAAAAACCTTTCTCATTTTTCTAGAATTTGATATGAGCCATTTAGAAAAAACTCTCGTCCTTTAAGATATTGAATAGTTTGGAAAAAAACACAAAAAGTATAACCGAGTTTAGCAGATAGTCCACAGTGTGATGCAAGTTTCTCGACTCTTACACATTTTTAACGATTTAAGAAACATGATAAGTAAATGTTAGTTTATTCTCCTATATGCTTGAATTCTACATTTGGCATGAGGTTTCTCTTAAAACAAAAGATTCCCTGTTTTTACAACTATAATAAATGGATTTTCTATACTTTTGATTGTTTCTCTCATTATCCCAACTATGTTAATGTACGTATGTATTTATAGTCTTCTTGATTTCAAATTAGGACCCTATTGTTGCGAAAGATGACACACAAGCTAGAAAAGTTAATACAAGAAACAAAATCTTAGGGGACTCAAACAAGGGACAAAATGACCTATCGAAAAAAGTAACAAGAACTGGCAGAGGTACATTAATTATAGACCAAAACCATATCGTTATTGTTTCGACATTAAGCCAAAATGGTTAGAAAATAGGGAGGAGAGAGAAAACTAGAGATGAGAAAGAAAAGGGGAAAAGGGAAGTAAATAAGGTCAAAGAGTCCAAAAATAGAAAAAGAGTCAACAGATGTATCAAAATTGAAACATAAAACAAGGAAATACATTACAAATCAAACAACCCTAGAAATATGCACCAACAAAAACCTTATCTATACCAATAATTAATAAACACAAACATATTACCACCATAATAATTAACTAACCCCGCACTAAACTTACGTACTTATAAAATGTCACAAACTAGATTTGAATCTTCCAAAATATCAAATAACTCCTTATTACTTATTAAAAGATTGATTTTTAATGAAATAAAATTATAGTGTAAGAGTTATGAGATCAAATAGGTAGAATTATATTCCTTACGAATAATTATAATTTATATTAAAAATGAGGGAAAAATATTGTCATAATTTTGAAATGCCTACATTTTTCAATGGTTTAAGAGGCAACATCCAAATCCTTAAAAATAATAGGGTATCTACCATTGAAAATGAACACCATAATGATTGAAAGAGTGGTTGTACCAACCAAATACTAAATTGCTGAGTCACCACCATAAGATTTGTTGAGTGATATACCAACGAAGTTTCTCATAGTACAAAATTCAAACTCAATACCTATAAATAATGCGCATGTGAAATGTGCTCTTCATAATCTGCGTGTTCTCATAATAGTTTTATATTTTATTTTATATTCTTAATTTCTACCCCAAAAAAACTTTTTTATTGGTATATCTTAATAAGTAATAAGATAGGTTATGTATGTATTTAAAAATCATTTAAAATATATCAATTTGAAAATCAAATATTTTATCTTTATTGTAATTATGAGATAAATTGTTTGATAATGAATATAAATATGATTTTAGGATGAAAATATTTTATTTTTTCAAAATTCAAATTGTTTTATTAAAATTATATTTCTATTCTACAAGAATTTATGAAAATGAGTGATTTAACTACTAACGATAATAATGAAGTAATTAGAGTTACATTGACCTAACATTAAATTGGAACGATACAGAGAAAATTAACATGACCCTTACGCAAAATGACACGCATACATCGAGAAATTATAACAATTTCAAAATTTACCTACCTTATTTTTAAACACATTTATTTGATGCTACCTTTATTTTATATAAAAATATAAATACAATAACTAATACATCTATTAATTTATCTTATACTTCTCAATTTTCTATATAAAATCCACTTCTACAAATAATTTTTCCTTCGTAAAATTTAAAATATTTATAATTTTTTAAATTTATCCACGCGAACCATACAAAAGATACATATTGATTTATATTAATAACATTGAGAAATCTACCTTTTTATGTAATCACCCGCTAATCATTTAAAAACACTCGAATGTCAAATATTTTTTCCACTTATATTAGTGATAATTGTAACGTAAAACTTTCGACAATCCTAAGATAAACATGATTTTAAGATAAATAATATTACCCCCTTCAAAATTCAAATTGCTTTAGGAAAGTGGGTTTTCCAAGTAACAAATGCAAAACTACCCATAATTCATTCTTATCGAGTTTAAATAATATAAGTCAATATATTGGATCGAATTGTATTAATTGAGATTTTAGGAGTATGTGACATTTGAAATGTTGAGATGAAAGGCTTTATAATATTATATATTTAATTCATTATTACACATAGTGTTAAAATGTTGAAAATAGGGTCGAATTTGTGTTGATTTGTGAATGAGATTTTAAAAAAAAAAAAATTGAACGGATTCTAGACACAAACACATGTTAATAGTGCAGTAAATATGGTGCAAATGTGATACAATTAATGTCACATTTGCACCACATTTAATCTGGATTTGTTTCACGTTACTTTTAACTACATGTCTCACATTTCCTATTTAATCCCTAGTGAATGTCATTTTCATTACACCTCTCATTTTCACTCTTGTGAAGTTGGAGAAGAAGCTCAAATAACGTAGTGTTTTGTAGCGTAAAAAAGAAACGTAAGTTAATTTTTGTAAATTAATTTTTTAATTTATTTATTTGTAAATAATTGATATCAAGTTCAAATAGATTATTAATTTTGTTTCAAGGTTGTCAAGTAAAACACATTATAATAAATTTATTCCATGGGACCACATATCCTTGAGTAATTTTGTCGATAAAATAAATTAACTTCGTCAAACTTATGATAAAGTTCAAATTTCATTGAACTTTATTCTCATAACATGAACTCCAACTTTATCCATTATTGTTACTTGGGAAGTTTTTGACGCGATTTTGCATTATCTTCCCTTAAGGTAAAATTTATCTAGATAATTATTCATCATTTTAAATCTATTAAAATGATGATTAAAACATTAGGTTGTAAGAAAAATAAATGTGGGTTCCTTTTTCACGTTGGTTTGAAATAATTGTCGCAAGGTGAAATATGGTTGTTTGCACTACTTTCGTATGTGATACAATGTCCAAAAAAACAATGATCACCCCATGTCATGATTAAAAGTAATTATAGGGTATTCTAAAACTCCTAGAGAATTAGAATGAGCACAAGGTCAACCAAGGTGAAAAATCCCCTAATGCTAAAATGTAAAACTCAACAATACTTCTAATTATAACAAGGAAGTTAAGAAAGATGTGTTCTAGGGATGGTAGTTAATACACACTAGCATAATTGACCACAAACATTGCAGAAATCTATAGGAACCTAAAAATTTTGACATCACACAACAATCAATTTGTATGAAGCCAAGAATGTATCTCAATAACTTGCACTCCTAAGTCTTCCGTTCTACAAGGGTATTGAGGCAATGAGTAAGAGACACACATGAACCAACACACAATGGGTAGATTTAAAGGGGTTACAACGAGCGCTAAGGTCACATATCTAGAGGGCAATAATCCCTACACTAGGTCAACCTAGGGTTTCCAAGGCCCACAGTCAAGATAGAGGAGAGTACCCTACTAAGATATCGGTAAATGGATGGGAAGAGGTATAGATCGATAATAGATAAGGCAAACATGCACAATATGACTAAAATATAAGTAAAGAGAAGCTAAGGAGTTGATCAAATAAGAGCACTATGCTAACTAGCATCAATGTACATATAACACTAAGCTAACATAGAGCAATGGGGAAGGGAAATGAACTAATCTATGCAAAATGACAAAGAGAGTTAGAGAACTTACCTGTGGGGTGGTCGTTGATGCATCTATCTCTCCAGAGAAGTGATACATTGAGAGAGAATCGCTATTAGGTGGAGAAAGGAAACACCGTTCATGTCGTACACTCACTATAGATAACCCAATAGTGCAAGCAATTCAAAAAAGAAGAAGAGTGTCCAATATAATCCAAGCCAAGTGCAAGATGAATCAATGAATAAATGAGTAGATGCAAAGTTCGATTTAAAGAGTAGAGTAGATTTCACTTCTTAAGATTCAGCTTCTTTCCTTCATGAATTCGAAATATTGTAGGTATATATATGATGCCATTTCCCATGGGCGATGGCATCATATATATACCTACCATATTTCGGAATTCATGAAGGAAGGAAGCCTAAATCTTAGGAAGTGACATCTACTATGCTCTTTTGCGAAATATGGTAGGTATATATATGATGCCATTGCCCATGGGCGATGGCATCGGCTAGGAAAAAGCTAACACCGACACCATTTCCCACTAGCGATGACGTCGACCAAGGATGGTAATATGAGGAAATGTGTCATGCAAAGTAAAAATAGGGTCTTATGGATCATGGACATCGATGAACAAAGTGCCAAATGGTGAGATACAAACAAGGTGTTGGGAGTGCAATGTGTATGAGACATAAAGGGACAAGGATAACTAATGCAATGAAAACTAAGGTTGGGACCACATAGTGATACTCTCTGTGTGTATTGTATCTAACCCATAATGATTATGTGAATAATCATTCTCAATTCCTGAAAGGACCCTTAAGGCACCTGCTTAAGAAATTGATCCATCAATGAACCTTATTTGCACAAAGGAAATTTTTGGTAATAGGTATGAAAGATGAAAAGTGAAAAATTAGGTGTGTACATATGCCCCAGTTGTTGATCACCGCATGTCGCTATATAAAAACATGGGTTGTTAATGGAAAGAAACAATTGGTAACACTAATATCGAAAGTAAGTATTGAAAGTAAGATAATAAAGGTTTAGCTGAAATGAAATATACCCACAAATGTGTACTTGATAGTGTCGCTCGTCCTACCATGTGTGCGCGTAATCAATGCTGCAAGAACCCTGAAGAAGCAAAATTGAAAAAGACACACTAGAGGATTATCAGTAAAATAAGACGTAAATCACCTAGCTAGGGGCCCCAGGCGGATATCGTGTCATAGTGTCAAGTTTTCATATGGTGGTATGGTGTCAAAAATAGGAAAAAGAAGTTCATCAAAAGTATATGTGTAATAGGTCAAAGTGAACAGTATGAGAATATGATCAAGATGTAATAAATGACGTATTTTACGGAGTTTGGGGAAAAAAATGATAGTGTGGTTGAAAGATTTAGGTTTATCAAGACCGAATTTGAATAGAAAATTTTGTTTTATATAGTGATTTTGGTTTTTATTTTCTTATTGCTATTTTTGGAATTGAGAGAACTAAGCTCTAGTATTTTGAATTTGTGTGTATTTCAATAACATGACACAAGTATGAGGTGGCGATGGAGGATGACGAGGTGGTGTATGTGGTGGCACACAACCACAAGTAAGTCATTGCATTTAATTTTGTTGAGTACATGAGGTGTTATTTGGTATATTTTACTTTTTGGAGTCATTAGCGTGTCATTATTGTCCAAAATTGCATCATCGGGTAGATTAGGATAAAATATAAGTGAGTTTGGGATGGATTTAGATTTCATTGTTTCATTTTGTCCTTTTTTGTGAGTCAAACTTGGGAAAGTCACAATTGCGTTTTAGCCAGACGCCATCGGCCCCTTTACAACAAGAGGGTTGATGGAATCGAGATTGGGAGAAAATGTTGTCGGGTGGTTGATGGCATACGAGATGATATAAAGAGTTACCAGGGCTAATGATATTTATCTAGAAGGCAAATGGTGTAGGGATTTTTGTAGATGTAAGTTGAAAATTTTGAATTTCTATTACAAATCGATTTTTAGGTTTCTAATGCTCGTTAGTTGTCATTTTGTGCGTGTAGGAAGAGCGAGGATCCTCCCGTGGTGAAGTGTGGATATATCATGGCTCGGTGGTTTAATTATCAAACCGAGTCATGCAAAGGAGACCTAGTTGCGGCAGGTTAGGGATTTGGGGGCATCATGCAGATGTCTGCAGGATACCATTGAATTTGGAACTAGTACATGTGTTCTTAGCTACCTAGGAGACTAGATATAACACCTTTCGGTGGTGGACAGGACAAGTGACCGTGGAGATGGAATTGAACTTTGAGGATGTACATAGGATTCTAAGGATACCTTCGAAGGGACCCGTATGTATTACAATTTGAGCTAACATGCAACAGAGTGAAGAGCCTTAGCCATATGGGATACTAGGAGCGAGACATACGATAAGATTATGTTATGCATCTAACTCAACAAAGTGAAAGTAGTAGGAATTCTAGATATCTGGGAAGTATTTATGGGGAACATTGTAGCACGGATAGTGTGACACAAACCATATGGAGTCATATCATTGTTTTTTATAGCAATATGTAGAGGTGTTGTCGATCATGGGGTGTTGTTTAGTTGGGGCACCACAATATTGTTGCGGTTGGTGCATAATTTATACATGGTTAGGCACAAAGGGTCGAGGGTCGTGGTACCTATCATTTTATTAACCACTTGGATATATGAGAGGTTCCCAATGTATAGGTCAAAAGGCACACCATTTAAAGTAGCGATAGATGCCCCAAGAGTGTTTCGGTGGGCACAAGGATAGTTAGTGAGAAAACTCAGAGCATTCCATCCACTAGCATAGGTGGGTCCGGATGATGTTACATGACAACCCTACATAGGAACATGTATCAATGGCCTAGTTATCCTGAAAATGTACTTAGAATCATCACTAAGGTGACAATGCATTACGTTTATTGGGTGGAGACCCATGCGGTGAGGAGTGGTCCCAAGGAAGTTTTGGTGATCAACACTCATGGTGATACTACCATTTCCACCCTACCAATGTCATCATGTTAGAGAGGCTCCATGTGTGGAGGTGAGGGTACCAACATTGCGACCCCGTAGGATACGGTCGGAAGGAGTGTTTCGCATGAATGTTTCCGTTCTTAAAATAGAGGTGCTTCTATCCTTTCATTCTCTTGAGAAACAAATAAGGGTTAGGGCTAGGAGGAATACCTATTGAGTGTTGGGAGGGTGTGCGCGTACCGTAGAGAGAGATCAGATCGATTGCGAAGAACTCCTTTTTGTCTAGGAAGGACTACCTACAAGTAAGAATACAAGACCACCAGATTTTAGTTAGACAATAAATGAGGGAACTACCTTGGGCCCAGGAAATATTAGACTTCCTTTCGAAGGTGGTCAGTTCCCCTTTTAATACGAATTAACACAAATGATAGCAAAGAGGCTATTGCAAAATTACACTTTAATTACCTTGTTAAAAAGCAATAGAAGAAAGGCTGGTTTTGGTTTGAGTCACAGTGACCGATGCCGGTCACTGTATAACCGACTGCGGTTATACACCGGTACCGGTTGCTGATAACCGATATCGGTAGGGGTGGTGATTTAGGGGCTTTCAATGAAGGTTGGTTGTGAGGCGGCTATGGTGTTTATAAGGTTGGCAAATGATTAGGGGTAGGCAATAGGGTGATGGAGAAGACTCAGAGAGTGTGGGAGCTATTCTTGGGGCAATGTAAGGGTAGAGGAATGATAGTGAGATGTAGGGTGCTACCGGGTAGTAGATCTAGGAGTGAACTTATAATTACTATGAATCAGAAGTTCAAGAAATGTTATTTAAAAATGTATAAGACACTACTTACTAGTTCCTGATGAAGATACAGGTCCAAGGATTGTGATGACGAAGGCAGGGCTCAGGTGGGATGATCGACAATCAAAAGTGAGCCATCTTCTCTCCCAATGCTTAGATGAGTGTCACTGTGCTCTAGTTACTCAGTTGCAGTCTTGGGCTCGATGTCCTTCTCTGCAAACTCTTCTCTTTTCTTCACTTGTCTCTGCTCTGACCAAGTGAATTCAGATTTTTCAAATGAATTCGGATCCTTTGTTTTTGGTTGGGGGAGGTCATTTATAGGGAACCGATGGCGGTTACGTAACCGACGGCGGTCGAGTAGGAACCGATGTCGGTTAAGTCAAAGTGGGCTATTTTTAGTAAAATAGCCAACTTTCCCTCCTTTCTCTCGAGGGATTAGTTGTGGGCTTGGTCAAGTCATGATTAGGTTGGTTTTGGTGCGGGTGAGAAGTAATTAGTCATGGGTGTGGATGTAGACCAAGTTATAGGTCTTAATTAGGTTAGTTTAGGGTTAGGGCTAGGTCATGATGAGGTGGCGAAATGAGGTGGCAGGTTTGGATATGTGGATTTATTAATTATAAGGTAATTAATAAATAATTGTGTAAGGTTTAGGTGGTGAGGTTAGGTTGTGAAATGAGATGCGGGGCACAGGGTGTCGTAAGACACAAATTTGGTGTCTACATTAGCCCCTTGTTGTCGTGTAGCTTGTCTTGTAAAGCTGTACTGACAATTAATAAGAAGTGATTGCCCCGGTTAAGGGTATAGGTAATCCCCCTCAACTCTATCACAGATTGAGGTGACGTGAAATCAGGGATAGGGTTGATAAAGGATAAATGGTGTTGGGATGATGGTAAGATGGTGGGGTAAGTTCAAGGAAGTAGACACACGTTGAAATGTAGTAGTGTGACCAGGGTACATGATTTGAAGAGCAAACAAGCAATTCATAGGCAAAGGTCGATAGTTTATCCAAACAAGGGTGATATAATCCACGGTATCAAGGCATAGGAAGTAGCTCGGGGATATAACGGGTAAGGTACATGAGCGTTTAGGCATGTTCGGCAGTACAAATGGTTGGTTTGGTTGAGATAAACGTCACGGTCTCGGTCTAGGAAAAGTTGGTGGTGATCAAGTCAAGTATCCTAATCATGCTAAAACACGAACAGGTGAGCTCGATTGAACAAAAAGTTACATGATGGGTGGATAAAAATTGTAAATTGAGGTAATTAGGTTAGTGCGGCCTTTTGGTTGCGGCCTTAGGTCGGGCGATTGGTTGGTTGGGCAAGGTCGGCCGATTGGTTGGTGCGGCCTTAGGTCAGGCCGATTAGGTCGGGCAATGGTTGGTTGTGGCCTTGGGTCGGGCCGATTGGTTGGTTGCGGCCTTAGGTCGGGCCGATTGATTGGTTGCGGCCTTGGGTCGGGCGATTGATTGGTTGCGGCCTTGGGTTGGGCGATTGATTGGTTGCGGCCTTGGGTCGGGCCGATTGGTTGGTTACGGCCTTGGGTCGGGCCGATTGGTTGGTTGCGAGGTGAGTGTTATCAATATAAATACGTGAAAATATTTATATTTTTAAGGAAAACACAACACATGATAGGTTATGGTAGGGGATGGTCGAGCTAACCTTGGGAGACCCCATGTCTCCTAAGTGCTACCTACATAGCCCATTGCACAAAGCAAGGAGGGGCCTCAGACCGATGTAGTTCTCCCTTAGGACCAGGGAGAGGTGAATTCAGGCAATTTGGTTGTGGTTAGGCAATTTGTTGGTTAGTAAAAAAAAAATATTGATATTGGTAGGGTAATGTTGTTGGTGTTGGTAAGGTATTGGCGATGTTGGTGTAGGTATAGGTGAAGTGAAAGTTAGCTTACCCAAGTAGTAGGGAACCGTGTCCTGATTAAGGTCAACACATAATCCTAGATTCGAGTAAAAAGAGGCAAAAGTGTCCCGTAGTTGAAAAGAGCTAAACAAACCACATATTAACGTAGGATGAGCTTGAATCCCTAGGTACCTTGCATATGTGAGAAGTCGATAGGTGAAAAGAGTTGTATAATCACAATATATCGGATATACGTCACGTCCCTTGAGTTTTGTTGCTTTGATGAATGGTGAGGTGAGGTGGTTGGTAGAGTTGGGCGCGAGAGAATTTGTTATAAGGTGATTATGCTGACAAAAGAAAACCAAACCTAAATAGACAAGTCCATGACTCAAAAGTGCTTTTGAATACTGCTTTTATTTTTCTGGATATAGACTGATCGATGCGGGAAGTCTACATGGGATATGTATTTTGTTGTTCTTGAGCTCTTCACGAAGCTGAGCAATGCGAGAAGCTTCTGATAAAGGCTGACTTTGTATAGTTGTCCTTCAAGGGAGCAGTCTATTTATAGTAGCAGATGCGGCTTTTGTGTATAGTTGTCCTTCGGGGGAGCAGTCTATTTATAATAGGAGATGTGGCTTTGCACATAGTTGTCCTTCGAGGGAGCAGTCTATGTATAACTTAGAGGTCTAGATGTCCGTTTGGCATGAAGCATCTAGTTTTGTAGGAAGTTTGACTCAAGAATATCCCATAAGTGTATAATTGAGAACATGTTATTTTGATACTTTTAAGTCATGGACCAGACTAAAAAGGGGAAGGCATCTTTAAGAGGAGGTGATGACCAAACCACATGAGCTTGATTCTATTTTGAGATGCATGAAACAAAGTGTATGAGGTGGTAAATGAGCTCAAGGGATGAGCGCAAGGTAGATAAGAAGTGATATAACACTAAATTCAATAGTAGAATGGCCGAAGATGCAAGGCATTAAGGGGTTTAGGCTCAGGTTTACCATTAAGCGAAGCTAAACGGTAAGTGCCTGATCCGTAAGTGTGAGTGATAATGTAAGGCCCAATCCAATTAGGAGCAAATTTTCCACGTTTGCTCTTTTCTAGTTTGGTTACATGTTGATTCTCTTTGAGGACAAGATCACCAACCTTAAAGGTATGCTCATGAAGTCACTTATCATAAGCATGCTTGATGCGCTTTTGATAGATTTGAAGGTGGTCAAGAGCTATAAGACGACGCTCGTCAAGAAGCTCAATTGGGCTAACCGCTCTTGGCGGAAATCATCATTGGTGAGAATATCTGAAGAGATATTCTTAGGGAGGGTATTTGTATTTCGAGAGGCGCAAGACAGCCTCGGTACCATATACCAAAGAAAATGGGTGGCATTAGTGGAGTACGAATGCTAGTACGATAAGCCCAAAGGGCAAAGGGGATGTGATCGAGGCCAATTTTTCCCAGAATCATTAACGACTTTCATGAGAATTTTGGTAGGGTTTTGTTAGAAGATTCGGCTTGACCATTTGCTTGTGGATAGTAAGGTGATGAGAAGCTAAGTTTGATACCAAAGTTGTCACAAAGGTTTTGTAATAACTTGTTTTTGAAATATTTTCCATTATCTGTTATCAGGCGATGAGGAACACCAAAACGATAGATAATGTGATGGTTAATGAATTCTACGATTTTTTCTTTTTTGGTTGAAATGAGTGGAATGGCCTCCACCCATTTAGTGTAATATTCGGTTGCTGTGATTATCCAATGGTGACGTTGCGAAGGCGGGTGAATCTCACCAATAAGGTCTAAACCCCATTGGGAGAAAGGCCAAAGATCTCGTGCGACCTGTAGTGGATGGCTAGGAGTATGTTGAAGGTTGGCATGTTGTTGACACATAATACAACGCTTAACATATTCGTAGTAGCGATTATTATTAAGTAGGCCAATAATAGCCTAGGCGAAGGATCCGTTTGGCCATGCAAAAGGCCACTAAAATGTCCACCACAAAATCGTCATGGACTTGTTGGATGATATAGGTGACCTCCGCGCCGGTTAGACATCGAAGGAGGATGCCATCAAAGCCACGTTTATAGAGGAGTCCCCCCATGACGACGTAACGAGAAACACTTTTAAGAAAAGCGTTTTCCATTACTCGTAAGGTCAGATGGGAGAACAGAGGTTGTAAGGTAATTGTGAAATTGGTGATACCAAGTATCCTGTGAATCAGCGGAGACATTATTTATCATACCAACATCGAAATTTGAGTAAGATGGGGCAAAGAGTTGTTGGACCAAGACAAATATGTCAGAGTCAGTTGGTGAGGCAGGAATTTGTGAGGCTAAGCAAGCCATAGTATCCGCAAATTTATTAGTTGAGCGGGGAATGGTTTGGATAGAATAATGAGTAAATAAGGTCAAAAGTGAATCCACGTAATGTTTGTACTTTTGAAGTTCCTCATTTTACATTGGTAGATGCCCGTAACTTGATTGATGACCAATTGAGAGTCGCGAAAATGTTAATAGATTTTACACCTAAGTGTAACATGACACTGGAGACCCAAAACAAGGGCCTCGTATTCCCTTTGTATTATTAGTGCAGGGGAAATCGAGCGGAATGAAAGAGGCATAGGTTCAGCATCAAGAGGAATGAGAACAACGCCGGCCCCTCGCCGCACTGGCATTTGGATCCATCGAAGAAGAGGGTCATTGGATACGACTCCTCACTGAGTGAAAGAGTGGCAATGAGTTCATCAGGGAAAGTAAAATTGGTAAATTGTTCCCAGGTAAAGGGGCTTCCGCGAGTTGGTCTGCGATAGTTTGTCCTTTGATTGATTTTTGGTGTACAAACTCAAGGTCGAGGTCGGCGAGGAGCATAAGCCATCGGGTGATGCGTTGGTTTAGATGAGGTTTGGCGTACATATAATGGATGGGGTCCGCGTTGGTGATGACAAAAGTTTTGTGATTCAGGAGGTAGTGTCGGAGTTTGGTGGCCACGAATGATAGGGCTAGGCACAACTTTTCTACATGTGTATACCTAGTCTCGTAATCCACCAGAGTATGACTTATGTAATAAATGGCTTGTTCTCGATGCTCGGAGTCACGATGTGCGAGCATGGCTCCTACTGACATGGTTGGTGGTGGAAAGGTAAAGGTAGAAAGGGCGATCATCCTGAGGTGGGATAAGCATGGGTGGCTGCAAGAGATAGGCTTTAAGAGCCTCAAAGGCTTGGTGGCACTCTTCGCTCCATTGAAAGACAATGTCCTTTTTAAGGAGATGATGGAAAGGTTGACATCGATCGAGAGTTGTGAGATGAAACACCGGATAGATTGGAGTTTTGCCCTGCAAACTACGTAATTGTTTGAGGTTAGTGGGTGGGGGCATTTCTAGGATAGCTTTGACTTTAGCTGGATCGACCTCGATGCCACGCAAAGAGACAATAAAACCAAGGAGTTTTCCGAAAGGACACCAAAGACACATTTCTTTGGTTGAAGACGAACACAGTATTGTAACAGGTGATCGAAAATAATGGTTAAAACATCGAGATGTTCACTGCGATGTTTAGATTTGCCAAGAAGATCATCGACATAATCCTCAAGGATAGTGTGCATAATGTCATGAAAAATGTAAGTCATAGCCCGCTGATAGGTCGCACCAGCATTCTTAAGGCCAAACGGCATGACACGATAGCAGAAGGTTCCCCAAGGAGTTATGAAGGCGGTTTTATGTTGATCGGTCGGGGCTACCAAAATTTGATTGTATCCGAGAAGCCATCCATGAGAGAAAGCATCTCATGGCCGCTTGAGTGAGATCAACAAGTTGATCAATACTTGGGAGGAAGTCATCCTCCTTTGGGCAAGCGAGGTTAAGGTCCCAGAAATCCATACATATCGAAGTCCCCCGTTGCTTTAGTAATAGGTACGATGTTAGAAATCCATTGAGGATAATCAATAGGTAAGATGAAGGAAACAGAAAGGAGTCGTTGAAGCTCTTCTTTGACCAAGAGGGCAATGCGTGGATGCATTTTTCTCAGTTTTTGTTTAACTGGTTTGGAATCGGGTTTCAGGGTAATGTTATGGACAGCAATGTCAGGATCAATTCCTGGCATGTCAGCGTAGGACCAAGCGAAAGCTTGGTTGCGGGAACGGAGGAAGGTAGTGAAGGTAGTTTGTTCTGATGCGTTAAGAGATTGTCGATCTTCACAATGTGAGGATCATCCTCTGTGTGGATGTTGATTTCTATAGTCGACTCATTCAACATGGTTTGAGTGTCAGATGGTAAGGCGCGTTGAATATAAGAGTCATCGCGCAAGGTAAGTGAGGATGGAGTCGTCATCCTGGCACTCAACAACATTAATTGAAGGCGAGTCCTCTTCGATCATGTCTGGATACAGAAGGGAAGAGAAGATGGGTCTTCATTATCGCGTTGATAAGTGAGAGGACCCAGGAAGATAGCATTTATGAAAAAAAAAAAAAAAAAAGGTAGGAGGGATAGATTCAGGGTCTATCGACTCTGTGGGTGACGATGGCAAAATGGGTGATGATGGTTCGGAAGGGGTGACTTCGTCGTCTTCCTGGATACAATGGATATGCGGTGTTTTTGGTGTAGGTGGGTCAGAGAATCCAAGACCACGACGATCTTTGTGTTTGCGTGTAGTTACAGGAATGATCGTATGTCGGCCTTGTTCATAAAGACCGAAACCGAAGCCCTTCCAAGCACAGTAGCGTCAGGAAGGTGAGGGCGAAATGACGATTAGTTAGATATTGAAAATCAGATTGGAAGGGAACCACACCAAGGGGAGGTTCAGGGGTGACAGAGGATGTATCGACACCCCCATACGTTAGGTTGGTGCGGCAATTAGGTGGTCGTAGGAGATTACTTCCCCACACGACGGTCGTAGGTAGGATGCGCATGTAACTGTCCGTACTCCTGTGGGGTATGGAAAGTGCTAACGTTATATAGGTGATACTCCCCCAGCGTAAGGCGTTGAAAAACATCTACTAAGGGATCTGAGGTCGGGATGTTGTCCGCGGGGAAGGAAGCGGTATTTGCGGCGGCGGTTTCATTGGTTGAAGGTGTAGGTGCGGTTGAGGTGGATGGTTGAGGTGTGGTTGAAATAGATGGTTGGGTTGGATGAATGGGTGTCTTGACTGGTACAAGCACATCATTAGGGTGATATAACATATTGCAGGTTTTGAAGGGGGGAGGGTCAGCTTTTACGGTGTAGGACTTCCCCTCATACTCGAATTTTATGCATCTATGTAAGGTGGAGGGAACGCATCCCATAGCCGGATCCAAGGGCGGCCTAACAACATGTTGTATTGGAATTCTCCCTCAAGGACATAGAAGAGTTCGGGTAAAGTACGTGGCCCTACACGAATGTTAAGGATCACGGTGCCTAAGGTAGAAGTAATAGCATCATTGAATGAATGCAACATGGTGGGGTTGGCACACATGCAACTAGAAGGGATATTCATTTGTTGGAAGGCTTTGGAAGAGATGATGTTTAAGCTAGCACCCCGTCGATCATAACACGACGTACTCGGATGTCCCGGACGTAAGCCGAGATGAAAAGAGCTGGGGTCAGGATCTTCTGCACCAAAGTCGACAATTTCATCTTCGGAGAAACTGACAGCAGCGGCTTGTTGTATCAGGGACGGAAGTGGTAGTTTGTTTGGTGAGAGAAGCAACGTGGTTGGGTGTTAAGATGGAGGCAACGGGCAAGGTTTCGTTAGGTAAGACCTCTATACCTTGAAGGATCTCAACGAGAGCTTGTCGATGAGATTCAGAGGTTTGAATGAGATCATACAGTGTCATTTTTATAGGTGATTGGTGAAGTTGTTTGATCATGGTACGGTGGGAAACTCCATCAGAGATGGGGTAGGCAGGTCCACGAATAACCACTTTAGGTGGTGGTGATCGGGATGGCGGACGGAGGAAGAGAGGTCGCAGGTGTGCTTTCTTTAGCTTTCCCATTGTTTTTCTGCCCTCGAGTAGCAATGCTAATCATGTTGATCTCATGAACACGAGAGGAGGAAGATGGTAGGGATAAGTCATTGTCTTCGAGAGGTGGGGTTGCAATAATGATATTTCTTGGTGAGGTGGGGATAGGTGGTATAGGAGAGGGGATTGAAGCTAAAGGTTTCTCCCTTCGTAAGTTGTCTTTCTTAACCTTTCTATCCGAGAGAGGTGACTGACGAAGGATGGCTTTCAAAGTTTTGCATCCCTCTACATCATGTCCTGGTGTGCGGTGGTAAGCGCAGATTTTAGACTCATCATAACCTATAGGTCGAGGCTTAGATGGATCATAGGGTCTAAGTGGGGGTAGGGAAATGGTCGCATTCTCCACCAACATATCAAGGATTTTGGCGTAAGATCCTTTGAGCGGGTCAAAGTCAGAGGAAGATGAGGCTATTGACTGGGTGGGTTTGGTAATGATTGGGTATGGTTGATTCGTATGGGTGGTGGTTTAGACAAGGGGTTTTTATAATTGGATTTAACTAAACTTGGCTTTTTGGTGCAGAAGTTATGTTTAGTTGGTTAGATGATGAGGCCACAGATGACGTGGTGGCAGGAAACAACCATGGGGAAAGAGGAGTGACAGTAAACAAATCCTTTGATGATCGAGTTTGTTTAGGGTTGGTAGGTGGACCAGGCTATTTGGGGTGACGGTGTTGATACACCCATGGATCTCTGTATGGGTGTAGAAGGTGTAGGTCGTTTTAAAGAAAACGCAGGAGGTATGATGTATTGAGGCAAGGTGGAGGGATGAGGTCCCAATATAGAAGGTAGGTGTGACGGTGATGGTTTTAGTTGTGACAGAGGCATAGATTGGAGTTGAGGAGATTGGGTCTGTCTCCTAGGTGGATTGACGGCTTTATTTTTGGATAAATCTAACCATTTAGGTGGGTGTGTTAAGCTGGGTATTGGTGACGTCCCAAGCGTAGGGGAAGGTTTGGTTAGGTTAATAGAGGTGGATGAGGTATTTGGTAGAGATGAGGGGGGTGAAGATGAGGACATAGGCATTTTGAGCTTTTGTAAACACCTCGGGTATATGGTAGAGATGTCTGGATCGGTCATTTGCATTTGAGTAGAGCATGGTGTACTCAAACGCTCCCATAGGACTCGTCTATCTTCTGAGGGGTGACAATCCTCACGTGTGAATAGGAACTTTTGTATGGAAGAGAGGTGGGTTGTGATTCCGGTCCCTTTGTGGGTGTGATACGAGGGGGTAAATGAGGCCTTTGTATCAATGGGCGTTAAGAGGTCAACCGGTCCTGAAAAGATTTAGGTGATGAAGAACTAATAGGTAGGAGGGCATGTTTGAGAGGATCCGTCATGATTAAAGAATTTGGTGATGTTGGTTCGAGGGGTTTCTCGTCTAAGGATGACAGAAACAGTGGCGAGCCTTCTTCTTTTATAGCAAGAGTGACGGAAGGAGATGTTTGGGAAATAGATAAGTTAGATAACATCCGCTCACAATCTTGCAGGGATGTGGTGTAAGAAGACTCATTCGTGAGAAGAGAACTTTGGGCGGTTAATTCCTTTATGGGTAAAGGAATGGCAAGATTATCGTTTTGTCTTGATGGGGGTGAAGAGGGTTCGGATCCCTGCGTTAGTAAAGAGGTTTGATTCAGAATTTCCTCGATAGAAGCTTTTGGTTGGGAGTCGAAAACTGCATGGATTTCATGAACACTCTCCTCGGCTAAGATATCTTGGTTTATGTTACTATTAGAAGAGTGGTTTGGGAATGGTTTGTTGAAGATTTTCAAATTTCGGTTAGCAGGGGCATTAGGATTATCGAGGGTTATATCCCCTGCATCAACCATTTCTGCACTATGTTTTTCAACATCTTACGGATTTTCGTGATTTGTGTCCCTTCACGCGGTGGAAGTTACAGAAGTCATTTTCTTTGTACCAAGAAGGTATAGTGCGGGTGGAATCAAACCCGGAGTGAGGTTTAATAGGAGGTAAGGTGATAGCTCCGCTTTGAGCAATTTTTCCAATATCACACCATAAGTTTCTCCCAAGGGAGTGTAATTGATGGGCTCGGCTTTATACTTATAGGTGGTTTTTGGCGGGGTATTAGACGGTGCTTGGGATTTGACCATCACTGCGTGTACAGCTCCTTTTGATTTCGAAGCAGTCGATGCGTGAGAATTGGTGGTGTTGGGTTTGTTGGTGGAGTCTTGGGTTCGGAAATTAGGGTTTTTGTTGCGCAACCGCAATTTCTCGTCCTCTAAGGCTCGAATCTCTAGTTTCTGAGCCATAGTAAAGGCCTCATCAAAGGTGCGGAAAGTTTGAATTTGGAGGGTAGGAGAAATGTGCTTAGCGCAGGCCGCGTAAAGAGTTTGATAAGTTGGCTGAGGCAAGGCATAAGTAAGTTGGTTGATAAGGCCCGCCATCGTCAACGAAATCTGCGATAGATTCGTCTTCGAATTGTCGGATGGCATAGAGGTCGGTGATGGATACTTTCTTGGCGATATTAATGGAGAAATGATCCAAGAAAGATTGGGCTAATTGGTTAAAAGAGAAAATTGAGTGCTGGGTTAAAGCATTGTACCATTCAAGGTGGGTCTGATAAGGACATGGGAAAGGTGCGGAGTAGTAAGGCATCGTCATGAGCAATCAGATAGCAGGCATGTCTAAATGATCGCAAGTGTTGTTGAGGATCCTCCTTACTATTAAAATGAGTAAATTTTGGTAATTCCCATTGAGGAGGATATGAATGAAGGGGGACAGAAGGATGAATAGGCTCTCGACAAACTTGCTCGTATGTCAGGGTGCTACGGCTTCCTGAAACAGAAGCCTCCAGATTTTGCATCTTGTCCATCATTTGTTTGATTAAATCAGTGGTTGGGTAAGATGATGGTGCGGTTGTTGTAAACGGAGGCGGATTGGGCCAAGAGCCACTACTAGACAATGGTGGGGTTAAATGTTGATAAGGTATTGATGACGAATATGTTGAGGCGGCTGAATAGGGATGTCCTATATAAGATGTTGAAGCCACCGGATACGTGTGTGGAAATGAAAAGGTGGGCGGAGCTTGAGAAGGAAAGCTTGTGTGGATAGGTGGTAGAGAGCAAGTTATGAAAGGAGCAGTCTGCGAGAGAGACGAGGTAGGAGCAGTCGGCGGTAATGATATGTGGGGCCCAGGTTAACCAAAGGAAAGCCAATTTGTGCCGTATGAACCCCTGAAGCCGCTGAGTTGGGAGACGGGGCTAAGGATGAAGAAGGCAAGGCGGAGTTATCAGGTGGGGAAGGAGCTAAGTGAGCAGCTATACTAATAGGCATACCAACAAGGAGTTGACCGTCGGGTGTATGGTCAGGGGTATGAGACAAATAGTATTGTACAGCGCTAGGATTAGCATCTAAAAATTTCACAAATTCCTTATCTCCTACAGGGATTTTGGGAACCTCACTGGTGTCCGTAGGATTCCCCATAGGATGTGAAGGGGGTGATTCAGGAAAAGGCACGGAGCAGGCATGTGAAACCATGGCTGCAGCTTGTTTCAGTGATAACAACCATGGACAAGAGTACAGTAGGGATGCAATCTATCAGGAATAGAAGCAGCAACAAAATGTTGGAATTGGTAGGTTCCTTGGTTTGGGAAACTATGAAAGACAGGATCCGATATCGGTCTAATAACCGAGGTCGGTCAGACTTTAGCCGGCGTCGGTCAGTTAACCGATGTCGGTAGAATAGAACCGGTGTAAGAAGCTGTAAGAAGCTGCTTATTTGGGGTTAACAAGGCTTAGTATACCTACCAAACTATTCTGAAGTGATCACAGAAATAGTGTATGACAGAGAAACAGAACTAAAAACAAGCAAGATGCACAAGCAAATCAAGAGACTAACCCTAGGATTAGTTTTAATTATTGTGGGCTTATGCCTTAGACGCAAGATGATGTCAATCCTAAACAAAAGACCTAAGGGAAATGTCAAGTTTGTTTTGGCTTATAAGGTTACCTCAATCGGGCGGAGGAATACCGCGGAAAAGGGGGAATGTTTGAGCTGTTGTGTTGATTATGATGTGATTTGGTATGTGTTGTGCAGTGAAAGTAAGATTAATTTCTTGTCAATACCGTGGATATCACCCCCACGTGTACGACCTATTACTTAATCTATGTTCACTAGAATTGAAAACAACAAGCAAGAATGTGATGCACGTGTTTTAAACCCAAATCGAAAATGATATTCGATGAAGCAAAGAAGATGACTTTCACTAATGCAACGATGAGGAAGAAAGACAAATTCTTTTACCAAAATGACAAAAATATCTTGTGAATATTTAGAAGAAGAAAATAGCAAGTGTGCTCCCTATATGAAAGCAAGCAAGAAAGAAAGAAACCCAAGAAGGGTCCCACCGGGCGTGCCAAAATGTTTCACACAGAATGTTTCCATTCTTAAAATAGAGGTGCTTCTATCCTTTCATTCTCTTGAGAAACAGATAAGGGTTAGGGCTAGGAGGAATACCTGTTGAGTGTTGGGAGGGTGTGCGCGTACCGTAGAGAGAGATCAGATCGATTGCGAAGAACTCCTTTTTGTCTAGGAAGGACTACCTGCAAGTAAGAATACAAGACCACCAGATTTTAGTTAGACAATAAATGAGGGAACTGCCTTGGGCCCAGGAAATATTAGACTTCCTTTCGAAGGTGGTCAGTTCCCCTTTTAATACGAATTAACACAAATGATAGCAAAGAGGCTATTGCAAAATTACACTTTAATTACCTTGTTAAAAAGCAATAGAAGAAAGGTTGGTTTTGGTTTGAGTCACAGTGACCGATGCCGGTCATTGTATAACCGACTACGGTTATACACCGAGTCCGATTCTTGATAACCAATATCGGTAGGGGTGGTGATTTAGGGGCTTTCAATGAAGGTTGGCTGTGAGGCGGCTATGGTGTTTATAAGGTTGGAAAATGATTAGGGGTAGGCAATAGGGTGATGGAGAAGACTCAGAGAGTGTGGGAGCTGTTCTTGGGGCAATGTAAGGGTAGAGGAATGACAGTGAGATGTAGGGTGCTACCGGGTAGTAGATCTAGGAGTGAACTTATAATTACTATGAATCGAAGTTCAAGAAATGTTATTTAAAAATGTATAAGACACTACTTACTAGTTCTGATGAAGATACGAGGTCAAGGATTTGTGATGACGAAGGCGGGGCTCGGAGTGGGATGATCTGACAATCAAAAGTGAGCCATCTTCTCTCCCAATGCTTAGATGAGTGTCACTGTGCTCTAGTTACTCAGTTGCAGTCTTGGGCTCGATGTCCTTCTCTGCAAACTCTTCTCTTTTCTTCACTTGTCTCTGCTCTGCCAAGTGAATTCCAGATTTTTCAAATGAATTCGGATCCTTTGTTTTTGGTTGGGGGAGGTCATTTAGGGGACCGATGGTGGTTACGTAACCGACGGCGGTCGAGTAGGAACCGATGTCGGTTAAGTCAAAGTGGGCTATTTTTAGTAAAATAGCCAACTTTCCCTCCTTTTCTCTCGAGGGATTAGTTGTGGGCTTGGTCAAGTCATGATTAGGTTGGTTTTGGTGCGGGTGAGAAGTAATTAGTCATGGGTGTGGATGTAGACCAAGTTATAGGTCTTAATTAGGTTAGTTTAGGGTTAGGGCTAGGTCATGATGAGGTGGCAAAATGAGGTGGTAGGTTTGGATATGTGGATTTATTAATTATAAGGTAATTAATAAATAATTGTGTAAGGTTTAGGTGGTGAGGTTAGGTTGTCCTAGCACCATAGGAGGAGTAACATGGAAGCCATCACCATGGCTAAGGTTGCATAAGATGTAGTGGATGGGCGGAGGCTAATTGATGCGACCGGGTTCCGGATGGTCATGCATATGAGATAGAGCCCCATACCAAAATGTAGAGGGGACATGATATTGGTGCCTTGAGACAGGTGGGCATAGTATGTAGGAGATAGAGCTCATCATGATGATGAGGAGGATGAAATATTGGGTGGTCATGGAGATGGCGAGAACATTGTGGAGAGGCCTAGGTAGCCAGTGTGTTTGTTATTTAGATGATTTTTAAGAAATGGGTTTGTGTCGTATTGGTATTGTGAGCAACATGTGTCATTTTTGATTTTACGGTGAAGATAGTGAAGGAGTGACACTACTTGATTGAGAGTTCCCACCATGAGATCTTGGATCCATTGTTATATGTCCACGATACTATAGTGATGGTGGATCCAACAACACCTTCGATAAGAGATTTCATGCACTCGTTTCTTCTTATTAGAGAGGCATCCTAGACACTACGTCGATATAGAGATGCACAGTGTTGGCAGCTACCGAAGCGTAGATGTAATACTATAAAGTCTATTGTAGGCATAGGTAGATCTAGTTCAAGAGTGGGAAATTTTCCTATTAGATGCACGTAGATATGTGGAGAGGATTAATTTGTTGGAGAAAAAGCTGGTGAAAGTGTAGGAGAGGCCTCAGAGCCTGATCTAGGTAAGAGTCCCTATCCCACACAACCAAAGCTACCAAGACGGCCCCATCGGACCAAAGCATCGAGAGATGCCCCACAAGAGGTGAGGGTGTTCAAGCCATTTTCTAGATGGGCTAGAGCCATGTATTTATTTTTGTATGATTTTTTTATGTATAAAATTGATTTGATATATATATATATATATATATATATATATATGATGTTGATGATATTTAGATTTTTGGTGTTTATATGCTGATTTTCTTATGATTTTCCTACATTTCGCATGTATAAATGTAATGATACCCATGGTACTTAGTAATAATGATAATGTGGTTAGATAACTAGATCCGGTGGGAAGGGGATTAGTAGATAGCCCAACCCATGAGACTCGAAGATTCCAAGAGCCGAAAGAAGGCTAAGACATCCAATGGTAGGATGTTAGGGCATGATTGGATATATAAATCCAAGAAAGGCCATAAGCCTAAGAAAGGATGCACAAAATACCGTGGTGATCCCATGGTAAATATCGGGATTAATCACGACCGAGGTGCTCCAACATTAGGAGAAACTAGGGGCATACGTGGTGATAAATCCAAGTGGAGCAGATAACCCAAACAAGGATGTAATGAGATATAAGGAGTTGTTTGAAAAACCCAAGATGGGATTGAGAGCCCAAATGAGGGAAGAAAGTAGCATGTAAAAAAGTGAGGGCTAAGATCCCAAGAAAAAGTGAAGGTTCAAGCCAAAGGAGGAAAAATAGAATGTAATCAATGTAATGTAGGTAACTAGCCATAGGGAAAAAATCACAATGTATCAGTGATGATGTCATCAAATTGATTCAAGATGTGACTTCTAGCATGAGTCATGAGGTTCTTGATGGCATCTTTGTGTAATAACGACTTCTTTGATGAACTTAATATCTCATAGAAAATAAGGTGTCATCAATTTGGTCCTTCGACCAGGGTGAGAATGTCACGCCGAATGTCATTCGTGGAGGAGTACTAATCGGGGTGAGGTGGTGGTCCATAACTAGGTCAGTGATATAATCGATCGGGGAAGGTGGTCGGTCCCAAGAGGAATCGGTCTCATGCTTCCAATTTGTTGGTTGAATTTTTGTCACTGTAGGTAGCCAATGGAAGTGCACAGAAAATCAACAACAGTTACGGAAATTCACCTTTTGACATGATGAAATTTCCTCTACTTTGAGAGAGGGCAGTTCCCTCGTATGATATGATTTTTGTATTTTTGATGCTTTTAACCATAAAGCACAAAAGGGCAACAAAATTGAGAAATGGAAAATATGGAGAGGAAGGAGGAATGAATGTGAAAGAAGAAGTGTAGATTGCAAGCAGAGAGCTACACAAAAGGAGAACTTCCCTATCAGATAGAAAGGAACACAATGAGTGTAAAATCGAGAAGCACAAAGTCTTCGTCTCCCTCAGGATATGTTGATATGGCACAAAGTCCATGTACTTTGATGATCGACACAAAGTATGATTCACCTAGGGATCATTCATACCATGAAGGACCAACAACATTAACAATTCAATCACAAGCAATTTAATAGATTTTGTAATTGGAAATCATTAACACAACCATATAAAAGCATTGTATTGATTTGTGTACACAAAGTTACAACCACATATGCATAGATAGGAAAGCCTCTCTCAGAACATGGAAAATGAAAGAGTCTCCAAATAGAAAGATACCCCCTCCCCAATTACAATGCAGCCTTATATAGGCATCTTTCTTCAAGAAGTAGTTATGAAACTACTTGACCAACTCTTAACCCCAATCTCAACCTCAAGTTGACTCAACTTGAGTTACATGCTTCATTACAATTTACTGATGTATAGTATTTAATTAATTTGGTGAACAAATTAATTAAATATATTTCAACTTGATGAATATTTAGATGAGTACTTCACTATCGATTCACGTTGTCCCACCATCTGCAGCCGGAGAGAATGATGCACATGCCCTTTAGCTACACTTTCAATTACCATTACAAATTGTCATTCTGGATCAGGTTCGTTTTCTATTAAATTCTCTAGTGAAACTATATCAATTCCTTATTTTCTTGACTTTTGTGCATAGATCTTGAAGCCATGATTCCAACGAGTATTTATTTGCATGATTTTGTTGAGAATTGCTCAAGATACGACCATTTGAGCAGAGGCGAGATGTTTTGGGATTGCTAGGCTTACGGGACTGTGAATTAATTCCGTTGGTTGGAAAAGACACTTTAAATATTTTACATCATTAAAATTCTAGGCATTCAAATCATGGTGGGCCCATTTGATATTATCATCATTTTTAATGTGGGAAAAATTCCTCCGCGGTGAACCTTATGCCTCTCCGGCCCATGCTCTGTGGACCATTTAGACCTGACTCGCCCACACTTGGGCTCTCCAAATGCTACCACACCCGTAAAGTTCTTCCACACCACATTGACCCCGTAAGGACATTGACTAGATTTTCACCCGCACTCCACATCCATCGGTGAGCTCGGCTCTTTAAAGCCCGTGCATCCCAAGTACCACTTGTGCATTGAATGGACAAGTTCACTGCACTGCCTTTCCTCCCTATTCAATCCCATTTTGCGTGGACCATCCAACCCTACATTTTTGCATCCTATTTCCTCTCAGCCATTTCAGGTTTATCATGCACAAATGTCTCATGGGTTGCTAGGACATCTGGGACATGATTTTCCACATCAGCCATAAAGGTTCCTCCTTGAACCTAGTTTTCTTTGCTAAGTCTAGCACCACCGAGCCCGCTATGCGTTTTTCCTCGGCTGACTTGGGCTCGATATCTCCTGCCCTATGACATTGTTTCTGCCATCATTGAATGATCATTGATGATTTCAAATTGATCTGATAAACTTGGTAATAGCTATACATGTGCCATGGATTAGTCATCACTGCCAAGGTAGCTTTGAACAAATTCATCCCTCCTTTCGTGATGCTAGCTTGAACTAATCACTGGAACATTGAATTCACCCTACCTGACATTTCATTTCTCCAATGGTGCACTGTGTTATCTCCATGGAATTTTTGTAGTAGCTCGACCTTATATCTCGGTGGATCTAATATCCAGCTCACTCCTTCATATGCCCAAGTCGCTCAACTACATAATTACTTGACTCTGCAATTGTTAGAATAATTTTACTCCTCTACGCTTTCAAGTTGGGCGACATCCACTGACTTCGAGCTCCAACTCTATAGGGTTCACGAGGTCTCTACAACAATGGCTTGGTTCCGGTCTGGACCGCATTACGCTTGCAACGATTCACACATGCCAATAACATAACTCAGCTTGAATGTTCTAATGTAATCAAATGGCTTGGCCATACATTAGGAATAGCTCGGCCTCTGAATTCTTCGGTTCACCCCTCCCACTATATCGATAAGCATTCAATATGGCTCAAAGAGGCTCGATTTATTAATGAACAGGCTCGATGAGGCACTACATAACTCTGTTTAACGTGTTGGAGGGCTTACTTAACCATATACAACACACAGTTTGGTTTTTGAATATAGCTCACCCGAGGCCGAAGTGACGACTCATCCTTCTACACATATTGACATCCTAAAACGAGTTGGCTCCCTCTCCCATGCAATGCAAATCCTCAGCACCCCTTGTAATCATCTCAGCCGCCTGATTGAAATAACTTGGTTTGCTTCATTTAGCTTGATCAATTGAAAAGATAGCTCAGGTGTTCGTTCCAATAGCTCGGTTTTGGCAGTCCTAACTTGATAATTATTATAGCCATGAAGAATCTGAGTTGGGACTCACCTCTTTCAATATTGTGTTTATTATTGCACCTCTGAATTTGATATAATAGTTCTTGCGTGGCTCGAGCCATTGTTATTCAACTGAGTTCAATTTAAACATTGTGCACGAGTCCGTAGAATCCATGTATCGTGGCTTGGTCTCATAATGCTAAGGATACCTTACCCACTAAGTTCAACATCCTCAAGGAGCATGACCATACCTTTAAACACAACTTGGCAGGTGATACAATCATCTCGGCATGCCCTTGGAAACTTATGTACCCATAAGTACCATATGGCTAAGAATCAATTTCAGAGAGTGTTTTGAAGGTGTGATGTTGGATATTATCATTTTATCACATTACAAGCCCACCCATTATTCAATTTCACCCAAAAAAATTAATTTTTTTGAAAATGTACACCATTCTGGAATGGGTGACAACATGATTATGTGAAGAATTTTTTGGGAATGGGATGCTTGTTACGTAAAACCCAACGATCGAGCGTTAGTGTGCGTGCAATACCCATGATGAGATCAAATGAAGGGAGATGAAGAGGAAGGTTATGCAGCCTTCTTGTTTTGGCTGAATTTGACCTAAACTATGATCTTATTCATGTGGCATCGATAGGATATGCATTCGAAACATCATTCCTTGGAGCCTTATGAAAAGTGCAATATGGCTCGGTCGTAGGGGACCAAAGAGCCATAAGGGTGAGAGGTAGATAAATGAGTTTCATAGGTGCAGAGGGATAGTGAGAGTATCGATGACGATACCAATGTAATGAGAAAATATGGTGTTGATGGAGAAATATGATTACCAAATCATCTTGAAGCACAATAGATAGGATCATCACCCATGAGATCATCGGTTTCATAGTAAAAGCGGTGACCGATCATCCACTTATGTAATGGATAAATAGGTTGGCTAGATCGATGGTAGTATGTGGAGGTGTATTTGGTAGATTAGTTTGAGGCTCATGTAATGGTTGGTAATAAGTAGCAACTTTAGTCTAAGATTCATCTTGTATGAGGATGATGTTCACGTCATGAGAAAATTTAATGCTAAGAGTTTCTTGGTAATGTAAGACTTCCCTATAACGAATATGGGCATAACTAGCTAGGTGAGGATCATCTAAAGTGAAACCATTTTCATTATCCAATGTGGAGGAATCCATCACAAAAGAATTTATTATGGTCTCTAGTCATACCACATGTTTTATTCAGGGGTTGCATGTGTACATGAGATGACTTATGGAACCGAAGGATCCTTATTGCAATAACGAGGGCACAAGGAAGGAAATTGTTGGGATACGATAATCTCAGGAAGATTAGAATTATTTATTCTAAGTGTGACCTCATCGAGCTCGTTGTTATCTAACTCCAAGATATTAGGAGACACGTGCATGACCAATTCAAGATGATCGACATTGTCACGAAGAGAATCTATAGGATAGTTAAAATGTTGGTATTCTCGAAAACAAATAAGAGATAATTTGTCCAATGTTGGTAGCTTGTATGTCACTCTTTTTTGAAGTGTATCATAGTTTCAAGGATTAGTGGCCCCTAAAATCTTATAAATATCTCCTTGGTGAGTGAACTTCACAATGGTTTTTTAGAGAGCATATTTACAATATGGGTGCATTTGAAGAAATTGAAGTAATTTAGGCAAGGAGACTTGAGAGACCTTATGAGACATGAGAGAAGAAAAATGAGTATCCAAGAGTGTCTGAATGAGATGGGTTCACCAAATGATTTAAAAAATATTGAAATTTATGAAATCCTAATTGCAGAGTCACTTATGATAAATAAAACACTAAAGTATAGATCTAACCTAAGCAATAAGCTAGATAAAAATGAAACCCTAAGTGCAAGAGAGGGGATATAAGACTTAGCTAATTTCACAATAAATCTTGAAGTATCTTTGGGTTGGAAAACCGCTTAATAGGAGGAGGAATTTTTCACAACCACACTCGAGAAATTTGTAAAAGCGTCGTCGAATAATCTGGACCAAGGTGCTTGGGCTAGGTCAAGGGAACCTAGGCGTTGGAGACATCTCTGTTAGGTGCATGTGACTAAAAAAATAGTCTGAAATGGATTCTTATTGTGTCACACCAATGTCACTAACCTTTGATGTTTGTCACTTGTATGTCACACTATGTCCGTAGAGTTCGCGTATAACCGAAAAAAATGATCTCTGACAATACCCCAAAACACATCAAATCCTATAAAGAAAAAGATGCAAATGGGGAGTCGAATGACCTCGGCGGTTACTTGACAGAGTGAACTTACGAATGAGCACTACACTACATCTCATACTCCATGTAGTTTTGTGTGCGTGTGTCTAGAATTGTGCCCTAGGAAGCTCTTGTGCAAGATGCACTTGATAACGAGAAATAGCTAGATGTAGCAATGTAAATAGATGTGTGGATGTAAAAATGAACTTCCCCTCCTATGAAGTGTATGCAGAAAAATGCAGTCCCTTATCCCTTGAATAAAGCTAGATGGATGCTTTTATGCTCTTGAAATGCCTTTGGATGCAACCTTAGGTGATAGTAATATATGCTTAGAGATTGGTCCTTTATTATGATCACATAGCTTTGTATTTATATGATTCCCTTGTTTGAATTTCGTAATTAACATCTAAAAGGACAACCACCAAGAAAATAAGAGGCCCAAAAGGGGTGAGTAAGATACAAAGAGGTCGGGGGCACCCAAAGGGGACAAGGGTGCACAGGCATTGGTGTCATGGCTGGGCGTTGGTCTCAGAGCCAAGAAAGATAAAGCAATGAAAGTCAGACTAGGCAGTGAGGTGTGCAAGACCACAAAGAAAGCAAGAAAGAAATAAAATAGGCCAAAAACAAATGTCAATTACTAGTTTTCTCGCTTAGGAATCATATGAATAGTGGCATGTGATTAGGACCTAGAAATGTACCCAAGTGTGTGATTCAAAGTGTCTACAATGGTCCCCATCTCCATCTCCACGCAAGTGTCTTCCTTCGCCTTTATCGTGTCAACATTCACCTAAGTTTTCTTCATCTCCTACTTGTGAACCACTGCACTTATCACATAATTCAAAACCACATGATTTCATATGTACTTTACTTGATAAGTGGATCATATGTTTACCTTCTATGTAAAATCATCCACCTCATCACTTACAAAGTCAGCGCGACCCTCCCTTCTACAATTTCCACCACATTAATGGCCATCATGATAATGATTTCTATGCTCTCCATGAAAAATTGTAACAATTAGAAGACAAAGGTGTCATTTCCTTCAACTCTCGCTCTCATGAGCACTCTCTTTCTCCTATTCCACATAAGCGTGCTTCCACCGTTGTTCACTTGTCTCCTTCACCTCCATCTAAAGTAGTCATCCACCCACCTCCTAAGGTCATTATCCATCCACGTCCTCCATCTAATCCACCTATGGTCACATCCTCTCATTCCTCACACATTGCTAAAGTTCCTCATTAGTTTCCACACTTTCTCCCACCACACCTATTCTTGACTCCATTCCCTTTGGAATTCAATTTGACACTTACCTACATATTGTTTTTGATTCACATATTCCATCTATGATTTGCAATCCTCTCAATATCTAGTAGATGAAATCCATTTCATTACCCTATAACACACTCTCATGATTCAGTTCACACTTGACTGTTGAGGGAATACTACATCAATGATTCTCTCCTTTCACAACTCATGCTCGTGCTTAATTACATATCTTTTCTAGTATCTCCTTACACGTGAAAAACCATTTCCTAGTGACGCACTCTTGTTATATGGTTCATACTTGACTATTGCGGAGGAATTTATAATTAAACCTCATTCTCACATTGGGGGAAATTAATTTTCTCACCCCTACATTCTAATCCCATGTTATTATGACTCTTATTCCCATCTTATCATTATTCAATTATCGACATATCATTGGTTTACTCTCTTATCTTATATATCAATTTCCAACTTATAAATTTAGTTGAATTGAATCTCCTCCTCACCCAACATGCCAAGCAGACATGGAGAATTGATCTAGGAAGGATTTAAAGTAGTTTAGGGAATTAAATTTGTTCACTTTAATTACATTCGAATTTTTCCAACAAAAGACAAAAAAACGACTGGGGAAGGGAATTGATTCGATTTTGCAATGGTTAGATTGTTTTCTTGAGTTTTCTTTGTCAATTTGAATTCCTTAGTGTCATAGCATGCTAATCCATAACATATTTAAGTTGATTATTAAGTGCAGGTCTGAACTGTATGTTTTTATTAAAACTAATTTCCAGTTTTAAGTTTGTAACATAAATCTATTTCTTTTAGATCTGCATATCAATTTTATCCTTTAAATGTGGTATATAGTTTCTAAACTAGTCTAATACATTTGCTTGATTTAATCAACCACTCATTTCCAAGTTAAATTGCAGTTCTGATATCAATTCTAATGTACATTTTAAAGGAGAAACAATATTGTATAGTTCCCACCTACGTGTTTCTTCTTCTTGCAATTAAACAGAGATTCCATTCACAATAATAATTCAATTCCAATACAACCATGCAAGTTTGAAAAAGGTAATGCATTCCTTTATTGGATTAAAAATATTTACAACTTTACAACTTCTCTTTTCCATTTGGTTTCAAATACAATATATAAATTTTACAACACTCTTTCACATTCCTTTTCGAATAGAGAAGGGAATATAACTTCTTTACATTTCCCATTCCTTGAATGCAACTAACAAAATTTTAATTTCTTTCCAACAAACAAAATCAAAATTTAAATGTCTTTTACAATTTGAATATCTAACTCCATAATCAGATTACATACATCTTTCCTTTATAAATACATGATACAATATCATCCACAACAAGTGGGAAAGGATTACAAATGAATATGTTTTCACAAGAAGGGACTGTCAAACTGTACATTTCTTTGGCTCCAAAACAACAACATGCACATTTTCTTCTTCTCCAAATTGATCACAAAAATAGGGGGAAAGGCAACGCTCTCCACCCAACCAAGACATCCAATGAAAGGAGAAGCCTTCCTTCATCATTGGCCCCTGAGCCCCAACCAAAATACAATAGAAGGTGCAATTCAACCATGGAAACAAACTGGCTTCCACACACATCTTTCTTTCACATACACATTTCCTTTTTAAAACCCAAAAAGTTCATAACTACATATAAAACATATCAAAAGCAGAACTCGGGCTTGATCTGCAAGCAAAAGAGAAAGGCATATGGGGAAGCTACTTATGCCTCCCAATTGGGAATTGGGCATCCACCAAATACAAACCGTCAAGTAATTCATCACACCCATTTCCTTATGCCCCCATAGAATCCCTCCTTATGCCCCCATGATTCTCTCCTTATGCCCCCACAGATTTCCTTATGCCCCCCACAAAGTAAGAAATGCAAGCTATTTCTTTTCCATGGTGGATCCCAAACCCAAACTCCCTCCACAAAATTCTGATGCCAATGGCATTCCCTTATGCCCCCACAAGAATTCCCCATAGCCTTCTCCCACACCTTTCCTAAGGCAATCTACCCAACCAGCCAACAATTAAAAAAAACAAAGCATGCATTTTCCACACAACACAACAAGAAGATAACATAAATAAAAGAGAGTTAATTCCTACCTCTCCATGGTTATTTGCTTCCAAACAACAAGCTTTCCAAGACAATAACACAGCTCCAACAACAAGATTTCTAAGAAAATAACACAACTTCAACAACAACTCTTCCAAGCATGCAAGGATTTCTCCAACACTTCCTTCAAACACAAGAGCTCTCCCAAGAAAAATGCAGCCCCAAGGAAGAATGCAAATAGGTTCAACAACCCAAAACAAGAAGAGAGTTTGAAATATATAGAAGGGGGAAAGAAGAGGATGATGTGGATCCATGTAGGATGCCACATCATACATCCTCACATTCAAACACAAAAGAAAAACTCCAAACTCCAAGGCTTCATAAAGAGGTGGGTGAAAAATGACAAGTTACTTGCACACTCCAAAATAGCCCACACCTCAAGGGACAACCATTAAATTAAAATGTAAGAAAGTGCAATTAAAAACATGCACAAAAAGGAGTAAAATGCATTATAAAAATCACAAATCACATCCTCAACCATAAGTATGGTTGGTAACATAAATTTAGAGGCATGGGACAAGTTTTACTTGTCCCACAAGCTTCCAAAAACAGCCCCCAAGGTCAAATTCGAATTTCCATGGAGGTAGAGTATTTCATACTCCAAAAACTGACTTACACAAGCTCTTACACACCTTACACATCCCTTACAAATTAATTACAAACAACCAAATCTAATAATTACTTCCATATCCCAATTTGATTTAATTAAACTTTAAACATATGATCCCTCACATTAATCCAACACAATTAATTAATTAAAAGAAGAGAACACATTACAAATAAAATACATACTACAATAATAAAAGAACACATTAATAAATTACACAAACCCATGGTCACATGTAAAGATGATTCCCCCCATGGGAATCTCTAACCAAACAACACACAACACAATAAAATAAGTTACCATGGTGACCGTGTTGAATTCATCTAGAATTCCATTTTGGTTGGTCTTTGATCCCCCGATGTTTTGTTGTGATATTTTTTACTTGCAAAATACAAATACCTCTTTCGACCTCATGGTCGTATCAGAACATCTAATATGATACAAAAATCACAAAAATCAACTATACAATGAATCACAACAACATCGAAGTCACTATTACATCATTTGCATTTTTAATCAACAAATATATCCGCATCATAAAATATTCATTTTCTAGATCAAATCACAGTATCCAAAATTCACATAACCGAAAACATCCATAAAATATCCATGTCCAATACTATATCATCATCCACATGTCAGGTGTCTCTAATAATTATCATGCATCATAATCAATTCTAGATCAATAATAATCCATGATCAATGTCTAACATCATACTAAATCAAAATATAGTAATGTCTATAACGTGAACAATAGTATGAACATAAGCATCAAAAGGTGTCAAAGGGAAGTGGGCACTACAAGAACCTCAATGATGCCATTGATGCATATATGCGTGACTAACGCATATGACGCCACTAAAGGAGGAGTTACAATTCCAAATAAGGAATGTAACTCCTATGATGCACTGATGCAAATGACAATGACAGATTCTATGACAGAATTTGACACTTGTCATTTGAATTCCTAAGACCTATGACTCTTGCAAGGTGAGATGAGTCACCAGGTGATGTGGATGATGAATAGGCATGTCACACACACCAATAGGGTCAAGGGCGCTTAGGTGCTCATGTCGTGTTTGGGTGTTGGTGTATGTGTTGTCTTTCAAGACCCAATTCAAATTCTCGGGTCATTTATGAGACTCTGTAGACTATGTTGTACCTGCAGTCTTGAAATGTGATATACTGTGTGATGTGAACTACTTGAATGGGTTGACTGATTCACCCAATGTATGACCTCCCTCATTTGGGTTAAATGCGACGTCACACTAGGATAATGCAGCCCAAAGGAGGACCCGATGTACATTTGAAACCGAATCCTTGCGGGGGAGGGAATGTGTTTAGTATAAACCAAGGTGCATACAAAAAAAGTGGTGGAAACAATTGTTAGTGAAAACAAGACAAATACACATGAAGAAGAAAATATGTAAGCTAGCAAGCAAGAAGACAATATAGATTTGTAAAAGTGGGTTTGCAAACATGGGACATCACTTACAATGTCTCAAGACAATCATATCTCGAAGCCAAAAACATACAACGGTGTGCACATAAGACAAAGGGCAAAGCCCATAAACAATGACAAATAGTAGCAAGCAAAGTAAAAGAAAAATATGGTGGCAAATAGTTCATAAAAGTAAATGCTCCACATGAAGCACCCATTAACATGTTAGAAAGATAGAAAGTATGTCAAAGCATGTATGATCCGATATAGTAATACGCTAGTAAACATATGAAGTATTATTAAAAAAATGATAGCACCTTTGATGTGTACAAAAGTAGATGCCCCCAAGAGCCACTGTGGGACTGGTAAGAGGTATTGTGCTAAGCATTCATGATGCGTGTAATAGATATGTGTGAAGTCTGCATTCAAAACTAGAAGGCAAGTGAACGCGCATGTGTATATAGAAAAGATAATGACATACAAAATATCTATCTAACATAGTAAACAAAGTGTACATGCGAGTATAAGTAAGAAAGAACAATGTGCAACCAAGATATGCAGTGTCTATGAGTGTGAATGGAATGGAATGCAATGTGAGTGTGATAGGAGCCACGTGCCCCCAAGCGAATGTGAATGAATATGTATGAGATGAGGTTCATTTATAAATTCCCCCTCAACAGTCAAGAATGAACCATAGAACAAGAGTGCATCATCGGGAAATGGTTTGAATTATGCACTATAAAGATATGATCGAAAAATCATAGAGCGTAGAGAGTGAGTGAATGTGGTGAGGTTCATTTCAGATTGAGACCCTTAGTAGTCAAGTATGAATCATGGAACTAGAGTGTGTAATAGGAAAGGTTTCGTGTGAGAATGTTACGAGAGAAAGATGTGTCATTAATGTGCCGAATGTAGAAGTGTGTAGTGTGTGAGCTTCATGGATGTAGTGAGCCCTCTACAATCAAATGTGAACTGTAGCACAAGAGTGCATCATTGGGTGTCTGCATTATTTATGTGTAGTATTACTTAAGATGCATAATGTTGAGTGGGTTCTTAAGCGGCTTACCCAAGAGAGTAAAAGGGATAGGTGCCACCACCAAGCTTGTTAGTGATGATATAAGGGCCAAGCTAGTTGAGCTTGAATTTTTCTTTAAGGGGAGCTTCAATGTTTGTGTATTTTTTATTTTATTTTAACACAAGATCACCCACATTGAACTTGTGAGGATGATTTTTATGATTGTATGCTTGGGCGATGCGAGATTGATATGCACAAAGATGTTCAAGAGCTTGGACATATCCATTGTCAAGAATTTAAAGATCATGTAAGAATTTTTCCTTATATTCATTGTCTTTAAGTATGCCTTTGAGTGAAACATTGAATGATGATAGCTCGAGTTCCAGTGGAATGAGAACTTCATTACCTTATAATAGTGAGAAGGGGGTGGAATTAGTGGACGTACGCACACTAGTGCGGTAAGCCCAAAGAGCATATAGGAGTTGATTATGCCATTGTCACCTCTAGTGTCAACAGTCTTGCGTAAGATTTTGACGATGGTTTTATTTGTTGCCTCAACTTGTCCATTTCCCTATGGGTAATAAGGAGTAGAGAATGATTGTTTAATTTTGAATTTTGCGCAAAACTTTTTAACATCTTTATTTTTAAAGAAGACCCATTATTAGTGATAATGGTAGAGGGAATGCCAAAGCGTATAATGATGTGAGCAATGATGAAATGATAAATATCAACACCAGTTGTAGTTTGCAATGGTGTTTCTTTGACCCATTTAGTAAAATAAGTTGTGGTAGTAACAACATACTTGTGGCCATCAACCAATTTAGGATTTATCATGCCAATATGATTAAAACCCCATAGCAAAAATGGCCACGTTGGAAGAATTGGATGGAGATCATATGTAGGGGTGTGGTGAAGATTACTGTGTTTTTGGCATCTATCGTAGTGTTTAGCATATTCTAGGCAGTCTCGCTCCATGGTAGGCCAATAATATCCATGAAATAGAGCTTATGTGACATATCTTTTCCAGAGAAGTGGCCACCACATAGACTATCATATATTTGAGAGATAGTGGTGGGGATGTCGGCGAGTCCGATATATCATAGAAAACGACCATCAAATGATCATTTAAATAATTCCACCCCTATTATGACATAACTTGTGGCCTAATGTCACAAGAGATGAGCTTCATGAGGTTGTAGACCATCGGGAATGGTTTTTGATAAAGAAAGTTGTAAATTTGAATGAACCATTCGAGTTTTCCATGACTACGTGTGATGGCACAAGCTAACAAATGTGAAGTAGAAGTGGAAGGTTATCGCAAGTTTCGGATGATGAATGTGGATTTCTCATCAGTGATGTCCTTAGGGATAAGCAATGTTACACTAGCCACAAAATCTGTATGACGATCTTTACGAGGATTGCAGAAGAGAGTAAGATTCAAATGTAGCTAGAAGATCTTGACAAGCATATTATATGGAATTAGGTGTTCCTCTTTTGTGTGATATATGTCATTAACTTGATTGATAATAATCTGTGAATCAATATGTATGCGAGATATTTGTGATAAGGATATTTTGAGCAATGTTAAGGTGAGAATGAGGGCTTCATACTCAACGATGTTACTAGAACAGGAAAACACTAAGTTGTATGCAAAGGGAGAGGATCACCGTGTTGAGTGATGGATACTATACCAACCCCATCGCGGAGGTACAATGAGATCCATTAAAATACATAGTCCAAGTATCGGTGTTGAAGGTGTAAATAGTGAAATCATCACAAAAAGAATCACAGACATGAGATACATTAGGCAAAGGTGCTTCAACTAGTTGATAAAAAATAACATGTCCTTGATTTCTTTACGTGGAATGAATTTGAAAAAAAATCGGTGAGTAAAGCATGACCCACCGTGATAGACATCCCAAGAGATGTGTGCGAGACAAGAGGTATCGTAATGGATCTACTTTGGTAATAATATGGACCTCATTGTTAAGAAGGTAGTGGCACAACTTGTCCACTACAAAGACAAGACCAAGGCATAATTTTTCAATGTAACTATAGTTGCATTTATAAGAGAGTAAAGTTTGGTGATATAATAGCCATCCCTCCCGCATTGAGAATCATCATGTTGTGCTAAGAGGGATCCTAATCCATGAAACATGGCGGAAATATATAACAAGAAAGGCCTCTCAGTCATAGGAGGGACTAGGGCAAGTGGATTTAAGAGATATGCTTTCATAGCGCCAAGTTCTCACTAAAAATGATCATCCCAGAAAAATATAGTATCTTTCTTCATCAAACATGTGAATTTTTAGGCTTTATCAACAAAATGGGCAATAAATTGTCTAATGGCTTGGATTTTCCCTTGTAACAAGCATAACTAATGCAAATTTTGAGGTGGAGGCGTGTCAATAATTTACCTGATTTTATTAGAATCTATTTCAATACCACGTTGTGAGATAATGGATCTAAGGAGCTTTCCGGTTGTAACTCCAAAAACAAAATTCTTTTGATTTAAGCGTACTTTATATGATCGTAAACATTCAAAGAGAATGCAAAGATCTTGAGCATATTGGGACAGCAATATTGTCACACGAGAAAAAATAAATTGATATTATATTCGACACATCTTGAATTACAATCACAAGCCATTATATAGCCATATCAATAGGAAAACTGACTTCCTATAAAATAGGAAACTACAACACACCGAATATATATTGTTACATATTTGTTATAACAATATATATAAAACTAACTAACCATACAATTATTTACCACAATGTAAATACTAATTCCTAACATTCCCCCCCTTAGTGTTTACATGGTAGAAAAACATCCACACTCTCAACTGCAGTATGCTCACCCCTGTGGCATGTCCAACTCTGTGACTCATGACCTTGATCCAAAAGAAAGGCTCTCTCCTTCCATGGTTTTAAACAAGCTTACCACAAACCTTGATGTGACAGGAACCTCATCAACTGTCCACCTCGTGTGGTTTTCTGGATTCTCCCACAAACCCTTTCAAGATCCATGAACTGACTTACTCTGGTGCTATTGTTCACCACTATGCTTATACATCAGGGAATTATGTAGGAAACACAACTTGCATATCACAAAACCGCACAATAGAAGAAATACTGAAAAATTTCACATTACTTCCTATAAGAATCGTAATGTTCTTAATCGTAGTCTCTGTCATTGATCGCTGCCACTCGATCTCGAATAGCATAGAAAACTACCACTGCCACTGGAAGCTTTCCTTGACTAAGTCATTTTGGGTGCAGAATGGGAATGGAACATTGGTATGTATTCCCCCCCACAATGTGAAATTCCAAATAAGAAATCAGAAAGGGAAAAATGTATTGTGTTGTATCATACTAACTGGATCTTGTTGTCTTGATCTTGCTACACATGATCACCATTGCCAATGAACGTATTCACTGACCGATCATCTTCCAATGAAGTACGACAGTCAGAGGATCTCTGCAGTCAGAGGATCTCCATAGTTTTCTGCTCTCTTATACAATTCTTTTCCAGTATTAACAATAAATCACACCACTCAAAGCAACAGGAACACTGCAAACTGAAGCACACTGAGAAAATGGAAACCACACTGAAAATCATATACTCACACCATACATATGCCACCACAGCTTCTGCGCGGCCCCATCGTTGGTGACTGATCGAGAGGTCGTTGTTCGACCTCCTTCCTCCGATGCCTCCTTCCTCCATCAATATGCTACTTAACTTAGCTGGATCTGAACATGAGACTACATGGTTTCCACATTGTATTTATTTAAGCTTCTCCCCTCAATGTGAAACCTTTTATTTCAGGACGTCGGGTACAACCGATAATGCGTCCACAAGATGACCAAAATAGAGGGTAATTTTCAAAAAAAAATATTTTCTCCCAAACTTAGAACCAACAGGACGGGAATAAAAAAATATGCACTTTTGAAAAAAACGGCGCTCGATTTCGAGTTACCGTGCAAAAGTTATTGAAGTTACAATTTCCCGTAAAATGGCCCAATTTGAATTAAAATTGGATCAACGATTAAAAAATTACTCTGGATGGAGAGAAAATTTATCGTGTGACCACTCATTGGAACTGGGAGGAAATGAGGATTCCAAAAATGTGAAAGGCCCAGAAAAATGGTGTCGAGAAAAATATTAATTTGGCTAAAAATGTAATAATTGCCCTTAAAATGCAATTATTAAACAAAAACTATAGTAAAATTAAATTTTTCAAACTATAGTCTTTGCTAAAAATTAAAAAATTAGCCAATCACAAATGGCTGCAAAAACTCACGGGCTTCATTGAAGTGACAGAATGATTTGCTGATAATTTGACAACCAGAGCTCCGTTTTATAAACCGAAAAATGCGTTGGAAAGGTGCTTTCAATATCTCTGCAATGGTACCAACAAAATTTGATTTCATTACCTGAACAAAAAGCTGTTCTTGATTTATCTTGCACAGGTTTCAGTTGCATGCGTATGACAGAACAAATTGAACATGAGTTTATATCAGTCGATCTGAAAGATACACAACGGCAATATTCCTCAGCTCCAAATGTATAAAGAAATAATTGTATCACGATTTCCACCCAAATTTCTTCTGCTGCGAGGAGATCATTTGATAAACAATGATATATTCTACACTATCAAAGCATAAAATAATGTGAATTATAGCCGTGGGCATGCAAAGAAACGCCAGATCTGTCAGAATCGTTGGAGGTAGAAACCACGATCCATTATATGCGCAGGCACATGGATATACAAATTGCCTCCAGGACGTGAAGAATTCACCTTATTTCTATGCAGCAGGTCTGCAACCGATTGATGGACATCATTTTTCAATGAGAAATGACTCTCATTTGGACACAACCTCAGACCTCTGATCGCTCTGATACCAAATATTGGGACAACAATATTGTCACACAGAAAAAATAAATTGATATTGTATTCGACACATCTTGAATTACAATCACAGGCTATTATATAGCCATATCAATAGGAAAACTGACTTCCTATAAAATAGGAAACTACAACACACCCGAATATATATTGTTATATATTTGTTATAACAATATATATAAAACTAACTAACCATACAATTATTTACCACAATGTAAATACTAATTCCTAACACAACATGTGTAGAACAATGTCATGATTTAGCAAGTATATCATCAACATAATCTTCAAGGATCTTGTGAATATGATCATGGAAGATGCTCTGCATTTCTCATTGATAAGTGGTCCCGATGTTTTTAAGGCCAAAGTCATGATGGTGTATTAAATTGTTCCCCATGGCGTAGTAAAAGAAGTTTTTTCTTGACTTGCTGGATTGATTTTGATTTGGTTGTAACCAGCAAAGCCATCCATGAAAGAAAGAATATTGTACCCGGATGTGGAATCAACAATGGCATCTATGTGCGGTAAAGGGAAACTATCTTTGGGGCATGCCTTATTTAATCAAGAAAATAAGTGTAAGAGTAGACTTTGCCATCTAGTTTTATAATGGGAACAATGTTAGACACCCATTCTGGATAATTGAAAACAAAAATAAAGCGAGCATCTAGTAGTTGTTGAATTTCTTCTTTATCTAAGAGGGTGACCTTCAGGTGTATTTTAAAGATTTTTTGTTGAATAGGTTTTGCACCATGGTTAAGAATGATGTTATGCATGGCTACATATAGATCAATACCACACATATCATCATAGTCCCACGCGAAGATGTATGAAAATTATTGAAGAACTTGTTTCATATCATTTTTCTCATCATGTGTGAGATAAGGAGCTAGAAAACCGCGGGTTATCATAAGTGTTGAAGTTATGTTGAATGGTATCCTCATTGAGAAGAGATGACCGATCCTCAATGTATGGGTCAGTAGGAATAGTATTAGGAGGATCAACACTTTCAATAAGTGTATCATACTCTCCAAAGTAGGTGGTAGAATTAAGAAGTGATGGATAACACTTCTTATGATGAAAAGAAGGGAGGTGATCATAAACCCCCTTGTATTCTAGAAGAGATTCATCAGTAGCTAAAGTGTCTAAATTAGCCCAAGCGGAAGATGTAGAGTCAATGATGAGGTCCATATATATATATATATATATATATATATATATATATATATATATATATATAACAAAGCAAAGACGTATGTAGATCAAGTATAAGCCTTCGAAGAAGGTATAGGCCGAGAGATGGTATCCAAAGCCAAGATTTTTAGATTGAGTGGGGAGATCCCATGGTTTTGTGACTCCTTACCCATGCGGGCCTAGGACATTACTGGAGAAACCATAACAGAGAAAATATTTATATCCAAGACCATATTTGGAAAGATCTTGACTAAAATCAGAATAAATAGGAGTGCCAACAAAATGCTCAATAGAATTACAATATGCAAAGGGTAATGGATATGTTAGAACATCATAGACAACTCCTTGATAAAGGAATTTAATCCACGTATGAAGAGTGGAAGGGACCACATGCATAACATGGATCCAAGGCTACCTAAGAAGAATATTATAATTAATATTTTTGGGCATTACGTGGCATGGAATGGGTAACGTACATGGCCCGATGGTGACGGGGAGGATGATAGTACCTAAGAAAAGCTGGGGATATTGTCAAATCCATGAATAGAGATAGATGAAGGAGACAAAGAGGCTTCAGAAAGACCTAATTGGTGGAGGAAAACAATATTACAAATATTGAATCCTAAACCATTATCAACGAAGGCATGTTTAACCCCGATATTATTGATAAAAAATTGAATATATAGGGGGATCGTGTGCTTAACATGGCTTGAGAAGGAAACTCATCTCATGTGAAAGTAATGTGATCTTCGTTGAGAGATAAAGCGAATAAACTTATGATAGACATACACGGGCCAACTATGATGATGAATATAAGTGTTAGCTAGATATGACCGAGTTTATTAATACAATCAAAATGGTCCTACAATAAAGCATGGATGGAGAAATCCATGATGATAAGCCCCTAAGAAAAAGGAAAGAATGAAGAAATGAAGACCCAAGAGTGTTCAAATGAGACGGAGTTAACCAAATGATTTAATAAATATTTAAAATAAATAATATGTTAAATTCTTAATTACAGAGTTACTGAGAAATGATAAAGCAATAAAGTATAGATAAGAAAATATGAAACCCTTAGTGCAAGAGATGGGATAAGATAATTAGTTGATTTCACAATAATCCCAAAGTTGTGTCAAGATGGAAAATTGATGGAAAAGGAAGGAAGATTAATGCAACCATGCCTAGAAAAATTTAGAACTATTGGAATAGGTGGGTGGGGTGCTTGGATTAGGTTAGGGGCACTGGCAGCCGTAGAGCACTATTGGGTGCCTATGACTACTCGAGAACCTCGAGAAAATGATTTTTATAGTTTCACTTCTATATCGCTACCCTTAGTTGTTGATCTCATGTATGTCACACCAATTCTATAATAGTCTCTTGTAACCTACAAAAAAAAAAAAGAACACTGTAAAACCCCAAACCACATCAAATCATATTAAGAAAAAGATGAAAATGAGGAGTTGGACTGAACCCAATGGTCACCCGGTGAGTTAACTTATGATCCATGTATTGCACTACATTTCAGACTCAATTTATTTCTACGTGTGTGTGTGTGTGTGTGTGTGTGTGTGTGTGTGTGTGTGTGTGTGTGTGTGTAAAATCATGCCCTAGGTGGATCTTGTGCAAGATGCACTTGAATAACAAGAAATAACTAGATGTAGAAGATGTAAATAGATGTGTGCATGGAAAAATGAACTTCCCCTCCTATGAAGTGTATGCAGAAGAATGCATTCCCTTGTCCCTTGAATGGATGCTAGATGGATGCTTTGATGCTCTTGAAATTCCTTTGGATGCAACCTTAGGTGATAGTAGTAGATGCTTAGAGCTTGGTCCTTTATTATGGTCACATAGCTTTGTATTTATATGATTCCCTTGTTTAAATTTCATAATTAACCACTAAAATTCTAACCCATAAGAAAAAAATATGCCCAACAGTTAGAAATGACCTAAAATATGTGAGAAAGATACAAAGGGGTCGGGGTGCCCAGAGGGGATGAGGGTGTCTGGGCGCTGGTGTCCAGGCTCAAAAATTTTGAAGTAATGAAGGTCAAATTGGGAAGTGGGGTGTGCAAGACTAAGATGAAAACTAGAAAGAAATCAAAGAGGCCAAAGAAAATGATCAATTAGTACTTTCTCGCTTAGGAATCATATGAATAGTGGTATGTGATCAAGACCTAGAAATATACCCAAAGTGTGTGATTTAGTGTCTACATTTTCCCCCAGTTTATGTTGTTGAGAAAATTCTCAATAATATAAAATAGATAAGATATGTGTACTTGATAACCATAGATTGATGGCGAAAGCGTGTTGAGGAGACAAGAAAAAGTGTGAAGTGAATAATATGAAGCATGGAAGCTAGAGAAGAGGAACTGACCCTAGGGGTGAAAAGCGCATATGTATACACCACATTATACTTGTTGTTAATGTATCTTGATGCTGATGTGTTTTATGATGTTTATTTGCTTCCCATAAGGACGAACTCGCAAAAGAGAAGAGAAAACCAGTAGTTGAATATATGTGTATATGAAAAATTCGATCCAAATATGTAAAAGTATGTATAAATGTGAAAAGGAACATGTGTACCTAATCCGTGATGAGTGTAAGGATAGAAAGGATCCTGAAAATGTTGTAGAAGAATAATTTTTTAGGAAATCTCACGCCAAGTGCGAGTTTTGGGGCGATCTCATGCCGGGATAAGTGTAGGGAGAAAGGTCTAGTGTTATTCTCCATCCTTTGACTCGCTTCGACAATGTATACACTCTTTGCATATGGTGTGTGTGTTATCCCGTAAAATTGACAAGGGCAATTTACCGATAACCATACCGAAATTTTGTTTCGATCCTCGTTAGGGATCCTTCGCGTCAAACATTGTAAAATCCCTTCAGGAAATCTAGTTTTCGAACTTAGTCTTTTGAGCCTTTTTTGGCTGGGTGCATGGATTTTCCTTGCAACACAAAGTTTTGGTGCACCCACTTAAAAACCTTTGGCACATGGTTTTCCATGTTAGCACGTCTTTCGGTGCGCCAAAGGATGTTGAGTCCCTTTTGCGTGCGCCAAGGCGCATGCGCCTTATTGTAGATGTTGCTTTTGTTGCTCCACTTTTCGGTGCGCCAAAGGGCGCACATAATCTCGCTGCAACACGAAGTTTTCGTGCGCCAAAGGGCGCACATAACTTCATGTCGACAATGCATATGGTGCGCCAAAGGGCGCACGCTTTCCCCTGTCGACAGCAACTTTCATGCGCCATTTCAAAAGTGGTTGGCGCATTGATGACCAGTTTTTCTATAAATATACGTGCGCGCCCAACGTCATTTTCATTCTTTTGCAAAGCACGTGATCGTTCTGGACTTGTCAGCCTCTGCTCCGTCGTTTTCATCGCCCTGTGGACCCGCTCTCCAAACTTTTGCTATATATCTAAGGTGAGAGGTTCTCCCTCTTCTCCGTTTTTGTGCTTTCGGTTCTTTGAGTGTTCTTGGTCTGTGTTTTGGCTTCTTTGGCCGGTTTTAAAATGAGATTATGATTAAGCTAGCTCCTCCCCTGTCTTTGTCTGTCTCATTTTCTTCTTTTCCTCCTCCCTTCCCTCCCTCTTTCCAGATCTGCTGGTAAAGGGGTGTTGTTTTGAAAATGGCTTGGTCTGATAAACTTTTCTCTGAAACCTTATATGTCCAAGCAACCTTTGAAATGGAGGAAAGAATGAAAAGGTTTGAGCAAAGAGTTTAGTTCTATGGCGCACTGGCGCGTCTTGTTGCACTTAAGACAGTTGCGCCCCTCGGCGCATCTATCCGCCTTGTTGCATAATTGAAATCCGCGCCAATGGCGCAGCCTTTTGTCCTGCTACATCTAGAATTCATGCGCCCTCAAAGCGCGCCTTTTTCGCATGCTACAAGTATAAATCCCACGCCTCCTTAAAAGCCTTTGGCGCACCATTTATCCATGTTACATCCGTTTCCATGCGCCAAAGGGCGCACCCAGCTTCCATGCAACACAAGCCTTCTGCGCGCAAGTATAAAGCTATAAAGGCGCGGGCGCACCCCCGATCGCCAGTAACATGATGTTGTGTAAACCCTTCATGCGCCGCGCCATATCCCTTTTGGCGCACGAAAAATCCATGTTACACGATCCATCAATGCGCCAAAGGGCGCACCGAATACCAATGTAACATACAATTCCCATGCGCCCTACCATAAAATGCAATCTGTTACATCCATGCGCCATGCGCCTTTGGCGCCAGTTTAACCTCTGCAACATTCCTTTTCTGTGCGCCTTATCTATTTGGCCTGCCACATGCAATTTTCATGCGCCCTGCGCCCTAAGCCTTAAAATCTCTAACTCTTTCTTCTGATAGCATTCCAATGGAAGATCAAATGACTAATTCAACTTTTGTGGATTGGGTCTCACTTCTTCATGCAGATCAGCAACTGAGTTCGAAAGAACACATGTCTACGTCAAGCAAGAAGCCCACCAAACTAAGAGGAAAGGCTAAGCTGACAGAAGAAGAGATGAAATACAAATATCAGAGGGTCAGGATGCCCGAATCACGGTGAGTGCGGTATGGATGTCGAGACTCGGGGTGGGTCACATTGACATGGATGAATTCTAGGTTAGAACTCAGAAAGTTACAAGAAGTCCATGGATGGACAAGTTAATAAGCAATGCCACTGCACTTCGCCGGAGGAATCCCCGTCGTATTTTAATTAACAACGAATTCATGATGGTGATTGCCCAATGTTACAACAAAGACACAAGATGTGTCAAAATATAAGAAGGGCGAGGTAGTCATAAACCTCAACGCCCGTCATTTTGAAATAATGCTCGGCATCCGTCACCACCAGGAACTTCGTGGTGTTAGCCAACGAGAATGCATCAAGGCACAGGAAGACAACGAAGACCGGTGCATGCGGTTGATGAATGAGGTCTACCTAAAAACAAGAAGGTGGTGACCCGATGGCCATAGACTATCCACGAAGTGATTTCTCAGAGGAGCTCGGCGATACTATCACCTTCCGAGCGAGTCTTCGGGCTTTGGATGCCCACTATTTCCATAAATGGATGCTTTGCGGTACTTGGAGACAATGAATAAAAATTTACCCGATCAGCGCTTTTGCTGGGGTGAAATAATAAGCAGCACCATCTCTGAGCAGCTACAACAGCTCGCCACAACAGGAGTGTTCCATATGAACTCCTATGTAGTCTACGCTGCAGCGTCGGCAAGGGATTATCCGGGGCTGAACCGAAGTGGAGTATGGCCTCAGGCCAAGATATTTGATTACTACCCAGCTGAGGCTGGAGAATAGCATCCAACATTTCGCAAAAGTTAACGATGCATTCTTCTATCATGTCATCTGCCTACTGAGGCCAAACATGACTCATAGCCGGACGACCAAAAACATAGTGGCAGTCACAGAGAAATGGGGGGCCCTGTTCACCCAATTTCCCACGTTCACCTATCTGAGGGCTGCGAACTTTTTGGGAGAGCCAACCAGCTACCAAGGTATCTTTGGGCCTAAGCTGATTCTACTAGAACTGTCAAGGCAGCTGGTCACATACCATGAGAAGTGCCTCAAAAGAAAGAAGGGTGGAACTCCTTTCCCCCTCAAAGTGGGCCGATACACATGCTCCACCCACCATAAGGTGAAGGAAATGTTCGCAGAGCTGGAGCTACTCAACTTGAAGCATGACTTCCCAGCCAGGCCTACCTTCGACCCAAGAAGCTGCCTGCCAAAAGCGAAGCTCGATCCGATCCATGTCCCTCAAATTGAGGATATTTACATTGACGTTCTCCATGAGGCGGAACTCAGAAGAAAGGATCACTCTCGCTTGGCATTGGCGGAAATCATCCAATACGGAGTGGCCATTGTCCCCGAAGGCTTCCAGACTACGGAAGATGAAGTAGATAAGGTGTATAATGACACAGATGGGGACGATTGGCCCTTCCCGGCCATTGACAGGAACAAGGCTCCTCAAACAATTGAGGAGAGGGTCAAAGAGACTATGCGGAGAACAGAGCATTGGTGCCGCATGAACGGACTAATCTACCTAGGGGTAGATTTCACAACTTCCCATTGGGCAACGCACCTCCAAGGTCAAGAAGCGGTGAAAGGCAAAGGTGCGAGAAGGTGAACCTAGCATCATTCGGGAAGAAGCCTCGAAAGTCCTCTTCCCTCAGAGCCAGAACAAGTTATAACTCTGGAGGAAGAATTGACAGAGGATAGTCCTATACGCCCATCCACCCAGGATGTCGGCGTCGCTACAACTTCAGAGGTCCCTTCTATCCCTTCTTCTTCTCTTCCTTCCCCGAGTGACTCAAACGACCACCCCTTTGGTCGCGTCCTCTGCCCCTTCTTCTACCCTTTCCCCTGCTTCTTCATCTATCTTCTCCTCCCTCGCTGATTTGTCTTCCTCTATTTCTTCCCTCATCTCCGAGCTCCCTTCCCTTCCTATGTCTTCTACAGTTGCGGTTTCCCTTCCTCCCATGGACATTTCTTCGGCTATTCTTTCAATGCCGCCGCCACGTGTCTCCACGTTTTTCCCCTCCTCTACCGTTACTGCCTCCCTCTCTGTCTCTGGTCCTTCTTCTATAGGACCAGCTTGGATCTCTCAGCAGCTGAGCCAACAAAAGAGGAAAGTCCCCATCGCTCCGATGGACTTTTCGGTCATTCCAGCTAAAGGAGCAAAGAAACAGAAGCCGGTTACACGCTTCTCAAAGAGCGCTGCAGGTGAGAGAGTCATGGAAATAGTGTACCCCAACCCCCTCAAAGAGAAAGAAGATCTGTCTCCGACAGATTTCACCGTGACCCAAGTCACAATGGGGACATCCTCTGAAAGTCTCCAGGGGGAAGCTCTTTCCGCAGTTGATGCACTCTGCAAAAAGCTTCAGGAAACGAAAGAGGAGAAAAGGCTACTGAAGGAGAGAACAAATACTGCTTCAAGCCTTACGAGAAGATGGGAAGTGCACCTCCCACAATCGCGCCGAGACTCTGAGCTGCTCGGTCGGAGAAGATCAATGAGTATTCAAAGATCGGCGGCGAGCGGGTGGTATGGCCGTTTCGATTGGAGGAGCCAAATCCTCAAGGATAGTGAAAGAGTAATCGCGAGTATACCAGTTTATACCTAAACATCGGAAAGGTGAATAAGGAACTCCAAGCATTAGCGGGTCCGATATCAGAAGAGTTAGAGCATGCTAGACTCCAGCACGAGACCTTCCAGCAAATGTTCGACTGTTCAGTCGAAGATCTGGTCAAGTTCGGAGTATTCGGCCATCCAAGGGCCCTCAACAAAACTATGTCCACTCTGGACTATCGGATAGATCAGCTAGAATTCGTTCTGGAAAAGATAGACAAGGTAAAGGAAGAGGCCCTGGATGCAATGCATCAAATGGAGAAAGTTGTTCTCGCCATGACTCCAGGGTTGCTCACTCCTTCCCTTACCTTGAGATCAGCTGATGACACTATCCGGATTTTCAAGGAGATAGCTTCTCAAGGGACAGGGCCAGAGGTCACATTCGACCCGAATCTATCAACAACCTACGGCTGTAGGGACTTCGCCGGGTTCCTTATCAAGCGGGAAAGATTATTCCAAACTCCGGAAAAGCTCATAGACGAGGGAGACTTGCGAAGCAATCGGTGAACGCAGCACTGAGGATCCATCACGGGAGCAATTTGGGCCAATGATTAGCAAGTTTTTGGAATACGCGCTTAGTTCCACATATCGTCTCTGGCGACATCGAAGCAGCAACCCCTTTTCGCCACGGGATGATGATGATGAGTAGCTTCTTCTTCTTCTTCTTCTTCTTCTTCTTCTTCTTATCTCTATTCTCGACTTTCTTTTTGAAATGTCTAAAATGTGTTGATACAAATGATGACATCATCCATGTTGCATCATGGGATGATGTCATCCACAAGTTATCAAAGTCAACATGACTTTTAGATATTTTGTAAATATCTTTGTAAATAAGTGGTTGGCTCCATTTTGCCTTCTCTCTCCCTCATCTTTATAAATATGGGAATACTTGTTGTATTTAGGGTGAACATCTTTTAGATAGAAATAGAAGTGAGGAGAGAAAGACTTTGAGCTTTCTTATGTGAGAACACGATAATACAATTATTCGGACTTTGTGCTCAATAGTGTGTTATACATTAGATCTTTCTTACGTTAGATCTCGTATGTGTTTAATCTGTTGGATTCATATCTACTTTTCCGTCATTTGTTTATCAAGTATTGCTTTGTTTATTTATGCAAGTAGGTTTGGCTCTGTTTACTACCAAACTAAAAACATAAATCTTCGACCTTTACGCTTTGGAATTCATTTCTTTTCTCCCTTCGGATCTGTTCTTTCTCTTCTCCCTCTTTCATTCCTTTCTTTTCGCGGCACGGAACACTCTCTTTGGGATGAGATCCCAACCCCTGAAGGCGGAGAAATGTGAGACTTGCATAGGTTCCTGCTAGTAGAAATAGCAATAAACCGATTTCGCTTTCTTTGTCTCAAAAGAGGGCTAAGCCACGCTAACCTTTGTTGGCTCGCCTCATCCATAGATCTGTCCACGCGATGATTTTCGGACCAACAAAGGTGTGAAAATTAGATCAAATTCGATCCAAAGAGAAAATCAAAAAGAGGAAAAAGTGTGCATTTTTATTGAAAGAGGAATGTGCATTACTTAGAAATATGTTGTGTATCTTTGCTTGCTGAAAATTGTGTCGATCGAGAAAAATGTTGTAACTTCTCCTTGGTCATAGGTGCCCGGAAGGAATGGTCAAGAGGTTCCTAGGTGCTCATGTTTGTATCTAGCAGCCTTTGGTGTCTATGTTGTATTGAAGACCCAATTCAGATTCTAGGCCATTTTGAGACCGTAGGCTATGTTGTGCAGTCTTGAATTGTGTTTTACTATGAACGTGTCTTGTTGAATGGGGTGAAAAATTCACCCAATGTATTCCCCCTCATTTGGGGTGCATGCGACATCGCTAGGAGAATGTGGACCAAAAGAGGACCCAATGCACATCGAAAATAAATCCCTACAAAGGGGAGTGAATGTTCTTGGTAGAAATGAAGGAACATGCCAAAAATTGGTTGGAAACAACTTTTAGTGCAAACAAAACAAATACGCATGTAGAAGACAATTTGTAAGCTAGCAAGCAATATGACAATGTAGAATGCAAAAAGTGGGTTGAAAACATGGGACATCACTCGAGAATGTCACAAGACAATCGAGCGAAGTGGCCAAAATAATACAGTGTGCACACAAGACAAAGGGAAAATCACGAAAATAATGGAAAATAATGGAAAACAATGACAAACAATAGCAAGCAAAGTAATAGACAACCATGGTGGAAAATAGTTCCTACAAAGTAAATGATACACATGAAGCACCCGTTAGCATGTTAGAAATATAGAAAGTATGTCAAAGCATGTATGATCTGATATAGTAATGTGCTACTAAGCATATGAAGTAGAATAGAATGAAACGATAACACTTTTGATGTGTACAAAAGTAGATGCCCCCAAGATCTACAAAGTGGGACTAGTAAGAGGTATTATACCAAGCATATGTGCTACGTGTAATATATATGTGTAAAGTAAGCATTCACAACTAGAAAGAAATTGAATGTGCGTGTGTATATAAAAAGATAATGACATACGAAATATCCGTCTAACATAGTAAGCAAAGTGTACATGCGAGTATAAGTAAACAAGAACAATGTGCAACCAAGATATGCAGTATGTTGTGAGTGTGAATGGAATGGAATGCAATGTGAGTGTTATAGGAGCCATGTTCCCCTGAGTGAATGTGTATGAATATGTATGAGATGATGTTCATTTATAAATGCCCCTTCAATAGTCAAGAATGAACCATAAAACAAGAGTGCGTCATCGGGAAATGGTTTGAATTATGTGATAGAAAGATATGATCAATAAATCATAGAGCATAGAATGTGAGTGAGTGTGGTGAGGTTCATTTAAGATTGATACCCTTAGCGGTAGAGAGTATGAACCGTGGAACTAGAGTGCATTATAGGGAAGTGTGTCGTGTGAGAATGTGTGCGAGAAATATGTTTCGTGAATGTGCAAATGTAGAAGTGTGTAGTGTGTGTGGTTCATGGATTTAGTGAGCCCTTAATAGTAAAGTGTGAACCATAGCACAAGAGTGTGTCATCGGGTAGTGTGCGCTATTTAAGTGTAGTATCTCTTAAGATGCATAACGTTGAGTTGGTTCTTGAGTGGCTTACCCAACAGAGTGGCAAGGTGATAGACACCACCTCCAAGATTTTCAGTGATGATATAAGGGCCAAGCCTGTTGGGATTGAATTTTCCTTTGAGGGAGCTTCAGCGTTCATGTTTCTCTTATTTTCTTTTAACAAAAGATCACCCACATTGAACTTGTGAGGACGAGTTTTACGATTATATGCTTGGGTGATGGGGGATTCATATGCATGAAGATGTTCAAGAATTTGGACACGTCGAGAGTCAAAGCATTTAAATCTCATGTAAGTTCTTTTCAAAGCATATTCATTGTCTTTAATTATTCCTTTGAGTGAAATGCACAATGATGGTATTTCAAGTTCTAGTGGAATGATGGCCTTAGTACCATAGAATAGCAAGAAGGGGGTGGAATTAGTGGGCGTATGCACACTAATGCGATAAGCCAAGATACCATATATGAGTTGATTATGCCAGTCATCACCACTAGTGTCAATAGTCTTGCATAAGATTTTGATGATGGTTTTATTGGTGGCCTTAGCTTGGCCATTTCCTATGGGTAATAAGGAGTAGAGAATGATTGTTTAATTTTGAATTTTGCATAAAAAATTTTAACATCCTTATTTTTGAAAGAAGACCCATTATCAGTGATAATGGTAGAGGGAATGTTGAAGCGTGTAATGATGTGAGTAGTGATGAAATGACAAATATCATAACCAATTGTAGTTCGCAATGGTGTTTCTTTGACCCATTTAGTAAAATATTTTGTGGTAGTAATAATATACTTGTGGACATTAGCTGATTTAGGATTTATCATGCCAATAAGATCGAAACCCCATAAAGAAAATGGCCATGTTGGAGCAATCGATTGGAGATCATATTCAGGCACATGGTGAATATTACCATACTTTTGACATCTATCGTAGCATTTAACGTATTCTAGGAATTCTTGCTCCATGTATACCAATAATATCCTTGATGTAAGAGCTTATGTGGCATAGCCTTACCAGAGAAGTGGCCACCGCATAGGCAGTCATGTGTTTGAGAGATAGCGGTAGGGATGTCAGTGAGTCGATACATAATAGTAAGTAAACAACCATCAAATGATCGTTTAAATAATTCTTCCCTACGATGACATAATGTGTGGCCTCGCGTCACAAACGATGAGCTTCATGAGGTTGTAGACCATTGGGAATTGTTTTTCGACAACAAAATTTGTAAATTAGATTGAACCATTTGGGGTTGTCATAACTACGTGTGATGGCACAAGCTACAAGAGGTGAAGTAGAAGTGGAAGGTTGTCGCCATTTTCAGATTATGAACATGTCTTTCTCATTATTGATGTCTGAGGGATAAATGATGTCATACTAACCATAGCATCCCCATGATGATTTTGTTTACGAGGCATGGAAGTAAGAGAGTAAGACTCAAATGTAGCCAGGAGATCCTCCAAAAGCGTATTATATGGAATTAGGTGTTCCAATCTTGTATGACATATGTCATTAACTTGACTGATAATAAGATGTGAATCAAACAGTGTATGCAAATATTTTAGATAAGGAGATTTCGAGCGGTGATAAGGTGAGAATGAGGGCTTCATACTCAAAGATGTTATTAGTATAGGAAAAACCGACCGAGTATGCAAAGGGGAGAGGATCACCATGTGGAGTGATGAAGACTATGCTAGCCCCGACACGAGAAACAATGATTTTTCGTCAAAATACATGGTCCAAGTATCAGTTCAATGGTGTAAGTAGTGAAATCATTGCAAAAATAATCACAGATAAGAGATGCATCAGCAAAGGTGCTTCACTAGTTGATGATAAATAACTTGTTCTTTGATTGCTTTTTATGGAATGAATTTGAAATCAAATTTAGTGAGTAGCATGACCCACCACGCCAGACATCTCAAGAGATGTGTGTGGGACAAGAGGTATCATAATGATCTACTTTGTTAATAATATGGACCTCATTATTAAGAAGGTAGTGGAAAAAAATTTCGCTTATAAAGATGAGACCAAGGTATAGTTTTCAATGTAACTATAGTTGCATTCATAAGAGAGTAAATTTAACTGATATAATAGATATCCCTTTATCATTGCAAATTATCATGTTATGCTAAGAGGGCTCCTAATCCATTAAACATGGTGGAAATATATAACAAGAAAGTTCGTTCATCCATGGGAGGGACTAGAACATGTGGATTTAAGAGATATGCTTTAATAGTGTCAAATTCTTGTTGGAAATGATCATCCCAAAAAAATTTAGTATCCTTCTTCATCAAGTGTGTGAATGGTTGGGTTTTATCAGCAAGTTGCGCAATAAACCATCTAATGGCTAGGATTTTCCCTTGTAATGAGCGTACATCTAATGCAAATTTTGAGGTGGGGGCATCTTAATAATTTCCCTAATTTTATTAGGATCTATTTCAATACCACATTGTGAGATAATGTATCCAAGGAGATTTCCAATTGTAACTCCAAAAACACACTTCTTTGGATTTAAGCGTACTTTATATTGTCGTAAATGTTCAAAGAGTGTGTGGAGATCTTGAGCATGTGTAGAACAATGTCATCATTTAGAAAGTATATCATTAAAATAATATTCAAGGATCTTGTGAATATAATCATGAAAGATGTGCATCATTGCTTGTTGATAAGTGGCCCCAATGTTTTTAAGGCCAAAGGGCATGACAATGTAACAAAATGTTCCCCATGGCATAGTAAAATAAGTTTTTTCTTGATCTGTTGGATTGATTTTGATTTGGTTGTAACCAATGAAGCCATCCATGAAAGAAATAATATCATACTCAGCTATGGAATCAAAAATGGCATCTATATGCAGTAAAGGGAAACAATATTTGGGACATGCCTTATTTAGATCATGAAAATATGTGCAATAGTAGACCTTGCCATCTGGTTTCATAATGGGCAAAATGTTAGACACCCATTCTGGATAATCGATGACATGAATAAATCCATCATCTAGTAGTTGTTGTATTTATTCTTTAACTAGGAGTGCAACCTTCGGGTGCATTTTATGGATTTTTTGTTGAATAGGTTTTACACCATAGTTAAGAACGATGTTATGCATGGCTACAGATGGATCAATACCAGGCATATCACTATAGTCCCATGCGAAGATGTCTAAAAATTCCTAAAGAACTTGTTTGATATCATTTTTCTCATCAGGTGTGAGAGAAGCAACTAACAAAACCATTCGTGGGTTATCAGAAGTGTCGAGGTTATATTGAATGGTATCCTCATTGAGAAGAGCTGACCGATCCTCAATGTATGGGTTAGTAGGAATAATATCAGGAGGATCGACACTTTCTAGTAAGTATATTGGACTCTCCAAATTAGGTGGTAGCATTAAGAAGTGATGGAGAACACTTCTTATGATGAAAAGAAGGGAGGTGATCATAAACCCCCATGTATTCCTAGAAGAGATTCATCAGTAGAAAAAGTGTCTAAATTAGCCCAAGTAGTAGAAGTAGAATCACTGATGAGGTCCGATATACCAAAGGAAGTGAATAAGTATGCAGAGTAGTATAAGCCTCTGAAGAAGGTATAGACAAGAGATGGTATCCCAAGCCAAACTTGCTAGATTGAGTGGGGATATCCCATGGTTTTGTGACTCTTTGCCCATGTAGGCCTTGGCCATTACCGAAGAAACCATAATGAAAAAATATTTATATCCAAGACCATATTTGGAAAAATATTGACTATAAGTAGAAGAACTAGGAGTTTTGATGGAATGTTTAATAGAATTACAATATGCGAAGGGTGATGGATATCTTTGGAGCGTCTGAACGTCACAAAAACTCATTGATAAAGGATTTAAGCCCCATATGAAGAGTGGAGGGGACTACATGTATAACATGTATCCAAGGCCACCCAAGAAGAATATTATAATTAAGATTGTTAGGCATTACGTGACATGGAATGGGTAACGTACATGGCCCGATGGTGATAGGGAGGATGATAGTACCTAAGAAATGCTTAGGGATATTGTCAAATCCATGAATAGAGACATATGAAGGAGCCAAAGAGGCTTCAAAAGACCCAATTGGTGGAGGAAAGTAATATTACAAATATTGAGTCCCGAACCATTATCAACTAAGGCATGCTTAACCCCAATATTATTGATACAAACTTGAATATATAGGGGGGGTCATGCTCTAACATGGATTGAGAAGGAAACTCATATGATGTGAAAGTAATGTGATCTTCATTGAGAGATAAAGCAGAAGTAAACTTATGATACACATACTCAGGCGAGGTATGAGGATGAATATAAGTGTTAGCTAGATAGGACTTGAGTTTATTGATACAATCAAGATGGTCTGTAAGAAGGCATGGATGGAGACATCCATGATGATAAGCCCCTAATAAAAAAGGAAAGAACTGAAGAAATGAAAACCCAAGAGTGCTCGAATGAGACGGGTTCACCAAATGATTTAACAAATATTGAAAATAAATAATATATTAAATTATTAATTGCAAAGTTTCAACAAAATGATAAAGCAATAAAGTATGAGATCGACCTAAAAAAAAGCTAGAAAATATGAAACCCTAAGTGCAAGAGAAGGTATAAGAAACTTATTTGATTTCACAATAATACCAAAGCTGTGCTAAGTCAGCTGTAAAACCGATGGAACAGGAAGGTAGATGTCACATCCGAGCCTAGAAAATGTAAACTCATTACTCGAACAAGCTGGAATAGGGCACCCAAATTAGGTTAGGGTGCCTCGGCACTGTAGACCCTTTGTTGGGTAACCGTGATATTCGCTCGAACCTCAAAAAATTATTTTTATAGTATTGCTTCCATGTCGCTGCCCTTCATGTTGATTTCTTATATGTCGTACTAAATTCACAAGATTCACTTATAACTTGTAAAGAGAAAGAGCACTGTAAAACCCCAAAACACATCAAATCATAAAAATAAAAAGATGAAAATGGGGAATCATATTGATCCCAATGGTCACCCAACCGAGAGAACTTACGATTTGGGCGCTGCAATACATTTCAGACTCCATGTAATTGTGTGTGTGTGTGTGTGTGTATAATTGTGCCCTAGGTGGCTCTTGTGCAAGATGCACTTGGATAGCAAACAATAGCTAGATGTATAAGATGTAAATATATGTGTGCATAAAAATGAACTTACCCTCCTATGAAGTGTATGCAAAAGAACATAGTCCCTTGTCCCTTGAATGGATGCTAGATGTATATTTTGATGCTCATGAAATGCCTTTGGATGCAACCTTAGGTTATAGTAGCAGATGCTTAGAGCTTGGTCTTTTATTATGGTTACATAACTTTGTATTTATATGATTCCCTTGTTTGAATTTCATAATTAACCACTAAAAGGAAGACCCACAAGAAAACAAGATGCCCAATAGCTAGAAAGGACCTAAAAGATGTGAACAAGATACAAAAGGGTTGGGGGTTCCAAGAGGGGACAAGGATGCCTGGGCTGATAAGAATCGGGAGAGGAATGTACAAGAAAAACTAGATAATTAATTGCACACAAAATAATATTCTTCACAATGTATTATTTTTACTAATACAATGGCTAATATATAGCCACAGAGGTAGGCACAACAACGTTCTAGAAAATAGGAACGAATACCCCGGAATAGTTATGGGTGACAACAATATATATTATATTGTTATAACTATATAACAATATAATATTCAACAACTAATTACTAACATTCACTATAATAATAATTACCAATGTAATTATTATTCACACATATACAAATGTAGAGCACTAACATATTGATTTCCTAACATGGGTGTTGGTGTCTAGACTAAAAAGAAGTTGAAGTAACGAAGGTCGGACTATCAGCGGTGGGGTGTGCAAGATCAAGATGAAAACCATAAAGAAAGAAAAGAGGCCAAAGAAACTGATGAATTAGTACTTTTCTCGCTTAGGAATCATATAAATAGTGGTATATCATCAAGACCTAGAAATATACCCAAAGTGCATGATTTAGTGTCTACGGTAGCTCCACATATCTAGGAAAAGATTCTCAACTAGGTTTCCTCCTCTTACAACCTTTCTAGCTCGCTCAATATCTCCACGTGCCTCATCACACTCGATCAATAACATGGTACACATGGATGCTACTATAATCACCAGCCCAAAAAAATATGCATGCTTTCCCGTAATAACATTACCTCTCTCTAGCATACCATCTCTCATGAGCACATCTGGAGGCATATTCTATGTCAATGTGTGTATTAATGAATCTACAATCAACAACCAATAGGAATAACCTACAATCACAAATAAAAACATTAGTTACTACATACCTTTGAAATATCTAATAAGTAAACAACAAGCTGACAAATATGAATGAACAATACTTACGTTCAACTTGTGTCGTGCTACACCATCTACATCGCACCGGGGTAAGCGCCTACCCTCTACTCATCCAACTACGGTGGTCCACCAACCGCATCTACTACTACTGGAAATAGCAACACCCATCAATGTGTCACCCACCACCACCGTAGGTGCAGGTGCACCCCATGTCGTCAACCCGTATCGGCTCTATAGCCACATCTACCTCATCTAGACTAGGATGCACTAGTTGTGCTCCTATCGAACCCGACATCACTTTTGCTCATCTCACTGCTCTATTAGATCTCAACCATATATATGGATCTCGGGTACATATCCTAGGCCATGCCAAATTGTCTCGATACTCGCTCACCTTAGAATAAATTTGTCACCCATGGGAAGTGATCCTCTTACCACATGATGCACCGAGTGTGCCACAACTCCACACCATCCTCCAACTAACCTCCATAGCCTCTATATGGCCTCCATACAATGGAATGTGGACCCATTTGATCTATCATCGACCTATAGGTGGTCATGTCCATCATCCTGCTATGGGTACCCACCCACCTTATCACATTGCCAATATCTCAAGTCTAGCCAACTCGGCCTGTGGCCCACTAAGTGGCCTCAATATTGCTATGTTATCATACACCCTACATGCAACAAAGTTGGGCTCCTAGTCTACCCCCATGATCCTCCTAAGTATATATATATAAATCTCTATACAAGTGGACCAATACACACCATGCCCATGCATACCTAGTCTTATGCTCCTATATCATGTGACAAATATCATGCATCTTGTACAATATCCCAACTCCACCACCCTCCACTGCCACCGATGATGCTAGAATCACTGCAATAAACTTCCACAACCACAGAACACTAGATCTTAGTATCACATCTAAACTGATATGAGTCTCTACATGTACTTGAGTGCCTATGAAATAATACCTCTTTTCCCTCATCTGACTACGGGCATCCACTATAGTCATCACCTGTACTCTCTCTCCTACAATAAGCAACCACAATATCCGGTATACATCCTCTAGGGTCATTGTCATCTCACCAGTAGGAAACCAAAATGTACATGTATCTGTGCACCATCTCTCACAAAAAGCAAGTCAACATAGGCATATTATGGGGTACCTCCCGATCTAGCAATGTGGTGCATGCCAACACGGTCCAATTTATCCCACTCAACATATGACAACCACAAAGTAAGCAATGTACTCAAATGGTGACCCGCCCAAAACTCTCTCGATTGTATATCCATTTGCACAAACAACAAGAAAAAAATTATTCCATTAGTACACCATACATATTACAAAATTCACTTATCATAGTATCAAACTAATCGAATACCAACATTTTACAACACAAAGTGCCCAAAACCCTGCTCTGGGATGCTAGTGCCCGAGCAAGTAGGTCACGGGAACCGTAAATAGGTCACCAACACCTACAACTAGGCATCGGTGTCCCCTGGGGTAAAAGTTCCTGGGACGCTTCCACCCTAGGTCAGAAATTCCAAAAATATACATAAGGAAATTTTCCTAAAATTGACGAAAATAAACATATTTGACAAAATTTTCCACAAACAATCACACTTACCAAGTCATCAGCCATCTGCAAAGCCACGACCACCACTACCCTCTCAAATCTAGTCAAGATAATTGTTATAACACGTGGCATTCTCACAACTTAGAGCTCCAAATTTCACTCGATCTCAGTACAAATGAAAAAAAAATTCACTTTTCACTATTACTATACATAGTAATTCCAATTTTCATATACTATAGTTACTATTTACAATCATCCCTACAGCTAGTAAATAGAACACAATTTCGATAATATCTTGAGCCTTGTAACTCTATTTGTCTCATCGTTTATGCCATACGAGATCATGATTTCCGCTAGCATCATACCATTAAAATTTCAACATCTCATATTCAACCCTAGCACATGTACCAATCAATATCTACTCATACTTTGGAAATACTATCTCATACTATTTCTCATTCACTATTACACACATCTTATACACTTTGCTTTCGGCTCGTTGCTCATTTCACGCTTTCACCGAAAGGGGGAATACAATTGGGATCATCCCATAATTCCTCTCATGTTACAATATAATCAATCGACATCCCTATCACATTACTACCATACTCACTATGATCTCATTTGAACAAAGGTACACTCATTTTATACTACATTCAATATTTGTGAATGTTTCAAATCTAATGCCCCAAATGACCTAACTGGGAAAAGCACAAAAACCTCTCAAATGAGTAATTATCTAGATACAATTCATCTCAAAGCAATCTTTTAGCATTCAAATTAAAATAATCAATTAGTACAATAAGAACATTTACTATTTCTCCTAGATGAACTAACTTGGGATCTACATCACGATTCTTACTATCAGTCCCGAGATGACCTAACGTGGGAGTCACTTTACATTTCTATCACTTCCTAGATCGCCTAACTTGAGGCAATCTAGCACTATGAAAATTGAAACACTCGTCATTATAGGAGTGGGGGCAATGATATGTCATTTCCTTTCCTATACTAATCCTATATGGGTTCTTCAATCGAACAAACAAATTTTCAAAGGGGACTAATCGAAACCGAATTTGGTCTCTATCCATCTGCAGCGGTTAGGCCTTTTAGGGATGTAGTCATGGATGGAGAGTAAAACTAGACCTCTCTCCCAAACACTCTTCCTCTAGCGGCATGATGCCCAAATCCTCCCATTTACAAACAAATTAGGTTGGGAATTGATCACTCCCTACCTCTTCAATCTCCTTTGGAAACAATTCAAAATATCCAAATTATTTCAACTATTTCTCCAAGTGCTCCTTACAATAGTTTTCTATCTCTACTTATGCCACATGGGTCAAAATGTTGGTCCATGGTTTGCCACGCTATAAGTTTTTACATTCTACACGCACTTTGAAATATGGCTTCTCCGAACTCTATACAGGTATATTCCTTACTTCCTTTACACTACTTGAATGTCATTCAAATAGCATAAGGGTGGAAAATAATGACACAAAATCACACATATACTACTATATTACTATGTTGGTATATGCATGGATTTTAAGTAAGACAAGTATTCATTAGTGAAACAATCCTTTATCCATCCGATTGCTTTGATTTTTTATGTTGTCTTTATCTCTCACATCTATCATTTAATCCCGCATTACTGGTCAGTCACATGGATCCCTATTTGTCTATCTTTTCACATATTTCCTCATTTATCTCGGGACACTAGTGCCCACTCGGACACTAGCACCAGGCGTTGCTGCCCATTCTAGGTGCTCCTATCCTCTTTGTTCTTTTTACTTATTTTGACATTTGTGGTCGACCTTTCTAGTCTTCTAATCCTTAAATCCGAGATCATAGTCGGCTTTTTGTGTCACTAGTGTTGAAATTCAAACAAGAGATCCATATATATACACAACATACACTCTATTATTATGGTTGGATATTCTAAGGGGTAATCACATCTACATACTATCACCGCCATCAAAGAGGACTACCTTTTAGGTTGTATACACTTTGCATAGGAAGGGGAAGTGCTCAATTCCATACCACATATTTTCATCTTATCTAGCTACAACTTGCTATCTTGGCATCATAGGCGCGAGGGAAATCTAAGGACACTAACTACATGGAGTTTGGAATGTAGTGCAACACTCGGTCATAAATTCACTCATTGGGTGACCATTGGGGTCAGTCTAACTTCACATATTTCATATTTCATTCCAATTTGATGTGTTTGTGAGCTTGTGAAGCATTTGTTTTATAGGTTACAAGTACCCTCGGTGATCAAAGAGAAAATATCAGGTGACTAATAGGAAGTGGTAGTGAAACCCTAGCGACACAGAAGAAAGTAGTTTTGAGCTTCACGCACGATCACCAAAGGTGCCAAGCGTCCTTGTCCAAAGACTAGGCACACATGTACGACATTATTCTCGTGTTCCTGATTTTACAAAGAGAAGTTGTAACATTGTTTGCATCATGTCTAACACTTTACACTTCTCATATCATTCCCATATCACACATGAATCAACTAAGTACCTTATCTCTCCTATTTTCTATTAGTTTTACATTTCTTGAGTGCTTAGCATTTGTATGTTTACTGTATTGTATCATATCAATTACTCTGCAACTAGATTTGATTTAGTTTTTATTAAATTGGAAACCACATCTTTTATTCTACAATGAGGAACCAAACCCATCTTCCTTCTTCACATGGGTTTGGTTCTTTCATTATATTTTTTCCACACCACTTCTATTCCATGATGTTCCTAGATAATGTTCTCTTTAACCTTCAAAGAAAATTTATCGAACTATTTTGTAGCATGTAATATTATCATTCTAAACTCTCTTCTATAGAAATATGGATATTGTTTACATACCTTGAGATTTTTCTCCATAATATACATGACATCCTCAAATAGTAATCTTGTGTATATCACAAGTGTAATCTTCTATACTCATAAAGTTTTGCCTCCACTTTCGTAGCTTCTTAAAAAATTAGTTAATAATCCAAAAAAATACCTTCAAGCAATCACTCTATCCCAAATATTGATCTTATCATTACCTCTTCTTACTACTATTACTTGGACGTGATCTAACTATAAGGAAACATGAGCAAGGAAGTTCAATTTTGTGCAAGACAACTTAAATATTTTGGATTCCTCAATTTTCTCATAATCAAAATATTTTTGTAACTTAGTTTTCAAATTGATTAAATGTTGGCTTAAATTTTCTTATCAACAAAGGGTGTATAACTTTGGCATGCCTCCCATCTTATCAATATTGTTCAATATTCTATCCTTTTTCTTTATTCAAATACTCTAGATAAAATTTTGAAGCTTCTTCATCATCTTAACTTATGTCAATATAAAATCCCACGTGTTGCATAATATCCATAACTTATAATATTACTTGAATTGCTATTAACACTTCTATGACATATCCAAATCTTGTGGCTTGTCCTCCTCCTCCAAGAGGCATTTCTTTGTGTTTCCATTTTATACATTCAATAATTTCTCTACAATATTTCAACTGCAAAAATATCAACTTATTACTTACACACTAAACTACATATGACACAACCCACACTAATACAAAAATGATAGTGATTTGGGTTGTGGGCCAAATGAATGAAATACAACCGATAACTTGATCAAATTACTTAGCTCACGATTATACCAAAAGATAAGTACACAACACCGCTCCACTCTTTCATTCCCCAAACAATATGGACACATATTACATCCATGCTAGCAATATATGTTATGTTAAAGTCACATTATACCAAATCACTTCATTCCTTTAGCTTTCTTTTCTATGAACATTGTCCTACACCTTTCTAATTACAAGATACATATGATTGACTAGCTACAAATTACTTTATTGGAACTAAAAACACTACTTGAAGAGTATTTGAAGATAGCCAACAACCCCATTCCCTACCAAAAGCGATGTTTTACTTCCTTTGATATGGAACCCCTAACATAATATGACACATCCCATATCGATAAATTTATTTTACAAGAATACTTAATGCAAAGAGGCCTACATTACCAACAAAGTTATATGGATGCACACAATAGGGAATTAGTTTAGAAGAACTTGATCCATTGTCTTGAATTGTTGTTGCATGACATTGGTGTCTCACCATTTATAATAGCCCTAACAAAATTTGTGGCTACAAGTCTAATGGTAATGAAAAGTGGGGATCTTGTCACTTAAGAAAATGATGCATCGAAGAAACAATAGATGGCATTATTCTATAAGTGTCTAAGATGAGGGCAACATACTTCAAAGATAATTTGTTGGGAATAGGCAATTGGTGTGTTGCGAAGCCCCCTAGAAAGGAATTTTTCAATACCTATTGGTATTGTATGGAAATATATGACCTTTGTAGTATGGCCTGCAAGTGTTTAGGACAAAGAAAGTCAATTGTGAACATATTGTAAGGATTGGAACACTTATATATAACACTATGTTGTAACTTCCTAGATAGTGTCATATAAACATAGAGGGTATCATACAACGATGTTTTACTAATCTTGTAAGTATCACAAACATTTAAATATTATTATAGAGTAGGTCATAAATTATGTATATGTACCACATCTATCACATAGCATGAAAATGAAATTATAGTAACACAACTTTAATAAACTTTATGAAATTTTTATAAATTTTATGAAACTCTTTCAATTTTCAAAGACAAGATAAATCTAAGGTCCATGAATATACCACATCACTTACCTATTTACAAATACAAATAAAAATGATTTAAAAGAGGAAACATAATTCGTCGGTAGGCGTTCTCCTTTGAAGATGTTCTTGCTGGAAAGTGTCAAATTCCGGCGGATCCAATGTTTACAAGTTGCCGGATTTTAGATATTTGTTGTTTGCCGGATTTTGGATATTTATAGTTGCAACAGTATTCACAATTAATATATTTGGTGAAATAGTGTGAGTTGTCTTGCATATCTATTTGCTAAAGCAATGCTTTTTGCTGAACAGTGTTTGGAATTAATTAATTTGGTGAAACAACATGAATGCAGAAGTAAATATCAAATACATTGTCACACTCAATTCCCTCCATAATAAATTTACAATCTAACATCACCGGCGTTGATTGCAACTCATATGCAATTGCTAGTTAAATAAAAAACTTTTTTCTATCTTAATGAAGAATTGCCATGTTCAATTCTCCAAAGGGCAAAAAAATCTCAACGTTCAACTCTGAAAAATGTTTAATGAAAACTTAAGCTAAAAATTTCCGTGCCCTATATTAGAATGCCATCAATTATCTCAAAAGGAAAAATAAATATCTTGTGACATGATATCCTAAGTTGATAAGATTGAATAGTCTCAAAAGCACAATGCGTGTGGGAGTGACACTTCCAGTAATGGATAAGTACCCTTTATTCCCTTTTAAAATAATATAAAATTAGCAAACCACTTTATAAAATTAAAATAATAATATTCATTTTGATCCACGAAAAATGTGCAAAATGTTTGATTATATTATTTTATGGTTAATTATTCTCCTTTAAGCTTCTATAATAATGAAAAATCAATTGTTTGTATAGCATGTTTTGCTTCTCCCACATGTTATGTGGCTTTTTAAAATTAAAATAGTAAATATTAAAATGGGAAGTTATCAACCATTTTGGCCAGAACTCTCATCATTACCAATAAAAAAGATAAAGCAATGGAAAAAACAATCTAATGATCATTGATTATTAAAGAGAAAATTAAGTAGAGAATTTGAAATCAAAGTATATTAAATTTTTCAAAATATTTTTTGTGTATTTATTTTGAATAATATTAATAAAGATGATGTTATAATAGAAGTGACTTTCTTACTATTATAATAATTGACCTTCTTATTATTATGATAGTTCTCATAATTTTATAGTACCCAAAAATCTTATTCAATTGCTAACTTCTAGTTACATGTATTATTATTTCAAATCAAATATAACTCTTCATTATTTTAAAAATATTTTTCATTATTGTATATAAAATTCAAGAAAATACCATTCTTTCTATTCACAATAGTTTAGGTTTTAATATATGTAATATATTATAAATCTTCCTTATATTTGTACATAAATACAATGTGATAGTTTCTTTTGTCTTGAAATTAATGCTATGATAATTTAGCATGAAAATTTATAATGGACACCTAAAGTTCATGATCATGGATAGATTATTCTTATCGAGACTATGTTCTTAAATACACATATCAATTGATCTTTTATGTATATTTATTTGATGTAAATGGTAACTTGACTTTTAATCTATTTGAGGATGGTCGAGATTTTGATGTATGTAATGTATTATAAATATTTTTTTATTTTTGCACATGAGTAAAATGTGATAAAAATTAATAATCTAATTCTGTCATAAAATACATGTTATGGTAATTCCAAAAATATATGTTACTCCAAACAAGTGATTACATAATAGACACCTTAATTTCATGATTATGGATGTATTACTCTTATTGGAACTATTTTGTTAAAGATGGATTATCCTTATTGGAACTATTTTGTTAAATCTACATATCAATTAACTTTTTATACATATATCTATTTGAAATAATTGATAAGATGAACTTAGTAAATTTTAGTTATGTAATGTATTTTAAATCTTCCTAATTTTTGTACATGAGTAAAATGTAATAAAAATTAATAATTTATGATTGGTTTAGTTGTGAAATATATGTTATGGTAGTTTCGTACTCATAGAAGTATTAATTATATATTGGACACTTCAAAATCATTATCCTTGGTGGGGACTAGGCCCCCTTTGTGTATGAGGCTTGGTTCATAACTCCTGTCAAAATGTTATTACTCAATAATAATAATAGATTATATATTGGACACTTGAAGTTCATTATTCTTATTGGAAATATATTGTTAGATATGCATATCAGTTAGCCTTTTACGTATATTTATTTGAAATAATTGATCAGATGCATTTAACATATTTTAGTGTATGTAATTTATTATAAATCTTAAGAGTTACCATTAAACTATCACTTTCACTTTAGTTCATCAAGGGTTTATGGTTGTTTGTGAGTTTATGATTACTTTTTAAAGGATTCTAGATGTTCATAAAGGATTCGAGATGTTGAGGAAAAAATGTGTGGAGATTTTGGAGTTAAGTTATTAATTTCTCATTCAAGGAAAGAAGTTGTGAAATCTTACACTATTACATATTACATAAATTGTAAAAAGTGAAAATTTGATGAAAAAATGAAGCAAATACCTAGCATCAACACCATTTTAAAGGCATCTTCAAATTAAGAAAGTCACGTAGGATGCTAGCGGTGATTTCAACCAAATTTCACAGATTGGGTAAAATTAAAGGTCATGTCGGAGGCCAACTCAAACTAAGCTTCAAATCAAAGGGACGAGTCATAGAATTTAAATGCCATAAATCACGTTTGGCTGTTAACAATCTCGATAATGCATGAATCAATTGCAACTGAAAATACTTGAGACAAATCCATTCAGTCACATCTCCATTGAAGGCTATATTTTTCAAATTTACATTTACATTGAGCCATAGTTTAAGGAAGGAAGTTGGTTTTACAAAAAAGTAGAAAGAGACAGGTTCAACGCTTGAAGGCAAACAAGTTTGCTGGTTAAGAAGAGAAGCCAATATAATGGAATCTAAAATGGAGGCTTCTGCTTCATCTTCTTCGCATGTGCAGGAAATCAAGGATACTCTCTTCACCAATTCCCTCTCTCCCCATATATTAAACTGGAGCCAAGTTTATTGTGAGATACATCACTACGACAATCAATGTAAAGGAAAGACATATTGCAGGAGGATGAAGACTACTAAGATCACTTAGTAGCATTAAAATCGGGTGTTTAGCCTTGTGAATCGTGATGATTTTTTTGACGATGTATTCATGTCCTATACACTCTAGGACAACAATAGAGTGTTTAGCCTTGGTTATTTCAAATTTTATAGGTGAATGCATCACTTTTGTTACGATAGATGCTTTCAATACAATTTATAAAATGCATATGTCAGACACATCCTATAATCAACATATTGTTGAAGAATTTATGAGTAGATAAGACCTAATGGAGGAATAAAAGGTCATGGGTAACTGATGAATCAGCAGTGATAAAAATAAAAAATTTATTTACATATTGCCCCATTTAGGAGAGGAATCAGAGTTTTCCTGGTCTTACTAAAAAAGCTTTATGGGGAGGAAAAGGATTATCATGTGAACCAAGCTTCGGTTCCCCTATTAAGCATGATCGTGAAGGAGAAAATACCTAAATTTGGTGAAATATTAGAATTCAAATTTGGAGTGTGTTGGAATAAGATAGCTATGGGTAAGAATTTCAATTTGTTGTCTTATCGGTGGACATGTTTTGTGATTTCCTATCATTTAATCCACCATATTGAAATTGGCTACCCACATCTTCTTTTCCGTACATGTTTCTTTTTCCAAGTTATATAACCATAAAAATGGGCCACATATCGAGGAAATATGTGACATATTCTTTCATATTGTCCATAGTTCTACTTATGGGGTAGGAAAGCCTAGAATCCTTCCTAAAATTAGTCTTATTATTGGTATTATCAGGAGTTCACTCTAATCATAATATAAGGTTATCTAACCCCTCCTTATCAACTACCTAGACATTTACCTAAAATATTATCCGCCATAAAAGTAGCTCATTAATTTGAGATTGGGATAGGAGGTTAGTGAAAGAATAGGAATTAGAGGCCCTGACCTCCTTTTCCCTTTAATATTGGCGGTATAAGCTTACCATTTTTAATAATTTAGCAAATAAACATAAGCTTTATGTTAATATCCATTCTAATATTCAAAGAGAGTGGGATCCTAATGGTCATGTAAGGACCCATCTAAACCAGATTAGCAACATATATCCCAATCCTTACATTCATAATTGGATGGAATTAGATAAGTACCATATGAATCTTGAGTCTTTGGAGGAAATCATTGCAAAACTCAAAGCAAAAGTAGGATTAATGGTAGTTGTTCAACCAGTTCAATTTTCTCCTAATTGAATATATGCTACCAACAAATTTCTTCAAAGTAATATTCTACAGTTGTTCCCCCTCCTCCAAAGCTCATAAAGTTAACTCGAGCAACTAGAGATGTTTCAACTTCAATTCAAATGGGTCACCTGTTCCTATGTATCAAATGGCACCATTATCATCAAGCCAAGGTTTTCCTACATTGACATAGGATAGTGAATAAATAATGATTGTCATAAGAAAATAAAAGGAGAATTATATGTAAATAAATACAACATTAAAAATTCAAGGATCGGTTTGATCACTCCCTTCTCCTCCATTACGGTCAAATGTTCTTGTTGTGTCATCTTCCATGATGGTTTTTTCTCCTCCCTCAACTTCCACTATTTCTTCACCATTAAATCTTCCAATACCATTTTTAGTCCTTCTTCTCCCTCATCTCCCATAATTTATTCCTCCATTCCCACTCCTTCTACATTACTACCATAATCCACCATGATGTTAGTAACCATAACAACCTCAATCGTGCCCTATACTCAACCCGTATATTTCATAGAGATGATAACGTTAGAAGGGTTGAACATTTCTATACCAATACCATCAATGCCTTCATTTCTCACAGGTCTAATTGTTAGGTTTGGTCTAAGCTTACCACCAACCCCAAGACTACATGTGCCTAGGTTTACAATTCCAATGAATGTTGAAATCACAATACATGTCCTGAATGGGTCATCCTACTAGGAAATGTTTCCTAAAAATTTCAAGTACAACTACTAGGGGTCATCTCATGGGACAATTTTTAGCTCATCCTTACTTTGTTTTGGTTCTTCCAACTCACACAATTACCCCATCCAATATTGATACAACCATGGCATCATCAATCATATAGGTGATACAACCTATGAGGGAGAAATAACAACTTGCTAAACAATAATGGAAACAATAACTATTTGTTGCGAAGTCTTACACCTCTTTCTACAAGCCTCATGAAATATCTTTGGTCTACAACAAGAAGGAAAAGAAATTTCAAAAGGTTACCACAAGTAGAATCAGAACTTAGGGGTAAAAGATATTTTCCAAGAAAGTATAAGATGTCACTAACTTGTCAAGGTTAAGAAGGAGGAGGTAATGAGCCTATTGTTGATCTGCTCACCATAGCGTAGGCCTAATTAAAAATGGATACATGAGGCATAAAGGAAGAAAAGAAGGATGTCAAGTCAAAAATTAGTTTTCCTCCTAATCTTAGGATTGATTCATATTTCTCCTTGAAGGATTTATTTGTTAATTTTAAAGACATTTCAAATTTCAAGGACATGGCATAGACAAAAATATAAGGCTAGACGGGTTAAAAGAAGAATTCATGGAACTCAAATCTAAGATTGCAATTGTAGCAAGAAACTGAAGGTAAAACTATTTCTAAATTTTCCACTCATGTTTGTGGACGATTTGATCACTATTGAAAAAAGTTAACTATGGCTAAAGTAGAGTTAACATAAATTTCTAATCGAGTTGGCAACTAATTATAAACATCTAGATATGTTTCATACAAGTATTATTTCATTATTTGTTGACATAGGGTTGATGTAGCTTTTGGACGCAACTAGCAAGGTTTTTTCAATAGAGAAGTTTGAGGGCTCCTTACTTCAATTCATGTCCTTGTTTGATCAACAGATACAAATACATCTCTTAACAAATGATGTTAAGATGCATGAACTTATCTTATATATATCTATAACATTAGAGAAGGCCAAAGGAATACATATATTTTTGGATGGGATGTTGCGATATCTCAACTAGACAATTTAGAAAATTGAAGGATCGTGTATTTGGTGATCATAAATACATAGGTATTTGAAGCTAAGTATAAATTGTGCCAACAAGCCCAAAGTGTCAATTTATGTTCTAGATAAGGAAAAGGGTTGCATGTGTGTGAAGGAAGATAGATTTGAATAGTCTATTGATTATTCCTCTGCACATGTAAAAATATGTCCAATTCAAATGACTCAAATCAGGTGGTTAACTTAAGAAGTGCAACCTATAATTAGGCTAGAAATTTGTAACTATGAGAGCTAGTTCTCATTTTTTATATTTTCAAGCTTTAGGTAGCTGAGGTTAATTTTAGTTTAGTTGAATTTTTTTAATTGAAAACTCAAAAATTAACATGTAGAGCATGAGGTTGCATCCCATGTCTCTATAAATATATGTACTTTAATTGTAAAACTATCCAGAAGGAGAATTCAATAAATAAAGAGAAATTTTGGATCTTCCAACAAGTTTTGTGAGTTGTGTAATTTTTTTCTTAATTGTTGGTTAATGTCTTCAAAACCTAGACAATAATCTCTTTTGCTTTATTAAGTAGTGTTTGCACTTCAAATCTCATTTAATTTTTTAGAGTTTTATTTCATTGGCGGATATTTCCAACATTGGTTTTACATATGTTCTTTGTTGTTTGTAAATTTAGGTGATTTAGGAATATTTGTTAATGAAAATTATGATGTTCATGTGGAATATAATTAGCTTGAAATTAGTATTATCCTATGCAACATTTGATACATACTTTTATATAAACTAATGTCATTTTTTTAGTTGATGCAAAATTGTAGTTCCTCCGTGTTCTGTTTCCTTTGACTAATTTCTTGGAATTTATACGGGATTGAGTTAACAATAATTCTAGTTTTCTCTACGGTTTTTGCGTGTTTGACTAAGATAACGATGTTTTCAATATTAATAAATCGAAGGAGTGTCTAGTATTTTTTCTTCCCTATTGTTCCTTCCTTTTGATTTTTTTTATGATGACCCATGTCATTCAAAACCATTGTGAATACCAATAGGTTGAGCCTCATTAAAAATCGAGATTTTATGACCCAAGATTACCATAAGCTACATATCCAAATAAACAAGATATTAAGTCATAATCATATCAAGTGGTCTTCTAAAACACACTAAACCCTCCATAAGTTAAACACAAGCACATATGCATCCCAAATGAAGTTAGATGTTAAAGAGTTATTTGTACCTTTAATCCATAAATCCAGCTAGGGTTCTAAGATGAGTGGGAAAGAGAATTAAACCACTATATTCCTATTTGAGCATTGTTTTTTGGTGTGCATAAAACATTGATCAACATTTTAATTTGTGCTAGGAGGGATGAAAAATAAGTTGTCCATTTGATTTTGAAAAATATCATAAAGCTGGATTTAATACCATGCCTTGCAAGTCTAAATCTGATTATAAGACACTTCTACATCCTTTGACTCTACATAGAAAACCTAGTTAAGACAAAGGACAACCCAAAGGTTCTAAAACAACACCAAGTTCATCGAAATCTATTTCTCCTATCACTTGGATGCTCCTCCATACATCATATAATATGACTTGTAATCTTGTAAAATTAGGATAAGTTAATAACTAGAAACTAACACCAAGTAGTTATTATAACTAAGCTAATTCAACATAAACATCATGATAAAGCTATGTAAGGGAAAAGATAATTAATGCATCCAAATTAAACTTGAAACACTAAGCCATCCCTTGTTATTTTTATGGGCTTTCTAAATTGTAGTTGTTCCTTTTGTTGAACCGATCGTGACTACGATGTGATCAAAGGAAGGCTATCTCCATGAAGAGGAAAGGATCTCACCAATATGGCTTAATGGCCATGTTTGGATCTTCCTTTACTACTCTTTGCAAGTAGAGGGAATGGATGCTAGATCAATAATATTTTCAAAGTATAAAATGCTCTTATCATGTGCATAGAGTAACATGGGTATGTGTGGTGTAAGATTGGAAGGGAGGTACTAGGTTCTTTATATAGCTTTCCAATTTGGGAGAATCTAGAAACCTAGAGAATGTGGGATAAAGATAAAGTAGAATTAGAAAGGGATAAACATGATTAAGAGTAATTAATTAGTAATTAGAAACTCATGGGAGTTGGAGATGATTTAATTAATCAACTAGGATTAATTAATAGGCCAAGATAAGCTTAAGAAGCCATTTAGAGGTGATTTAGAAGGGAATTGATAGAATTTAGAGGATTTGAAAGGGGATTTAACCAATAATAAGGTTTATTGATTAAATACGAGATTAAAAAGGCTTAATTAACTAATAAATAGTTAATCAATTGAAAGAGGATTATAACTAACGAAGTGTCGTTAATTGGCATTCAAAATGAAGGAGAGGTTAGTTAATTAACAAAGTGTCGTTAATTGACCAAGATGAAGGGGAATGTTAGCTAATTAGCGGGAAATCACTAATTATAATGGAATTATGGGAAAGAGGACTATTAGTGCAATTTCGGGAATTAAAACTACGTAGTCAGATTTAGGTGTCTACATGGCTAACCCAAATCCAACTTGCTTAGGAGGCATGACTTTATCCATTCTAGTAGACATACATAACTTGCCTAGAAATCCATAAATTTATTTTCCCATGTACAAACATGATGGTAGAAATACTACTAAATAACATGCAATATCTTTTAAGACCACTTGCATATTGATGAATGCGGTACATGAGAATGCAACATGAAGATTATTTAACTTGAATTTGTAGGATATTTCCTATGATTGGTTCTTAAATTTGGCACATGATTATATAACAAGTTAGGTAGATTTAAAGAAAATTTTCATAGCACATTTTGTTTAGGCTATAGATCCAAGTTTTTGTATCAACAATTTTCTAGTGTCAAGAGAGAAAATAATAAACCCATTAGATCCTTTAATTCCATATTTCAACATATGTTAGGAAGATTCACACCAATATATAACTACGGATGATAATATTGCTTTGGAAATGTATCAAATGCTTTAGATCCATTTACTTCTATATTTTTAGAAGATAAAATGTAACCACTTTGAAAAAGCTTACCCATATTCAATAATTGTAGATAAGAATCTACACACGTAAGGGAAAATACCTAACATGCTCCTATGGTCTTTCAAAACACCCAGTATTGAATCAAATTCCTTCCGAAACTAACTACCACCACAAAATGAGGTTATAAATGCAAATACAACCATGGTTCTAGTAGTGAACTAACCCTCTAACCAAGTGAAAACCTACAAGAGATAGAAGGGATGCATAATATGATGCAAAAGATTAGTAATGCTCTAGTTACTTTAAGAAGAGAAGTTACTAGTGGTAATAACCAGAAAATATGATATACCTACCGATGATATAACCATCTCAAAACTCAAAAATATTCCATTAGTAATACCAAACCAGTTGGCATCAATATTTATGATTTTTCTTTCCCTAATTATTGTAGGGTACATGAAGCTGTTGAACATGGAGAGCTGAATTGTCTTGAGTTTTGCAACACCTTTGAGGATATTAATAAATACCTTCGGGGATATGAACCCAATACTGAGGGATACAAGTGAACCCATCTCTTTTAAAGCTAGTACATCAATGGTATTCGACACCATGAGTTTTCCCTCTCATGAAGATAATGAGCTAGAAGACAATATTAATGAAATACATGATTTTAAAAATTATCAATAGAATAATATACCTTAATAAGTAGAATAAAAGATACCTTCGCTACTTCCACACCTCCACCCAAGGATGATATACCTCTAAACATCAAATTAGATAACAACCCACCTCCACCTAAGGGAGGGGAATCCAAAACTCTAGTTTTGACTCCCCCAAATTCTTTAGGAATATAATAAACCGATTAAAACATCGTTGAAAGATTACATTACATGAGCTAGTAAAAATTATACGGAAAAAGATTTATTGCTCAAGTATACGATGAGTAAGCAAAATCCAAAGCAAAAAGGACCATCTCACACTAATATAACCTTATATAAAGACAAAATTGAGGTTCCACCATTTTTGCTAATAATTAGGATTTATGGTAATAATGTACGCAATTATTTGGAGGATTCACTGGACTTTAGAAAATTTCATTTCTCAAGGATTTACAATAAATTGGGTTTAACACTCGTCAAATATGATAAGAGAGTAGTTTAGTTAGATAAGTATGAAGTGAAGGTAGTTGGATAATTGTTAAATTCTCATATGCCTTTGGCTAATAAACCAATAATCCAACATTTCATAGATATAGGTGGTTGATATACCTACATATTATGGAATGTTCTTTGAGTAGAGATTGGTCAAAATCCCTAAATGGATATATTTCAACCAAATGTTCACATATGTGGTTGTCGTGGATATGATTACGAAATCAAATAAGAGAGGCCATGGAATTGAGATTGAAATACATTATCACACAATATATTGAAAATAATGAGAGAATTAATGTGGTTACTTTAGATATTGGTGTACACACTCTCATTTTCAATAGTGATCAAGAGAAACATCCCCTTTTGCAAGAAAAATCTAATCACATTTGGACACGACACTTTGATGGTGTAATATATAGATAAGGTTCAAGAGTTGGGGTATCACTCACTTATCCCATGGATAAAAAAACCATGTTCATATCATTTTGAATTTCCCTACACCAATAATATGATAGACTATGAGGTATTAGTATTATGATTGCTATTTGTGTTAAGACATGGTGTCAAAATTTGGTTCTTTATTGGAGATTCAACACTTGTTGTAAATCATGTCGAAGTAAGTTTCAATGAAAATTATCTTACCTTAGAAAATACAAGAATAGAGCTTGGGATTTGATTGAATCAGTTGATGCCTTTGACATCATTACTCTCCACAGGAAGAAAACCAATATTTTGATCATTTAGCCATAATTGCAGCAACATTGCAACCTTTTGAGAATACCCAATGGGGAAAATTCATGGTAGAAATAGTTCCTTACCATTCAATACCAAATACTATGTAATTTTTTTAGGTTTTTACTAATGACCAACATATCATGAAATTATTCACAAATTCTGAAATTTTTGAGTCTCGGGTCAAAGATGAACATAACGGGAAGAATGGGTTGGGAGAAAACAAAGAAGATCCCTTTACTTGGGATGATGATGGGGAAATGAAACTAAAAATAAAAAATTTCCCAAAGGTATGGTTTCCTTAAAACAGTTTCTTGATTTGGACATTTCCCTTAACAAGTATAGAATGTAGAATGATGAATCTCGGGAAACGATCACTCTTAATTTGGGAACTGATAATTTACCTCAAAATTTCCTCATTGGTAAGGCACGTATAGCATAAGATTGAATCAATTTGAAGCCTTATTTGAATGAGTATAAATGCATTATAGCTTGGTCTTATGGAAACTTAATGATTTTTATCCTAGAGTGATGAAACATACCACACCTATCAAGGAGAATTGTAAACCCTTTAGATGAAGATATAGACTTGAAAATCCCATACTTGAGCTAATAATACATAAAGAGGTTCACAAATTGTTATCTACCCATATCATTTTTACAATAAAAATTCTACATGGGTAGCATTTTTAGTCCTTGTTAACAAAAAGATTGGTGCAATTAGATTTTTGTTGATTTCAAAAACCTAAATAAAGCCTTAAAAAGGATAACTATCCTCTCCCAATTCTGGATGAAGTAATTAAAATGGTTAGTGGATCATATATGATGTCCTTTTTAGATGGATTATCATGTTATAATCAATTTTTGTTATTGAGTAAGACAGACTTAAGATTACTTCTACAATAAAATGAGGAACTTTTGTTTACAAAAAGAATGGCATTTGGTAAATTTTACACAAGATCCACATTCTAGAGAGATATGGATGAATCATTTCAAGGGATAATTGGTAAATTTATTTATATATATGGATGATCTAACAATTTTCTCTAAAGGCGGTATCAACATCCACAACATCTGCAAAGAATCTTGGACCAATGTAGAAAATATGATATTTATCTCGAATCCCAAGAAGAGTATATTTTTGTAACTAAAGGAACACTTTTGGGGCACATCCTTACTAAGGATGGTATTATTGTAGGCCCTAATAAATCGAGAGGCTATCTCTAAAATCCATTTTCCAAATAGTAAGAAAGATCTTAGATCATTTTTTAGAAAGATTAATTTCATGAGTAAATTCATATCCAGTTTGTAGAAATCATTAATCCATTAAATGATATGTTAAAACAAGATGAAAAAGTGGAGTGGAATGCTCAAGAAAAATTTCATTTCAAGACACCAAGATTGCGATCATGCAAGCTTCGGTACTAACTAGTCCTCTTTCAATCAAGACTTTAAAATTTATTCATTTTCTTGAGAACATACAATTATGGCTATATTGATGCAAAAATGAGACTTGGCTAAATATCCAATTGCTTTCATGAGTACGAATATTAAGTACACTAAAATTGTAGACACTAAATCATGAACTTGGGTACATTTCTAGGTCCTAATCACATACCACTATTCATATGATTCCTAAACGAGAAAAGTAGTAATTGACATTTATCTTTGGCCTCTTTCTTTGCTTTCTTGATTTCTCTATGGTCTTCCACACCTCACTTCCCGAGTCTAAATTTCACCTTTGCTTTATCTCTCTTATTTCTAGACACCAACACCCGGTACCGGGATGCCAACACACAGAGCACCCTCATCCCCTCTGGGTGCCCCCGATCTCTTTGTATCTTGCTCACCCCTTTTGGGCATCTTTTTTTCTTGGTGATCAACCTTTTAGATGTTAATTATGAAATTTAAACAAGGGAATCATATAAATACAAAGTTATGTGACTATAATAAAGGACCAAGCTCTAAGCATATATGATTACCACATAAGGTTGCATCCAAAGGCATTTCAAGAGCATCAAAGCATCCATCTAACTTCATTCAAGGGAAAATTGTTGCATTTTCTACACACACTTCATAGGAGGAAGTTCATTTTGACATCCACACATCTAATTATATTGCTACATCTAACTATTACAAAACACATTTAATTGAATCTTGCACAAGAGCCACTTAGGGCATAATTATTTCACACACACATGCGAAATACATGGATTTTGAAAGGTAATGCGGTGTTTGGTCATAAGTTCACTCGGTCGAGTGACCACCGTGGTCATTATGACTCCCCATTTACATCTTTTTCTTTTAGAATTTGATGTGTTTTGGGGTTTTTAGGAGGTCTTTTGTTTTGTAGGTTACATGTGAACTTGGATCTTCCAACGACCTATAAGTGATCAAAAAGGAATATTAGCGAACATCTTGTGACACAACAATAATTATTCTCTAAGGTTTTGCACATTCATAGAAGCCTACAAAAGGTATTTGATGTCCTTGACCAGTCAAGAGCCCAGTCCTAGCATATCCGAACAGATCTACAATTTTTTTGGGATCGGTTGTGATAGCCTTTCCTCCCGTTCCATAATTTTTGAGCTTAGTAAATCTTCAAGGTTATTGCAAAATCAGCTAAGTCTCTTATTCCCTCTCTTACACCTAGGTTTTCATATTTCTCTAGATTATTACTTAGGTCAAATATCTACTTTATTGCTTATCATTTTGTATTGACTCTGTAATTAGAAAATCACAATTTCTATATTTTTAAAATCATTTGGTGAATCCTTCTCATTTGAAAACTCTTGGATCCTCGTCTTTCTTCTCTCATGGCTTGTAAAATTCCTCAAATTTCTTTATATGATTTACTTCAAATGCATCCCAATTACAAGGTTATTTTGAAAAAATCCCTCAACACCACGTATCTCCCTAAAGATATGCCACCCACTCAAGTGATTTCCATTTTCGATTGTCTCTCTGTGACCCTAGCCTCTATGATCCTCCATCCAATCAACCCATCTTGGAGTCAATTAAAGCTTTGCATTCTTTATTTCAAGACAAATTTCAGGCTATGGAATCCATGATTACATCTCTTAAATCTGAAATCCAACATCTTAAGGACGTTTCTTAGGATCATGCTAGTTATTCTTCTCATCCTCATTCTATGTCTTCTACATGTGCTCATATCATTGAGCCTTAAGTCTTTCCATTACCGGATCCTCTCATGTTTAATCGCAATGCTAAGCAACATGATATTCTTATTGAGCTCCTTAGTCATCAATTGATCACTTTACCATCTACTCATGGCTATCATCCTTATCATGTTTCAAAATATCAAGGTCATCCATATTGTAATTATCATCGAATCAGTGGACATAATGAAAATGATTGCTATGCTTTAAAATGAAGAATCAAGCATCTTAAACGTCAAGACTTTATCTCATTTGCTACACAACATTATGTTGTATTCCCATCTACAATTGCTACATCCAAATGGGCTCTTAAATCTTCTCCTTTTATGTCTAATGAACATCATGTCACCACTTCTAATGTCTTCGGTCAGTCAAGTGCCACCTATTCAACCCATTCCAACTAAGAAATCACCTCTCAAGCTTCATTCTCTACCACCTCCTCCTACTAATTCATCTACATCATTATCGAGTCAAACTAAGAAACCTCCTCTAAAGATCGGTATAACTCATCCACGTCTCAAGTATTCTACGACATTACCAATTCCAAATAAGAAACCACCCACAACGCAAGACCAACCAAATCTATATGGCCCCTTTTGAATTCCACAGCTTAAGGATCCTTCACCATCACTACTTCAATATCTAATAAATTTTTTCAAGGAAACTACTCCTTACATACATTCCCTTAGCATCATCTCTTAGATCTCCATCTCTTATGCACTCAGGGGGCATCACACTTACTCTTCCCCCCTTCTAGCATCACCAAATGGCTATCATTTTATAGTATTACGCTTTGTGCTTAATATTTCACATCTTTGAGAAATCTTAGAAAACTTGATACTCTTGTATCATCATTATCGATGATGCACGATCTTGTGCTTCTGATTCACACTTGACTGTTGAGGGCATAATACATCCATGAACCTCACACACTTTGTACATTTCTACACTTAGCTCATTCATGACACATATTTCTAGCATTGCATTGTCGCACAACATTACCTATGATGCACTCTTGTGCTACTGGTTCACACTTGATTATTGAGGGCTCATTACATTCATGAACCTCACATCATACATACTACACATTTCACACTTGGCACATCCATGACACATCATTATAGCACACATTCATCACAAAACACTTCTCGATGATGCAATTTAGTTCCATGATTCATACTTTATTGCTTAGGGTCTAAATTTGAATTGAACCTCACCACACTTGCTCACTCTTTACTCTTTATGCTTCATTAATTATATATATCTAGCACATACTATCAAACCATTTCCGATGATACACTCTTGTTCTATGGTTCATTCTTTACTACTGAGGGGGAATTTATAAATGAACTTCATCTCATGCATACTCATTCACATTCGCTAGGGGTGCACGCTGCTCCTATCACACTCACTTTACATTCCATTCCATTCGCACTCACATCATACGACATATTTTGGTAGCACTTAATCTTGCTTTCTTATACTTGTTACATGTACATTGTGCTTACTATGTTACACGTATATTTTCTATGTCATTATATTTATCATATACACATGCGTATTCACTCTCCTTCTAGTTGGGAATGCAAACCTTCTACATATCCTTACACCCAATATGGATGTTTGGCATTGTACCTCTTACCATTCCCACAATGGCTCCTGGGGGCATATACTTTCGTATAAACTATAGGTGTTATTTTTTCATTTTATACTACTTCATCTTCTTACTAGCACACTACTACATCAGATCATACATTCTTTTGAAATACTTTTTATCTTTCTAACATGCCAACGGGTGCTTCATTTAGAACATTTGTCTTGTAGGAACTATTTGCTACTATGGTTTTATGATACTTTTCTTGCTATTGTTTGTCATTATATGTCATTGTTTGCGGGATTTTCCCTTTGCTTTGTGTGAAAACTATATGATTTTTGTTGCTTCATCATTTATTGTCTTGTGACATTGTGAGCGATGTCCCATGTTTGAAACCTACTTTTTGCGGTCTACATTGTCTTCTTTCTTACTAGATTATACTTTGTCATCTATATGTGTATTTGTCTTGTTTATACTAACACATGTTTCCAGCCTCTTTTTTTACATGTGCCTTGGTTTTTACCAAACACATTCCCTCCCCTACTGATATCAATATCCGTTTCAACACAATTTCTAGTCCTCTCCTTTGGACCGCATACTCCTAGTGATGTCACATGTACCCCAAATGAGGGGGCATACATTGGGTGAATCAATCACCCCATTCAGTAGTACATAGTTACACTCGTAGCTGCATAGTATATGATAAACATAATATTCAATTACAAAAACAACCCAGATTCTTACTTAGGTCCTTAGCACAACACATACACCAACACCCAGATATAGACATGAGCGCCGAGGCACTCCCCACCCTTCTGGGTGCACTATGACCCGATTCTGACAATTTTATCATATTGGAAAAGTTTACAACACTTTACACAACGGTTTGCATAGAATAGGCATAGTCCTCCAGAAATCATAATGCATTATATCTCCTTTTTCTATTTGTGTTGGATCTAAATGGATCAAATTAGAACAAATAAGGATCACACCATCTACAGTGGTGTATAAATTCTCGAAAAATATTTAGGAATGGAGAATAACACTAGACCTTTCCCCCCAACACTTCTTACGTCGTAAAAAACTCTCACTTGGCATAAGATTTCTGAAAAACTCGTTCTTGGCATGAGATCACCTAAAAAAATCATTCTTCTACAAAAATTCAAGATCCTTTCTATCCTTTTCACTCATCACGGATTAGGTGCACATGTTCCTTTTCACATTTTTACATACTTTTACACACTTTTTACATATTTGGATCAAATTTTTTCGGATACATGATTTTTACTATGCTCTTACTCTTCTCTCTTGCAATTTTGTCCTTATGGGAAGAAACAATCACATCATCAAACACATCAAACAAAAATGACAATAGGTACTGACATGACACATACACATATGCTTTCACCCCTAGGGTCACTTCCTCTTCTTTAGCTTCCACACTTCATTTTTATCACTCCACGCTTTTTCTTGTCTCCTCAACACACTTTCACCATCAATCTACATGGTTATTAGGTACACATATCTTATCTACTTTATGTTATCAAGTATTCACTTAACAACATAAAGTGGGGGCAAATGTAGACACTAAATCATGCACTTAGGTACATTTCTAGGTCATAATCACATACCACTATTCATATGATTCCTAAGCGAGAAAAGTAGTAATTGACATCTATCTTTGGCCTCTTTATTTTCTTTCTTTCTTTCTCTGTGGTCTTGCACACCTCACTACCTAGTTGGATCTAGACACTAGTGCCCAACCGGGATGTTAGCGCCAGTGCCCTTTTCCCCTCAGGAGCCCCCGACCTCTTTGTATCTTGCTTGCCCATTTTGGGCCTCTTTTATCTTTTGGGCATATTTTTTTCTTGGTGATCAGCCTTTTAGATGTTAATTCAAACAAGGGAATCATATAAATACAAATATATGTGACCATAATAAAGAACCAAGCTCTAAGCATCTATTACTATCACATAAGGTTACTGACCAAAGGCATTTAAAAGCATCAAAGCATCCATCTAGCTTCATTCAAGGGACAAGGTGTATACACTTCATAGGCGGGAAGTTCATTTTGACATCCACACATCTACTTACATTGCTACATATAGCTATTACTCGTTATTTAAGTGCATCTTTCACAAGAGCCACCTAGGGCATGATTCTTGTACACACACGAGAACTACATAGAGTCTGAAATGTAGTGCAACGCTTGGTCATAAGTTCACTCAATTGGGTGACAGTGGGGTCATGTCTGAATCCTCATTTGCATTTTTTTCTTCTTAGGATTTGATGTGTTTTGGGCTTTTCGGGAGGTATTTTTGGCGGGTTATAGGAAAAATTGGTGATCTTCCAGCGACCTACATGAGATCAACAACGGATATTAGCGAACATATTATGACAAAAAAACCATTCTACGAGGTTACGCACGGTCAGGTGCCTATAGAATATCTCTAGCACCTAGACGGTCCTAACCCAATCCATGCACCCTGATCCTGAAATATCACGGCGAGATCTACAATTTTTGGGCTCGGTTACTGACAGTCTTTCCTCATGTTCCATCAATTTTCTAACTCAAGTACATCTTTGGTGTTATTTTGAAATCAACTAAGTCTCTTATTCCCTCTCTTGCACCTAGGGTTTTATATTTATCTAGCTTATTTCTTAGGTCAAGATCTATACTTTATTGCATTATCATTTTGTTGTGACTCTGTAATTATAATTTATACAAATTTCTATATTTTTAAATCAAAACTAAAGTACCCAATGTTGGATTAAAAATCATATGCTTTAGTAAAATTTGTCAAGAAATTCAATCACCACATACTCATAAATAGGGTACATGCTATAATACTTGATCTAACTGTCAATAAAATGCTTGGCCAAAATGTGTTAGGGGAAATAAGGAAAATTAGATTTCAAAGCTAAGAGTTTGATTTAACAATTGAAACAAATGAAGTTAGTAAAAGGCTAAGAATTAATAAAGATTATTTCTCAAATTGACCCAAGGATTACAGCTTGCCAAGTAGATCGGTTCAAGTTAACTTCATATTCTTGTTATGGTGACATTTTTACTTTCTTATGTATGGATATTGTCACATTAACTTAAACATGATCTGATGAAGAGAATTGAGGCTCAAAGTAGCTTGATACATGATGAATAAGTGCGTGTTATATGTGAGGAATTATCACGGGATATACCTTGGATGTGTTTCAAGAGATGAAGCAAATCAAATCTTGTCCAAGTTTTCATGAAAATTTGGGAATAAATCATTCATCTCGGGATGTTATTTCTGATGCTATATTAAGAAATGGATAATATTAGCCTATTATTTTAAAATAATCCCATGAAAAAGTAAGGATGTGTCATAAATGTCATATTTTTTCTAAAAGAGAAAATAATCCATCTATACATCTTCAACCAATAATTAAAGGAAGACATTTTCTCAATGGGTATTGGATTTCATTAGGGTTATTAATCCCAATTCTTTTAAAATCCATAGATTCATCCTTACTGACCACTTATTATTTTTCAAGATGGGAAGAAGCGATTACAACCAAAAGGATTACAAAAAAAGAATTAATCAAGTTTCTAGAGGTTAATATCGTAGTAAGGTTTGGTTATTATTTTTCTCTTGTATGTGATAATGTTCCATATTTTAAATTGGTTGAGTTTACAAAATGGGCCTATGATCATAGTGATACATTCTAGTTTTATTAAAATTATTATCCTCAAAATAATGGTTTGGATGAATCCACAAACAAAAATTTATTAGGATACTTCCTATGATTGGTTCTTAAATTTGGCACATGATTCTATTACAAGTTGGGTAGATTTTCAAAATAATTTCACAACAAAATTTGTTCAAGTTATAGATCCAAGTGTTTTATATCAACAACTTTCCAAAGTGTCAAGAGAGAAAGTAATGAACCCATTAGAGCCTTTCATTCCAAATTTCAACGTATGTTAGGAAGAGTCACACCACTATATAAGCTAGATGATAATATTTATTTGGAATTTATAAGAGAAATTTATATCCATTTACTTATATATTTGTTAGAAGATTAAATGTAACCACTATGAAATAAGATTACATAGAAGTCAATAGCGTAGAGCAGGTATTTATGCACACAAGGGGAAAATACCTAACTTTCTCCTTTGGTATTTCAAAACACCTCGATCTTGAATCGGATTCCGTCTATAAACCAACTACCACTACAAATTGAGGTTAGAAATCCAAATACAACAATATTTCCAGTAGTGAGTCCCACACAAACCCTCCCACAAAGTAAAAACCTATTAGAGATAGAAGGAATGTAGAAAATGATGCAAAAGAACAATAATGATCTGGTTACTTTAAAAATAGAGGTTGTCAATGGTAATAATCAAAAATATATATAACTACCAAAGATAAAATCATCCCATAACTCAAGAAGATTACAATATACAATAGTAATACCAAACTAGCTAACATCACTATTTATGATTTTCTCTTCCTAATTGATGTAGGGTAGATGGAACTATTGAACTTGAAGAACTAGATTTATTTATTTTTGCAATGCCTTTGAGGCTATTAATAAATACCTCCATGTTTATGAATTTAGTACAAGAGATACAAGTGAACCCAACTCTTCCACAAGTAGTACATCAATGGTATTTGACACCATGAGTTTCCCCTCTTAAGAAAATGATGAGATGAAGTTAATACTAATGAAATACATGCTTTTTAGAATTATCAAAAAAATAGTTATGCCTTGAGAAGTAGAACAAAATATCCTCTCACCACTTCCATACCTCCACCCAAGGGTGATACACCTCCATACACCAAATCAGAGAACAACCCATCTCCACCTAAGGTGCCAAGATTTCCAAAAATGTGTTATATATTCAAAAGTGGGGTTTTAACTAGTCAATGAAGAAAACAAGTGTGACCTAGTGGCCAAGGATTGTTAAATTGAGCGAGATATGTGTAAGAACTTGTTATTTAAGTGCGCAATAATTATTGGGATGAGATTAGTGCAGAGGATAATTTCCAAAATACCATTGGTCAAGATGTAGGATACTATATTTTCTCCCATTTATTTCTAGTAATCTAAAATTTCTTGAATAAAATAAATAACTTGATGCAAAAACCTCCCATAAGGAAAAGGTATGTACGATACTAAAATGCAAGTATTCCCTTATCTCTTTTATATTTCCATGCATATGATCTTGCATGCCACATGTACAAATGTGTATTGAAATTCAATCAAGATGCTTATATAAACATCAATAAAGAACAAAATTAAAAATTAAAAAATCATGAAATACACACACATGCATGCCCCTAGTGTCATATGTAAGGGATATATATGTTGAAATGTAAGATAACTATAATGATTGAGCCTACTACATGAATAAAACTCTAGCAATTATGCCTACTATGTGAATCCATATCTAGTGATAGAGCATACTAAGCGAAGTCACTCCAGTGCATTTGAGCTTGGAACATAGTGCTTCACACTTGATCCGAGTGTCATATATTAGGATATGTATGGCTGACTTGTGGCTAACATTCTTAATATGCCATATCTCATTTATTTATGCTTTCATATGATTAGTGGGTCATCATCTGGGGATTTACATAGTATGCGGGGTATATATAGGATCTTTGAGTAACTCATAGTTAATCATCTTACTAAGAACTTGAATTTTATTATATGGTATGGATTTTTCTCCCTCAAAGTGGTTAAGTCATTATATTTGCATATTCCAATATTTTCTCTCTATTTTTGTGTTATTTAGGGTTCTATTTTTGTTAACGCTCATATCTATATATGACTAATTTCCTTACAAGTTTTATTAGATATTTAGTTTGGGCCAAAATAGGTCATAAACCATAATTTTTAGGATTCATATATATCTCCAAAACTATATCGAGTTTCTCTACCAATGTTAAATACTTAAGTTGCAAAATCACTCAAGTAAGATTCTCTCCAAATTTAGGTTTTTGGATTTGTTTTTTAAACATTATCATTGTTTTAGAATTTTCCATAAATTTTCTTTATAGGCTGCAAATTTTGGAATTTTTTGTTCTCTACATTTTTGGATATCTTACAAAAAAATTAGTAAGGTTGTGTTCTCTAGGTTTTCTCTATTTGGCCAAAATCCATAGGAAACCCGAAACTATAAATTCCTACTGCAACCCCAGTACCCTAAATCTCAAACCCTATATCATGACTAGAAGGAAAATTAAAGGCCAAGGGAAGGGGAAATAAAATCTTTGAATGAATCCAAATAAGGAATGTATGGATGTTGAATTTTTGGCCTCACGTGTATTAGAATAAATCACCCAACTCAAGGAGAAGGTAAAAGATGACCTTGCTAATGTAAAGGTGGCATTTGACAATAGATTTCTCTCAGTGAAGGGTGAAATGAAGGAGGAGGTTGAAAATATATTGGACTTGATGTAGATTAAAATGAAGGCATAATTTGAATAAATTAAGAAGGATATTTTTTCCATGAGTTCATTCATGACTATAGTTATGAATTTCCATTCAAGTCATATGGGTTCCTTAAGTAATGCATGCTCAAATTCAAGTCATGCCAACTAGGTGGATCATATTCATAACCTAGTGGGTCTTCCAGCCAATGGTGGAACATGATTCCAAAAGTGGAAATATGTAAGTTAAATGGGAATGATATATTCACATAGATCAACCAAATGGAGAATGTTTTTGATCTACATCAAGTCGCAAGTGGACAAAGGTAATAATGGAATCCTAGTATATGGAACCAAAAAATCATTTGGTATAGATAAATGTAATAGTAGAAGAAAAATAAGGGTCTCTCTATTACGGCCCATGTTCACGAGATGAGCTTTAGATACACTAGAATAAAAATTCTATAGATAACTATTTCAACTAGATAACAAAGCTTAGGAAAACAAGGAAAATCAATGATTATATCTAATAGCTCCAAAATCTATCCTTACATGTGGGTGACATCTCAAAGGATCATCTAAATGATCTATTCTTGGGTGGACTCAAGGATAACATCTAAATAGATGTTCACCCTCTTAATCCTAGCTCGATATTAGAATCCATGATAGTGCCTCGTTCGATGGAGGAAATAGATCTAGTGAAAGCTAGGGTATCACTTCTCATAAGAATTGCATGTTTCGACACAATCATTTCCTCAATTAACACAATTGAATCCTCAAAAAATTGAAGAGGAGAGAGTAAAAGGTATATGTTTCAATTGTGATAGAAAATGAAGCAAGGGACATAAATGTGTTGAGAAGAAATTATTCTACATTGAAGGGCACAATGAGGAAGAAGATGTAGATGAAGTAACCAATGAAGAAGAAGTGGTTCTGAGATCAAGGATGATTAATCTCAACTAGGGAAAAATTTTGGGACCCCCAAAAAAACATTGCAGAAATTCATTGGTGAATATGTGAAAATTGACTTTCACGCTAATGGAGAATATGAAGAAAATGCCAAAAATGTTGTCAATCGGTAGCATTTTTTATGCTACCGACTGACAACATATATTACGTTGTCGGTGATAGTATATAATGTTGGCCAAAAATATATGATTTTTAAAAATTCATTTTTGACAATAATGGTAAAATGACCGGCTCGATGAGAAATATGTCCTCACAAAATATGGCGCAAACAAAACAAAATTTAAAAAAATCCTTTTTGTGAAAAATACAAATTTCACTAATTTTGTATGGGAATTTTTTTTTGAATTTTTTTGATGTTAGCAATTAAAATGATCATCTCAATGAGAAATTTATCCTCCCAAAATATGGCGTAAGAAAAAAATATCCCATTCTCTTTTTTATATACTACAGTCCGGTATCATTATTTATGCTAGCGATCGACAACATAATATAGGATGTCGGCTGGTAGCATATAAAAATGCTACCGGCGATAGCATATAAAAAAAAATTCTACCGGCCGATAGCATAATTTATGCTATTAAGTCGACAATCTATATTATGTTGTCGCCATAGCATAAAAAAATGCTACCGAATGACAACATTAAGAAAAATATCATGAATTTCTATTTCGTGGGAATGGCGAATTGACCCCAAAAATTAATTTTACCTAGAACATTTTTGTGACTTGGTCCTAATTCCTACCCTAAAAATTCACCAATTTCAAATTTCAAAAACCGAAATATTCGTGAATTAATAAATATTCACCACTAAAATTTTCCCGATCTCAACCAACTATCTCTTGCCATGTAATATTGGGAATTGTCACCTCCAAAACCCTCAAGGTTTTGGATTGAAAAATACATTAAGGGTGAAAATATTAATTGACTATAGAAAAACTCAATACTTCGTCAATCATAATTGTCATCGTACTTAAATTGTGTTAATTATCTATCATAGAGTTTCATGTCATGGTTAAAGATGGAGGTTAAGTTAATTATTTAGGAAAGTTTGATATTATTAAAATATCCATGGGAGATTACCTACTCAATATCCCTATGTATTCCATTTTAATGGGAGGTATAGACATCGTGTTAGGGGTCCGATGGTTTACCTTAGGTAGTATTGAGATGAAATTTCAATATTTATTCATGTGTTTTCATTTTGAAGGGAATAATTTGAACTATGTGGGATGTGAGAAAAAGATCCACAATTGGTGAGCTTTTATCAATGTAGAAGATGCTTAGAAAGGGTATAGATGGGTTTGTGGGACAAGTATTTTCAATGGAAGATCAACCATCAAAAGGTCCTATACCGTCGAGATCCACAAATAGTTATTAATGAGAAATTAGTTATTTTTGGGGATATGCCAAAAGGGTTGCATCCAAAAGAGATCATGATTATGCCATTCATCTAGTACCATGCAACCACATGTAGACACAACATCACACACTTTGAGTCAATATTTAGTCTCGATCACATATTACTATTTGCATGGTTCCTAAATAAGACATGTACTAATTAACCCATGTCTTTGGCAATCTTATGTTATTTTCTATTGCCACTTTCAGTCTTGCATATTTATTGGCTTGATCTTTCTTTTCAGCTTCTTTTTACCCCTTCTAGACTTGAATGCCCATCCGGGATGCCAATGTCAAGCACCCTCGTCCCTCTCGGGCGCCCCGAGTCCTCTTTGTACTTTGGTCACAATTTTTGGGTCCTTTCTAGTCGTTTGAACATCTTATATTTTTGGTAGTCAGCCTTTTAAGGTTAATTATGAAATTCAAGCAAGGGAATCATATAAATATAAATTTATGTGATCATAATAAGGGACCAAGCACTAAACATCTACTTATCACCACCTAAGGTTACATCCATCAAAGGCATCTATAGCTCCATTTGCATCCATCTAGCTTCATCACAAGGAAAAAAGGATGGTTCATCTGCATCACACTTCATAGGAGAGGATTCTATTGTTTCCATACACACATTATTTACATTCTACATCTAGTTACTTTCTCACTCTTCGCAAAGTGTGACTGCACAAGAGCAACCTAGGGCATAATTTTGAACACACACACGTAGAACTACATTGGATCGAGATGTAGTGCGAGCTCGGTGATAATTGCATCAATTTGGTAGTGAGGATAGTCGACCCCTTCAATATGCATCTTTATTTTTAAGGTTTTGAATTTGGTTGAATCATTCACCCCATACAACGGTTTATACATAGTATACAACAAACATAGTCAGGGCTCATAATCAAACTTGGGTCCTTAGTACAATGATGCCTTTCCTAGAGTGCCTATAACCAAGGGCAGTTACACAGTGATTAGGTTCAACACAATCTACAAAAATCATACACATCAACTTTTATAGGGCAGGTTTTCCTTAGCACATGCATTGGTACACATCATCTATAGTGGTGTTTTATTTCGGGGAGCTAGTTAAAGGTTAGAGGATAACACCTAGACCTTCCTCTCTACACTACTTCTATCATGGCATTGGATTGCCCAAAAACCAAACAATACAGATATCTCTACAGTTTTGGGAAGTGGTTAAAGGTTGGAGGATAAATAAGACTTTCCTCCCTATACTTCTTTGGCCAGTGGCATGATATTTCCCAAAAACTTACACTTCATCAACATTTATAGGATCCTTTCTAAACTCTTTCCTCATCACGGATCAGGTACGCATGTTCCTTTTTCACATTTTCAACATTTTATTTTACATACTTACATGTTTCTACACATATACATGTGTCTTTACACACATTGTTATCATATACATGCGTATTTGACTGCTTGATCATCTTCTCTTTTGTAGGTCCATCCGCATGGGAAGCAATAAGTCAACATCAACAACAAAAACAACAAAAACACAAATACTAACAACAATTACATCACAAACATCGTCATTTACCCACGCATTTCTGCCCTAGGTTCATTTTCATCACCTTTTTACATTTTGGCATCTTTAGTCTCCATCTTTTTATGACTCCACGCTTTATCTAGTCCCTCGACACACTCTCTACATCAATCTACATAGATATCAAGTATGCATATTTATCTACTTTATGTTACCAAGCATTCTACTCATCAACATAAAGTGGCAGAAAATGTAGACACAAAATCATGCACTTTAATTTAGTCTCGATAACATGCTACTATTTACATGGTTACGAAGTAAGAAAAGTACTAATTAACCCATTTCTTTGGCCATCTTTTGTTATTTTCTATTGCCACTTTTGGTCCTGTATCTTTATTGGCCCGATTTGTCTTTTCGAGGATTCAGATTTTACCCTTTTGGACTCAAGCACCCATCGGGACGCTAGTGCTAGGTGCCCTCATTCCCTCTGGGCACCCGAGTCCTCTTTGTACTTTGGTCACACTTTTTGGGTCCTTTCTACCGTTTCAACATCTTATATTTTTGTAGTCAGCCTTTTCGGGGTTGATTACGAAATTCAAAAATGGGAATCATATAAATATAAAGTTATGTGATTATAATAAGGGACTAAGTACTAACCATCTACTATCACCATTTAAGGTTGCATCCATCAAAGGCATCTATAGCTCCATTTACATCCATCTAGCTCCATCACAAGGCATAAAAGGTTGGTTCATCTACATCACACTTCATAGGAGGGGAGTATATTATTTCCATGCACACATTATTTACATTCTACATCTAGTTACTTACTCACTACTCACAAAGTGCGGTGACACAAGAGTAACCTAGGGCACAATTCCACACGCACACACACACACACACACCTAGAACTACATTGGTTCTGAGATGTATTGTAACACTCAATGATAATTCCATCACTTTGAAAGTTGAGGACAGTTCGACCCCTTCATATGCATCTTTATTTTTAGGGGTTTTATGCTTTTCTTGGGGTTTTGTAGGTGTTTTATCTATTGTAGGTTTACAACAACATCCAATAAAGTTTAGTGACATACACACGACAATAAGCCAAGAAGTACGAAACCTAGGGAACATATTGGAATCGGAGTTCGACCATTTCGCATACAGGCACCCACAGTGCCCCTATCCTTTCTAGGTGCCCTGGTTCAAGTAAAATCCACCTCTGTTGCATTTTTCTAGGCTTCTGTGTGACGGGTTTTCATCTCTGTTCAGCCGGTCTCCACTACAACACAGTCCAACAACCTCTTTGAATCAACTAAGGCTCTTCTAACCCTCTTTGTACATTAGGGTTTCATATTTTCTAGCTTAGTTTTCTTGGGTATTATTTCAGTATTTAATTATTAATTTTATTTACTTTATGAAAATTGCATTAGATTAGGCTAGTGTATTTACATATTAGCATAATCACCACCCACCCAATATTCAACCTTGTTGCTACCCATATCTAAAGAAGAGTGAGATTGGAAAGATGGTGCAAAGTCTTTATTAAGAATCATCCTTAGTTTAGTGTTCGCATTATTATTTTTAAAATTTAATAGTCATATATTACATTAGTGAGTTCTTGTTTTAGTAAGATATTGATATTGTTATATTAATATCATATTTGTGTGAGAAAAATAAAATATTGTAATATTATTAATATGGGTCATAAAAACTCATTATTAACAATATAGGATATTGTCTTAGTTGTGATTTTGTTAAATAAAACAACTCACGTATCTATTTGAGAGGTGTGTGAGAGATTGATGGGTTTGGAAGTGATTCTGGGAGAGATAAGAGAGTATATTGTGGGATTGAATATTGGAGTTGAATCCTTGTATTAAGGAGATCATTCTTCTATATATTGTAAGCTCTCTCACCATGTAATTACTACAAGCTCCATATTTATTCAATCAAGAATATAGCATGTTTATTATATTTTTATCTCTTGTGGGCTTTCTTAAATTATTTAATGTAATTGTTGCTTATTTAGGCTAGTTAAGCTCTTAGTTTCATATCATCGGTATCGAGTAGGAGAGATCAAGATATGAGAGTCGTTATGGGAAAACCGTGGCCTCTAGAATGCAGATCTAATATTTTTAAGCTTCTGTCACTATTTTCTAAATTATGGGTTCGTGACACAGAATCACCATCGATTTCTCGGATCATTGTCGATTCTAGTCCAATCACCGTCGATTTGGTTGTTCATTGATGACTCTCACTGTATATTGACAAACCAAATTACCCGTAATCTTGTTTTTGGTCACCAAAGATATACCTCGGTCGCCGTCGACTCGCTTTAATAGCCGATGATTCTATTTCCGTCACGCTAGTGATTCACTTTGTTCATCATCAACCACTATGGTAAACTTGATAGCAAGATCTTTTTTTGCATTTTCGGATTACTTTTTGAGCTTTCAGTTTTTTATATTGAAGGGGGATTTTCAAACTAGCACGAATTTTAAATTTTTTGAGTAATTAAAGAAACATCTAATGGAGCTCGGAGGCAATAGAGGAAGGAGCGGTTTTAGCGACCTCTCTTCAGGCACGATTGGCGAGGCCACAATCCGCTTCAATGGCCATGCTTTTTGATTGTGTTCGGTGTGTTTAATTTCGGTGTATGCAAATAAGAACAGATGAAATTCCTATTCAAAATTGTAATATGTGAGAAATTTCTCATATTTTCCTATATTTTGTAAAAATGCGAGTGGGGAAATATGTACATTGCTTTGGAGTGGTTAGTGGTCCACTAGAAAACCAATTTCAAAGTTTACAAAAATCTTAGAAAATCATATACGAGTGGTTAATGGTTCCAATAGAAAACCTATTAGAGTTGATGGTACTCTTTGAAAACCATCGTATCATGAGCATGTACTAGACATAACTCATCCATGTTCGCACTAAGGGGGAATGTTGGGAATTAACCTTGGTTTAGTGCTCACATTATTATTTATAAAATGTAATAGACATATATTACATTCATGAGGTAATGTGTTAGTAAGATATTAAGATTGTTATATTAATATCATATTTGTGTGAGAAAAATAAAAGATTGTAATATTATTAATATGAGTCATTGTAATATCATATTAGTAATATTATTAATATCATATTTGTGTGATTCTTTTCTGCGTGTAAGATGTAATGCGACCCTTTAAAACTACAGTTGGAGGCGGCAAGACTTTGGAGGCTGTTCACAAGGACTCGACACTATCTTGGATTAATCTCGCTTTTACATCCTCTGAGGACGGCGGCACATTTACCGGTCAGGCTCCCTCTGGTGGGGAAGGGGCACCTGTGCTGGGAGTTCACCACGCTCTAGACGGGACTGGCCAAGGCGCATCTACTCAAGGCCACACTGTAACCTCTTTCAAGGAAGCATTAAGGGGCAAGGATTCTCCTTTGAAGCCTGCAGACAATACCCCATGCATAACATTTGGGGAGGAGGTCATTACAACTGAAAAATACTATCAGGAACATGCTCTGATCTGCAGATTCGGAGGACTCTGGCCCAGCCTTCCTGACCTACACGCATGGATTTCCAAGCACTGGACTCCTTTGCTCAGTTGGGAGGTTAGACTTATATCCGTGTGCTAAAGGTATCTTCATTGTGACTTTTTCTGCAATAGCTGATAAAAACTCCATAGCTTCCAAGCTTTGGGTTTGCCAATCTAAGTACCTGGTCATTAAACCCTGGTTCCCCTCTTTAACCCGCTCACTGAGTCTTTTTCATGCAAACCTGTTTGGATCCGACTGCCCCAATTACCCCTCCAATTTTGGAGTAGTGAATGTTTGAAATCTATTGGAAACACCTTGGGAACTACTCTTTTTATAGATTCTCAAACTGCTGAATACACCCACACTACCTATGCTCGGATATTGGTGGAACTTGATACGGCTAAAAACCTCCCTGCAACCATTGATCTCAGGGTGCAAAGCAGAACTTGGTCACAACCTTTAGATTACGAAGGTCTTCCATTTCGATGTAGAAGATGTTTCTGTCTTGGTCATACCTCTATTGCTTGTGGGATGGCAAAACGACAGCATGAGAAACGTAGTTGGTGGAAGGATGCCCACCCGGAACATTTGGTTTTCGATGCAAAAGAGGACCTTGAAGCAATTCCAAATGCTGAGGTTGAATCTGACTTTGTCCCTGAAACCCCTTTATCGGAAAATCCTATTGACAATAGCAAGGAAATTGCAGCAAATTTATCTCATATAGTTGTTAAAGCAAGGAGAAATTGTCTCATGAAAACAATGATGTTGTTTCAGTTGGAACTTTTGCTACTATGGAAAATTCTCCTTTTTCTAACCCTCCATTCGTGGAGGCTTCATCAGGTTGGGTAACTGTCCGTAAAAAGAAAAAGTTTATTTTAAAGAATGACACTTCTCCGCCTCGATGATTCATCTCTCTTTTGGTGTTCGGTTGTTCTACATTGTCCCTATGTCTGCTCCAACCGTGGTTTTGGTTCTACCAGGTGCTGCTGATAATTGTTGATCGTTTGTTTGTTTTTCAGCTGTTTTTTTGCTGAATTGTTGCTGGACGTTGGTACTTTTCTGAGCAGATTGTTTTCTGTTGTAGGGCTTCCATGTTTTAATCTTGGCTTTTGAGCCTTCTGTACAAGGGTATAGTCCCTTTCAAAAAACTATTTGCCAATAATAAAAAAATGAGTCATAAAAAAAATCATTATTAATAATATAGGATATTGTATTAGTTATGAGTTTGTTTAATAAAACAACTTGCGTATCTATTTGAGAGGTGTGTGAGAGATTGATGGGTTTTGGGAGTGATTCTAGGAGAGATAAGAGAGTTTATTATGGGATTGAAGATGGGAGTTGAATCCTTGTATTAAGGATATCATTATCATATATATATATATATATATTGTAAGCTCTCTCACCATGTAATTGATACAAGCTCTAGATTTATTCAATCAATAATATAGTGTGTTTATTATATTTTTTGTCTCTTGTGGATTTCTTAAATTATTTAATGTAATTGTTGTTTATTTAGATTAGTTAAGCACTCAATTTCATATCGGGTGCTAGAAGTAGGTATTTCAAGTATAGTCAAGGCAATAACTCTTCTTCGTTAGTGATCTGTATACGAAATAAAGATGAAACTTGGAACATGTGTCCAGATTACAAAAATCTCAAAACCTTAAAATTTTAAGTTTCGCATTCGTAGCATTGATGATTCACTAGATGAGTTACATGTGTTGTTTATTTTAGAAAACTAGATCTTTGATCGGGATATCATCAAATCATACTTTAAAATGATGGTAATCATAAAACAAGATTTAAGAAACATGATGGTATCTATGAATTTTTGATGATGTGGCAATACAAATTCACCATCTACATTCTAGAGGTTAACGAATTCTAGTTTTCATCCATTTCAATCAAAACGTTTCCTCAAATTATTTGTGATGTCTTAATCTACAATAAGACATGGGAGGAACACCTACATTACATAAATAAGGTTTTGGAAACTCTTCATCTACAACACCTTTATGTTAATCCCTTCAAGTTCAATGTTGGAGTTAGGGAGGTTAAATACTTGGGTCATATCATTTCCCATGAAGGTGTAAAATTAGATCCTCACAAGATCAAGGCCATGGTGGATTGGAAGTTACCTAAACCCCTAAAAACCTTAGGGGCTTCTTAGGGATTACATGTTACTATTTAATATTTATGAGGAATCATGGGAGAATTAAAATACCACTCAATTTTTATTGAAGAAATGCTCCTTCCATTTTAATTAGGACAAAACATAGGCATTTGAGATATTGAAGAAGGCCATGTGTACCACTCCAGTTCTTGCTACTTCATATTTCTCCAAAACATTCATTATCAAATATTATTCTTCACGTTATGATATATGAGCATTACTCACGTAAGAGAGCCATCCAATTACATTTAAGAGTCATCAATTCAAAGGTAATAATATGTCAAAACCAATTTATGAGAAATACATGATGAGTATTCTTCATGTATTCAAATAGTGGTGAATATACCTCACATGTTATCACTTTAAGGTGAAGATAGATCATGGCAGTCTCAAAACATTATTGGAGAAATGAATATCTTCAGAAGAAAAACATATATGGGACACAAAAATATTGGATTATGAATTTGAGATAATTTACAAGAAAGGAAAGGAAAATGTTGTGGTTGATGAACAATTCACTTGGGATGTGTCCATAGAAATAATGTTATATGACATGTCCATATTGCAGTAAGGATGATGACATGAGGAAATGATATCTTGGCATGAAATATGTTTTGATAACATCTTGGCCACCTCTCTCTCTCTCTCTCTCTCTCTCTCTCTCTCTCTCTCTCTATTAATTTTCACTCCTCAACTTGAAGGCATGGTCCCCAAACCTCATATCCATACAACAAGGTAGGTGTAATTAGTGAGTGAAAGAGGTGGATCTTTGTTTGAATGTCCCAAAACTAGAGATGATGATAAATCTTATCAAGGGTGGTGATAGTTACAAAAACTTATTAAATATGGAATATATACATAGAATCAAGCTAAATGATGGTAATATGACCCCAAAATATACATACAAAGATACTATATCAACCCTCTCCCCTTTATAAGTAAGAATCGCCCCACTTACTATATATGGTAATGTTGTATGCCATGAATTTTATTTTACCCAAATTAACTTAAATCCCAAAAGGAGGATAAAATATTAAGTTGTTAATAGAGACATCTCATAAAGTGAGACATCGAGTAATTCCATGATTCAATAGAAGAATTGTAATATAGACCATGCAAAGAGTAAAAACCCATTTATTTCGCCTAATGTATATGAAATTATTTCCTCTATCCCATCAATATAAAGATAAAAATTGTAGGAGAGAGTGGAAAACCTTAATTAACACCTATGGTACTCTATACATCATCTAAATCACCATTCCTCATTCTTATCTTTCTATCATAGAGTATCATCACAAGTGATACTACCAAGGGTGGAAGACTCAAATCCTTAATCCTTTCAACTAATAAATGTGTAGCAATTGTATAAAATATCTTATGGAAGTCTATATAAAAATACTACACACTTATTTTCCTTAGCTTTCCCAATGACAGAGGTCAAAGTGAAGATATGATCGCCAATACGGTGGTCCCTTCTGAAACCTTCTCTTCTTTTAGATCTTATCTTTTTGGTCTCTTCCCATCTAGAGATACTAATATTTAGAGTTGTGGCAAATATCTTAGCGAAGGTTCCTCCGATCATTAGTGTAGTATTTACTAGGATAATTCATGTTATCACTATTGTATATGGGATGGATGATAGAGGAGGTCCAAGAAGGTGGAAATCCACAGTCACCATGTTAAACAGGTCTATGATAAGGAGTGATAACACTTCATGGATGTGTATAAAAAATTCATAGTTTACGTTCGCTACATTATGAGATTTGTTTTGGATTGGAGCTTAAGGATGACACGAAGGATTAGGAAATCAATGAAGAAATGAAAAGGAGAATATTTTGGGGTGACTCAAATGCTTGGCTGATTTGGAGAATTATATGGGATAAAAGCATAATCAAACCAAGTAAGGAGATGAGATATTGCACGTAGTGATTTCTTCGGAAGGAAGGCTTTGCAAAACCGTTTCAAAGTAAACCATAAATGATTGACAATAGTTTTGCACATGTTCATGATATAGTTCCTCTTTTCCTTAGAAGAATGCTTCTATAAATCATTTGTATGTTCTTCAATTTGGAGGGTTTACACTACTTATCATGTTTCGTTACGCTATAAATGTTTTTACAATAAGTGCCATTCTAGTGCTAGTCAAGCATTACGAGGAAAATGGTTGTTGCTAGGAGTGCAGGAAGTGTGGATGGAATGGGGATTTTTTTATAATGTCACCATTCATATGATTTAATTATTATATTTCTTTAAGGTATTATTATAGTTGGTTCCATATATATATATATATATATATTTGAAATATGTTTAAGGATATCAATTTAAAGGTATATATGTTGGATTTTTTCACATACTTTATAAATGATAAATAAATTTATTACCTTCTCTCGTGATGTTTTTAGTTGATAAATGATATCAATTTAGCCACTTCACTATCTCAAGCTTGAAATAAAATTTCCAAGAAAAAAATAAATGGGCTCCAAAATCACATTCTATAGCTAAGATATTAATATTTTTCAATCGACCTTTCGAGCAAAAAAATTCCAAGTAACGGTAAATTGTATCCTAAATTAATGTTTAAATTACCCTCTGTGGTTAAATACATGTCTAATTCAAACTAAAAATAAAAGTGAATAGGCTCCCGCCATTGAATTCCACCTCTTTTCCATCATAAAATGCCTCTCGGTATAAAAATGCTTCTCAATGTAATAATTGTTTGACATAAAAAAATCATCAACTTGAACTCTAAATTCAATTTTTCCCATGAATGTGATTGGAGTTATTTTTCTATGTAGATGATGTATAGGAAAAAAATTATTTTTGATTGAAAAATGTATCTCTATTAATCATATAAATAAAATGTAATTGTAATAATATACAAATGGGTGGCGAGGGCATCACACCTTAGAAGTCATATTTATTTTTAAAAACTCGAGAATAATTAACATAAATCATCCAAATCTATCAAAAAATATGACAATAATTAAGACATGTTATATGAGATTAGAGAAATAGCTTTTAATGGAACAAATTTGGATAACAAACCATGAGCTCAATTTTTTTAAAAATAAGGACTATTGATTTAGGAAACAACAATAAACATGGTATTTGGTGATGGACAAATATTATCAAGGTTATATCACCTCGGCCACTTCCCCTAGGAAGATTTAATATGTCAAGTATTGGCTCCCACCCATCATTCATTTCTTTCTTTCATTATTCTTTAGTTTTCCTAGTAGGGGAGATGGCAAGAGACGTTTTAGGAAACTCATCATGAAACAACATTGTCTAGATACCAAACCAACCACATTTGTCGCCACCTCCTCCACCCCCACCACAACCATTGCGTGAAAGTCAACATGAACAGGGGTGAGAATTCCGCTTATTACTCAAACGGTGTTGCTCACACCCTCTAACTCCATGACCTTGAGAAGGGGATTGGTGGCGAGGAGAATGAGATGGCACTTGACTAACTATACAAGGAACATTTCCCAGTGGTGAAAAGTAATTGGAGGTGCCCTACCTTCAACCTATCTTTTTTATCTTGCACTTGAATCTAAAGCATAATATTTGAAATGACAACCATTTTTTTAGTAAGAGAAATCTTTATCCATAGGAAAAACACCTGAAAATAACACGATTCAAATTAAACATTTGTTAAATTTCTTTCCAAACAACCCGATATTACGTTTTAACACATTAACTTACAATTACAAATTAATATGTGAAATAAAATATTAATATGAAAATATGCCAAATTTTATTATGTTTTAGATTTAGTATGGTCAAGTCCCATATAAACTCTATACCAAAATGTTAAGAAAGGGTGATAATCCATCTCTAAGAAGAATGTGTGGAAAAACCAAAACAAACATTTGAGTGTCTTCACTTGATGAGGTGTTTGACAAATGGGTTTTTAGATCCGACGTGAATATTAAAGTGAAAAAAGAAACCTTTTCTTATATATAAAAAAATTACCAATAATTTTTTAACAAGGTTTTCTTTGGAAATTTTCTATGAATTTTTTTCCAACTTTTCACATCATATTTTTTTTTTTTTATGAACGTCTCAAATCTTTTTAATGAGGAGATTATGAGAATCAATGTAATATATAACAAAATTGTATTCACAAATATTTTCTAAACAATACCTTCTCATTAATAGATAATATTATTATTTTTTAATTAAGAGATAAATATCGAATTAATTTAGATCGAGGAGCATCTATTCTCTAAAATTTAAATGAAAATCAATCCAATATTAGTCTTTCTAATAAATTTGAAAAGATATATTTTAATGAATAATAACAATATTTTTTTATTGGAACGCATTAATATAATAAAAATAATCTATAATGGTTACTGATAAAAGTGATTTGGAAAAGTCATGATTCCATTAATAGTTGGAGAAATACATAACATCAAAAAATGTTACAAGTGAAAAATTGAGAATAAAAGAATAAATACGGTAAGCATTGCGTAAAGTATAGGTGTAATACCCACCACTATAGAAATATATTGAAAATCAAAACTATTCACAGTAGATTGTGGTGAATCCAGTCTTTCTTTCCTTTTTAATTTTTGAATTCTATCCAACCTTCAATAGGAGAGCCCTCAATGGCATGTCGAATATCTCATTAGTATGAGAACCACCTTGCTCCTTATCTAATTCGGAGGAATCTATTTCATGAAATCTCTTTGTTCCCCAAGTAAAATTTACATTGTATTTGACTCCTTACCCCCAGGGCTTCCTTCAATCGAACAAGCGATATTTGACTTCGTAAACACCTATACTTCTAAATGTGCATTTCTCTTCCATTGTTGTTAGTGACCAACTCATTCTCCGATGCGGATAAAAATAGCGACGTGTTTCAGATTTGGAGGGACAACTTATTTTCCATTCCAACTGCCCTTTAAGATATGGGTAGGGGTCTTGTAGATACCTAGTTTATTTATAAATCCAACAATGAAAAGATGTGTTTTGAGAATCCAAGACATAAGACCATTGCAGTTTACCCTTCTATAATAACATCTTGTCTAGCACTCCTTTGCATAGTCGAGCATAACTGAACACCATTTTAAATCAACAACATCAAATGTTTTAACTTAACAAATTATTCATTCCAGAGATAAAGTCATACATCAACGTTAAGCACAAGATATCTTCTTTATTCATTCATTGAAATCATGTTATGGGCAGAAACGTATAGAACAAGAAATGTAGAATGTAATACTTTCCTTGCATTACATAAAAGAGGAACTATCGTGTAAAGGAGATTATTCTCTTGCAGTGATACTATTTTATTAAGTTTTGGCTTCTTATGTACTAAAAAGTGCAAGATTTAAAGTGTTTCATGCAGATTTTGTACTACGTGACGTTCACTTTTGGAATTTGTCAAAGTAAAAGTTTAACCTTCTTTCTTAAGTTTTAGCTTATTATATTATAAATTAGAAATATATTGTTTATTTGGTTTTGAATTTGTTAAAGTATTCAACGAGTCTATTTTCATAGATAAAACGTTTTTCCTTGAGTATTTGTACAATTATCTTATTTCGAATCCACTTTCATAATAATAAATAAACATTTAAACAAAAAGAGACGAGTACTAAAGTTAGTCTTAGCTCTTATTTAATCAATAATGAAATGTCTTAACTACTCCACATCTATATGTATCGATGTTAAATATTAACTAACCATGCCTTATTTTGATATGAAATCTAAATGTACCATGAACTTAACTTTTTTCTTTTCGCTCAACCTAAGTCCTTTCTTTTTACATCACCTTTATTCTTTCCGCATTATCAATATCTATTGACAACTACTTTTAAGCCAAACTTTGATACACTACGACTTAAATTTCCTTTTCTCTTATTTAATATAATATACTTAAGTTGTTCAAGGTGTAATGGAGTTTCATTTCACTTAAGTATATTATATTAAATAAGAGAAAAGAAAATTTACGATGGTAGTGTATCAAAGTTTGGCTTAAAAAGTAGTTGTCAATAGATATTGACAATGCGAAAAGAATAAAGGTGATGTAAAAAGAAAGCAATTAGGTTGAGCAAAAAAAAGTTAAGTTCATGGTACATTTAGATTTCAACTTGATTCAAAATAAGTTCATGGTTAGTTAATATTTAACATCGATACATATAGATGTGGAGTAGTTAAGGCATTTCATTATTGACAAGAAGGTGCGGTGTGAATTACCATTTGATTGGTAGAGCACATAAGGACATGATTGCAAACTTGAGAAAGAAAACTACATTAAAGATTTGGTCTATTCTTGATCATTCGTAGGGGTTTGAAACTTATCAAGATTTCATGAACATGAAAGATATCATCATGACACATATAATAGTTTTGTAGTCATGGTTCATGGGCCTCTCTCGTCCATGGTTGTTTGTAGAATGCGAGAAGGACATTTTTATAAACTCAACTAACAAAAAGACATCAAAGACTCGAGTCCATTTTTGTTCATTCTTTATGGTTCTAAACTTATAATTTATAAAAGCATAATTGTATGAATGTGGAAGATATCATCATCACATGGTTAGTAGTTTTGTAACCATGTTTTGTGGATATTCTCATCTATGGTTGTTATGTTGTGATGCTTTGCAAATTTTTAATATTATTGTAGATTAAAACAAAAGGGCATATATTCTCGTATAAGTTAGAAGATTTCATTCCATTATAGTTATCTCTATTTATGTACATCTTTATAGTAATTTGTGACCATTCCTTACCATCCATATGGTATCATGCATATGATGATGATGTGATTTCTAATGGAATGTTGATGTTTTTAGGATCCCTCGAGGTAAATATAATTAAGAGCTACATTGGGAATAGTAAAGGGCCAATAACGTTGATATTTACTCCCACAACTCTAGCTAGAAGGGATATGATTCAAAGGGGTACTTAGTATACAAGAGTTGTTTGGTATTATATGTATGATTCATGCTATAAAAAGACAATTCACACCGGATAAGGAAAAGTCTCAAACTATTATTTATGTTATCTTTTGATGACTATAGATTTCACAAGTTCAATTGTTTAAAACACAACTAAAAATTAGAAAATGATACCAATAATGGACATAAGTAGTCATCCCATCAAACAACATAATCGAAGCAAATAGGAGAAGGAAACCAATAAAAATTGTAATAAGGTGGAGTGGATGTTTGGCCATTTACACTAGTTCTAGTGGTTTAAGTGCTACACCAATAATCTGTTATCTACAATGCATAATAGGGGTGAGATTGAGTGTATAGTATTGAATATATCAATAAAAATGGTTGGAATTGAATTTGACATTCATTAGACTATCACAGGGAATTTTCCTTCCTCTCTTAGAAAAGATGATTTCAAAACCACAAATATTAGGCATATGATAGAGTTTACTGACTCACTTTTTGGTCAAGCTAGATTGAGTCCATCCATAATCGGTAAATAAGAAAGATGCAAAAAGGTGATGGACTCATTGATCAACATGGAACCCTTTAATAAGTAAAACTATCTAAAAAATCCAAGATAAAAGCCTCAAAATAAATACATTATTAAGATATATGTGTGAGTTATTTTATATTTGTATTTTAGTTTCTTTCTATTAAGATTAATATCTCAGTTATTTTAAGTCCAATATATTTTCTTACACAATTTTACTAATGGTTTTTTTTTAATATTTAAATTTATGAGCATCAACATTTAAATAGACATAATTTATTCTAATTTAACTTTTAGCATTAATTTATGTAATACTAAAACTAGTTATATTTTATCCATGACACTTATTATGCATGGGAATATGAGTCCAATAAATATATTGGATGAATGATAAATATGATTTGGCATTTGTGTGTGTGTGTGTGTGTGTGTGTGTGTGTGTGTGTGTGTGTGTGTGTGTAACTTTCCAGCCTCATTGTGCATGTCGAAGATAATCAAATAGGATGAAAAGTATCCTCAAGACTCAAGTAGTCCATCAACATCACATGTGCTAGATGTTTTAACCATTTAAATAGGCTCAAATTGACCCATTTTACTTAAATGATAAAACTATAAGTATATACAAGGGCTAGCTTTAAAACCATAAGAATTTGTTATATGGTGGATGCATAACTTCCCCGAAATTTTGAAATTACCAACCTATAAAAAATTAATGGTTTCTCTTGTGTAGAAGGTGGAATACATGTTTCAAATGTGTCGTATATTTTACATGAGTCACACCCTTTTAGAATATATCTAGGCATGACGTACAACTTGACACATCTTGTGGGGTCCTTAACGAATGAAAATTGACTGCAACCTTCAACCGTACTCGACCCCCTCGAGGTCACACTAGAGCGATCGATGTTGAATGTGTGTGGCTAACTATATGAGGATCGGTGACTAAGATATGGTAGTGTGATCTCCTGGTATTTGAGTTGGCAAAGGGAGATTTAGAGGCTATGGACGGGTAGCTTAAATTCCCTATGGTTTTCCTAATCGAATTGGATCTTTTGAAGTGTCCAAATTGACTAAGATGAAAATAACAATCTATGCATCTGCTTTGGAAGGAAATATAATCTAAACAAATCACAAAACTAAAATATTACTATTACAAACAACAATTGGTTTTTATTCTAAATAATCAAATCTACTTTTACACTAAAATTAAACAAGCGAAATAATATGGTGTGGTTATTCACCTGTGTTGAGTGTATTGAAACTAAACTAACTTGAAATAAGAAATTTTCCAAATGATCTATGATATGTAGACAACCTCTTAAATATATTCTCTCCTTCAAATCCACAGGGATGGGAAGAAGAGGATGCTTCACCGGGGTTGTTATTAATGATTTAAACCCTCTTGGAAATCAACTAATTACTTGCAAATGAAAGGGAATTGATTTCTACTCTATTTGATATGATGTAACAATGATAAATTGCATGAATGAAGTAAATCAAACAAAAAATCCAACTTAGAATTTACAGAACAGACGTAAATCTAGTTGTGTAGTAATTTTTCCCCTCAGTTTATCCATTTCTTTCTCTGTGTGTCCATATGACTCCAAGGCCTGGGAATGCAAACGCAATGCAGTAGGAGAAGGTGTTTGAGTAATGGCAACTTGAAGGCAGTTTGGTTGCAATGCATGTGGAAGAGAGATAACACAAGTGAATGAGCTTGGCTATGTAATTTCTAGCAGGATTGTGGCAGCAATACTATGCAAGATACACAAAATTCTCAAACCATTTTCTTGAATACAAGCATGGAATATATAGGAATTGGTTGGGATGTGCCTTCATACACAAGGAATCCTTGGACTGCCAAATCATTGGGTGAAGAGGCAGTTCAAACTAATTAAATATATTTAAAAATAGAAGAGGGAAGGAATGTTAAGTAATCAAGACTATTTTATAGGAAATTTGGTTCACAAACGTGCCCTAGAATTCAAGTTAAGTGAAATCATGTGTGTTAAAATCACACATGGAGAATTATGGAAATAGCACACGGGACGGTGGTCGCAGAACCTCCGCCCTGCCTAGGCGGTGGTTTTAGAACCGCTGCCCAAGCGAGGTGGTGGTCTTGACACTAAAGGCAAAAACATGCAAAAAATGAATCAGGAAGCTAGAAGAAAGCGTGGAAAAGCTAAGTAAGGATGTCTATGCTACAAATAGAAACTGTAAATGGGTTTAGGAACACGAACACCTTATGAAAGGATATGAATCAAGCATTGGGGACTTTTTAAACCATTTTCCGACAATGTAGCACATGTAATTTTGGGTGCGTACATGTCCCCTTTATATGATTTTGGGCTCATATAGATGGTTTAACCTATGATATTATGTGGGTGGTCAGATAATTCATGTTTATGGAAAACCATTATGGGTTGTATTCTTGGTCCATGGTTTTGGTAATCATTGTATTATAATACAACCGTGATGGTTTCCCATTGATATTCTTACATATAGTTGAGCATACAATATGATAAATATCAGAACTAGGAAGTACATTATTGTATGGTAAAATAGTTGAGTTAATACATTAAAGAAGATGAGTTACTACAAAGTATGTTTTTCCCAAAATGGTTTCCCAAGGTAAATCATGTGTATTGCATTATCTTATGTATGTCATTTATATGTTTTCTAATTATGTAAAATGTTTTGTGACGTATTGCTTCTTTTCATCATGTAGACATCAAAATTGGGTCACACGCTCCTTAACCCTTCTTCAAATAATCAACTGGAACACACTCACCTAACCATGGCCCTTACACCCTACACTAATATTAATTTAATTAAATTAATCCATGTCCTCACAATATCCATTACTTAATTATTTTAATTAAGCTAATTTCCACCTCACCTAGACACCTCACCCAGCCACCTCACCCTAGACCTATTCTTGACATGTTTCCATAATTAACTAAGACCTAATCCTACTCGCCATAATGGACTAAGATTTGGCCTAACCCTAAAAATCAATCTCTACAACCTCTCTAACCACATTCCCGCCCATTATAAAATAAGTTTCCATTCTAATCCATGAAAAGAAACTAACTTGGATCCAATAAATCAAGAAGATCTGCCCATTTTAGTAAACCTAGGGAATCCCACCCTAACCGACGCCGGTCACCCCTAAATTGACGTCGGTCAACCCGGAACCGTCGTCGGTCACCTTTTATTCCTTTTTGGTAGCCTTATTTCGAGGTTAGCACATTCCAAGAGCAAGGCGAGAGTAATCACATATACATGCAATCAAAGCAAGCATCCGTTCACACCCAGACATCCACAACCATCCAAGCCAAGATCTAATTCAGCCAAGCAAGGAGGAAAGCCCAGGTAGCTCAAGCAAGAGTTTCCTATCAACTGGTGACCCTCTACAGAAGAAACCTCCAACCACCATCTCCTATCTTCACCCACAATTGGTGGTAGCATATTCCAAGTAAGTACACTTGTCTATTCAATCCATTTTGTTTAGATACTCTCAGTATTTACATATTTTTGTGTGTTATTACTTTTCCAACCACTCACTACTTTTTCTCGATAACTATCCCCCTATACCTCTTCCAAAACCCCTCAAAACCTTGTCTTAGCAATCCAACACCCCATTCGACCTACCCAACCCTTTGTGTAATCACAAAGAAGATCCAAAATCCATTCTACAACATCTTCCATTTTCCCATAGTCATAGCAGCATCGGTCTCCCTAAACCACCGTTGGTCGAGCCTCTACGGTGTCGGTCTACATACCCGATACTGGCCTTTGTTACTATTCATCAACTTAACCCATAACTCCTCCCTACTTCACCAAAATCCCACCAGACCTGCCCACTGACATGCATCCCTACCCACACCTCGTAGACACCTCACTCAACTCCCCATCAACCTAGAAAATAGACCTAGACCCCTGTTCTTGACCCCCTGTCATTTCTTCAATGACTGACATCGGTCACAATTAACTGGCATCGGTCAAGACGTGATCGCATCGATCTCTGTGTCTGTCAACATAGTACAAACCAGCAACCTACCTACTTACTCCCAAGTTACCTATAATCACATGTGACCTTCATCAGAACTCTGTCAGACCTGCAGAAACCCAGAACCATTTACCCGACCTTCGGATCTGATCCTAACCTAGCATGTTAGATTAGATTTTACTTATTGTGTTTATATGAGATGCCTAAATCATATTGACTATAGTAGGACAATATTTACCTTATTTCTCGCATTAATTTGTTTACAACAGTGGATTGACAGCCTTCTAGGGAGTATCATACTTCTGGATCTAGCATACGCTAGGCAGTCCATTGCATATGTTGTTTAACTTCCATTTGGTGGTCTTGTTGTTTATTTTAGGTAGTTCCTCCTAGCCAAAAGGAAGCTCTCACGATCAGCTGTGGATCGAGAATTCAACTCACGTGCAACAACCTTCAACTAGATTCAACAGGTATTCCTCCTAGCCTTTTACCCTTATCTGTTTCGTCACATTCCAAGAAACGTTCTAAGAATCAGGTGAAACATTTTGGCACACCGGTGGGACCCATTTGGGGTTCCTTGCATTTCTTCATTCCTAGGTAAAATTTACATGTTTGTTTCCTTTCGAAAGGTTCTCACATTAAATTTCTCCCTTGGAATCTTCTCTTCTTTCTATTGTCTCAAAGCAATCGTGTTTTGGTGCTATAAAAAGAACTCTTCTTCTCTTTCATTTGTATTGCATTAGTGAAAGATCATATTCTCTCATGTTCATCTTTTGTGACATCGAATTTAATATTTCAATTTGGGCTTAAAATTAACGGCATTTCATTCTTGTATGCTGCATTAGTGCACATTAAATGAGGGCAACCTATACTGCTGGAAGTCATGCCCAGCTGATGGTTGACAAAAGAATCGTAGAAAGCACATTCTCTCTCTCTCTCTCTCTGAGTCTTACCAAACTGCACAAATTCAAATTAACACATCTTTCTTAAACAACATCTTACCTCGGGAACATCTGTCAGTGATCACATGGTCCGATTGGCAGGTACTCCCTAGCTTGTTGCTTCTGTCGAGTCATTATCTTAGGAGACGGCCCGCCCCACCATAACATACCTAAAACCTCTCCTTTTAGATATCCTTCTTCATAGGACACCTTCCCAACCAAAAATTATGTTCTAAATACACACAGTCAGTCCTTAATAGTGTAAGTTGAACAAACATAATAGAAAGAGCACTTTTAGGATCGTATTTTTCTTAGTGTTTCTATTTGGCTTGCATTTTGAGGTGAGAGGACACGTTCTTCATATTTTTATTTCTCCTTGCACGCTCCTCATCATAGTTGGTGTAGTCCAACTTTGTTTGAGTGTGCCTAGACCCCATTTTTATCATTCTCATAGTTCTAGGTTTGATTCCACACTTGATTTTAAATCACAACCACATTTTTCTTCATCTTTGTTTCAATTTCATAGTAACCGGTGTCGGTCCAGTGACCGTCGTCGGTTACCCTCTAACCATCACCAGTTTTATCCAACCGACATCGTTTATTGTTCTTTTGGTTAACCTGCCCAAAAGGACACCTGCTTCATCTTCTTTGTTATTTAGAGTCTCTATAACTCTCAATATCTTCTTTGTTATGATAAAATCCATCCTACACTTATCTACCTAGTAGATTATCAGTCTTTTTCCTTGTTTGGAAAACTGTTCTTTTTTAATTCATCGACTACGATTACCTCTAACCGACATCGGTTTACCCTAACCAGAATCGATTAGCCTGTGTAGTTTTCCAACTGACATTTTAACCCAATCCACCTACCACTACCTATTTTTCCTATTTCTGTTGTATTTCTGTGTCATTTACAGAAAGCAGTCCTACCAAATCAGCACTTGTTCACATGGTGCTAACTCGTAGCCAAGAAAACACCCTCATATTCCATGCTAGTTGTCAACCAGTCCCACCTAGTCCTTCACCACCCTCCCTTCTATCACCCATGGATCCTACCCAACCGATCACCATCGCCACGGGTGATAAGGAATTCGCATGACTCCTTAACCGAACCCTTCCACCTTACAATTTTATCTTTACCACTCATCCACTTGAGATGCCTCAGGTCAATTGATACACAACATGCCCGTATCTATGCCCCGACACTCATTCCTACTTCTATGTCAGCCCCTTCTAGCTAAGCACCACTGCGCCTACCTTACCCCCAATCATTTCACAGTTAGGCCCTATACCTGCTATGACCACCGCATCTACCACATCTATTGCACCCGTAACATCCATTATACCTTCACAACCACCCAGAACATAACCTCATTCGCACCTATTGTCTCACATATACCCATAGCAACACAACCACCCCAGTGTCGTTGACCCCTACCCCTTTTCAAAACATTGTCCTTTCTATTCCATAGTCCTTAGCCCCCATCGCTACTAGAGTCACCTCGACCCTTCCACCTTCATATATGTACTATCAGCAACCTCCCATTTCATCTATCATTCATTTTGGGTACGTGCCCCTATCTCACTCCCTCATTCTCAACCTACCTATTCGGCATCACCATATATTGGAATGCCACCTCCATCATATGTCTAACATCAACCCTCTTACGCTACAGGAGGTACCCATCCATCACCACCTACCAATGACCTCATCAAGTTAATGATGGACAAGATGTAGAAACTGGAGGCATCGGTTTCTAGCTCAAACAATTCTCTCACCTACGATGAAATTTGTAATGAGCCCATACACCCCGTAGACACCTATAATTATGCCCAAGCAATTTAAATACTTAAATTACGCTAATTATCCCCTTTCGTAAATCAACGACATATCGTCAAAAGCATTCATTTTCCCTCATATCATCATTAATTAATTACACTAAGCTAATTAATTAAGTTTTCTATCCAACAAATACCTAATTAACGACCTTTCGTTAATAAATCACCCTTCTACCTAGACTAATTAATTATTATTAATTAATTAGCTTTCCCTTCCATTTAACCAATAAATCAATCTTTAATTGATTTAATCCCCTTTAATAGCCTAAATCGTACTAATATTCCTATAATTAGCTTCTATAAGCTTACACCTACCTATAAATTAATCACCTTTGATTAATTAAAATACCCCGAACTCCCATGACTTGCTAAACATGTATTAAACTCTTCTAAAGTAAGGTTACCTTTAATAAAGCAACCTTATCCATTCCTAATCATGTTTTACCTTTATCCCACATTCATGAGAATGTGTTTAATCCTTTATCCTTTGGGCTATATAAAGATCCCTCCACCTACCTTTTTACTTACACATAAACTCCTTAGAGAGCAAATGCAAAGCATATAGCAAAGAGACTAAGAGCTTGCACCTTGCCCTTTTGAGAGTTCATCATCTTAAAGAGTTAAGCCTCTTTCTTAAAGTGCTTGGGTCATATGGGAGGTGTCAAAAGGGTCTTGTAGTCCAACTTTGATTAGCCCCCATTCCTAGGTTCTTGGAACATTAAGGACAACTATTTTGATATCCATGGAGCTTACTTAGGTCTATTCATTTATTTTTGTTAGAGAATAGAGGAGTTTAGATACTTAGCATTGTTAGTTTCAAAGTTTGTATTGATAAATGCTAGCATCTAACCCTTGTTTAATTCTTATCATGATGGTGTTTATGCTTTGTTTTAGCTAAATTGTAGAACTATTTTAGGTGGTAGTTCTTGCTTCATTTGATTTAGCATTAAGCAAAGTATACATGCACACATTTGGCACGCTTGGTGGGACTTGAACCTGGGTATTCTACCCATTCTCGATCTCTCGGCTCTGTGACCAATGGATCATAAGTGAAAACATCTTGTTGATCATCTTTGCATCGTATTTTCATATGGTGTATTTCCTTGTTGATTAGCTTTGGGTTTCACACTCACATGATTGTTCCTTGTGATTATTCATTCAGAAAACTTATTTTCTAGGACAATCCCTTTTTATCTCATCGATATTATGTCGTCACGATGTCTATTTTCCTTAGACCTTCTTCAAAAAATCACGCATGCATCCCCATACTTACACAATGTCTAGTTGGTTGTCCTTATGCTACCCAAATTGACATGTCACTTCCTTCCCTTTGAAGGAGTTCCATCACACTATCTAGATCTAGACATTTGTGCTTAAAATAGTGTCAAAAATGACTAACTATCGTACGGTTCCCCATACTTACAAAAATACAAAACCTAGGTTCAGCAATTCAAATCATAGGATTCCCATCACAACTAAACCTTGTTTGGTTCTTCGTGCTAGAGATCCCATACGGGTAACTCGTTCCCCACCTTCATCTCATAGTCGGTGGTATGATTTGGACACAAATGATCCAAATTATTATTCGAGCTCCCCTCACTCTTCTTATAATTCTAATCCAAACATTTCCTCTTCTTCCGAGGATTCCAATCCAAATATTTCCTCGACTCTTCCGAGGATTCATATCCAAACTATTATTCGGATTCATCTAATTTGACTCCTAAGTCATGGTCCTCTCTTTCTTCGCAGGACCCTTGTCATCATTCATCTAATGCAATGCTTGAATCACAGTCCTCCCTTTCTTCGCAGGACCCTTGTCATCATTCATCTAATGCAATGCTTGAATCACAGTCCTCCCCTTCTTTGCAGGACCTTCTTCATAAATCACCCCCACAGAATCTTCCTTCTGTGAAGATTCGTGTGACTCAAAGTCCTTTGAGACAAACATCTAAATCGACCCATGTGTCGTAATCTACAGACTTTGGACTTAATCCTACTATTTTACATACGACATACCATTGTATAGGTAGGTCCACACCACCTTCTTCTACTCCTGAGACATCTAGCTACACATATTCTTCGTCCCCCACACCATCTTCTTCTATCAATAATCATCAAACATCTTCTAAGCCTTCCACACCAAGTGAACCTATTTCTTCCAATAAACCCTTAGGGATCGATCAATAACTCATACCGATTGATCTCTTTCGGAATGAAGAAAAATCAGGGAATTTATAGGAGCATATGAAGATATTACTTTAGTAGATTACAAAAAGGATTCTCTTTAGACTTTGATGCATCTGCATATTGTGAGGAAAAGGTTTATTACTTTAATCAAGAAATAGAGGAAGAGCCTCAGATCATGCAACTTGATCCTCCTCTTATTATTCCATCTTCACATTCTTCATTATGTGATGAAACTCCTTGGTCTTGCATAGATCCATGGCCTATCTTCTCATCACCCAATAACTCTTCGTCTATCATAATTCCTCAATCACAATCTCTTGTGGGGTTAGCGCCAAGTAGCCCTTCATCTTCATCTAGGTGTGGGTCACCTTCTAGTAGCCCTCCCTCTTCTATTTGTGGGACATTTTCGAGTAGCCCACTATCTTCGATTATTGGGGCACATCTAACTAGCTCCTTATCTTCTATGTATGAATCACCCCGGGTAGTCCATCATCTTCTATTCTTGGGCCACATCCCGGTAGTCCATCATCTTACATCTATGGGTCACGTCCTAGTAGCCCTTCTTCTTCTATTCTTGGGCCACATCCTAGTAGCCCTTCATCTTCTATTTATGGGTCATGTCCTAGTAGCCCTTCTTCTTCTATTCTTGGGTCACATCTTAGTAGCCTTTCACCTTTTATCCATGGCTCACCTCCTGGTAGCCCATCCTCTTCAATTCTTGGACCGTATCCTTTTCATCTATCACATATTTCTTCTATCAATGGTTGTGGCAAGCCCACTACCATTCCTATCGTTCCTATCATCAATCATAAATTTTTGCATTCTTCTCCTTCTCGAGGTCATAAAATTCAAGCGTCAGCTTATAAGAAACCCAAACAAGTTCATTATCAAGCTCAGGTCAAAACTTCCAAGAGCTCAAAATCCCCTAACAACTGGAACAATCTCAAAGTTGTAAATCAAGCGCGATTCAAGAACACACATCAACATAACCATCAAGTATGGCATAAAGTGCATAAACCTCTAGATAGGGAACTCAAGCTTTTGCATACAAAATCCATGTTTCAGGATAAATCACAGTCCTTTTTTGAGTGTGAACTCACCACGATTATCGAGATTGGGGAAAACATGACTCTTGATAAACAAACACGCTTAGTCTCCCTTATCAAGGAAGTCGCAAACATCGTTGTTGGATCATATCACACAGAGTAACTTTGTTAGTAACAATGGTTCAAAAATAAAAATATCAAAAATCTAAAAATAAAAAACAATGCAAAATATAAAAATACAAAAAAAAAAAAAACAACAAAAATCAAAGGTACAAAGATCAAACATTGCAATCAGGTGTTGCATACACATGGATATTTCTTTCTTCCCTTCCTTGCTATTCTTCTACAAGTCTTCCTACCATTTTCATCCCTTCGGTGATATTTTGGTTAGCTTATTTGCATGCATTTTGCGACATTTATCTCTATGGTATATGTTTTCCCCTGGTCTTTTATCACCTTGGTAAATTAAAGAACGATTGACCTCATGGAGATCCTATCACATTCAAACATCTAATAAACTTGTTGCGAAGAAATTTTAGACATATTTGTTGACACTAGCCAATGTCGTCATCACAATCACTTCCACCTCCTTCCATCAAGCCATCAATGGTTCTTAACCCTTGTCAAACAAGAGAGCTGAAATAAGTTTTCAGAAAGTAAAAGAATCAAAATCAATCAAAACTCAAAAGCTAAAAGCTACAAAGCAAAAGAAAATTAATATATAACTCTCTCTTGGGGTATTTCCAATAATCTCTATCGGGGCTATGGATGCTTGAGCTGGCAATAGAGAAATGTTGTGATTAAAATCAAATACATCTCCGTCGGGGCTATGGATGCTTGGCTGGCAGCAAGCAATGTACGGCTATCCTTTCACCCTCCATTCACAAAATCACTTATGAAAATAAATCATTCCTACACATTGGCTAGGGTCTCTTCACTTGTTGTCTATTAAATCTTCACTTCAAGAGGTAATAAAATCCACGTGCACACATTGGATCTCTATGAGTAAACAGGATTAGTATGTTACCAAGTGTCTTTTTTGGACCTTGTTCAGACTCTTACTCTAGTCCATATCTCGTCTCACGATTTATGCCTTTGGCTAATCACTTCTTCATCACGAGGATTCTAAGCTACATTCATATCATTCACATCATTCTTCTACTTCGTTCAGAACATCCATGTGTATAAGATTACTTATTTCCATATTTTTGGAAACCTTTGTCACCTTCCAAAAAATAATCTTCTCCTTCCTTTTATCATGTGCTTCTTGAGGCCAACTTACGCTGAGGGGCATCCTTGCTTCTTCCCAAAGACTTCATTGGTTTATGTTCACCAACATGTTGAACCTATCCATAATGGCCTTGGATCCCACTTCTACCCGTGAAGATTTTACCTTTGAATACTCCCACCTAATCGTTGGGGAATTTTTTGCATCTTCACCTTTTGGTACGCACATGGCCTTATGCCCTTGTACATCCCATCTATCATTGGGGGCATCCACGCTTCCTTATATTCCTGTACATAGTTTCATAAAACTTTCAAAATCAACCAAAACATTCAAATATGTTAAAAAATCATCAAAAACATTCAAATATGTTAAAAAGATCATCAAAAACATTCAAATATGTTTTAGAAAACTTCTAGAAATTGAAAATCATCCTACAAAACATCACTCTTTGGTTCTCACTTGTTCATGTGTGTGACTTGCGGATCATCTTGATCTACCTCCATCAACAAAAGCTAGGTTGCTTACTTCATCCGTACTCTGGGGCACAACGAGTTGCCTGGTATTGTTTCGTAGTGCACATTACTTTTCCATCGGACCCAAGTGTCCTCCGTTATTCCCCTCGCATGTATCCTTGCTTGGGGCACCATCATCAACCCTTGTCGTTAATTTGCACAGGTCATAACTGAAGCTTGATAATAAAAACATTATATTATGTTTCTCTATTAGTTTAGCTTGTTTACTTTCTCGTATTGCATTACATTTTGTATGTTGCATGGAGTTAGGCATCTTTCACTTTCTCGTATTGCATTGCATTTTGTATGTTGCATGGAGTTGGTGTTTTCAGCAATGGACAATTGTTCGTAGTATGGCTTTTCATGTCATTCTACCTTTGTCGTATGCTTATATTTTTCATAAGGACCGATGATGTAGTTCCTATGGCAATATGATGACATCAAATTTTTTATAAACAAATAAGTGGCTAGAGGTTAAGCTCTTCTCTCCCCTCATCCATATTTCTTATACACCACTTCCCTTTCACCCCTAATTCTCCCTCTCCTCTTGGGCATCATGCCTCATCCCCATTCTTTTGCCTACTTCTCATATTTTTCAATTGTCGATCGGCTTCCTTCATCACCCCATCGACACTCAAGGGGCATCTCTCCCTCCTACTAATTTTTCTTCTATCCCTTCAAAATCTCTTTTGTCTACTATCTTTGAAGTGGCATCACTTACACCACCCCAAAGAGGGGAAAATGTAGACACCTATAATTACGCCCAAGCAATTTAAATACTTAAATTGCGCTAATTATCCCCTTTCTCACAAATCAACGACATATCGTCAAAAGCACTCATTTTCCCTCATATCATCATTAATTAATTACACTAAGCTAATTAATTAAGTTTCCTATCCAACAAATACCCTAATTAACAACCTTCCGTTAATAAATCACCCCTTCTACCTAGACTAATTAATTATTATTAATTAATTAGCTTTCCCTTCCATTTAACCAATAAATCAATATTTAATTGATTTAATCCCCTTTTAATAGCCTAAATCGTACTAATATTCCTCTAATTAGCTTCTATAAGCTTACACCTACCTATTAATTAATCACCTTTGATTAATTAAAATACCCCAACTCCCATGACTTGCTAAACATGTATTAAACTCTTCTAAAGTAAGGTTACCTTTAATAAAGCAACCTTATCCATTCCTAATCATGTTTTACCTTTATCCCACATTCATGAGAATGTGTTTAATCCTTTATCCTTTGGGCTATATAAATATCCCTTCACCTACCTTTTACTTACACCTAAACTCCTTAGAGATCAAATGCAAAGCATATAGCAAAGAGACTAAGAGCTTACACCTTGCCCTTTTGAGAGTTCATCATCTTGAAGAGTTAAGCCTCTTTCTTAAAGTGCTTGGGTCATATGGGAGGTGTCAAAAGGGTCTTGTAGCCCAAATTTGATTAGCCCCCATTCCTAGGTTCTTAGAACATTAAGGACAACTATTTTGATAGCCATGGAGCTTACTTAGGTCTATTCATTTATTTTTTGTTAGAGAATAGAGGAGTTTATATATTTAGCATTGTTAGTTTCAAAGTTTGTATTGATGAATGCTAGCATCTAACCCTTGTTTAATTCTTATCATGATGGTGTTTATGCTTTGTTTTAGCTAAATTGTAGAACTATTTTAGGTGGTAGTTCTTGCTTCATTTGATTTAGCATTAAGCAAAGTATACATGCACACACACCCATCCATTCCTATTCATCCATATCCCGTACATTGGGAGATGCCTAAATTTAACCGCTTCAACAACAAAGAGGACCCGCAACAACATTTGTGGTCTTTCAAACATGGGTGTTATCTAATCACCCATGATGATGCTTTGCTTTTGAGGACCTTTCCCATGTCTCTGACCGGGCCCACATTAGACTGGTATAGTGGATTACCTAGACATTCTATCTACTCATTTAATCAGTAGCCCAAGCCTTCTTGGATCACTTCTCCATCAACGTTGTTAAGAAGGTTACCATGACTAACCTCTACTCTACATGTCAATATGACGATGAGTCTATCACAGATTTTGTCGCTCATTGGCATAGCTTGATCAATCAACTCACATTCCAATTACCACAAACCAAACTCATAGATCTCTTCACGTGGGCTTGTGCTAGACATATTTCACTAACCTTGTAGGTGCAGACTTTCTAAACCTTCGATGAGGCATTCACCATGGCATGAAAACTAGAGATTCGGGCCATCGAAGAAAAGAAAATCCAACTACAAAATAAGAATGTGACATTTAATTCAAATGATACCTCTTCTTCTTCAAAACCATAGAATAATTATTCAAAAGCCAAGGGAACCACTAACATGGTGGTACTCAAGGCCAGCCCAGCTCATCCATCAAATTAGGCTAAGCCCTCATCTAATCTTTCCCCTATCCATAATTTTCAATTCAAACGAGAACAATGGAAATACACCCCAATTGGGGAGCCTTATTCTTCTATTTTAGAAAATCTCATTAAAGCTAGGGCCATCACCCTTCCTCCTATAAAACCACACACTAGTTTTGATCCTGCTCACCCCACACCTGCATGGTATAAAGAGCACGACTTCTGCAACTATCATCGGGTAAAAGGTCATAATGATGGTAATTGCATCACTTTCAAGAACATTGTCCAGAAATGCTCAAGAATGGCGAGTTAGTCTTGGATAATCCAAATGCACCTGCCAACCAAAACCTCGCACATTTTCAAGAAACCATTTCCTAATCATGCCCCTTCTTCTGACCAAACTGGGGAGACCTCAACTAATGATAGCAATACTCATGAGGTCCATGCTATTTTCAGTGATGCACCAATTACTTCCCAATTTCCTCATATTCCTTCCATAGAGGAAATCCTAGCCCATGATCCTCCACCTACACATGAACCCACTTGACCTATTCCTCCACCCATAGAGGAACACCCTTCATCTCCTCCCTCACATGTGAAAGAGCCTTCTATTAACATTGAGACCACTTCGCCTTTGGCTTCTCCACCTAGAGATTCATCACCAGCAATACCTCTCCGACCCATGGGAGACACTTGTTCATCTCCTCCACCCATAAAGGAGCACCCATCATCTCCTCCACCTATCAAAGATCCAGTAGAAATGTCGTTACCTCTAGGTGACCATTCTCCATCAACCACCCAAGATCCTGCTAACTTACTTTTAGCTCTCTTACCCACAGAGGCTGAAGCTAGCGATTTCCCTATTTCTAAAACACATTTTACAGGAATCACCATTCGATCCACATTGACCTCACCTACAAAGCAGTGCCATTCTCATGCTTAGCCGATCACCTGGATTATGTTGATAGAGCCTTACTTTGGGGGCGTCTTCTACTTCCTGTCTCAACACAAATGCAGATGTCACTCGTTGAAACCTCCACTATCTATCCAAAAGTGTTTTGGCCGACCAACCAAACACAACCACAATTATCACAAATTCTCCCACAACACCACTCATGGCTTAACTCACATCTCTACCCATAACCCAACATGCATCTGTATCCAAACCCACACCTATATCACCTTCCTTTTCTAAACCTATTACTACTTTAGGCATCATACCAACGTCTAGCCTTACTCATCCACCCATCAAATTAGATTTAGCTACATCTTCCAAAACTAACACTAAATTTAACCCGGCCCCTAAACATAAGAGCCAATCTCCTAGATCTCATACCCCAACCTCGCCAACCACACCCTTATCACCTTCACCCCTTCCGTCCATCCTAGGACCTCACCCATTAACCCTAGCTAAGAAACCCACATCCACGGGTAAACCAAGAAAGAAACAACCCATTTCCCCATCACAAACCTCTAATATACCTAAGTGACCCACAAAACCTCTGCCCCCACCTATAACCTTTTACCACCCATACCTCTAATACCATCAATAATTTCTTCACTACCCACAACACTTCCTTCCCTTTCCCTCACACCTCCTACCCAACCTATGCCACCTACCTCCACAACACCTCGGTTACCCCCATGGGTAACCCACCCTCTTCCACCATCCACTTTTCCCTCTACATCTCATGCACCCGTATCACCTTTACCCAAGAAGGTGTAACCTAAAGCCAAAAATCCGCTACCCTCCAATAAGGTAGTTAAACCAACCACACACTCTATTTCCAGTTCATCTACCATGCCCCTACCCAAGTAGATACGACCAACACCTAAGACCACACCACACACCAAGTTAGTAGCCCAACCCACTCCCCCTCTTGCAAAGACTCTTCCTATACAGTCATTCGCACCTACACCCAAACCCACATTCACCTCCCATTGTGATCCACTAGTGGGATCCTATGCCAAAATATTAACCAATCTCCTTGAAACTTCTGTCATCACATTACCACCTCTTAGACCTTACGGCCCACTCAAACCCAAGCCAAAGGGGTTTGACAAAACCAAAGTTTGCACTTACCATCATGTGTCAAGACACGATGTATAGAACTATAAGGCTTTAAAATCCGCTCTTCCCTCCTAAAGAAAACTTTGACGATGATGATCTTCTTGATGAGGACCCCATTTCGCCAACACCAATTTCCACAGTTCTTCCCTCATTTCCTACTCAACGACCAAAATCTCCACCCCCACAACTCTTAGATCCATCCTTGAGATTCAAAATTAACATGGTTCGTATCAAAGAACTCACCAAACCTCCACCCAAATGTTGGTGTGCCTAGCTCATTTCACAAGGTTCCTTCCCACCTCTTGGCTTTTTCCCTTCTTGTCATTACACCTTTCATGGCTCACCTACTTCATCTACCTCCCCACCTCAAATCAACATGATCCACATTGCTACCCGTGCTCAGAAGGACAAAGGCAAGGAAAAGGCAACTCGACCCACCAACCAACCCTATACCCAACATACCATCTACACCCGCACCTAAAGTCATTATCCGCGGCCCCACATATCCTATTTCTAATGGGGTTATACATCACGATAATATATGTGTACGACATGTTATGATCGATGGGGGCACTAGCATTAACATCATCTCCTCCCATGCATTCGACCAAATGCGCATACCCAACAATTACATGCATAAACATCTCATCATGTTGCATTCATTTAATGACGTTATCACTTCTACACTTGGCACCATCATCCTCCATGTTTGCATGGGCCCCCATACTATTCTAGAGCTATTTTATGTCTTGGAGGGGGAGTTTCAATATAACATGTTGCTTGGTAGATACTGGATTCATGTCATGGGTTATGTTCCTTCCACTTTGCATCATTGTGTAAAGTTTGATCATGAAGGAAACACATATACCATTCTAGCCGACCCATCACCTTTCAAAACCTGCAACATGCTTTACCGACCCAATGACGTGCTTGTACCCATTAAGGCATCTACCTCCATGACCACTTCCTCTTCACCCACACCTCCACTCACCAGTGCCGCCGCTACCTCAACCGCACCTAAATCCTCCATTCCTACTACTGCCACAACCTCCATGGCTGACCTGTTAGCCTCCTAATTAGATGGCTCTACCTCCGATCCAACCTCGAACACATCATCTATCCCAGCTACCCACATATCAACGACCGATCCCTTGGAAGGAATTTTTCAACACCTCACTCTGGGGGAGGATCACCTATATAATGTCAACACATTCCTCACTCCACAAGAGTATGGAAGCCTTCTCTAACACCCTCACTATGATGACCGCATAGAGAGCATCTCCTTTATGGTCCTCCCCACCTTCACACCAATCTCACATATGGTGGACTTGATACTTCCACTTATACACTTGAACCACCATCACAAACCCACCCCTTTTCTCGCCGACTCTGCAGCCACTCACCAATCGCCACTTCGCCCACACCTTCCTACACCAATGTGCATGGAAAGTTTCTGGTTTTGGATTTTATGAGCAAGGCCATCACACTGTTATTCCATGTATCGACTTCAAGCATAACGAATGTAGTGGTATTGGCTTTGTTGAACTACCTACCAAGAAGGCCGACATTGAACTCATTGAGGATATTGATCCTTCTCCACCTTCACTTGCTCCACCTTCTTCACCACCTTCACTACCTTCACCGACAGAGTCAATGGATCCGTAATCCATTCCTCCTAAAAAAAAAATTCATAAACACCATTTCCTTGGGGCCTCTAACTTATCAACACGAGAGCGAGGCCCTGCTCCCTTTCCTTCCTATATCCTGAAATGGTTGATGACGATACACCTTCTATTAACGCTGTTCAATGCCAAGATGATGAATCTATACTCACCTACCTTGGTGCGAAGACTCTTATATTCACCGATCATTACCATCTCGAGACACAAACCATATTGAATGAATCAACTATCAAAGTCAACATCCATACTCAGGATGGCCCGCACATTCTAAAGATCAGCCAATCTTTAGATATTGCTGAACAGGAAGCCTTCACCTCTTTCCTTCAGGAACATAGCGATGCATTCGCTTGGTCCTACGCCGATATTCCTGGTATCGATCCTAAAATTTTGGTTCACAATATCGTGACCATTCTTAATGCCAAACCTATCAAACCAAAGATGCGGAAAATACATCCTCACATTGCTCTTGTGGTCAAAGAAGATCTTCAATGCCTTCTCTCAGTTTCCTTCATTCTACCGATCAATTATCCCTAATGGATTTCTAACATCATTTTTATCACAAAAGTGATAGGGGGACTCCGCATTTGCATAGATTTCTATGACCTCAACCTCACATGTCCCAAAGATGATTTCCCACTACCAGACATTGACCAACTAGTTGATCTCACCGCTAGCCATGAAATGTTATCACTCATGGATGGTTTCTCAGGCTACAATAAAATATTACTAGCTCCCAAGGATCAACACAAGACTACCTTCATCACTCCTGGGGGTCTTTCTGTTATGGATTCATGCCCTTTGGCCTCAAAAATGTTGGTGCTACATATCAATGGGCCATGACTTACATCTTCCATGACATCATGCATTGCATATTGGAGGATTACGTAGATGATATACTTTCCAAATCCAAACATCAAACCGAACACCTACCCATTCTTAAAGTCATCTTTGACCACCTCATCAAATATTGAGTTCGTCTTCAACCAAAAAAATGCGTCTTTTCAGTACTTTCAGGGAAACTCCTAAGCTTCATCATTTCTTTGTGTGGCATACAAGTCGATCCTTCTAAATTCAAAGCTATCCTTGAAATTCCACCACCCACTAATCTCTCACAACTTCACAGACTACAAGGTAAGTTGTAATCCATTCGTCATTTTATCTCACAAACTTTTCGATCATTGTTAACCATTTAATCATCTTCTCAAGAAATATGGTTCATTCAAATGGGATGATGAATCTCATAAAGCCTTCAAGGCCTTAAAACAATACCTCCTTCACCACCAAAGGTGCTCGCTCCTCCTAAGGATGACCAGCCCTTCTACCTATATATTTTCGCCATGACCATTGAAGTCAACATCCATACTCAGATGACCGCACATTCTAAAGATTAGCCAATCTTTAGATATCTGTGAACAGAAGCCTTCACCTCTTTCCTTCAGAACATAGTGATGCATTCGCTTGGTCCTTTTCCGATATTCCTGGTATCAATCCTAAAATCGTGGTTCACAATATCATGACCATTCCTAATGCCAAACCTATCAAACCAAAGATGCAGAAAATACATCCTCGCATTGCTCTTCTAGTCAAAGAAGAGCTTTAGCGCCTTCTCTCGGTTTCCTTCATTCTACCCATCAATTATCCCTAATGGATTTCTAACATCATTTCTATCACAAAAGTGATAGGGGGACTCCACATTTGCATGATTTCGTGACCTCAACCTTTCCTATCCCAAAGATGATTTCCCACTACTGGCATTGACCAAATAGTTGATCTCACCGCTAGCCATGAAATTTTATCACTCATGGATGGTTTCTCAAGCTACAATCAAATATTACTAGCTTGCGAGGATCAACACAAGACTACCTTCATCACTCCTCGGGGTCTTTCGTTATAGAGTCATGCCTTTGGCCTCAAAATTTTAGTGCTGCATATCGGTGGGCCATGACTTACATCTTCCATGACATCATGCATTGCATATGGATGATTACGTAGATGATCTACTTTCCAAATCTAAACATCAAACCAAACACCTACCCATTCTTAAAGTCATCTTTGACCACCTCATCAAATATTGAGTTCATCTTCAACCAAAAATGTGTCTTTGCAATACTTTCAGGGAAACTCCTAAGCTTCATCATTTCTTTGTGTGGCATAGAAGTCGATCTTGCTAAAGTCAAAGCTATCCTTGAAATTCTCGCCACCCACTAATCTCACCAACTTCGCAGCCTACAAGGTAAGTTGCGTAATCCATTAAATCATTTTATCTCACAAACTTTCCGATCATTGTCAACCATTTAATCATCTTCTCAAGAAAGATGGTTCATTCAAATGGGATGATGAATCTCATAAAGTCAGTCGAGGCCTTAAAACAATACCTCCTTCACCACCGTTGTTCGTTCCTCCTAAGGATGACCAGCCCTTCTACCTATATATTTATGTCATTGATGATCTTTAGGTGCCATGCTTGCTCATCATGACGACCAACACCGGGAGCAAGCGGTTTATTATATAAGTTGTACCCTTCTTGACTATGAAACTAGATATACCCACACCGAAAAACTTTGCCTAGCATTAGTTTTCATCACCACCAAACTCCACCATTACTTACTCAACCACACAACCTTTGTCATTACTAATACGGACCAATTACACTACATGTATGCCAAACCTTATCAAAATCAACATGCTGAATGTTGTCTTATGCTTCTGGCCAACCTCGACCTCAAATTCATCCATCAAATTCCATCAAGGGGCAAGCTATCACCGACCAATTGGCCAACGCACCTATTTCTAGGGATCAACCCTCTAACTTTGACTTTCCAAATGAGTCTATTGTTACCCTTTCCCTGGACGAACCCGCTTACCAAATGACACTCTTCTTCGATGGTTCCAAGTGTCAACATGGAGGTGGGGCTGGTGTTATCCTCATTTTTCTTGATGGTGAACCCATGCCTTTGTCTTTCAAACTCAATTTTGATTGTACAAACAATATTGTTGAATACAAAGCACTTGTATTGGGTCTCTAGGCTACTTATGCCTTAGATGTTAAGTCCATCAACATCTTTGGTGATTCTCAATTGGTCATAAACCAAGTCAATGGTATATACTAGTTTCGTAATGAGATACTTCAAAAGTATAAGCATCATGTAGACATACTTTTGACCACCTTCGACCGTTACGCCCTCCAAACCACCCCACGTTCTACCAAAAATTTCAGATACCATGGCCTTCTTGCCTTCTCGATACCTTCTTTTCCCCGACTCTAAAATCTTTGTCACCATACAAAGACTACAATCACCCTCTTATTTACCTCATGAAGTTTACTCTATCGGAACCACCACTCCTGACCCGAGTGACCTTTGGTATAAGCAATACACATACTATCTTTCCCTCTCCATCTTACCTCCCGACCTCACTTGTAATGGACAACACGCCTTTCTCAAAAGGGCCTCATTACGTCATCATGGGTGGCCTCCTCTATAAGCATGGCTTTGATGGTATTCTCTTACGGTGCCTTACGAGTTCTGAAATTCCCTATACCATTAAGGAAGTTCATGATGGCATATGTGGAGGTCACTTCAGTGGTCTCGTGGTTGCTAAGCGTATTCTTTGCCTAGGCTATTACTGGCCGACCCTTAACCATGATTGTTGCGACTACGTTAAGTGTTGTGTAAAATTCCAACAACATGCCAACCTTCATCATACACCTAGTCATGCCTTACAGGTCACCCGTGACCTTTGGCCCTTCTCTCAATGGGGTTTGGATCTTATCAGAGAGATCAATCCCATTCTTCCTAGAGACATCAATGGATCATCACCACTACCAAATACTACACCAAATGGGTTGAAGTCGTACCTCTCATCTCCATGAAAGATGAGAAAATATGTGAGTTCATCAATCATCACATTATCTGTCACTTTGGTGTTCCACATCACCTCATCACTGATAACGGAAAACAATTCAAAAATAAAACCTTGCGAAAACTTTGCGATGCCTTTGGCATTCAACTAAGTTTCTCGTCACCTTATTACCCACAAACCAATAGCCAAGCCGAATCCACTAATAAAACCCTAAACAAAATTCTCATGAAAGTGGTTAACGATACTAGGAAGGACTGGCATACGCACATTCCTTTCACCCTATGGGCATACCATACTAGTATTCGTACTTCCACTATTGCCACTCCTTTTTCTCTAGTTTATGATACAAATTTTTTTCTACCTCTCGAAGTCCGATTCCATCTCTTTGTATTTCTCTCCATGACATGCTCAATGATGATGAATTTCACCAGGACCATTTAGCACAACTTGAGTTATTAGACGAATGTCATCTTAATGCTCTTGACCATCTCCAAGTTTACCAAAAACGTATCAAACATGCCTATGAAAATGTGTTCATGAACGAACCTTCTAAGTTGGTGATCTCGTCTTGAAGGAAAATCAACATGTAACCAAAGTAGAAAAAGTAAACAGGGAAAATTTGCTCCTAATTGGCTTGGACCATACATCGTGACTCATGCCTATGGATCAGGTGCTTATCATTTATCTTCACTCGACGATAAACCCGAACCTGAGCCCCTTAATGCCTTGCATCTTCAACCATTCTACTGTTGACTTTCAATCCTACCTCACCTTCTGCCTCTTTTCATGCTCATCCCTTGAGCGCCATTCACTTCCCTCCTTTCACTATGCCATCCCCGATGACTAAACAAGAATCACATGTGTACCCATCACTCTTTTACCCTCTCTTAAATATGTGTACCATGGCTCTGCACATGGCATGATTCTCATGGATATTTTTTGTCTTCTTTCGATGAAATCACATGGTCATTTCACCTTGCTTTTGAACAAGAATCTGATTCTTCACCTTAGTCTTGTCCATGACTTAAAATCCCTCACATAATTTCCACATGGGATCCAACTCCTTGAGTCAAACTTCCAATAAAAATATGACTCCCTCAAAAGGACATATTTCTCTCTACATCGCTGCTATAAATAGACTACTCCCTCGAAGGACAACTATGTAAAGCCTACTTCAAAAAAAAAAAAAAAAAAAAACCCTAGGCTTCCTGCATCGATCAACTTCAGTAAATACCTAAAGGAGATAATTTCCTTATCCCATTTAGAGTTCTCAAATTGACCATCTATCCAAAATACAAGTCAAACAAAAAACTTTTTCATCATGGACTTGCTCATTGTGATCTTGGATCTCTTGCCAAAAGGCATGCTATCTCATACCATATAACCTAACCATTTTTCACCTTCTCACCCTTTACACCTTCATTTCATACCACCTCAAGGGACCCATCAAACTGTGGTATTGGTGATATGTGACTATTCTTCACCTTTAGAATAATCAATCATGCAATGTCTTTAGGGTATTATGTTCATCACCTACCTAAGGTATGGTCAACCCGTTATGATCCTCACCAATCAGGTGGCTCTCTTACCTCCTCTTATCTTTTAACTTCTTCATTACATATTGATTATCCTATATAGGACTAGACCCTCGATGCTTATCTCTAGGAAATTTTCCTCTTTCACCATAATCAACTTAAAATCACCCATACCTATTTTCCCACAATTCAACCAAGCCTAAATAACCTAGACTCAATCATGCCTATAACCTACCGACCCATTCTCCTACCTCCTCACATTTTTTCCTAGCTTATGGGAGAACTACATCGACCTAAGGTCCCCTTTTTCGAGACTATGTAGGCAACACTTCAAGGGCATGGGGCCCTTGAAGGTTAGCTCGACCACTCTCTACCCTTACCAATTTTCCCCTATTTTCCTATTCACATTATACCTAATTTTTCCTTTTGTATATCGACAACTGGAAGTAAGATCTCAACACACAATAACTAATACACATATCTACCATCCATGTTTCAAACATCATCATAACATTCACCAATTCATCATTTCATATTTCCACACACAACAAAAATTTGGAAAACTACATCATCACGTATATCTACATTACCATTTGTTATCTATATCACCAATTACTTGTAATCTACACCAAAACTTGACTCCATCCATGCCTAAACCAAAACTTGACTCAATCCATGCCTATGGCCTAACTCAATCCATGCCTAAACCAAAACCTGACTCAATCCATTCCTATGACTTGACTCCATCCGTGCCTATGACCTCGACATTATCCATTCCTAACGTGACTCCATCCATGCCTAAACCAAAAACTTGACTCAATCCATGCCTATGACTGACTCCATCCATGCCTAAAACTCCTAACTCAATCCATACCTACATCAACCTGACTCGATCCATGCCTATGACCTAGCTCTATCATGCCTACACTACTTGGTTTCCATCACATATACAAATCATAATAAAGCAAGTTGTATATTCACCATCATCCCTATAAATAAATCATCCAAACATGTCTATCCATATACATGACTCTCAAATATCTTGCACACAAAGCCGGTATATATAACAAAATCTCAAAATTCTCATACACATCCTCACTATCTTCATATGCAGGCATGTATATATGTCAAAAATATGATGTCAAACATAAACTAATCATACATGGAGCTCAATCATCTCCCCATATAATGCCTCCGAGGAGATCAAATAAACATGTGTACTGTATATAGGTAGTTCGCAGGATCTGTAGAAATCCTTCGAGGTGATCGTGATCTCACTCGTCGGTAGATGGAATGTGTTGGTCACCAAATCCCATCTATCGATGAGGGAAACCATCAAACTCGCCTCTTGGACTACGTGTTGGTAGCGTCTAACCCCAATCAGTCCCACCTCTACAACATGGTGCCACTCCTCACATGTCGTGCTACTGCACCTCCACCAAAGAAGTGGTGATACCCTATCTTTCATCTCGCACTGATCTCTCACCTGCAGCCAACAACCAATCATATTATTAAAACTTTCCCACACCTGCATTCAACCTTGCCACCCCCACTATACCACTTACCCTACCTATATTGCTTTGCATTATACCTGTCACCTATACCTATGCCCTAAATCAACACTACCTATCTACCCACACCTCAAACCCTTACCTATTTTCATTTTTGACCCTCTCACCGATCTTACTTATTCACCCACCTACCAATACCCATAACTCTTCCCCCTACCTAACTCTCCATACCCCTACCTCGTCTATTTTACCCCCTTTTTGGGCTTGCCTCTCTAGCATGCCGACCGGCACCGGTCATCCATGATCGACCACTATCCAACAAAAATTGACATTGGTCATCGCACTCGTGACCGATATCGATCCTCACCCAACAATGTCGGCTAACATGGGATCGACGTCGGTCACTTTCGCGGCAAAAATCTACGACGCCCGCCCTATTTCTACCTAAATTTCTAAATTTCTCATTTCTACCCATTTCCCCACCACTGCCTACCCAATACCTATCCCCACCCTCCTTTACCTAAATCTACCCTCCCTTGTTCCCCTTTTCTCTTTAAATTCCCGCATTCAAATTTTAATATTTTCCCCCAAAACCCACTTTCCTCCTACCCGATTTCTATCCTCCACCTACTCAAACAAACAAAGATAGGAATTGACTCTTACCTCATCACGTTACCATCTGTGTGGTGGCACCTGGGTCACCGCACGGGTCCACCGATCCCTCTCTCGCCTCGCCATCACCGACTACCCTCGGCTCTCCACCCAATCAAATCGATCACACCGAGCTCATAGATCCGCCTATCAACCAACGATCACTCACTGTGGATCACCAACTCAACTCTCGGTGTTGCTTGGTCACTTTCCACCACTTTTCTCTCTCGTCATTTTCTCCTATGTGGCAACTGACAAATGATTTTCAAAAATGCGAACTTTTTTCTTTTTATAACCTTCCCGACTTGACCAGCGACAGTTTCACCTAGACCGACATCAGTCTTGTGCCCTAGCATACCGTGGTCGGTTCATGGTGACCAACATTAGTTAATTCTGACCACTGTCGGTTATCCTGCTCAGCCTCATTACTACCCATTACCCCTAATCTAAATCTTGAATCCTTTCCACCTCACCCACACCGACTTGGACACTCCCCTTTATCCTCCTGACCTCATCATTTATCACCTAACCTCATCATCATTTGGGGACTCGTTATTTTACCCCTACCCCGGCCTTACCTATGCCGTGACCTATATACCTAGACCTAGAACACTATTCATGACCTTTGAACCTGTGTGCTCGTTATACCTTGTAACACTGTTACCCATGTTGTTTGACCTAATGACCTTACTTTTCCTATTGTCATGATGTTTATCTTGACCCACCCTTGGTGCACCGGAACATACCTAAATATTCCTACACCTAACCTACGTCATGTTTCCTGACCATATCCTATACCTTGGATACCAGAATCACTTCAACCTTGTTTGGATAGCCCTATCGACCTTAGACAATGTAGATTTTTCCTGCTCTTCAACCTGGTACCATGTTGTAGTTTATATGTGTGTGTGTATTTGACTATTACTACCTTTGACCCTGACCCATTACCTAGATTACCTGATTGGACCTTTACCCCTTTACCCACATTGTCCACCTTCCTCTTCATCACATTCACCTTTTATCAAACCACTCACCGATTCTGCCTTTTGCCTCATCAATTCCTAGTTTGAGGGGGATCACCTTCACCCACACATGGGGCAACCACATCTTATTTTTTTCAGCGTCGCTTACCAATACAAGCTACGCAACAAAAAGGGAAAAATGTAGACACCAAAATTGGGTCACACGCTCCTTAACCCTTCATTAAATAATCAACTGGAACACACTCACCTAACCATGGGCCCTTACACTATACGCTAATATTAATTTAATTAATTAAATTAAATTAATCCATGTCCTCACAATATTCATTACTTAATTATTTTAATTAAGCTAATTTCCACCTCACCTAGACACCTCACCCATCCACCTCACCCTAGACCTATTTTTAACATGTTTCCATAATTAACTAAGACCTAATCCTACTCACCTTAATGGGCTAAGATTTGGCCTAACCCTAAAAATCAATCCCTACAACCTCTCTAACCACATTCCCACCCATTAGAAAAGAAGCTTCCATTCTAATGTGAAAAGAAACTAACTTGGATCTAAGAAATCAAGAAGATCTGCCCATTTTAGTAAACCTAGGGAGTCCCACCCTAACCGATGTTAGTCACCCCTAAACTAATGTCGGTCAACCCGGAACCGTTGTTGGTCACCTTTTATTCCTTTTTGGTAGCCTTATTTTGAGGTTGGCACATTTTGAGAGCAAGGCGAGAGTAATCACATTTGCATGCAATCAGAGCAAGCATCCGGTCACACCCAGACATCCATAGCCATCCAACCCAAGATCTGATTCAGCCAAGCAAGGAGGAAATCCCAGGAAACTCAAGCAACAGTTTCCTATCAACTGGTGACCCTCTATAGAAGAAACCTCCAACCACCATCTCCTATCTTCACCCACAATTGACTGGTAGTAGATTCCAAGTAAGTACACTTATCTATTCAATCCATTTTGTTTAGATACTCTCAGTATTTACATCTTTTTGTGTGCTATTGCTTTTCCAACCACTCACTACTTTTTCTGATAACTATCCCCCTATACCTCTTCCAAAACCCCTCAAAACCCTGTCCTAGCAATCCAACACCCCATTCCAACCTACCCAACCCTTTGTGTAATCACAAAGAAGATCCAAAATCCATTCTGCAACATCTTCCATTTTCCCACAATCATTGGCACTCGGTCTCCCTAAACCACCGTCAGTCGAGCCTATACCGGCGTTGGTCTACATACCGAGCATCGCCTTTGTTCGTTCATCAACTTAACCCGTTACTCATCCCCACTTTAAAAAATCACACCAGACCTACCCGCCAACCTCGTATCCCTACCCACACCTCGTAGACACCTCACTCAACTCCCCATCAACTGGAAAATAGACCGGACCATCGCTTGACCCCTGTCATTTCTTTAGTGACCAACATTGGTCACAATTAACCGGCATTGGTATTTTTGTCTTTCAACATAAGACTGGACCAATAACCTACCTACTTACTCCCAAGTTACCTATAATCACCCGTGACCTTCATCGAACTCTCATCGGACTTGCGAAGCCCAAACCATTTACCCGACCTCCATATTTGATCCTAACTTAGCCTGTTAGATTAGATTGTACTTATTGTGTTTATATGAGATGCCTAAATCATATTGACTACATTAGGACAATATTTACTTTATTTCTCACATTAATTTGTTTACAACAGTGGATTGACAACCTTCTAGGGAGTATTGTACTTCCCGGATCTAGCATACACTAGGCAGTCCACTGCATATGTTATTTAACTTCCATTTGATGGTCTTGTTGTTTATTTCAGGTAGTTCTTCCTAGCCAAATGGAAGCTCTCACGATCACCTATGGATCGAGAATTCAAATCACGTGCAACAACATTCAACCAGCTTCAACAAGTATTCCCCCTAGCCTTTTATCCTTATCTGTTTTGTCACATTCCGAGAAACATTCTAAGAATCGGGTGAAGCACATATAATTTTTTTATCGGGTCGAATTCTCTTGATTTAGTATCATATCTAGGTGTTAAATTTGTATAAAGAGTTAGGGTTTCTAAAATCTATTGCTGAGATTTTTAAATTAGGATTTGTGTATGCAAGAATATTTTTAAGTAGAGGGAAATTACTAGAAGTGAAAGGATGAGATCAAATAATTTAATGGCCAACATTTTGGTATAGAAGCTCAAGAGGGAATATCTTCTTGTAGATAAATATTAGTGGATTGTTGTGTCTAGAATCATGCATGGAAGTATCAAAGTACATGATTAGGAAAATATTGATAAAGGAAAAGAGTTCAATAATATTGTGTTTTTTGGATTCAAGTTTTTAAATGCATCAACCGTTGGGGTCTATGTATTATACAAGGTCTATGTGGAATAAACTATTTCTCTAGAAGATGTTATATTCATTAAGAATGAATGATGGTGAATTTTTCATAGAACATTTGAAAATATTTAATATCATAGTAAGTGAGTTAATTTCTATTGATATTAGAATGGAAAAATATGATAATGTATTACTCTGTTGTGTTCTTTACCGAATCTTGGGATAATCTAGGTATGGGTATCACTAGTATTACAATAAATTTATTATTTGAGGATGTAATTGTGGATTTATTTTTGGCATAAATGAGGTGGACATTCATTAAGGATTGTAAATACAAGGATGCCTTTTTGTGAGAGTTTGTACACAAGAGAAAACTACAAAAAATAAAGGATAGTTAAAGTCAAGAAGTAAATCAAAGACTCTAAAAATGATAAGAGGCAATGTTTTAAATGTGCTAAAACATGACATTTCAAGAAAGATTGTATATCTAAAAAGGAGGAAAATAGTAAGTCATATGATGATGTAAGATTTTTAGATATGAAACCCTTTAACAAATACTTGGAAAATGTGTTATTGGGAATGTCTAGCTTGTATTTATGTGATGGTGCATGGTTTATTGACTCAAGTGCCTCTTTTTGATCCATAATTATAACAATTTAAATACACACACCAAAAAAAAATTAAAAATATGATTTTTCAAGTGAAATTTTAACATTATGACTTTTCCGTAATTTTAATAATTATTTAAAATTTGCAAGTTGACTGTGGAATCAGAAAAACTAGAAGAAAATGCAAGGAACAACTACATAATCTATTGATAACATAGTTCAAAGCATAAATCCTACATTTCTTGATCCATTTTAGTGGGACCGATCTATTAAAAACACTTACAATGGTGTACAAGGCAATTCAAACCTTCTCAATCTGTCGCAATATTCATTTAGCAAAAATAACCCTAGTCTCGTTTGGAACTTTTCCTGCAAAATGTCTCTAACTCCCAAAATTCCCTCTAAGCTTACACAGACCTGTAGAACTTACACTTCAAATAGAAAATTTCCCCTTATATAACTTGATCACCCCTTGTGGCTCAATGACACCATATGTTTTTAGCATGATGTTGGTTAAGGGGTCGATCCCGCTTAATCTCCTTCACTGCATATTTTTTCAACGTGGGGAAAGATCTCACATTCTCTACGTAGTGTAAAGGCGGTGGCTTTAAAATTAGGTGGCCGTTATGGTAAGTTGGTCTTGGGACTGCTTTTACTTGGCCACATCGGTAAGGTTGGTGAGTTTTTGGGTGAGTTAGGCATGAAGGTTGTTAGTAGAGCTAAGATTGGCTTGGTGGGAGTTGGAAGATGAGTTGGATTTGATGGGAGTTGGTAATATGGTGGGTGATGTTGTGAGGAGAAGTTTAGCTAGAGGTTAGGTGGATAAGGAAGTGAGCTGGTATTTGGGTGGCGGTGTCATTTCGGTTGTCTAAGATAGAAGGAACTTGACTCACCGAGTTGGGTTGTCATCAAAAGCATCTTAGTCCTACATAGTACTTACAATACAATATATGATATATCCCACTTGCACCATGGGTTGAATAACAAAATCACTTATCTACATAATCTCCAATATAGTGATATGAATAAACGTGGGAAAAAGACACCCTCCGTAAAAAGAGTGTGTTGACCCTGGTTGAGGACCCCACCAAAGATATAGCGGGTCCCACCGCCCAATAACGAGTGTCGAAGACTGGAGGTGCAAAACACATTTTTCTTCCATACCAAATTTCCACTTGTCACCTTTGTTTAATTGTTCCACATGGTAGATGTCCATGCTTCCATGCCATCACAAACATGTGCGCAATCCTTTATTTTTTCTATTTTACCAAAAATTTGAGTGTGAAATAACTTCTACATATGACCTCTGTTTTCATCATATAATATACCGCCGAAAATATCTCGATCTACTCTAAGCAAAGGCAACTAATTGTAACAAATTCTGGGAAGATCATAGATCGATGTTTCTCAATGAGGATCCTTTGGATCACACCTCCCCACTGAGAAACTTTTGGACCTCCAAAAGTACTTTCAATTGGTAATGAGGTGAGGGTACTTTTCCCTCACCTTTCCGGTTTCCATCCATTTCACCTTGTTTAGATGCATTCCCTTTAAACCCACATGAATATATTCAACATCACCCCTTCATGAGGTTCTCACCTTATTTTTCGTAATGATATCCTCCTACAACTCATCCAAACTCGGAGAAAAATCATCAATAGAAGGTACAAAAATATTAGCATCATGATCAATAATCATAGGAGGTTCATACAACTTCATATTTTCAACATTCACAACTGAATAAATCTGCATGTAAGGAGGTAAATCTAACCGGAAAGAATTATTACCAACTTTTTCCAAGATTCGAGAATGGACCATACCTTGAATTGATTTTAACTTATTACCTTCACATGGTAGTCTTTCCTTGTTGATGTGAAGCCAAACTTAATCACCCAATTAAAAATTTTGATCATTCGATGTTTATTGTGCATATACTTGTAATTTTATTGAATTTTCTCCAATTTTTCTCAGACAAATTGATGGACTAGTTGTATATTTTACACAAACTTCTTATATTTTTCAAGTATCACTATGTCCATTAACAACATATTCTTGTCCAAAAGAGAAATCTAATGGATATTTAGGAAGATAACCAAAACAAGTCTCAAAAGGAGACTTCATAGTAGAAGAATGAAGTGCATGGTTATAAGCATGTTGCACATAATACAAATGTTCATCCCATAACTTAGGATGTTTACCACAATAACCCTTGAGTAGATGTACCACTATGCGGTTTACAACCTTTGTTTGACCATCGGTATGTGGATGAAAAGTAGTGCTTTTCTTCAGCTTGGTGTCCATCAAATCCCACAAAGTTGACCAAAATTCCCAAGAAACTTGGAATCCCGATAAAAAACAATAGAAGTGGGAAACCAAAATGAACCCATACATACTAAAAGAATAAGTATGCAATCCCTTCACCAGTAATTTGTTTAGTACAAGGAATCAACACACACATTTTTCTAAATCTCCTTTGTGACATGGGAAAACTTCCTACAAAATCCATGGAAATACTTTCCCAAGGATGTGTAGGGATAGGAAGAGGAGTGTAAAGTCCTAACTTCCTATTGCTAGGCTTGCTTGTGGCACAAATAACACATCCTTTTATATACATGGTTACATGTTCCTGCATACGAGGCCAATAACAATACATATGTAAATGTGCAACTATTTTACCAAATGTAGACACTAAATCATGCACTTGGGTATATTTCTAGGCCCTAAAGCATACTAATGTATACATGATTTCTAATTAAGAAAACTAGTGGTTGAAAACTATTTTTGGCCTCTTTTCTTTATCTCTTATCTTATTTTTAGTCTTAAACATCTTACAGCCCTACCAAAACTTAACTTATTTATCTTTTATGGCCTCATAAATTAGCGCCCATCTAGGAAACTAGCACCGGGTGCTCATGTCCCTCGTAGGAACTCCTGACCCTCCCTCACCTTTTCTCACTCTTTTGGGTCTTTTTTATATTTTGGGCATATTTTAAACTTGCGGTTCGGCCTTCCAGTTGTCAATTACGAAATTCAAACAAGGGAATCATATATATATTTAGTTACTTCTCCAAAATAAAGGCCTAAGCACAATCATTATCTATTATCACCTAAGCTTGCATCTAAAGGCACAAAAGCACTTCAAAGCATCCATATAGCACACTCACTCAAGGGACAAGGGTTGCATCACTTCTACATACACATCATAGGAGGGGAAGTCTATTATATTCCATCACACACATTTGCATCATTAGAGCATTCTAGATCTATCCTGTTATCTTAGTACAACTTGCACAAGGGCATACTAGGGCATCATTACACACACACTCACACAAAACTACATTGAGTATGAGATGCGCTCGGTACTAAGTTCTCTCTTGAGTGACCATCGAGTTTATTCTAACTCCACATTTTGCATCTTTTTATTAGATTTGATGTGGTTTGTGGACATGTGTAGGTAAACAACTTTTTTTTTCAAGTTAGGTACATAAAACAATCAAGGAGTGAAAACAGAGCAAGAAATAGAGACTAATAGTGAAGCTCCTCCTACACATAAGAGACCATATCACGATCATTGAGATGAGACACTAGCACCTATAATGGACAATTGTACCCGGTTTCCCCTGTCCCCCTATGGACGCTCCTTTCTAGCACATTCTTGAGTTTCAAAACCTCTAGTGAGCATTGACAACACTCTTCTTAGTTTGTTTCAACTATTCACCGCGCAAACCACTCACGAATTACTCAGAAATCAAATAAGTCATTCTATCTCCTCCTCTTGCTTAGGGTTTCACATTTTACATGCTTCTTTTCTTGTGTCTTATTGTATATTAGCATTTTTCTAACATTTATTACAATAGTTATTGTGTAATTAGATTTATATTCAATTTATAGTTACTCTCACATAATAGACACTCATTACCCAATGATGCACTCTACTTCAATGTTTCATACTTGATCATTAAGGGTATAATTCATAAATGAACCTCACATCAAACACGCTTCATGCTTTGTTATTCATGATACATCATTCTAGTATCTACTCTCACACAACACATTCATTTCCGATGACGCATTCATGTTTTATGGCTTATCCTTGACTATTAGGGGAACATTTCTCAATTAACCTCATCTCATACACATCTGCTAGGGGGAAACACTGCTCTATCATCTTAACATCTTGTATATCACACTCACACAACATTTGTATATCTTGGTTGCATTTACTCTTGCTAGATTATTCTCCTTATATGTTACACTTTTTTCCTATGTTACACGTCATTATATTTTTCTATATACACATGCATGTTCACTTGGTATCTTGAGGTGAATACAAGACCTTTCACATACTCACACACGATGCATGATGCTCAACACCTTTCTTTACCAGTCCTATTGAGGCTCCCCGGGGTATATAATTTTGCTACTCTTACACTTTACACATTCTAGGTTCTATCATTTCAATACTTACTCATTTTTGCTGATTTATACACTCTTTGACATACTATTTATCTTTCTAACATTCTAGCGGGTGTTTCATATGTAGCATTTTTCTTGCATGATCAATATGTCACTATTATGTCACTATTTGTTTGTTCTTGGTTACGATTTTTGGCTATGCCCTATGTATTGTTTGATCATTGTATGCTTTTGGCCGCTTCGGCCTTGATTATCTTGTGACATTGTGTGTGATGTCCCATGTTTGAAACCCACTTTTTATGGTCCATCTTGTCTTTCTAGTTACTTGTTACATTGACTTCTATTGAATGCTAGTTTTTCTACTAAACCATTACTAGTCCATCTTGTTTGCATGTGCATTAGTTTATACCATACACATCACCTACCTCATGCAAGAATCTCCACTCGAGATATTTATATCAGTTTGTGGTCCTCTCCTTTGGACCATATTCTCTTCCAATCATCATATACACCCCAAACGAGGGGGGAAATTATTGGATGAACAAATCACCCCTACAACAGCTCGAACTACAATACAACACAATGAAATACATGAGCAACACATGCACACAGTCACAAGTTGGCCCAAAAATAGACTTAGGTCCAAAACACAGAGCAGACACTAACACCCAGACCTGGACAGTAGCGGTGAGTGCTTGTGTCCCACTCCGGGTGCTTTTTTCCTAGGAGAAAAAAGAGTCAATTTCTCTTATCAATACAATCTCAAGCAACTTTCAAACTAGTTCTGCGAGTAGTAGGCACTTTCCTCCAGTTACAAAATTCACTTTATCAATACATTTTAGTGATAATCGGGACTAATCAATACTAATCGAATAAATCGGGATGTACCATATGTAGTGGTACTTATTCAGAAGCATCATGGAAGGAGATAAAAGTTAGACCTCTCTCCCCAACACTCTTCTCTTGGTGTGAGATCGCCCAAAAAACTTGCACTTGGTATGAGATCGCCCAAAACCTCACTATTAGCATTCAAATCAGAAACTCCAACATACAAGACAATTTTATATCTCATAATCTCTTACATATCAAGTGCACACATTCCTTTTAGACACTCCTTACATACTTATAGATATATTACTTTGATTTTTCGTATACAAAACTTTTACTTTTCTCTCGCTCTTCTTTTGTAGGTCCATCCTTAATATGCAACAAAAAGTAGCTCACATAAGCTCTAACAATACAATATTATGCATACACTTCACCCCTGTGGTCTATTTCCCTTTCTAGGTCTCCATGCTTCACATTGGATTCACTCCATGCTTCACTTGTCTACTCGGCACGCTATCAGAAACAATCTCCTCTACAAGATTACAAGGTATGCATCTTCTATCTACTTTATGTTATTGATTATTCACTCAACAACATAAAGTGGGGGAAAAGTAGACACTAAATCACACACTTAGGTAAATTTATATGTCCTAAAGCATACTAATGTATACATAATTCCTAAGAAAAAAAACTAGAGGTTGACAACTACTTTTAGCCTCTTTGCTTTATCTTTTTTTTTAGTCTTACACATCTTTGACCATGCCAAAACTTAAATTATTTATATTTTATGGCCTCGGACACTAGCGCCCAAGTGCTCCTGTCACTCCGGGTGCTCTTGATCCTCTCTCACCTTTTCTCACTCTTTTGGGTATCTTTTATCTTTTGGGCACCTTTTAAACTTATGGTTTGGCCTTCCAGTTTTCAATTACAAAATTCAAACAAGGGAATCATATATACTTAGTTACTTCTCTAAAATCAAGGGCCAGACACTAGCATTATATACTATCACCTAAACTTGTATCCAAAGGAACACAAGCACTTCAAATCATCCATTTAGCACACTCACTCAAGGGAAAATGGTTGCATCACTTTTGCATACACAACATGATATGGGAAGTATATTATATTCCATCACACACATTTACATCATTGGAGCATTATAGATCTAGCCCACTATTTTAGTGCAACTTACACAAGGGCATCTTAGGGTATCACTTAACACACTCTCACATAGAACTACATGGATTCTAAGATGTAGTGCAGTGCTCGATAATAAGTTCACTCTTCATATGACTATCGAGGTTAGTCCGAATCCACATTCTACATCTTGTTTTATTATATTTGATGTGGTTTGTGGATATGTGCATGTAGACAAAACAATTTGTAGGTTACATGTACATTTGGAGATAAGGAACAAAATCAGAGTGACAAACATAGACTAACAATGAAGTTCCTCCTGCATAGAAAAGACCATATCCTGATCATTCACACAAACACTAGCACCCATAATGGACATTAGCACTTAGGTGCTCTTGTCCCCTTGTGGGTGATCCCAGTCGGAACATTCATGAGTTTCATAACCTCCGGTGAACATTGACGACACTCTTCTCAGTTTTTTTTAGCTATTCACTTACCCATATCACTCCTAGATTTCTCAGAGATCAACTAAGTCGCTCTATATACTCCTATTGCTTAGGTTTCACATTCTACACGATTTTTGTTTTCTTCTTACTATATATTAGGATTTTTATATCATTTATTATAGTAGTTACTCTCCAATTATATTTAATTCAATTTATCTTAAATCACCAACACCAAAATGACTAGATATAAGAGAAGCGTGAGATTCCCTAATCATATGCACTTTTTCATCATTCGAATACAAAGTTTACCAGAATGATACAAGATTCCATCATGCACATGATAATCCAATTCTCCTACATGTTTACCACTCATCAAATCTTTACACACTTCTTTAAAATCAGCATCATCGCATATTGTTCTTTGTAACTATCATGAACTAGAGAACTATGTTGTAAAAGAACAAATGCAACAACAACTGAAGGTCTAGATAGCATATCAAAACCTTATTTTGTATACCTTTCTTATACCTGATCACAAGATGAAACTATTATAGGAAACCCATCCAACGAAAGTGTCTATACATTTATTATGTTTGGTATGTGATTGGAGATACTAGGGGATTTATGATCTATATGAATTATTGTTTCCTTTCCCATCAAGTAATGTTTCCATTTTTACACTCTACACCAAAGCATACAACTCTTTATCATAGGTTGGATAGTTTCTTACCACACTCGTGAAGGTTTCAGAATGGTAACAAATAGATATTTTGTTTTGCATCAAGAAAACCTCCATTGCATATTCACTAACATTTGTCTCAAACTCAAATGATTATTGTAGATCTAGAAGTGCTAAGACAAGAGTAGTACTTATTTTCTCCTTCAGTGTATCAAAATCTCCTTGATGTTTGCCTCCTCACTAAAACACATGTTTGATGTTAGTCAAATAATGCAAAGGAGTTGCAAAAAATGAGAAGTTAGCAATTAAATTTCTCTAGTATTGAATTGCACCAAGAAATTTCCTAACCTATGTTACATTATTGGGTTTAGGATAGTTAACAATGATCTCAACTTTTGCAAGATCAATTTTCAATTTACCATGTCCCAAAACATAACCCAAATAAACCAAAGATGTTTTCCCAAATTCACATTTAGAAATCTTCATAAATAGTTTCATCTTTTTCAAAGCATCTAATACTTTTTGAATATGAATTACATGATCATCCCATGATTTACTAAAAATCAAAATATCATCTAATTATACTATCACAAAATCATCAATAAATGGCCTAAAAACCAATTATCACATGCATGAATGTAGTTGGCTCATTACACAATCCCAAAGGCATAATAAGTCATTCAAACAAACCCTGTTTTGTTTTAAAAGTGGTTTTCCAAATATCATCTTCACTAATTTTCACCGATGATGACCACTTCTTAAGTCTAACATAGTGAAATACAAAACATTTTTCAACTGATCCAATAAATCATCAATGCAAGGAAGAGGGTAATAATTTTTCATTGTGATCTTATTCAAGGCATGAAAATCAACACATCATCGCCATGTGCCATCTTTCTTAGGCACCAAAATGATAGGAGAACCACAAGGAGATGAACTTGGACAGATAACTCCTTTTTCCAAAAGTTCCATCACCTGTTTCTTGATTTCCTCATTTTCAACCATGGATAATCTATACATACCAATGTTAAGAAGAGGTGCATCCTGCAATAACTATATCTCATGTTGAAACCCTCTTTTAGGAGGTAGACCTTGTGGATCTTGAAAAACATCATCATAGTTAGAAACAATTTTAACCAATTCATTATGATGTTTAGGATCACAATCCTCAAATGCCTTGCCATGATATTTCTCTTTGGCTTTGATCATAGTGAGTACAAAATTCTTTCTTGAATTTATAAGCATTTTCATCTTCCCCGTAGTAATAAAAAAAAACAACTTATTTTCACACGATGAGCTCTAACAATATATTTAATTCCATCTTTAACAAGTAAGTACTTATTCTCTCCCCGTAGAATATTTCTTTACGATCCTAAAGATAAGGACTTCAAAAAGCCACACAAAAATGTATAATAGAAAAAAATCCAAATCAATCACATCAATGAAATTTTCAATAATGGAAAATCTGAATTTACAAGTTTTCGTTACCTACAATTTTGCATCATCAGAAACCCATCCCAAAGGATAAGGCTTAGGATGCGGTTTAGTTTGGAGTCCCAATTTCTTCACAACCTCTTCTAAAATAAATCAAATAGATTGTTTATTTTAGTATTCTTAGAAACAACTCTTAGGTGGAAATTTTCTTTTTTTTCTTTGCATCCTGCATAGATTTTTATTTAGAAGAAGATGTAACATTAGATGAACTAGTGCTAGAAGAAGAGGAATAATTACAACCTTTTAAACCCATGGCCATGATCTTTGTATCTCGTCAATGGAATTAGATCCAAGATCCTGCACCATAGTGTTGGTTTTCTTCTCTTTTCCTTTCTTATTGTTAAACCATTTAGGCTTTAATTCCGGATGTAACTTCCAACACTTAGATTCATCATGATTATTTTTACAATGATTGCAAAATTGGTTTTCATATTATTTCTCAATAGTATAATTGTTCTTTTTATTACCCTTTCCTTTACCTTTTTCTTTTGAACCTTTCTCTTTATTTTCAGATTGCTTGTTCTTGTGTTTCAAGGATGAAGACTCTTTGGTAATTTTACCTCTTGCTTCCAAATGAGTAGCTTGCACACACACCACATCAAGGTTAGTAGGATTAAGCACAAGAATCATATGTCTTAAATAAATATGTAATCCACCAATATATTTCAGCAATGTTTCTTATTTATGGAGATAAATACCCAAAATGAGAGCCCTCTTTCTAAATTCTTGTGTATAATCCTGAACACTTTGTCCCTTTGTTTGTCTTTAACTTTTCCAATCCATCATAGCTTGTTGCATATAATCCAAAGGATAAAATTGTTGTCTTAGATCAAAACAAAATCATTCCAAGAAGATATTGCTTTACATTTTTCTCATCAATCTCTTAAAACTTACTCTCCCACCAGATGAGTGTTGTGTCACCCATTCGAAGAGTTACCAAATGAATTTTTTTCATAGTAAAAAAATTATGAACCCCGCAAAGTATATTTAAATATGATTGATCCAGGTTATCCAACTTTTTTGAATTAATGAAAAGTAAAGCTGTTGAAGATTGTAAAGATATTTCTGGGAGAATGTTGCCTTTGCTGCTATTGATTCTCAAGGTGCTTCTGGAGGCTTAGCGATCTTCTGGGATACTAAAATTTTTCATGGTAATGTGCTTTCTTCCTCCTAGAATCATTTAGCTATAATCTTTAAAAGCCTTGAGAATAATTCTAGCTAGATTCTTTCCAATATTTATGCCCCTAATACTATTGTTGGTAGAAGAAATTTGTGGAAGGAGTTAGTCTTGTTTGGAATAATGTTGAGGATATGAACTGGTTGATAATGGGAGACTTTAACACTCCTTTAAATCCGGGGGAAAATTTTGGAGGGAACTCTGATTTTTCTATCAGCATGGAAGAATTTGCTGACTTCATATCAACTCTTAATCTTATGGACATAGAACTTCATGGTAATCAATTTACCTGGTCTAATGAAGAATTGGGGAAAACTTGATTTAGGTTAGATTGGATAGAGCTCTCATTTCTACTAATTGGATCTTAGAATTTTCATCTCTCTTCCCTTCCCAGAATGGGTTCAGACCACAATCCTATTGCCCTTAATTTCTTCAATTGGTCAAAACCTTTCCACTGCAATTTTAAATTTGAAAAGATGTGGCCTGAGCATGAGGATATTCTGAACATAATTAAAGAGTGGTGGTCTTGGGAAGGAACAGGGATGGCTCAATTCAGGCTTCTTCAGAAGCTGAAAAATGTGAAGCAAAAGGTTAGAATCTAGAATAAAGAGGTTTTTGGGAATATTTTTGAAAAAAAGAAAGAGCTTAAGCAATAGCTGGAAGAGTTTGAGCTTAAACTTTCTTTGAAAGGTATGACCAAGTAGAGGATCATCAACGGGAAAAAAGCTACTTTCAGACCTACATAATATAAACAGTTGTGAGGAATCCTTTTGGAGAATGAAGTCTAGAGCTCTCTGGTTAAAAGCAGGTGACAGGAATACAAAAAAAATTCATTTGACAGCCCTCAAACATAGGGCTTGTAACAGAATTACTAAAGTCTCAAAGGGAAATGGGAACATTACTATGGATTCTGAAGACATCAAAGAAGAAGCCCTCAAATTCTACAAGAATCTGCTCACTGAGAATAATTCCTACAACGAGCAAGTGGCCTCCTTTCTCTTAGACTCCATCCCTAATAATTTATTGCCTGCTGAGAGGTTTAAGAGTCTTTCCAAATCTATCACCATTGAGGAGTTGAAAAAAGTTGTTTTGCTCGGAAGGAGATAAGGCTCGGGCCCGATGGTTTTTCTCGTAAACTTCTTCCAAAGATGTTGGGAAATCTACTCCAAAGATATGTTGAAAGCTATTAATGAGTTTTAAAGAACTGTAAATCTCATAAAAGAGTTAAATAATACACATATTGTGCTTGCTCCTAAGAAGATGGATGCAAAGGATTTAAATATTTTAGGCCAATCAGTTTGGCTAATGTAATATATCGGATCTTCACGAAGATTTTAACCACTAGGATGCAACCTATTCTAATGGAGATTATTTCTCAACAATAGAGCGGATTCATTTAGGGAAGAATTATTCAGGATGGAGTTATTATGGTCCATGAAACAATTCATACAATGGATAAAAGTAAAAAAGCAGGGATGGCTATCAAGTTAGACATGCATAAGGATTTTGACAGAGTCTCATGGAAATTCATGGATGAGGTTTTATCCAAGTTTGGTTTTCAAAATAAATTCAGGAAAATTATACATTCTTGCATTTCTTCATCTAGATTCTCAGTGGTTGTTAATGGGGAACCGGTTGGTTTTTTTGCCAGCAATAGAGGAATTCGGCAAGGGGATCCAATCTCCCCTTTGTTGTTCATTATAATGGCTGACAGTTTAAGTAGATCTATCTCAAAATCTATTAATATTGGTATGATAAAGGGCTTTCAACCTACTTCTGGTAATCAGGTTTCCTCACACCAACAGTTTCGTTGATGACACTCACCTACTTTTCCGATGGCCTCATAATTGAGGCGAAGGCTATCAAAACTATTCTTATATTTTATGAGGAAGCCTCGGGGAAAAAAGTTAATTTTGACAAAAGCTCTATCTATTTCTTCAATACTCCGATAGAAAGGCAAAGAAAGATTGCTCTTATACTCGGATGCACTATTAATTCACTACCCGCTACTTATTTAGGACTCCCTTTGAGTACTTATAAGATTTCTAATGAGGTTTGGAATTATCTTATTAAGAGATTCCAAAAAAATTGGTTGGTTGGAAAGGAGCTCTACTTTCAAGTGCAGGCAAGTGTTTATTGATAAAAAGCACTCTTCAGAACTTACCTATTTATATCATGTCAATGTTCAGCATTCCAGCAGCAGTGTTGAATAGTATTGAAAAAATTCAAAAGCACTTTTTATGGCATGGTACTGAAGACAGGTTTAGGTACCATTTAGTGGCTTGGGAGCAGGTTTGTAAACCAAAGAGGATTGGGGGTTAGGAATCAAAGACATCAAACATATGAATGTTGCTCTTATTGCAAAGTTGGGTTGGAGACTTATAAAAGAACACAAGCCTTGGACTAAGTTGGTTAAAATCAAATACCTTTCCAACCAAAGAAAAAATTCCTTTCTTTCTGATCAGTCTCTTTCGAATGGTTCTATTTTCTGGAACAATCTTCTCCACGCCGGACATATTCTCTCTCAGGAATGTAGCTGGAAGCTTGGGGATGGTCAAGACATTAATTTCTAGAATGATAAATGGTTGGATATTAACTAGATTTCCTCTTATGGTCACATTAAAGACAACTTAATTAGAAATTATGGGCACAAAGTACAGGGATATATTGAGGTGGATGAAAACAAAAGGAAATGGAAACAGTTAAAAGTAGATGAGGATAATGTGCAGTCTAATGTTTCATCTATGCAGATTCATCTCTCCCTAATTCATATCAATCCTCAAAATCATAAGGATGAGCTCATTTGGAAAGATTCTTTTGATGGAGAGTACTCGGTTAAATCAGTTACAATTCTTTCTTTGCCTCTATCAAAGTCATCTTGAGTGGCATAAACCGTGGATGCGAGCTAACCCCTAGAGTGAAATTTTTCTGGTGGCTCATCAGTAAAGGCAAGATCCTAACTAATGAAAATCTCATTAGGAAATGATTCATCATGCCGAATAGATGTTGCATGTGTCAGGAAGAAGTAGAAGACATCAAACATTTATTTCTTCATTGTAAGTACACTTCCAAAATTTGGCATCTTATTTTTGTAAACTTTAATCAGGAATGGATCTTTGCCCTTACTTATCTTCAGGCCTAGGAACAATGGAACTCTCCTTACAAAAATTGTGTGGTGAGGAGATTATGGCAACTAGTTTTACCCCACACCATGTGGCGAGTTTGGAAAGCTCGTAATGATGTCATTTTTAGGAACACTAGAAAGTTATGTAACAAAGTCTACAAAGAAATTATCATTGATGTGAAGGACAACATTGAAAGATTTAAACCTCCTAAAAATAGACTTTACCCTGAGGAAGAAGAGCACATTTTGGCTACTTGGAATATAGGCACTGTTTTGAATAAGAATAATAATAGTATTGATAAATCCACTATCCAATGGATTAAGCCTCCTAGTGCTTGGCATAAATTAAATTTTGATGGGGCCTCAAAAGGAAATCCTGGAGATTCTTGGAGGTGGGGGAGTCATTAGAGATCACAAAGGCTATTTTGTTGCTACTTTTTCTGGAAAAATGGGTAGGCAAACTAACCACTACTCTGAAGCTCTTGCTGCTCTTTGGGGAATAAGGCTAGCCAGGGATTGTAATATTTCAAATATTATAATTGAGGGTGATTCGCTAAACATTATCAATCTCTTAAATCAAAAACAACCCCCCAGTTGGTCAATCAGAGACTTTATTGCTGAAGCTACTGATATTTGCAAGAGTTTTGAAAATTTTGAAATCAAACATACCTACCGGGAAGGCAATAGGGTGGCAGATGATTTGGAAAATTTTGGGGTTAATAATACTTTTCAAACTTGGCTAAGGGGTGACATTCTTCCCACTAAAGTTAATGAAGACATCATCAATGATTTACATGACTTGGAACATAATCACTAATGGTTGTAGTGTTGATGCTAAGGAGCAGACTTTTTAAGTACAAAATGATGACATCATCAAATATTTGCGTGACCTAGAGCGTCATCATTAATAGGCATAGGGTGGATGCTAAGGAGCGGTTAACTAATTACAAAGTAAAGTCTAATAATTACATATTTTCACACGATTGTGAGGGATTCAAAAATAGAGCTGAGGTTGATTTGCATAGTTTTCAATTTTTTACCGTTGCGGGCGGAGCCATAGGAAAAATGGGGGACCACCTTGCAAGACAGAGCCCACCCATAATCCAGCTTGGAAAGATGATATAGTTCTTTGGAACTATCTTCAAAAAGGGGGTCTAGTGAACTTTATTGAAAAAATCCAAGGTTTTGATCAGGATCTCTCAATTAAATTTGCTCAGGGATGGAGGAATCACGTGGTTAAGTACAATAACATCGAGGTTGAGATATCAGAGGAGCTTATTTCCCAAGTCACCGGGCTCAGTCTAGATGGCACCAAATTCTTTAACAAGCGGGTGGACAGAGAGGTCGAGGCTAAGAAGTTTCTTGATGAGGGGGAAAATCTTGAATTTGTGATGGCTGGCATCAAGCTTGCCTCTGTTCCCGAGCCTTTTGCTGAGATCGCAAGGATGGTAGTAAGGTATGTTACTCTAGAGGGGAGATTTGTCACTATTCCCCAAAAGCATTTGATCTTTCTTAATCACTTTCGTAGAGACATCATCATCAACTTCCCTCATTACTTGTTGAACTCTCTGGAGAAATCTGTTCTGGAAGTAAAAATCACACTAGGGCGGTTCCCCTCCATCAAGGGTTAATACTGCTTATTCACCGCCACTGCTCAGCCTGTCCCTACTTGGATTCTACTCCTCCCTCTACCTTCATTCCTCCCCATGCCTCCATTCGCCCCTTCCCGAAAGGAAGCTTGACACTGCTTCAACTAGCAAGAAAAGGAAGGAGATGAAAACAAAGGTCCTTGCTTCTCAGAGGGTTCTTAGAAGTCATAAAGACCTAGAGCTTGCCGTGAATCTGTTGCACATTAGTAATCCGGTGGAGGAGCCTAAGGATGAGGACTTTCTGGTTAGAGTGGGAAAGATGGAAAAGGAAATTCAAGAACTAAAGAGTGTTATTAGAGATATGGATAAAGCTAAGGGAAAAAGGAAACTGCAAAATGATGAAGAGGAGGATATCACTGCTGAAATTTTCAAGAAGCTTCAATCTTTGGATGGCAGACTTGGAAATGCAAAAGGACGTAACGACTGTATCCTCTCTGCCCTTAAAAGTATCTACAATTTCATCGAACAACATGTTCATAGTATTTTCAGTCTCAGTGGTATTACCGAGGACATTTGGGGCTCCAAGGAGAAAAGAGATATTGCAATTGCTCAGGTGGATTTGAAAGACCCTTCCCAGGCCACCGCCATTGCATTCTTTGTCTCACTTCAAATGATCAAAGCCAAGATTGACCGGGCTATCAAGTGATGCGGAGCTCTGTTGTTGTTTACTGGCTGCGAAGTTACTGTTGACTAGCGAGTTTTGGTGTTGTCTTTTGGCTGAGATGACCAGTGATGGTTATCTCTTGTTCATTTTTTGTCTCTTCTGCTTTTGCTCGGATCACTGTACGTCTTGATCCTATTTTATTATTATTTTGTATTATCTGGCTGTTGAGCCCTCTGATGTTGGACGTTTTGCTCTTTTTGGGTTGTTTTTACCTCTTTTGATATCTGGATTTTGAGCCTTTTTGTATACAGGGTATAGTCCCTTCAAAACTATTTACCCATAATAAAAAAACTTATTTGAATTAATCTTTGCATTATACATTGGCAATTCAAACGTAATATCTAGTTTTAATGAAGGAAGAAAATCATATTTTCATTTTTAACCTTTAGGAGAATCAGAATCAGATGAAGAAGAAGGCTCTTCTTTATTTTTACCTTTATTGGCTTATCTCTCCATATTTATTCTCCTATCCCAATACAATTCCTCCACCATATATTTCATTTGAAGGAAGGATTGAAGAAATTCTTCTTCTCTATCCTCGGACATCTTTGTGCTTTGTGATTGTCTCGATCCAGCCTCGGATCCACACCTGCTAATTCTCCATCACCTTTTCTAGAGTAGGACCTTGTCAACATTCAACAAAAACTTTCAATCCAAAGAAACTGTTAAAATTTGTAGACCAGCTTTGATACCAAATGATCCGTAATCATAAGCAATTTAAAAACACACACCAAAAATTGTGTTAAAAAGATGATTTTAGGCCGCTAGTACACTTTATGAGCTAACAATTTTCAAAGATCTAACACATGGTAGGAGTATGTCATATGGAGATTGCATAAATGGTACACCTAATGGGGTTTTGCTAAAAGATAAGTACAATTTCATGAGATTTAAATCATTATCTATAACCCATTTAATAAGAGAAATAATAAAATATTTTAGAAATCCTCATATGAGGAATAGTTTTTCCACCTTGCAAGGTTGTTTCCTTAATCCAAAATCATGTTATTGTATGTCAATATTGTGTAGACTTATATTTCTCTTATTTATGCATTTGGGTAATTTATACTCTTCTTCTCATGAGTTGTATTAATTATCTTTTCTTAAGCTAGGATGATGGATTCTTTTTGAGTTAATCATTTTCATATTACAATTAATTATAAAATATTTTTTATTGGGAATGTGCATTCCTTGCTTTATGTAAGCCTTGTAAACCTAGGATGAATAACTTAGTACTTATTAGTAGAGTTAAATGATTCAATTTAGTAATTATTATGAGTTAAGAGTAGTTAGTATCCTTTTCTTGTCACACGGAACAGTGATTTATAAAAATATATTCTAGCACATAGTTTTAATTTTTGGCAAGAGAGTTATTACTGAGTATACTACTTGATATCAGCAGAGTTCGGCTTTGAAAATGGATAATTAGGCACTATATATAAACATAATTAAGGTAATGTTAACACACAAAAGTAGCACCCTAGGATTTGATCATGGAATATCAATACTTTTGGATAACATGGGATTGTCTCCAAGTGTGGGACCTTGTATCTTGAGACAAACCTCTAGAGAAGGTTGGTTCCTCTACCTATCTAATATAATGCTAACACTACTCCTATAGCTGAAAACACAACTATCTAAACCTAAACTAGTCATTCACAAGGACCAGAGTTAGAGAGATTCATGGAAATGAAATCCTAAGCTAAGAAAGAGGTGATAACACCAAGAAAAGGGGGATGAACACTCTCCATGAGGGAAAACATAGAGGAAATGCAGAAGGAGAGGTCAAACAAGTGTGACACATACCAAAACTACATGTTACCTTCCATTTTACACACAAAATAGAACAAAATGGAAACCTACAAATGGGAAACACATACACAACATATCACAACAAATAGAGAGGAAATAATGAATAAAAATACAAGCTAGGGAAGATAAATAGCCACAAAATATGATTTTATTTCCAAAGGAGTATGCATGAGACCATCTTTATAAAGTGATAAAAGGTAAAAACACATCTCGCAAAAGCTAAATGGAGGTTTATAGCTTACAAACACTTAGAAAACCATTTTGGCATGGTACCTTTGCACTCTAAGAGACTCCACCCTTTACAAATGAGTGATTTGAAAATATATACATAAAAGAGGGAGAGAAAGAGGAGGGTGATTTATCAAATATGGGATTTGTAAACCCCTAATTGCATAGTCATGTATGATAGATACGCAATAAAGTATGATTTGACCCAAGCCAATAAACTAGATAAATATGAAACCCTAATTACAAGAGGGAGAAAGAATGACTTAGTTGATTCACGCTTTCCCAAAGGTGATCTGCAATGGAACAATTTTTGAACAGGAGGAGGATAATACTGTCGCAAATAAGCATGGAAAATCTTGGAACTTTCGGATGAGCCGGGACTAGAGCACCTAGAACAGGACTAGGGTTCCTAGGCACCAGAGACCTTTGTTGGGCACCTATGCTGCATGGGATCTTGAAAACTAATCTTTACGGTGTTGTAAGGTGGTCATTGATAGTCACTTTTTGTCACATGTATGTCATTTGATGATCGTTTAATTCTTCTATAACCCGCAAAGATAAGATGACTTGCAAAACCCTCACACTACATCAAATCTCAAAAATATAAGATGCAATATGGGGAGTCAGACTGACCCCAGCGGTCACCTAACTAAGTGAACTTACGACTATGCAATGTACTACATCTCAAACTCCATGTAGTTTTTGTGTATGTGCTAGAATTGTGCCCTAGGAATCCCTTGTGCAAGTACACATGATAGAATGAAATAGCTAGATGTACCAATGTAAAATATTTGTGGATACAAAATGAAGTTCCCCTTCCTATGAAGTGTATGCAAAAATGAATTCTCTTGTCCCTTAGATGAGTGCTAGATGGATGCATGTGATGCTCTTAGATGTCTTTGGATGCAACCTTAGGTGGTGATGGTAGATGTTAAGAGCTTGGTCCTTTATTTTGGTCACATATATTTGTATTTATATGATTCCCTTAGTTGAATTTCGTAATTGACAACTAGAAGGCTGACCCATAAGAAATTAAGATTCCCAAAATATAAAAGAGGTTGAAAAAGAGTGAGTAATATAGAAAGAGGTTGAATCACCCAAAAGGATGAGGGCACCAAGGCGCTAGCGTCTGTTTGGCCGAGCGTTGGTGTGCATCATGAAAGATAAATAAATAAAGTATCTACTAGACCGTATGGTGTGTAATACCAAAGAGAAAGCAAGAAATATATAAAAGAGGCCCAAAACAATAGCCAATTACTAGTTTTCTTGCTTAGGAATCATATGAATAGTAGTGTGTGATTAAGACCTAGAAATATACCCAAGTGCGTGATTTTGTGTCTACAAAGGGAAAGAGAGAGTGCATGCCAAATTACAATTCAACCACCAACCAAAAACAAAAATTTCTACAAAACACAAATGGGAATCGAACAAGGCCATTCCTCTACACCATCGATTTGTAGGATAAAGTATGGTCGTCGTGATGTAATAAATCTAGGTGGTTGAGGGGTTGAGTTCCTTAACTATGATTTTTCCTTGTTGAGCTTGTGTTTGTAATTTTGACCACAAAAAAATCATCAAATCTTGCATTTATTGATACCAAAATGAATCTATCGAGGAAATGGTTCCAATGCCACCATTTTTGTGCAATTTGGATCTCTCGAGGCAAAAGTTATGGCCCCAAAATCAAACCCCGGTTGGTTGAGGTGGAGTTTTGGAGAACGATCGGAATGGGGAATGTTTCATTTGGACCCTCATTCACTGATTTACATTATTTTCCCTTAGTATGGGGTGGGTGGTGATCGGGGAACAATGTGATAATAATTTGGCAACTCAACGGGGTTATCTTCCTACTAAATAGAAGATCGGTGGCCTTAAAGCATCCATTGGGCATGGATTCCATCCTTAAAAACTTGAAAAATTGATCTTTAAACTTGAAATTATCACCCCTAGATCTATATGGACTTAGAGCTGACATGGACCTACTAGAAATTCTCTTGGAAGCTGATTTCTTGGGACTTATGAAGATGACTTGTAAACTATCCCAAAAATCTGAATTTTTTCGAGGAACGAGCATGAAGAAATATGATTTGCTATGATTTTGGGGTTGAAAATAATGCACTTGGAGCTACCCAAAAAAAAAAATCATATCCGTCATGAAACCTACTCTAAACCGGATTGTGCAATAGCAAAAAGGCCATAAAAATATGTACAAACATGGAAAATCATACATGTTCCAAGAGGAAACATGCAAAGTGTGAACAAGCACTTGTTTTGAAATAAACAAACCTAATCTACTCCTCCTTTAACTAAAGGTAAAGGAAGTGAAACAAATCAAGAAATGTTGGGAGAAATAGCTCCCCTTCCTTACAAAATTGGACCATGTGATCAATTTTACAACAAATATGATCATTAATGAGAGTAAAAACTATCTTGAAACTTATTTCCTTTTCATTAACAAATGAAAAGAGTAAAAATACCTCTGTTTGATTTGAATTTTTTTTTTAGAGGTATTTGTGATGATCTTTGGAACTTTGAAGTTCTTCCTCATGCTATAGAGTGAGCATGATCGGTGGAAACTATGTTTTTGGCTCTAGCCTAACTAAGTATTTGATTGGGAACATGTTCTTTTGCAATTGATTGGCCAATCCTTGTGATTTTCCCATATTATTTTTTCGCAACTCCATGAATGGAGCTAGTAGAGGCACATTATTCATCACCATGGATGCTTGAAATTTGATTTGTACCTTGTTTTGATTCTACAAAAACTCTGCCTCCTCCATGGTGATTTTTAATTTGACAATTGGTTTCTCATTCTCTTCCTCATCCTCAAGAAAAAAGTTTGACATGTGAAACTATACCTCTTCAACATGAGAATCAAATCATTCACATTCTCTTCTTCATGGATTTTCTCCAAATCATATTTTTGAAAATAGACAAGGAAATATCATCAATAATTATCATTTATTTCTCTATCTCAGTCCAAATCAAAGCTTAAAAGAGGCTCTTTGTGGTGGAAGATAGATGATGAGAATGCAAAATTGGTAAGCTCAATGGGTTCTTCATCATCAATGAACTCTTCCAAATCTAATAAAACTTTGGCATCTTCATTGCCTCAATTTTAAAAACACTACCTTTGGATCACATATTCTTTGGAGTCCTAAAAAAAATCTGATTTTTTCTCATGCTTCTCTGATTTTCCCTCCTCTGTTTCTAATTTTTGTGAAGACAAATCAACAACCTCTAAGAGCATGGTACAAATCTACACACTACATTCAGAATAAATAGATTTTCCATCTTCTTCTTCTTGCTCATATGAAAATTCAACCTCTCTCTTGTTCTCTTCAATCCAAACATCTATTGTAGGTTTAACTAGTTGTGGGATTTCCTTGGCCTCAAACTTTGAGCTCATATCTTTCATATTTTGCATGAGAACTTTCCTTCTTGGTTTCCCTCCTAGAATGATTTTTGATTGGGTTCATCGCAAAATGGGTTTGGGAATGTGAGAAGAGGGGGTTGGGCTTCTAACTAATTTTGCAAAATGTTGAAATTATGGGGAAGGTACAATGTCTTCTTGTGGAGGATAAGGGATGTAAGGATAAGATTTGAGAAAGCTAGGAACTTGAAGCTTGGGATTTGGTTGAGATGGTTCAGGTTGATAAGGAAGCATCATACACCCACATGGTGGTAGTGAAGGAATACCCCATTGACAATTTTCTTCACATTTTGGTCTAGCAACCTCCAATGCTTATAAATTTCTAATAACTTTAACCATTTGAGTAAATGATTGACTCATTACCTCTAAACTTTGTTAGGGACTAAACCAACTAGGTAGAATACCTCCCATGGACAGGGCTTCTTAAGACTAATTTTAACCACCTTCATCCGACAAGTAGCCCCGATCTACAACATGATTTCCTCCATCCTTTGAATCTTGACCTGTAAATCATCTTCGGATGTGAAATGGTCTCCAAAATCTGTATATCCTTCTTCTTGAACAACGTCATTGTCAGTTAAATAACCATATTCATTTGTAGTTTTATTTGGCTCATAGGAATATACACATTCATCTTGATTTTTCTCATAAAAATGATTTGGAGGTGTGTTGTGATAACTTGAATATGGAGGGACTGATACTACTCTTGAAACCGAGGTTTCTAGTGAGGAAATGAAGTTATGTGTACAACTTCATGGAAAAGAGAAAAAATGGAAGAAAGTAGTCTGTTGATTGAGAAAATGTGTTCTTTGGATCAGTGGAGTCGCCATATGTATTAAGAACTGCCTCCAAAGGATGTATATCACCAAGAACACATCAATCTTGGTGATATAAAGTTGTAAATATCTTCAATCTTGTCCCATCGGGTGTATTAAAACTATTAATGCACAAAAGTAGCAACCTAGGATTTGACCATGACATATCAATACTTTTGGCTAACATGGGGTTATATCCAAGTATGGGACCTTGCATCTTGAGAAAAACCTCCAGAGAATACGAGTTCCTCTACCCATCTAACCTAATTCTAACACTACTCCTATTGCTAAAAATATAACTATTTAAACCTAAACTAGTCATTCACATGGACCAGAGTTAGAGAGATGCATGGAAATGAAATCCTAAGATAAGAAAGAGGTGATAACACTAAGAAAAGGGGGTGAACACTCTCCATGAGGGAAAATTAGAATAAAATGTATAAGGAAAGGTCATATAAGTGTGACACATGCTAAAAATGCTTTTTACCTTCCATTTTACACACAAAACACAACAAAATAAGAAACCGTAAATGGGAAACCCATACATAAGATATCACAACAAATAAAGAGGAAAGAATACAACAAAACACAATCTAGGGAAGATAAATAGCCACGAAACATTATTTGAATTCCAAAGGAGTATACAAAGACCATCTTTAGAGTGATAGAAGGTAAAAACGCATCTACAAAAACCAAATGGAGGTCTCATGTAGCTCACAAAAACTTGGGAAACCATTTTGGCATGGTGTCTTTGCATTCTAAGAGAGTATAACCCTTTACAAATGAGTGATCAACATATATATAGAGAAAGGGGGAGACAAAGAGGAGGGAAAGACAGAGGGTATTCCAAATTCGAATTAAACCACCAACCAAATGTAATAAATCCTTGCAAAACACACATGAGCATCTAACAAGGCCATTCCTCTATACCAACTAATCAAGGAGAAGGTAAGGGCGTCATGATGCAATAAATTTGGGTGGTTGAGGTGTTGGAGTTCGAACCGTGATTTTTCCATGCTAAACTTGTGTTTGTAATTTTAACCCTCAAAATCCATCAAATCCTACATTTCTTGATACCAAAATGAAGCTCTTGAGGAGATAGTTCCAATACCATTTTCATGTAATTTGGAGCTCGATTCAAAATTTATGGCCCAAAATACCAAATGTCATTCTTCCTGCATAGTTTTGGAGAACAGGAAGAATGAAGGAACGCGTTCCATTTGGGCCCTCGTTCACCGATTTAACTGATTTTTGGTTTGTAGACGAGGTGGGTGGTGATTCGGGAATAATGAGAACAAGGGAATGTTTCATGTGGGTTTTTGAGGCCGATATGTTTGATTCCTTTGTGTTTGACAAAGAAGCGAGTGGGTGGAGAACTCTTGGAATGTGGGAACAACTCCCACTATTCCAATGATGCTGACTTAGTTGATATGTAGTGCCCTATCCCCCATGTCGGTAATGACGTCTAATTGGTAAACACGAGGAACAATTGAACTATTCGAAGGTTCCTTAAATGCACGAATTCACCAATGTAAAGCCATTTTCTCCGATTAGACAGATTAAGGGTTTGGGGAACTTTAACAACACTTGAACCATTCTTCTTGTTCATTATAACCTCGAATTAATCAATTTTTTTCCATTTTCTTTGATTTTTTCAAAGTGTAATCGGATTTGTAGAGTATGCGGGAAGCGTATAACCATGGGAACAAAAGAACAGCTTTCATTTTTCCAAAAATGCCTCGGCTTCACATATTCTCATTACAATGTGGCCAAGGTGGAGATGCAGGAACAGTAGGAATTTAGGTATAGTTCCTTGTGTTCCTCCAAAGGCCAAATCTACCCTTTTGGACCTATTTTTACAAAAATTACAAACTCCTCGGATTGTGAGGCTTAGCAAGATGGAGGAAAATCCCAAAACACACGGAAATTGCCCCAAAATTATAAAAATTAAAATTTCTATGATCCATGACAACACCATGACTTGTCAAAACACCCAAAATGGCCTAGGGCTGGTTTTGGATAACAGATAAGTTGATCCAAACTCACATGAGAGGTGAGTTTATTCAAATATACTTATTTTATTTTAAGAAAAGAGTTGAGAAGTTGACTATGGTTATTGTTTTATTACTATGTTCCTTTTTGCATGAGACAATAGTATAGGTAGTTGGTTTTGACTCTATTGCAAACATGTGTATGAGGAAAATTTACATTTTATAGATTCTCGGGAAACATACAAAATATCAATCTACATGGATAAATATGAGTGCTTGGATTTCTTCATATAAGAGGGTTTGTTTTAAATAGGGAAATGTTTGTATACCTCAAGGATTAATATGGGATAATTCAACAAGATAAAATCATAATGAAATATTAGTTGGTCACTTTGGTGTGGACATAATATTGGTGTAACTATGAAAGAGTTGAAATTTTCCTAAGATGACCGTGGAGTTGATATGGATGATAAATTAGAGAAATGTTGACACATGCTAACATTCAAGAAAGGATGTATGAAAGTCTTTTTTTATAAAGTCTATTTTTAGAAGGTACTAAAATATATTTTTAAGATCGAATGGCCAAGATGAGTATTTAGAAAAATATCATCAATCATAGTGATTTCTAAAAGGTTTAGTTTTAGAAAGTCTTGATATCTAATTTTAGTAGGTTTTCAACAACTTTTAGTATTTTTCATTTTTTAGAGTCTTCAGAGCATTTCTAGAGTTTAGGACTAGGAATACATATCTCCTTCAAAGCTTTCCCGTTCTACATCCATTCTCGATTGCAAAGAGATTTGGCATACATTTATGTTATAGAGTTTTATCATTTTGTATACATATTTAATAAAGTTGTTTTACTTTTACAATTACACTTTTATTTCTATAATACAATTCATTGATTCTACAATTTCAACTATTTTATTATGAATGCATTTCCATAACACATTAAACACCACCATTAGTGTGTTGTACACAAAATTCAAAAAATAATTCAGATCGGGAGTAAACTTGTAAAATTTTCTAGCATTCCAAAAAGAAAAATTATAACAAAAGTTTGTATTGCCCATTTCCAATATTATAAATGATATGGGAAGAAATAAATATGGATTTTGTTCTTGGATTGAAAAGAACACATTATGTAAGTGAATATCTATGTTCTTGTGGATAGATTCACAAATATGGCACACTTTACATTGCGTTCAAGAAGACTACTTATAACACATACATTGAAACTTTGTTTTTAAGGAAGTAATGAGGTTACATAGATTACCCAAGGACATTGTTTCAAATAGATATACCCAACTTTTTAATCATTTTTGGAACACTTTGTGTATAAAGTTAGTTATGATGTTGAGTTTTAGTTCATCCCATCAACCACATACTAATATGTAACTAGAGGTAGTGAACAAAAACCTTATAAATTTTATGAGGTGCTTACTAGGAAATATCCCCAAGAATGGAATATGATTCTAGTACAAGATGAGTTTTCTTAAAAACTCGGTCAATAGAAGTGCAACCAAAAATCACATTTCGATTATGTTTAATATAGCTATATGAGTTTCAAAGTTGAGAGATACAATTGATTTGAATAAAAGAATTGTTGTAGTGGAGGATTTTGTTGAGTATATACATGAGATACATAAGCAAGTGAAGGAGAACTTCCATTGAGAAACCATTTGATACAAGAATTATGGAAATTCGCATATGTGTAAGGAACTAGAGTTTTAGGTTAGAGACTTGGTTTTCACTCATTTGATAAAAAGAATATTTGGGTTTCAAAAGATATATATAATAAGCTCAAGTGGAAGCAAAGTTGGGCCATGTATGATTATGAAAATGTTTTTAGTGAATATAACTCCCAAATGGGAATATCTCACCTATCTTCAATGTGGTTTACTTTTACCTTACCATGAGTGATAAGTAATCGATGGGAATGTAAGGTCAAATTCTTCAATTCATATTAAGAACAATAACTACCTCAAAATGTAAGCAAATAGATAGATATGATGATTGATTATAGAATCATTGAGAGAATGAAAGGAAGCAAGCACATAGATTATTTTCCCAAGTGGAATGGAAAAGGACGTTGAAGATGCAACTTATATGAGTGCACTTGAGATTGCTAAGTATGTAAAAACAAGGGAAGAGTTTATGAAAGGGTCATGACTAGGAGCTCATAGATCACTTTACTTATCCATGGTTTATGATGCAAGAACATTTGAGTCCACAAGAAATATTAATGCATCAACCAAAAGCATAATTCAACCTTTATGCATATGTCTTTGAATTTGCCAACATCATTATAAATGTCGAATATGATAAGAACATGTCGAGAAACATCCCCATGAATCTAGCATTCCAAGAACATCATGGGTAGGAGGTTTCAATCATTTTAGTAGGATCAAATCGACCTTTTAAGTAGATAATGAAACCCAACAAAGTGTAAAAAGGAAACTATTTCAAAATCGCAAGTCTTCATGAAACAACTATGTAACCATCGGTCCATAAAGTGGTGGCAATTCCCATATGCAAATAAAATTAAAGTACCCATAATGTTGAATTGTTAGTTATTGAAAACTTTTAAGATGCTTTGGAGTTTGAAGAGGCATTTCATGTTGTTATAAATGTTTACAAAGATTTAAATTAATAAATTGGAGGTAGCTTCAATTGGAAAAGAGATCTAAGAGAAGAGAGAGAGAAAGAAGCTAGCTAAGTTCTAATTAGAAGAGCATATATGTCCTAAAATACCAAAGAGAATAAAATCAAGTACAATTGAAGTACAATGAGTGTTATAGTCATCTTCAAACTATAATTAAATAAAGTAAAATTTGTGTCTAATCTCTATAACACACATTGATAAATGCAATAACTACTAAATTTATAATCTAATTATGTTGTACCCCAATATATGTCCACTAGAATGTGTTGAGTCTAAGTTATAAGGAAAAACATCCCTTCATTAAATGCCCTCTAACTCATCACGCATCACTTATTCATCATAAATGAGTGTATACTTAAGTTCCATTATGTTATTATAACTTACAAGATTAATGTAATTGTATTTGAATGTGACAATAATGGACACCAAAGCCATCAAAGTTAAAAGTGTAAAATGAATATATCTTTCTTCCTTCCACTTTCATATAACTCAATTCGCATTTATTATCAATCATGATAGTGGAGTGCACAAGAACCAAATACAAGATTAATGTAATTATATTTTAATGTGATAGTAATGAACACCAAAACCATCAAAATTAAAAGTGTAAAATGAATATATCTTTCTTCCTTCCACTTTCATATAACTCAATTCGCATTCATTATCAATTATAATAGTGGAGTGCACAAGAACCAAATGAAAAGTTAGTGGAATAAAATCGAAAGGACTTAGTTTTGATTCTAAAGAGATTTTTACATAATAATGGGAAGTTTGAAAAAAAAATAATTTAATATTAGGATTAAAAATTTGAGTCCAATGTTTATTTCTATTGAACAAGTATGTTTCTTTTTCAATAAAAAAAGTGCATTTTCTTATCCTTCGTAATCGAGTAAATAAAAGGTGGCCCTCATTGATGTTTAAAGGTGGCCCCAAAAAAAAAAAAAAACAATTGCTTCGACGGAAAAATTTATTTAAAGTTGAGATAGGAATGTGTAAAATTCCACCATATTTTTAATTTTCACTATTACAAAATTATTGTCAAAGTTTTAGTGCTCCTTATAATTATGAGACGTGAGAAAATGAGGCTATGGGCTTTTCTAAAATTTTAATATATTTTGGAAGGCTTATGAGTATTATCTTGAAAGCTTTAAGAGGTTTAGATATTTCTCAAATAGACATGATTTTAAAGGTTTTGACTTGCTTGGTTATCAATGACTTTAAATTTAAGAGTTTTTCAATTTTTTTGGCATGTTAGATAAGTTTGTTCGTTGGACTTTATTTTTAATGAGGTGGTAATATAATTATTTGAGGCCATAACTTTTGAATTGGGAAGTTGATTGTGTCATTTTTTGAAAACAAAGATCTTGAAAAGTTTAGTCATGTCATAACTTTCCTTAGTTGGTAATATTCTATTTCGATAATTTTTTTGACGCTAAAATCCATAATTTAAAAGACGATTTATTTTTTTAATATTTTTATGATTTTAAAAAATCAACAATCTTGTATCCGGAGTCAAACTTGAGTGAACTTTGGTTCTGGGATTAATTAAAGCATGTATAGAATAAGAGATAATTACGACGCACACTCGAACTTGCATATAAATGTTACTAAAAATAGCATCTCGCTAAAATAACAATTTTAGTTCGGTCTAGTGAGCTTTAGTTATTTTTTTCTTTAATTAGATTTAAGGTTACTTTTCGCTTTAATTATATTTTGAGTGAGTTTATTTAAGAACTCTTATGTAATGTTTATGAATCAATGAATTGGAGGATTGTCTTTATTGTCTAATTGTATTTGCATGGTTCATTGTTTATTATTTTTACTTTCCCGCAATTTGGGACTCGTCACTTACCTTTTGGCCATGTAGGATTTCAAATATCTTCTTGTGCATAGACATGAGAAAGAACTTATTTGAGGCATTATTCTCCCTAACAAAAAATTGATATTAGCAATGACCATTATTTCCAATGAATCAACATAAAATTAAGCTATATTATGTGAACATGTCTCTTGCACTACCACCTTCTTCAAAGCTTCGGGTTATAACTTGTAATGAATGAAAACCCGAATGTTATCAATAGAGTATGATTTCAAGTCGTATTGCCTAAGAATTTCTAATGGAAGTGGATTGCAAAGGGATATACATTCAAATTTCTAGGCATCTTTTTTCTTTTGAAATCTCCCCATTTATCTTATGACAATATGCTATGGAACATATCAAAAATAAAATCACTTACTGGATTTCCAAGAATTTGTCTTTGGTTAGCAAATAATAGAACTACTCAAGCTCTTGGCCACGACTCATGTCTACTACAAGTTATGTTGAAATCCATATAAATCTAGTTATGATAAAATGACCAAGATACTTCAAGATTTTATGTGGGTTAACACCAAGAAAACTTTTGAATTTCATATATTGTCTTTGAATATTTGTTATCTTTATTGAGATAAGGGAGGTATGGGAATCATTGATGTTCATAAAAAAATTATTGCCTTGTTCCTACCTTTGGATTGTTCAAGTTATTAAGGGCTCGGAAGCATGGAAAATTATCATTAAACATTGCACTTTTGTAGGATCTCCCTATGGAAAATAAAGATAAAATAACATTACCTCTTCCTCACTCAAGACCGAGGGCTCATCTTTTTCTTGAATTTTATGTAAACATTTAAATAAGTAATTCCTTTTACCATCTAGTTTTGTTAATGGGTTAGGTTGGGTCTTTATTTCAACAATCACAATTTTTATTGTCATCTATAGAAACCTTCCACTTGTTGAAGCTTTAGGTATCAATTTTAGAATTTGTTTGCTCTAAATTTAAAGAATTTATGATTATTGATACATTTTCCTCACGGAATTCCAAATATGCAATGGCCTCTTTCAGAGCATCAAACCTCCAATTTATGGTGTGGGACCAAATGGGAGACAAGTTCTCTAAGGCAGATGATAAAACATTTGAGTTTACCGAGGCATGAGAATCAAAATTAGTCATTTCTTTCACCAAAGGGAGATTATCTTCCCAAAGGACCTTCTATTTCTTGATCTCTACCTTAGTTTTCTTGATTTTCAACTCTGTGGTCAAGAGGAATGTGAACAAAGAGATAATCTTGGGAAGAGAGCATTCCCTTTTTCCATGATCATGCTTACCCATTGGTCACATGCCCTTCCTTGCATTGTGAATGCTTGAGCTTGTTTGAGGGATTGAGGATCAAAGCTGCAAATGGGAGAGATTGATTCAATCGGAGGCAAGGATGATGAATCGGGTTCAAGAAATGATTGCACATATGAAGACAAATTCCTCACATGCTCCTCCAATTGATCAATGGTTTGCTTGTATTCCTCATTCCGTGAAAGGATCTGAGATGAAGACTCCTTGAACAAGTGAGCATCACCTTCATGAGTGGCTTGCCCCAAAGATACTCTTGTCATTTCATAGTCATTGGGTGTCATTTCCTCCATAGGTTTTATGACCTTCGGATGTGTAACCTCTACAAACTAAGCTCCTGGAAGCCTCGGTGAAGAACCTAGAGGTTGTCTGTGTTTTCCTACTTCTCTTGGTCTTGATATACTTCGAGATGGCCTCGAAGTTGGGTGACATTGGTGTTTCATTTTTTTGACTCCTCTCCAAGAAAATATTTGATCCATGAGAAGGGCTCGAAAGGAGCAGAAAGGATATTGGACACCTCGGTGCTTGGTAGGAAACCAAAGCATGACTAGGATTGGCTAGTTCAACGACCTCTACAAAAATAATTAGATCCATTAGATGCTCAAGGGACTACAAAGGATCTATCTCTCCTTGTTCATGTTTCTCAACAAAGTTTCTCCTCGACTTTGGATCTCTTGTACACCCCCACTGAGGGATATGTTTCTTCAACTTCTGCAAGTTTCCTCTTTCTAGATTGAGATGATCCTACACCTTCATTGGATGCTTTGTGAGATGCAGAGAGAGAAGATTTCCTGGGAAAGGTACTTATTATATCATTTCAATGCAAGCTTCCCTCCTCTTTTTATACCACTTTTTGACCTTTAGATCACATGCATTGTTCTCTCTTTAATGTCTCTATACTCAATGATATGCCATGGGATGGGAGAAGGAGGTGAAGATTGCATTGCTTCATACTCTTGGATCAAAAATCTCTAAATCATCATCAGGAACACTTTGATCAAACCAATCAAATCAGAAAGATCTCATTTGTTTAACTCATATCCTCATGTAGTCCATTTTCTTGACTTCCCGATCATCAAAGCACAATTGACCCAAAAGTCTTCAACTCTGAGGAATGCGGTGCAAGTCGGGTATCACAAAGGATTCATGGTCTATTCTGATATCAAAGTTGGCCCTAGCCACATAGGAGTGCATGTTGAAGGAAATAATTGAGGTCTCAATGTTTGAAGCATCAACCACATTCTTACATGAATAAATTCCCAAGGATATGAGAAAGAAGACACTTTTTCTTCACATCCTTCCATTTGATATGATCTTGATCTAGTTGCATGCACAACTCGATCAGAGAATCTTGTGGCTTGGGTACCTCAGAAACCGAAGAGGGGAAAGGTCAAATCCACTCACCCTGAGGTAAGTGAATGTGGAGAACTATGTGAATAACCCCCCATACCTTGTGATCACTTCCACTACTTTAGGTGAATTCTCCATTCTATATCTCCTTCAAGCAACTGGTGAGGTACATAATGAATGCATCATTCACCCTTGTGAAATGTGAGTTGCTCTCCCGAAAGTGAGCTATCGGTAATTTTCAAATGTGGGGGCCTTCGAGAGACATTTTGTACAAGATAAAGACCATGGAAGGGCCTTTTGTATGTGAGAGCATACACCAAGTAAGAGGTCATGGCCTCTTAGTGATGAAAATCGTCTTCAGCTTGTCTGTGAATGTTTTCGTTGATTATTTGACCCCAATAAATCATATGATCTCCTTCAATTACCACCAACAATAAAACCCACTAAAAAACAAACATTATATTGACATGTTTCAAAGTTAGTGAGGCACCAACCCCAAAAGGAGCACCAAACCCTAACTTAGTGAAACACCCACTCCACAAGGAGGCTACAACCCCCTAAGATGACTAAGCACCAACCCAAATACATGAATATGATGATATCTAAATTTATTTCTGCCACAACTGATGGAGATCTCTAATTCATCTCATACAATCTTCTTCAAATCATCATTCCTCTATCTCACTCTTTCTTATTCTTTCTTAAATTGTTTTAACTCTAAACCCTTAGATGAATGCTCCCAATCAGTCTTCAATATATCATACACATCATCAGCTCTAAAATCATTCATTATAATCTCATTCAAATCCTTAGGCTGGTCACACTTTTCCATCTCACAAGACTAGTTCAAATTTGAACTCTACACTCACTTTTATATGCATTTCATTTCACCAACACGAAGGAGGTTGGTTCTAATCCTTTATCACAACCAATGAAACTTAATATCATCTCAAAAAAATCATAAAAACGTTCACATATGACCCATATAGGTTGGTCATTCCCAAAACCACTCATCTTACACCAAACAAGCTCAAAACCCCATCACTAGGATGAGCTAAAACCACAAATGAAAAAATCATGATTATTCAAGCTCCCAAATTCATAAAAAATGTGTAATATAACATATAACCATCATCCATGGTTTCACATTTTCTTGGACCAATCAAATAATTCATAACATGAGCCAAAAGGCTCATATCCTTCACCAAACAATTGTTTCCAAAGACCATGTCTTCACCTTTGGGCATCAAGAACACTCAAAATCAACTAAAATATGGCATGTGACCGCTCTATGTAATCCTCAGGACCTTTAAATAACATCCATGTAATTTATATCTCATGAAACATCTATTTTTTTAAACCACATCTAGTTTCCTCTTCTCCAAATCATGATGCCTTAAACCAGTTTTGCAAACTTAGCTATTTTTCACCCTTTCTCGCCACATTCAAGACCTCCAAATGCCTTAAATATGAACAAAATTCATCCCTCTTCACTTTCTAGGTGATATAAAGCTTCAACTAATCCATCTCATGCTTTAATGAACTCAATCTTTCAGCAAAAGCAATTCAGTCTTGGAAAACACAAAAACTTCTTCTCTACAAATCGACACGAATGACAAATCCAATAAATTCATCAATACACAAACCTTATATCAATGGAAATATATTTTAATCCTATTTCTATAACATATTATAAATCCTTACAACTCTAAGTGGAAGGCCTTCAACCAATCCATCTTTGCATATTGCCCGAAACTGCCCCAAAACTTCCCTTTGACTAGTCTTCACAAATAGGGCACACTTTGCATTTTATATGCATTACCATGACCTAAAAATACCATGGAAATCAGTAAAAAATCACATGATAAAATCAATGTCCATTTATTTTATAACTCCTTTGGACAACCTTGTCCCAAATTGAACTTCTTCAGAAACAGGCATGTTTGAGTGGGGTCCACTCATCACCACATCCACTACCATACCTTTCTGGAAACCTGGAGGAGTTATCTACATCATCCATGCACTATAAATAAATTATGAACACTTAGGATCAATTTCTCTCCTACCTCTTTCTAGGTAGGGTTTCAAGCAAACAAAAAGTTGTTTACCTTCTTAACATTCGTTCATAAAAATGTGACAATGAAATGACATCATTATTTTTGTGAAAACTTCTAGAATAAATGTAGAAACATAATTTAAATCCATAAGGTCCCATGCAAAGCACACAATTCAGGGTGAGCATCGAAGGTCCACTTTTGCTTTAAAAACACACTATAACTTACCCAGTTTTTCCAAAACTTGCATATCTTGCAATTCCCATTTCGAATAACCTAAAAAATTTCATGAAGCATCATGACAACATCCTATAACTATCTATAATCACCATATATCTCAAATATTCCTTTAACTCTATATCCATTAATACTTACCTATGCTAACATGTTTATTTCTCATTTTTGCTTGCCAAGGACCCCGAAACTCATCACACACCTCATCTACACTATCACCGCATCGCTACCATGCTCCAAAAAGACTGATCAGATCCAAAACACATTACTCCAACTCATTTTGCATGCACCATGGTTAGGAATAAGCGTGGAATGACCTGACTCAACCATGACAAACCATGAATTGACCATGTTAACCTTTACGCAGACCCTTAAACACTTGTAACATACCTCATGGACCATGAATGACCTCATGACACTCTCCTACCAACTTAGGAGGACTCAAACCGTGACTCGCCTACTAAACCAAGCACCAGACACCATATACCTTCACCAAAACCTCGTCACTACCAATCAACCTTCATGTTTGACCGACTAACACCTCATGGAAAATCATATAACACCATGACACCATTTGCCATCAATAAACTTGACATCCATGACAACACTAACACACAAGTGGCCAACATCCACAAATCATATAAGATTTACACATCCACTCTCCTATATGTACATCCATATTTGTGAGAAATTCTAAGCAATGTATTTGGAAAAATCTTGGTTTTGTTGTTTATTGAGTTATTTGTATACTTTCATATTTTTGTTAGTTATTTAATTTTTTGCAACTATGTATGCACATGTTTTTCATCGAAATCCTTACGGATACTTTGATATGGTATCGAGAGATGGCTTAAGAAAACATGTGCTCATTTTCAGTATATTTGTAGATTTTAATTCCTCATCTAAGCAACTAACAAATTTGTGTCAAAGTGTTTTGACTCTAAGGCCATTTTCATGAAATTAGGTTACACCATTGGATCTAAAAGGTGGAAAAACCATAGGATTGATTGTAAACTCATTCATATTTTAAGACAATAGATTTTAAAAATAAAAAATAAAAATTGTTGTAGTGTGATTTGGCGTGCCTCGGTTTTATACTAGTTGTTTGTGACATTAGAAAACTCTTTCTAGGTTTTTTCTAAAAAAATTTGGGTAGTGATTTTTTTGAAGGTTTCACCACAAGGTTGTTTTTTCTATTTTAAAGAGCTCATCTTCCTATTCACAATGAGGTTTGCATTTTTGGTTGCATGGGGTAAGTGCACCAATCAAAGCGTAAAAGCGGACATAAATGTGAAATCGGGAAAAATGTGTACGCATTTTTAAATAACACATACACGTTATAGTTTTCTTGGTTTGGTATTTCCTAAGCCTAAAATGTGCACATATTATAACGCGTACGCATTTTTAGTGTAAGAAAATGTGTACACATTTTGAGTTGTTTGGAGTTTGGAAGGGTCCAAAGGATCGTATTTACTAAAATAAATGTTAAGTATAAGAAATTTCTTATACTTTAAATGTATTTTAGTAAATATAAGAAGTTAGGGTAACTTTACACCTAATAGAAGTGGTCCCGTAGCTCTGACATTCATAATCTAGAAGATAGTTTTTCAAAATCTAATATGGTCAGTACTTACTCATTTTCAAGATTTCAGCAAAGGACCTAAAACTTTCAGGGCATATATATTGTAGTCGGTCTTTGTTTTGGGAAAGCATATAGTCGTTTTGTAGGTTTTTTACCTTCTGGATTAGATTTTGGCCCTACCACTACTTGAATTAGTACCAATTTTAAAATTTGGTCCATAATTCACTTTAGTGACCATGAATCAACTCTATGATGTTTGTCTACTTCTTACTAAAATGAGATCCTCACTTTGTAGATAGAGGATTGCTCCCTGAATGGGATTCTTGTCCTATGGCCAAAATGAGGTGATTATAATGTGCCTCCTCCTTAAGGTGTGATCACACTACTAGGTGTTGAATGAGTTTTTACGAATAGTACTAAGTGAATTGCATCAAGTGAACTCAGATGATTTCTCATTCTTAGAAACAGGGTGCTCCATATAAAGATCATCCCCTCACCTTTCATGGCTCTAAAATCATCCTTTCATGGAATCAAATTCATGATTCTTATGTATTTTTTGACTCATATGTTTCTCATGTAGACAGAGACGATGCCTTAATACTTCACACATGATGGTCTTGGATACCTCGGTGGCATGACTAGCTCATTTTAGCTTGTTCTTTGGAGAGATTTGGGTACAATGACAGAGTTAGGATATGATGATCATTAAGTCACTCCTTGAGATCCACATTTCACCTTTGAACATGATGACTCCTTCATAATTCAATTTATTGACCAAGATGACACCTGGGTGTAAGCATGCTTATGGTACATGGACACCTTTTTCTCAAGTTGCTCCTCATGGAAATGGGTTTCCTCCTCCAGATAGGGGATGAATCCTTGAATGAAATTTGAGGATGAGTTACATGTTCTTGACCTCCATACTTCACTGAAACACTACAAATCACATTTTACGATCAATGAAACTATTCTAAAAATCTAATTTTTCCCGCAACTCAAAATTTAGGTCCTATTTCATTTTGAACTGGGATGGGCAACTGTAGAGTTTTATAGTACCTAAAGAAACATTTAAGCCTTGAATAAATGTTGATTATTCCACCTTATATATTATTCTAATAGCCTTCCAATGCCTATTTTTTTCATCCTAACTCTTTCCATAACTCCTAGAATCATCCAAAGAAGTCATCTTTCATCGTTTTAGCTTTCATTCCCGCACTTGAAAACCTGGTCTTAAATAAATTGCTCCTAAATGAGATTTTATTTCCTAAAATTTCCTAAATTTACTTAGAAATCTTCAATTCTCTCTAAAATCACCCTCATATGCTTTATATTTTCTCTAAAAACTTCCTAAGGGTGTTCAATTAGCTACAGAATGGCCAAAATGGCCTTTTTAGGCCTTTGGAGGAAGTAGTCTCTCATCAAAACTAAATGAGTTGATCAATCACCTTCTAGACACTATTCCCTACACACTGAAACACACTAAATGATCTTATTAGGAATTTCCTTTTATCTAGGGTAAAGGTTGAACTTATGACAAAGCTAGCCAAATGATACAAAGTACCCTGTAATCCTCTTTATATAACTTCAACTCAAAATACAACTTCCCCAATTCAACTTTCTCTTTTTCCCTTGTTTCAAGTAGGTCTAGTTAGGGTTTGAAAGAAAAATTAATGGTTTAATATATTACCATATGTTTCATTCTTACATCCACCTTTCAACACACCCATAAATCTTACGCAAGCACACCTCAATGCTTCATTACTCATTTATCCATCATCTTGCTAGATTTTCAGCTTTTTACTTTTTAAGATTCCTTGTTTTCTCAAGCTCTAAACAATCTTCTCAAATTTTTTTCACCTTCACCTTGAATTTTAATCAATATTCTTTTCACTCATCTCATTATGCTTACCCTCTCCTAATCACTAATGCAAATCACTCAACTCTTCCTCTTTCACTTAAGGCTTTTCATACAAACCCTTACTCTCTCTAGGCTTCTTTATGGAACTATGCAGACAATCAATAGGTCTTCTTGATTAAATTTGTATAAGGATTTTCCCTTGTTCCTCAAGGATTCAAAACATTCTAACACCACTCCCTCAATGATAGATACAACTTCCTTATGATTTTATTTCCTAAGACAACTATTTCTCAAGGTTGGTCTTGATAGTCACAAGAAATAAGCATGATTATACATTGCTCCCTTTACCTACTAACCACTCAATACTCTTTCTTTATGCCCTAATTTTATGAGTCCTTAATTCCCTTAGGCCTTCCTCTAACTTATCATAGGCTCCACCAACTACAAACAAATGGAATAAATATTATTTTTCTAAAAGTACATCTTTCCTAGCCCTCAAACTAGGCATTAACATTGTTATAGATCGTATTCGCACATTATTTTTCTTTTATTATTATTCTAACATGTACTAGGGATTTTAAAACTCTTATTCTTCTTATTACCTTCCTCCACACTTATTAAGGAATATACGATGCATAATTATTAACTTTTACAAGTAATTTTCTACTCTATGCCTTTAAGACTGGCACACACAGCTAGGATTGTGTTCACTCAAATTTATTATAAGAAATCCTCCTTTAGATGGCATATTACATTTTCTTGACTTTTGCAACACCGATTCCTTATGATCAATTCCCCAAAATGACTCAAGGATTCCATTGAATCATTATGTCCATGCTACATACTACTAAACTTCTAAAACATGGTATAGTCTGGTCTGAGTAAGTCTTTCTATCTATTTTCCATTCCCTGGACATTGTGAGGGTTCCATGAATCCTTGAACACCATTATAGATAAGAAGACAATCCAAAACAAGATATTTACACGTGAAAATTCTTTACAAAATAGTCTCTAACATCCAAATCTGATATCTCGATCCGAGAGGACTGTGTCACTTAACACCTAAGACTATAACATACCTAAAGCTAGTTCAAATATTCAAATTATACATTTGGAGGGAAACTCCCTATTCTTTCTTGTGGATTCCAAATGGACTAGTACAAGCTATGACCATCTCAAGTGGACCCAAGATACCCCTAGTCACCTAAGAAATCCAAATTTGATTATTAACAAGATGTTCCTTCATCACCAAAGGAAGGATGCACAGTGACTTAGAAGCCTTATTTTCAATTAAGGGCTTATTTTTCATACTTAAAAATTTTCAATTTCCATGCTAGTTATTTTGGCCATTCTAGTGGTTAACTGAAAATAGGATATATTGGGGTAGTTAATCAAATCTAAAACGAAATGTAAATGCAAAGTAAACAAATATAGAAATGACCCAAAACACTATAAAAGTAAAAAAGCTAAACCATAAAGTGCAAGGAGAGTTAGAATGAACTTAGTTGATTAGAGAAGCTCATTGGAATGTGTCACGAAGTGACCAGAGAAATAGAAAGTAGGAACAAATGTGCAAAGGCCCTTAAAAGGATGGATCCGAGCTATATAGCTGGACTAGAGTGCCTAGAGAGGGATTGGGGTGCCTGGGGGCACTTTGGTCTGCTGAATGGGCACCTGGTCTTTGCAAAAGATCCCAAACCGAGTTTCACAAGTCCGGCAAGTGATCGAAACCCTCATTATGTGTCGCATCATATTTTTTGTACTACTCTAGATGTCACTAATAATCCAAGATGATGAAAAGACACGGAAGATACCACAAGAAGTATCAAAACCTGAAAAAAAAAAAAAAGAATGTAAATGAATGGGTCGATCGACCTCGGTTGCCACAACAGTGGGCTTACTAACTAAGCATTGCACTACATTTCGGACCCAAATGTAGTTCTTGTGTGTGTGTGTGTGTGCATAATTTTCCCTAGGTGCTCTTGTGTCAGTCACACTTTGTGAAGTAGCAAGTAATAACTAGATGTAGAAAATGTAATAGTAACTATTTATGAAATAGAATAGAATCTCTCCCCATATGCTTGTGTGATGCAGATGAACCAGCTTTGTCCTTGTGATGGAGCTAATGGATGCAAATGATCTCCAAATAGATGCAACTCTAGATGGATGATAGTAGTGGATGGTGCTTGGTCCCTAATTAGGGTCTCATAACTTTATATTTATAGGGTTATCTTGATCTAATTTCGTAATTAACTCCAAAATGGTGACCACCAAAAAGGTAAAGATCTCAAATGGCTGTAAAGAGCCCAAAAAGTGGCAGCGGAAGTGTGAAAAGGATTGGGACACCCATGGGCACCCCAAGACTAACCTAGGTGCCCCATTTAAAGCTAAAATAACACAAAGTGACGAAAGCTGATTGGGCATGTGGGTGTAAGAGGTCGGGAATGATGAAATAAAGTTAAAAAAGATGGCCAAAATACATGGATTAATTAGTAATTTCTTCACTCAAGAACCTTCTAAATAGTAGTATGAGATTGGGATTAAATAATATCTAAAGTTCATGATTTTGTGACTACATTTTGCCTCCACTTTATGTTGGTGAACGGAAATCTCGGTAACATAAATTAGATAGATATGTGTACCTGATGTCCGATTGTAGTAGAAAACACATTGATGGACTAGACAAAGCATGGAATGATAAAACGATGGTGGAGAGTGGAAACTAAAGATGAAAATGTGCAAAAAAGTGATGAGATTAAACTTAGGGTGGAGATGCATGTGTAGTTACTTATGTATGTGATGTACATGCATGGTTAATATGGTGTGTGTCACCCCAAAAAAATGTTGACATTGTTTTTGTTGATATTGGTTTTATTGCCCTATTTGACTATTTATTTCTCATATGGCTGGACTGCAAGGAGAAAATGATCAAGTATTCAAATATGTATTTATATATGTGTAAAACCACAATGTAAAAAGCACATGCATATGTATGTAAATGTAAATACGTAAATTAAAGAGTGTAAACGGAACATGTGCACTGATCCATGCCGAGAAAGAGAGTGTAGAATGATATCTTGTAGTGTGAGTTTTTGGGTGATCTCACGCCACCCCTGGCCGAAGAAGTGTAGGGAGAAAGCTGCAATATTATCCTACATGTAACTACTTCCCTGAATGTGTGTGAAGTTATCTCTATACGTCCTAATTTTTGGGTGATCTCGATGCCATTGGACGAAGTAGTGTAGGAGGCACACCCACCGTAACCTCCAAGCCCTGTAAATGCTTCTTAGAATGTTAAGGACACCATGTCCCGTGTAAAATTAGTTGTGTATGGGGTTCGTATATTGGTTTGAACCCACTCCTTATATGTAACCCACAATGCCAAGGGTGAAAAGTGCACTAAACTGAACCAGTGTAAATGTGTTGTGTTAGTATGTAAAACCCCAACCGATGTCCCCCTCTTCGGGGGCGCACATGTGTATCGTTAATAGGATAATGCGCCCAAAAAGATGAACAAATGCATAAACTTTGAAACTATTCCCTATAGGGGAAGGGAATGCAATTGAAAGAAACCAAGGCACGCACAAATAAAAGGCTAGCCAAAACAAGTGTCAGTATGAACAAGCATGCATATAGAAAAATGTGTATAAGCTATGTTAGTGGTAAGCTACCATGCAAAGTAATGTAAACATGCAAGAAGACAAGTAAGCCGCACAAAGCGGGATGCAAACATGGGACATCACTCACAATGTCACAAGACATGCAAGGCCATAATTTTCGCATACAAAAAACAAGTGTGCACACCAAACATAGGGAAAGGCCCGCAAACAAGAGCAAACAATAGATAAGTAATGTAACAAACAAGTATGGAAGCAAATATCCTTGCATAACAAATGTTGCACATGAAGCACCCGTTAGCATGTTAGAAAGATAACTAGTATGTAAAAAGTGTGTAGAACTAAGTCATGTAAAGTGCTAAGCAAAAATGAAGCAATAACATTTGTGAGAGATGAATGTGGATTCCCCAATGACCAAAGTGTAGGAAGGGTAGAATTCAAGAATCCATGTTGCATGTAAGAGACCTATATCTGCGATGACAACTAGAAAAAGATGTAAATGTGCAAGTGTGGCTGATATAGATAAATGACATACTAATAATCTAACTTGCATGTGTAACAAAGCGACCATGAACAAGAAAAATTATGCAAGGGTAAAAACAACCATAAAATGCAATATGATGTCGATGGATGGAATGTAATGCAAAATGGAGTGATAGGAGTCGCGTTCCCCAAGTGAATGGAAATGTATGCAGTGATGTTCATTTTTTCCCCCTCAATGATCAATAATGAACCGTAAACATAAATGATTAACTAAAATAAGAAAATATTATATATTCTAAGTTAATCTAAACTAGTAACAATAATGGAATAACTGATATGAAATGAAATATAGATGCTAACTAATTTTATTTGATATTTAAATGAAATGAAATAATTGAAATAGGAGGGATAAGATACTAACCTGAAAATGACTTACCTCATTGTGATTCTGGACTGAACAGGATGATGTGTGGACGGAGAAAATTATGATGGTAAGGCCCAAAAAATGGTAGCAAATGAAGATTTGACCGGATCGGGGTGCCTAAAAGAGGATCATGGCACCTATGGACGCCTAGTCTGCAAATGTGAGATGGGCACTCTAGTCTATAGAATAGCTCAGGATTTGAATCTTAGAGTGTCGTTATATTTTTACAATGTCTCGATCCTTGTCCCATGATTGTGAGAACTTCACTTATATCGATGTGAACCTGTAATGAATATTTACCTACAAAACCCCATACAACACATCTAATTCCTAAAAATGAAATATGCATATGAAGGGGTTGGACTGACTTTAGTTGTCACAATGGTGGACTTACAACTAAGTGATGCACTACATTCCAGACCCAATGTAGTTTTGTGTGCTTATGTGTGCAATTGTGTGTCTAGGGTGCCCTAGCGTCAAAGACGCAAAGATTGGGGGCAATAGCTAGATGTAAAATGAAAATGGTGGATGGAATAGAATGAATACAACCCTTCCTATGCAATGTGTGTGATGCAATGATGCCTAAATGCAGTCCCTTTCCTTAGTAGATAGCTAGCCCTTGATAGTAGATATTTCACTCATAAGACAAGTAAGTATGTTATGTTTATATAGGGATATCTTGCTCAAATTTCGACACTAATGACCCAACATGTCAACTAGTACATAGGGGAATGAGAGGTTAAATTATAAAGACCAACCTCGAAACTCTAAATTAGACGCAAGTGATTTTGGGACCAAGGCACCTAAAATTATGGACCGGGGCACCCACGGGCGCCCCAGTACTACCCTAGGTGCCCTAGTCAAAGATTAGAGATGACAAATGACCAAATAACGACACATGAGACTCCCTGAGAGATGACCGTAACTATATAAACAAATCGACGACTATGCAATACCAATGGCGATGATGACCAACTAGCGGCAACATGACTAGGGTACGAGCCATTAGTGAATACTTTTCTTATACGAGATCCATATATAAAATAACATATTTGGCAGTATAAATGTAATAGCAAGTGCATGATTTTGTGAATACATTTGACCCCACTTTATGTTGTGAGCGGAAATCTTGGTAACATAAAGTAGATAGAGATGTGTGCCTAAGAGAAACTCCAGAGAATCCCATGTTGTAGTAGAACACACGAGATCTAGTAGTAAAAGCATGCTAAAAGAACTATAAAGCGTGTTGAACTATGGATCGGAAAATTGATCCATACAATGTAACGAAAAGTGTATTATTATGATGAAGTGCACTAAACGAGAGTGATGATTGTAATGTATGATGATTTTGAATTTGTATAATAACGATAAGATGGGGAAGGGAATGATCAGTTCCCAACCCGAACGTGTGTATAAAAATAAATGACCAGAGGATTTGAGTGTCCTACCACCAGAGGAAGAGTGTAGGGAGAAAATTTTGTTATTATCCAATCTCTAACTACATCCTCAAGATCTAGCCATTGCAGACGGACTCAGATCAAGTATTTTTGCTTTTTGGATTCAAATAATTTCAATCAAATAGTTGACCCATATAGGAGTGTTATAGGAAGATCACTCTTTCCCCCACTCCATGGGTGTCACCGCAATGTGATGGATTCCAAGTTAGGTCATCTGGAAGCAAGCACAAAATGATGGCTTCCAAGTTAGGTCATCTGGAAGCAAACGCAAAATGTAGAATAGTTTCCCAAGTTAGGTCATCTAGGAAAGAAATGGATGAAATCTCCCAAGTTAGGTCATCTAGGAGGTCACACGTAACTCCCAAGTTAGGTCATCTGGGAGGTCAATTATGTTATATTGTATTGATTGATTTGATTTATTACTCATAGAGATATTTTACACTAGTTGCCCCCAAGTTAGGTCATTAGGGGGATCGATAGAAATTGGTGAATGATCACATGGAAAAATTTTAATTCTTGTTTCCACCAAGTTAGGTCATTAGGGGAAGTGATGAAATTTCACATAGAAAATTTGTATATTTGTTGCCCCAAGTTAGGTCATTAGGGGGAGTCGATGGTGAAATGTCGCATAGTGTGTTAGTAAATGTTTGAAAATGATGAGTTAGTAGTGTTGATTAATCACATGGTAATGTAAGGGTAATTATAGGATGGCACCAATGATATGCCCCCCTTTTGGTGAAAGGGGAAGGGATGATAAGAACAAACGCTAAGATAAAAGTAAGCACGAAATAGATAGAAAGTGATAGAAATTACAAAGACGTGTATGAAGTAGATTAAAGACAAATTCAAGTAGATATAATTCATGGGTAATGTGTATCTTACAGTGGTAGGAATAATTCTAAAAAAATACCACAAACGGGGTACAAATCGGAGTAGAAACGCTCAAGATATGACAAAAATAGTGTGGTGTGTATTAGTTGCATGAATAAGCGTGAAATAATGACTATAGTAAAGTAGGTGAAAAAGTAACTATAAGTAGTGAAGTGAAAAAGTGTTTAGTCACTTCATTTTTGTTTGCATGATTGTGATATTAAACGCAAAGTGAGCGAAAATTCTGCAAGTGAGAATAGCATGTCCTAGTTTGTTTGAGAGGGTGGCGGTTGTCGTAGCGTCACACATGATTATGGAGTTGGTAAGTGTAATTTTTTAAAAAAAATGTATCGTGTAGTAATCATTTTTATTGAATTTTTAAAAATTTGAGAATTTTGATTTTCTCGTCATTTTAGATCCGGGCAACAAAGTGATGAGGGTGCTAGTGACCCTTGGGACAAGAGCTCCCGGATCTAGGCACTAGTGTCTTGCACCTAGGTGCCCCATTTCGCATCTAGGCGTCATGGTCCCGAAAGTGTGTGTGGCCTAGAATGGTGAAAATTAGATGTGTAATGTATAGTAATGTGATAAATGAGTGTGTTTGGATTTGTGTAGTGTTCTAATGTTGTGTTTGTTGTCATTTTGTGGTGTGCAGAGGGATATTCACTCAAGGGAGTTCCGTAATGGGCATCACGTGAGCACTTTTCTTCGGCATGTTAGATGATGAGTGGGATGTGATGGATCGTGTCGGCCATTGCGGAACATAGCATAGATGGGGGATGTGCCCCATAATATGCCTATGTTGACTACAATTTGTGAGAGATGGTGTGCGGACACGTGCAGATTTTGGTTGCCTAAAAGGGGAATGAATGTGACCTTGGAGGATGTGTATCGTATAATCATGCGGTTTTCGGTTATTGGAGAGAGAGTGCAGGTTATGCCGCTAGAGAATGTGGAGCGAAAAATGTGAGGTACTAGATGATATTTTGTGGGGGTTTGAGTACCTTCTGAGGCCCATATCAACTTGGATGTTATTCTGAGGTCTGGTGTTCTACGCTTGCGGAAGTTCATTGTCATGGTGATTATGTCACCTATCATAGTGGAGGTGGGAGGTGTAGGCATCTTATATAATATGCATGATATATGTTAGCGTATAGAGGAGGAGGGTACTAGATATGTGTGGGCACAGTGTGTGTTGGCCCACCTATACAAATATCTATAGTGATTTACTCACGATGAGAATGGCAGTAGGATAGGAGCCACTGCAATACTACACATATGAGCGTATGAGCACATAGCATTATTGAGGCCTTTTGGAGGTCCACGAGGACAGTGGGCTATGCGCAGAGATATATGTAAGGAGGTGGGTTCATATTTTTGGGCGTAGGATGGACACAAATACATACAGGGTATTGATAGATAGGATGGGGCCCGAGGCAATTATATGGAGGCCATATCATGACTATGGAGGATGGCCTGAGGATGCTTTATATTTTCGGTGTATCCGGAGGACTATGTGGTTAGAGGATTAATTCTCAAGTGTGTCTCGGGCTTTTTTAGGTGGATAAATTATCACGACAGGTTTGGCATGGCTTAAGATGTTCCCTCAGAGCCATATATATGGTTGATGACTATCAAAGAACCTAGGAGGGCCGGAGTGAGACCAGGGTCCACAACAGAGCAACTAGTACCTCCTAGGCCGATGAGGTAGATGTCGTAATAGAGGAGATAGAGTCCGATGATACGGGTTACACAGAGGAGTAGCGTGCATGGTGGGTGGGACATCAATGGGTCTTTTTGTTTCCATTGTTTACGTAAGCAACGAGGTTACCATATGGAGGAGTGGGAGAGGAAGAATTACATGCCCCGACAATGTGCAAAGCAAACAGAAGCGGAGCACGAGTCTAATTATGTTGTGATTTTGTTGTAGGCTTATGGTTTAGTAATGGTTGTCTAATGCGTTGTGTTATTTATTTTATAGGTGATGCATATTGGTCCTTGATAGTAGACACATCCATCTACAAATTGATGTGGAATGTTCCTACCAACATACTCGGTGGGAGGATACTTGAGCGGGTGGATGATATAGCGGGAGAGCATGCCCATTTGTTTGAGCCAAAGTGGCCATATGCAGCCACGACATGTGTTGTATTGCTAACCGAGAGGGATGAGGCATGCAAGGAGACTCGACAAGCCCGAGAGGCTTTGGGTGGTGGTCCCTTAGCACCGAGATCTATTCACACAACACATGGATTTGTAGCATCAGTTCTCATAGCAATCTATGAAGAACACCTTATTACGTAGGAAAGTGGAGAGGTATCGAGGCTGCGAACAGTGGCACAGAGTTAGTGGTGAGGAATCTAGTTCTAGGGCTCTCGTAGTACCCAAGAGTGATAGTGATGATGAGGTGTGATTAGTGTTATTGTATATGATGTAGGGGAGTTGCCCCCAGGTGATGAAACATTTTTGTAATGATGATCATATTAACTATATATGTATGGACACATGTGATTTATATATGATGAGCTTATTTTATGGTGTAGCGATGATGTATGATTTGATAATGATTGTTGGAATGTATGTGATGTTTTTGTATATTGTTAGTGTTTATTTAAATGCAAGGTTATAACACGTAGCTAGTATAATGATGATAGTAGAATGAATGTAAAAAGATATGATGTATGATTATCAAACTAATGTGTTATGGGAATGTATATTGTGATAATGTAATGCAATCATAATATGTAAGTGTGATGAATGGGGAAAATGAACGATTCCCCCAGCGTGTGGACGATTAGGTTCATGTAATTAATACCCCTCAGTAGTAAAGAATGAACCGCATAAGCAAAATTACATCATCGAAAATGATTGAGTGTGCTAGATGAATCGACGAAGCACGTGATGAAAGGTTCTTAAATTAAAACCCTCAATAGTCATGTAAGAACCGTAAGAACATAAGTGTTTCATCGGGGGTAAGGTGATAGTAATCACCTACCAAAGACCAAGATGGCACCAAGCGGTGGAAACATGTGGGATGGAAGTATCATGAGTGTATGAACCAAACTGAATGTCATATGGAGTTACAGTGGTATGCGCGAAAGTGGTGGGCTGTGAAAGCCAATGTGAAGGAGCAACGTGATGTAGTGGATAGTGTGAATGTGATGGATGAAATGGATGAAGTGAATGCAATGGATGTGATGATGCAGTGGTGTATGGATGTAGTGGAGAGCGCACATGAGTAACAAACTGCGGTGGTGGATGTACCATGGCCTGAGCACCAGATGGAGGAGATGACTCAACTGTAGTAGAAACTCTCTAATGAGGTAGAGGAGAGATGGATCACTTGCATGAGTGAGAACCAAAGGATATGATGCCCTTATCCTCTAATTGTTGCAATCTATCATGAAGGGAAAGAAAATCACTATCCCTATGGCCATTTATGTGATGATAATTACAATAAGGTTGGTCATGTTGATGATGTAACTTGTGTTGTGGATGATGTTGGTTGGATGGTAAGTGAATGAGGTGTTTTTCAAGTAAGGAAAACAATACATCATGAGGTCGAGCATGATGGGAGAAATGCAATGGTTCACACAACATAAATGGAGTGGAAGGAGAAGTAGCCTATCGCGGAGGAGGAGGAGAAGTATGTTGTGGTGGTGGAGTAGGTTGAGATTGTTTTCCTTGCTTGTGAGGAAAAGGTGGAGACTGTGTAGGATGCTCAACCAATTTCGACGAAGGAGGACTAGATGATATAATAGAATTAGATGTATGTGGAGGATCAATAACATTTGCGAAATAAGATCTTGCTCTAGATCAAGGACTTTGTAGCATAGAAGAATAAATGACTCACATGTATCATATTGCAATCTTTGCTTAAGTGCGGGAATCAGACCACGATAGAAAATGAATTGCTTCTCAAGGTCTATAGGTTGAAATATTAGTTGATGTATACAAGCATTGAACCGTAAGATATAATCCTTAATAGGTTCGGATGAGCCCTGATGTAAATTATGTAAGCAGTCATAAGTAACTTTAGGGTCGTTGTTGATGATAAATCGATGAAGGAAAGCGTCCTCCATGTCATAGAAAGTACTAATGGACCCAAATGGAAGATGAGTGTACCATTGTAATGCCTCGTCAATAAGACTGTATCGAAAGGCCTTAAGTAATAACCTATCATTAGAATAAGAGGTCATAAGCATGTGGTAATGTAGAAGATGAGCATGAGGGTCACCAATACCATCAAAACATGTGAATGTAGGCATGATAAAATCCTTAGGAAATGCATAGTTATGAATATTTTTAGGGACAGGGTTACCATGTAATGAGTTGTTATCAATAGAAGCATAGTAATCCCTACTTTCTAAAGTGAGGGACTGAACTTGAGATTGTAATTGACCTACGGCATGCATGAGAGAGATGATATCTTGTGAAGGAATAGTAGAAGATGGAAATAATGTATTAAGAGGTTGTAATTTTCCATTGTGAGTGATCATAGGAATATCAAGAGGTGATAAGGGAGATTCGATGCTAAGGGCACACTAGAGTAGGTGCCGAGGAATCTATAGTAGATGATATAGATGGAATATCCATAAAGTGGTAGGAGTAGCATCAGAAACATCCCTAGGAGGTAAAGTGACTGAGGGAGACACCTCTATAGGAGAAGATGAACTAATAGGCGTAGATGATGTGATAAGAGGAGATGAAATGGTAGGAGAAGAAGAAGTGATAGATGGAGGTGACTCATGCATAGTGCTAGATGTAATCTCAGGAGAAGGTAATGATGGAATAGGAGATTCACATTCGGTAGTATGAAAAGAAGGATAAACATGGCTATCAACCACCTCATCAGTATCAGATAGAGACTCGGAAATGAGAATGTCGCTAAGAATGTTATCAATAGGATCATCAACATAATATGAAGGAGTATGCAAGCTAGTATGAGATGTATCATGAGAATAAATATCACAGGTAGTAGAATTATGAGAAATATTTATAGCATTGGCCTGACTAGGAGAAGAATCAGTATGCACATGTGAGCAAGTGTTAATACCAAGCAAGTAATTGATAAGAGAATCATCTAAAATTTTCTTAGAAAGATCAGAAGGAGGATCACAAGTAGTCGTATAACATGGTGTACAATGATTGAATGTTATCATATCCTCAACAATACTAATTCCAATGGGAGAATCTTCAAAACAAGTAGGCACATATTGTTGACCATATAGAATTTGTTATTGGATATGAGTTGGAATAGGAGTAGGATTACTATAGAGAGTCGTGAGCTCAACAATGGAAGCCTCATCATAAATAGGGTTAACAATAAAATGAGACATGATAGGAAAATAATATGAACTATCCTTAGCCATTATGGTTTGAAGTGGATCCTAGGGAAAAATATTCTAAAGTACGGGTTCACCAAAATGATTAACTAAAAATGGGATATATTGGGGTAGTTAATCTAATCTAGAACGACATGTAAATGCAATAAATAAATGCAGTAAACAAATATAGAAATGACCCAAACAACTATAAAAATAGAAATGCTAAACCCTAAAGTGCAAGGAGAGTTAGAATGAACTCAGCTGATTAGAGGAGCTCACTGGATTGTGTCGCAGAAGTGACTAGAGAAATAGAAAGTAGGAACGACTGTGCAAAGGCCCCAAAAAGGATGGATCTAAGCTATCTAGCTAGACTAGAGCACCTGGAGAGGGACCGGAGTGCCTATAGGTGCTGCAGTCCCGCATAATGGGTGCCCTAGTCTTTTCAAAAGATCATGAACTAATTTTTACAGTTTTGCAAGTCGTCCGAAACCCTCGTTGTGTGGCACATCATATTTGTTGTACTGATCGATCCAGATGTCACTAATAATCCATGATAAAAAGACTTGCAAGAGACCACAAGAAGTATCAAAACCCTAAAAAATAAGAATGTAAATGAATGGGTCGGACTGACCTCAACCGCCACAACTACATTTCGGACCCAAATGTAGTTTTGGTGTGTGTGTGTGCATAATGTGCCCTAGTTGTTCTTGTGTCAATCACACTTTGTGAAGTAGCGAGCAATAACTAGATGTAGAAAAATTAATAGTATGTGTGCATGAAATAGAATAGAATCCCCCCTATGCTTTTGTGATGCATATGAACCAACCTTGTCCTTGTGATGGAGCTAATGGATGCAAATGATATCCAAATGGATGCAACTCTAGATGGATGATAGTAGTGACTGGTGTTTAGTCCCTCATTATGGTCTCATAACTTTATATTTTTAGGGTTCTTTGATCTAATTTCATAATTAACCCCGAAATGGCCAACCACAAAAAAGATAAAGATCTCAAATGGATAGTGTTGTCGCAAATCTTTGCACCCCCGAATGGCGAGGATGTGAATAGGACGTTCGGTGTGATTAGGACACATGGGATCACCTCTCAATGGGACTTGGGCTCGAGGTGAACCTCCGGAGAAGGCCGGCTTCCTCTTCCTAAACTAAGTGTTGTACTACTCCTAGTGTAACAAAAACGATTATCTAGTCCTATGCTAACATTTTCATGGGGTTTTAGGGAAAGAGATTTACAGAAATGAAACTATACTAGGGATGGTGATGCACCGAATAAAGGGTGTCTTCAGATTTAGGAAGGGTTAATTTGAAGAGGGTGTGTGCACCACAGGTCAACTTCACCTACTGCAACTTAGAGAGGGTACATGATACCACAGGCTAAGAGACACGCGTTCCTTTTGTTAAACTTTATCAGACCGAGAAATATACCAGTTTCCCAGTGAAGAAGGATGAACTCAAGAAGGGTGAACAGACACCACAACTCAACTGCATGCAATACTTCACCACTCGATAAACACAGAACTCCAAGAACCTGCAATAGAAACTTAAACTTGCACAGTGTACCTGCAAGTATGAGAAAGGCACAAAGAAGCATAGAAGGATGAAAGGACCGAGATTAGTCACAAAACACACACTTTTATTGCTTCAATAACATGCACAATGCATCATACATTCAGAAGAGGCAATAGTTGCCATTACAGTCTTGAAGAGGAGGCTTGAAAGTTCTCTCAACACACAAGAACAACTTGCAGAAGAGAGAGGACCCTTGAAAAGTATACACTCTTGCCTGAGATATCTAACTGTCCAACTTGTCTGAACTGTTGGAACCCTTTGAAATGAGCTTCCAACTTACATTTATAGAAGAATATGTGAAAAAGAAGAGGAAATGGTCATAATTACATTCCTAAAATGAAGGCCCATGATGTATTTATTGCAGTTAGTTGAACTACCTGAGAAGGTTCCATCATGGGTCATTAATTGCCTGATGACCAAGTCTTCTCAATTAATTAAAAGAATATTTAAATAAAATATTTAAATAATAATAATAAATATTATTATTAAAATATTTAAATAAAAATATTAATTTAATTAACATAATGTTGGGACCCCCCCGTTGACCCGTTTGACTTGAAGAGGAGGGGGGTCCATGTGGATAGAGTCTGCACAAATCTCAACTTGGTGAGCTTCGAATCCGCTAACTCGGTGTTGCAATCGATTTTTGACCCTGCACTAACTCTTTCCTTGCTTTGGTAATCGCGCTCTTTTGCATTGAGTCCTCCGAATGGTGGGCTATCAAACTTGATTCTTACCGTTTTGCTCTGTTAACTCGAGGCCATTCTGAATTACCAAGCCACCTATATGCATCGTGAACATGAAGCTTTAAGCTCGAAATTGAAAGCCTCTACAAATACATTAAACTTCGACACCCGTGAGCTTATTCTTTATCTTGACTTGGTACCAACGTTTCCACAATATGAAAAGTTTGACTCTAAATCATACTTAGTGGATTTGACCCATGATACATTGCTTGTACTCACAGAGGTTAAACAATTTAATGAATTTAAATTATTTCACTCCTGCATGTTGCGCCATTTAGAAATGATTTTCAAGCTATGAAAATTGTTAGGGATCACGTTACGTGGCCCTGTCAACACTCAATCGATTGATTTCTCTGTGATAACTCTAGTTTGACAGATAGAGTTATTTCTTCTTGTTTTGGACCACATATTCACATGCATTCCACGTTCAAACTCCATGAAACAACACCACGAGCTCTTCAACTGATTCGACCTGGCTTTGTATCTGCGGGAAATATTAAGATTTGTTCGATCATGTTCACATTTTCACGCCTCTAAGAATGGTTTTACCACAATGCTCACGGTTCTTCCTTATCATATAACACTTGTAGTAAGAATGTTTAGCTTTGCCATAATAAGCGCAATTGTACCCTCCAAACAATGAGAAAATGCCATTACCAATAAAGACCTAATGCTGCCATGATGATGACACAGGCTCATGCCCATAACATGTCGATAGACATCCTTGAGACTGAATTTTGGCCAAAGAGCCCTTCGGTATTTTGGCAGTGCACTCGGCAATCTCGGCTCCAATCAATAATTATGCCACTATTGGGATTATGGCATAGGTAGCCGTGAGCTACACAATATACTCATTTTTCCAGAAACTAAAAAGATCCTTCATGTTACAATTTGCAACACATAACAGAAGCCCTTCAAAAAATACATTGAACAACTGGGGCAGCCAAGAGGACCTTAAAAAAATGTACAGTAACAACCATATGAATTCTTCCTTAGTCGCGGATCAAAGCTAATAGAAATAAAGCTAGATAAAACTAGCTTGAAACTGCAGTATATCGTCCATTGTTTAAAAACAAGCTTCTCTGAATCTGGTAAAAGAATACTTTTATTGTCTGATTGGACGTATCTAATGGAAGGGTATAAATATTGCCTGCTGCACACAGAGTTTCTCAAAGAGACCATTTACGAGTGACAGAGATGTGAGTCGTGACATACAAAACGGCCGACCAGGTATTTCAGAGTTGACCTTCGCATTCGTTTCGTTTCTAGGAGAAGGAATGCTGAGCAATATGAATCGTTTCATTCTGCACCGTTTCAAAACTTCATCTCCTGGTTCGGGAAAACTTTATGAAGCCTTGAATGGCGTGACTCCAATCTATCATACACGGCAGTGAATGTTTGTTTCCTGCAACTGCCCGCTGGAGGCGCTGAAAACGGCTTCTACTGTATTGCAACATGCATGCTGCCTGTGATCTCCATGCACTCGCCGCTCCACTCGGCATTTGACTCGTTCCTCCTGGCGACCCGCACAAAGACTCGGACCTGTTTAAACGGCCTGTGCGGAAATCTCATGACGGATTGCCATTGTAATATTTCCGCTTGGCAATTGATCCGATTTCTCCCCTACGTGGAGGTTTGATCATGGTTTGCCAAACCAATATTTCCACGCTTGGCAGTTTGACCGGATTTCTCCCCTTTTTTGGCAGTTTGATCCAATTTCTCCCCTACGCGGAGTGAACAGCATGGCTCTCCATCCCGAAATTTCCACTTGGCGGTGCTGCTCCTTATTTCCCACGTCCGGAATCGGCCAAATTACTTCACGGGCCCCGGCCTTAGCTTTGCCACGCAACCTTGGCAAGATAGTAAAATATTTCCCATTTGCGGGATTACCTACTCAGTCTGCCATGATCGTGCTCCCGATTTTTCCTCCTGCCGAGTTTTGATTCATCAGATTTGAGGATAACATTAACTCTCACTGCAAACATTTAAGCTGTAGCTTGTAAGGTGTGATAATTTCAACAGAATCATTTATGCCTGCCAACTTAGTGACTTGTTGAAGATGCTCATATAATTGCAAAGCAAATTGTGCCTCATGAATATTCTGATATGAAACAGTTATACCTCTATGAGATCCGCTTCCATGAACTACATCGTAAAACGAGTAAGATCTCGATAGAGAATTTTTGTAATAAATTTCCTCAGGTTTCCTGGTAACACTCTCACTGTCACTTAATCGATTTTCATAAAAATATCTTGAAGGAAAATCCCGAATTTGAGGATGCATTCGATGCTGATCAGATAAATACATAGTTGGATGACCCGCTTGTTGGAAGCGCTCAAAAAGGCTTCTGCTATACTGCAACATGTCAACTGCCTGTGCACCAAATGCTTGGCCGAGGAAGGTCTGAACACCATTATAATTCACAGCTCTTTTTAAGATGTCGGTTTGACTCAATTTTACATTGGTATTCGATGGTGCTTATACTTTCTTCCTGGGTTGATAGAAGTCCTTCCATTATGTAATTACAAACCCGAGATTCAATGATGTTGAACCTCCCATATCTGCATAATTTCATATCATCTCGGTCAAACAAGATAATTCTCCCAAGTGGTTGGTCGAGCACTGTCTCAATGGATTAAACCTGGCATCATGTTGACTTTGACTCTCCCTGACTTGGCCTTGAGCTTTTGCATCGATCTCCACCGAGATCCTTATAGAGTTCCTTTCATTCGTCAATTTTCAACGAGCTATATTTTGCATTAACAAGACCATCGTCGAGCTCTTACAACTGAGAGTCTCTACCGAGATGATTTCCGAGATGACTATCAATTTGACACCGGGTTCTTTATCAACTCGACCCCGAACTCTTCACTGAGTCGAGATCAACTGGGTGCCTTTCGATGCTAGGTGATCTCTTCATATGCAATTTAGGAATTATTTTTAATTATTGCATCTCGATAATAACCGAAGGTGGGTTCCTGGGACTATTATTTTATTTTGAACGTGATAGGACCCCGTTGTCCAATCTTGCCAGGTGTGCAAAATTGGATAACATTTTTGGCGACCTCTCGGGGATGATTGCCTGCTAAGCATGATTCCAGTAGCCTTAAGTCATCCATTGGGCATGGAGTCTATGTTGGAATCTTGAAAGTAGTATGATTTTCTTTGACACATCCCGAAATCTCCTTGAGTATTGTTGATATCCTGGATCTCCCTGGAATGCTAAGCATGAAGTATACTGAATCTGTTGAACGCTTGACATCCATGGAACACTGCAAAAAATTTAATGAAGCAGATTTTGAACTGTTATGGAAACCTTGAACCTTCTTCTCCTTGACACCTTCCAATGATGAAACAAAGTGCAGAACGACACAAAACACAACAACAAGGAAAGCAAAACAACAACACACAACAATGTGCATAAGCACTTGGAGGAAAACACCTAATTTAAGCGTACGGGGGTGGGCGCTTCTCAAAAACAAGCTTTGAGATGTATCCCATTCACATGAATGGGCAGTTCTTCTCCATTGAGCCTAGATAGATGAAATGAATTTGCCTCTTTGCAACTTGTGATGATGTATGGTCCACTCCAGAGAGCGTCAAACTTGGCATGCTTGCCTGGTTTGGCCCTGTCTTCATCCCATTTGAGAACTAAATCTCCCTCTTGAAAATGTCTGTCGGATGCCTTCTTGTCAAAAGATTTCTTAACTTGAGCCTGATGCTGCTCCAAAGTTTTCATAGCCTTGTCTCGTACTTCCTCTAACTCCATGAGTTCAGCAAACCTTACTGTCAGAGGATCACTCTCTATAACTTCAAGTTGATGAGCTAACTCCAAAGAAGGTAACTCCAATGAGAGTGGGAGTTTTGCCTCTCTTCCATATACAAGAACAAAAGGAGAATTTCCGATGGCCCTTTTAGGTGTGATTCGATCTGCCCATAAGGCGGTCTTAAGCTGTGTATGCCAAGTCCTCTTGTTAGTCTCCATTGTGCGCTTAATAATCCTTATGAGGTTTTTGTTGCTAGACTCAGCCAATCCGTTTCCTTGCGGATAGTAATTGGATGAAGTTTTGAGGTATACCCCATTTTTAACAGCCCATTCACTCAGTTTCATACCAAGAAAAGCTAGCGCGTTGTCTGAAATGATTGTAAATGGAACACCAAACCTCGTCATTATACCCTCCAAAAAATCTAGAACTGCCTTTTCATTGCTCTCTTTTAATGCTACCGCCTCTGTCCATCGAGTAAAATAGTCTGTTGCGGTAAGGACCCACTTATGTCCGTCACTGGATGGAGGATTAATCATTCCGATGAAGTCCAACCCCCATTGAACAAAGGGTTGATCCACTTGAATTGGATGCAGTGGAAGAGCTGCCAGCTTCTGCTTACCTGTGAAAAAGGCACATTCCTTGCATTTCCTTACCCAGAGATGGGCATCCTTGAATAAATCCGGCCAATAGTAGCCGGCTCGCATGATCTTGGTAGCTGTTGTTCGTGCGGAATAATGTCCTCCAGATAGGCCATTATGAAATTCTTCTAGTATCTTACTTACCTGTTCCGGTCCTATGCACCGAAGGAGAACACCGTTCAAATCTTTTCGAAAGAGAATGCTATCTACCAAAACATATGGGATAGATTGAAGACGGAAAGTTCGTCTTTGGTTTTTATCCATGTTTGTTGGGTATGCTCCTGAGAAGATGAAATTCTTCATTTTGGATAACCAGTCAGCTTGATAAACATCCTCATCAGTATTTAGGAGTGTCACGTCCTCATTACCTTTTGATTCCATGTTTGCAGCAAGTTGCTCACATAAACCCTTACCTCTGACAAGTTTAGTGACTTTGATATGCACGTCATACTCCATTACCTTCGTGATCCATCCAGCACGCTTTTCATTCATTTCTTTGTTCAGCAAAAACTCCTTGACACCTGGATGAGACACCATCAGATGAATCTTGTTGTTGGACAACATGTGCTTGAATTTCTTCAAAGCTCGAATAACCGCAAAGACTTGCTTTTCAATGAATGAGTATTTGAACTCGTAGTCTTTGAGGGATTGACTGAAGAAAGCGATTGGTTGCTCCATCAGGTTGTCGTTTTGTTGGGTGAGGATCCCTGAAATGCTCTCTTGACCTACAAAAGCATAAAGGATAAAATCTTTGTCAAACCTGGGGTTCACAAGCGTGGGAGCTTGGGAAATGGCTGTTTTGATGGCTTCGAAGCTTTCTCGCCCTTCCTTTGTCCATGAGAATGGCATGTTTTTCTTTAGCATGGATGTCAGTGGTTTAGCCAATGTCGCAAATTGAGGGATGAATCTCCGCACAAAATTTATGGTTCCCAAAAAGCTCTGGAGGCCCTTCTTGTGACTTGGGAGAGATAAGGACATAATCGAATGAATCTGGCTGGATCGATTGATAATCCTTCTGCTGAAACAACATGCCCCAACAATTTTCCCTCGTGCACTGTGAAAATACATTTCTTGGGGTTAAGTGAAACCCCAAATTCCCTACACCTTTGGAAAACTTTCCTTAGATGTGTGATGTGATCTTCTGCATGCTTAGAGTATACAGTTATATCATCAAGGTAAACCAAAATAATATCGTTGATCAGTCCCTTAAATGCCATGTCCATGGCTCTTTGGAAAGTAGCCCCGGCGTTGGACAATCCGAATGGCATTTTATTGTAGGCATATGTGCCCCACTTGGTAGTGAAAGCCGTTTTGAATTGGTCAGATTCTTGGACTAGGATTTGATTGTAACCCGAATATCCATCGAGCAAAGAAAATCTTTGAGCTCTTGCCACCGTTTGAAGGATCTGCTCCATCGATGGAAGAGGATAATGGTCTTTTAATGACGCACGATTCAAATCCCTGAAATCTACGCATAACCGGATCTCTCCGTTCTTCTTCCTCACGGGCACCAAATTGGCTACCCATGAGGAATGCTTGATGGGAAAAATTATACAAGCCTCGATGAGCTTGGTTAGCTCCTTTCTCATTAGTGGCTCAATTTTGGGATTAATTGGTCTTTGTTTCTGACGAACTGGCTTAGCATTAGGATCCAGTTCGATGGTATGTTGCGCAAGACCTGGATCAAAACCACGTAGATCTTTATAGCTCCATGCAAAGATGTCATGATACTCTCGAAAAAGTTTGATGAAAGTTTCTTTCTCCTCAGAAGTACACACTTTTCCAATCTTAAGAAATTTTTCATTTGATACTTCGACTTCCTCGAAATATTCTTCTTTGACCACCATGTTAGGGCTTTGTCTCGTGGCTTGGTCATCTGAATTGAAAATGGATTCCAAAGTGACTAAACCCTTTGGTAACTTGTTGCTTTTCAATTGGATAATTTGCTCACCATATGACTCTTGCAACTTATCTTGATTTTTGCAGCAAACTCCGCCTCTTCTTGTAGGAAGAGGACAATTTGGTTGTCACTATCGAACACTTGCCAACTACTCACATTATCAGGGACTGCTGGTCGAACCACCATTTTAACAAATTGCTGCCCTTCTTTCATGATATCAACTGGTATGTTGTATTGTGAACCAATTGTAGCAAGCCTATCTCGCATCTTGATTTTGACCTCTAGGAACTGCATGAATTCCAAAAGCTTCGAAATCTTCAATCAGGTCCCAGACTCGGTTCTTGTATGATCTTAAAAGATCATTTTTGGATGCACTACGTGCTGAAACTTGATGAACAACTAACTCACTATCTCCAAAAACAGTCAGGGCCTTGATTCCCTTCCTTTGGGCTAGCTGAATTCCTTGCACAAGAGCCTCGTATTCAGCAACATTGTTAGTGCAACTGAACTGCAACCGGAAAGATGAGAAGTACTTATCTCCCTCTGGAGAAATTAACATAACACCAGCACCGGATCCATTCTTACTTCTTGAGCCATCGAAGAACAATTTCCATAGTCCTTTAGAATCACTTGGTGTTTTGACAAGTTGTGGTATGATTGTATCTTCTTCATGGATACAGTAGGTACCTAATCCTGTTTCTTCCAAGACCAGCAAACCAGCTTCTTCTTCTGCCAATACATCGGCGTAGGGATCGTACTGATGATCTCTACTTGCTTCATCTAGCAGAGTATCAGGGACTTCCTCAACAAGGGTGGTTGGTTCATGATCGGCACCTTCCTCTTCTGGATCACCGATGGTGTAATTTCCATTTATGGGATTAGAAGTGTAGGGTTCTACATGATTATGGCAGATTGGTTCTGCCCTTATAGTTACTTTGGTTCCATATCGAGTCCTGAGAATCATATGCGACCAATCGGCTGATAGGTAACCACCCATCTTGGCGGTGAAATCCCGTGATAGGCAGATGGCAAAGAGGGGAGGGAGATCAATGACTGATATATCTTGGGTGAATGACAAGCTTGGGCATGCGTGGATGGTAAGTTGAAGTCCTTTGATAACCCCAACAGTCTTAACAGCTGTGCCATCTAGCTGAACAACCCCTCTTGCAACTGGCGCATATTGTATGCCTAGTACATCTGCAATTTGTTTAGGCATGACAGAGCTACTGGCACCAGAATCGATCATACAATTATGTACCAGGTGGTCGCCAATGATCAGGGAAATGTAGAATGGTGGTGGTTTGTTTGCCGTAGGAATGATTTTCCCTTCCGGTTGACACAAATTTGTAGCATTTGTCACTCCATGGCTTGGTGATCCGTTGGTTTTACTAAAACTGTTCAGAGCTTCTCGCAACAGGTTTCTTTGAGAAGGAATCGAGAGTGCATCCCACATGGTAACGCTTAGATTGGTTTTCTTCATTTGTTCTACTATGCTGAAGGGAATCGCTCCAACTTTATTGAAACCTTTTTGGGCATTGGGGTCCTCCTTTGGAAAATGTTTGTTGGGTACCGTGATGCCTGGAGAACCATCTTTCCCTGCGGTGTGGCTAGTCGATGTTTCTGGTGATTTCTTTCCCTCATTTCTATCAACCGCCATTTGTAATCCATGTTGAGAAGTGGATGCTAGATCAGATTCGGGAGCTTGAGGCTCCATTGCTCTCTTCTTGGAACGAGTGTTTGCTGCCACTGATGAAGAATCGGTATTCAACCCACAAAAATCTTCTTCTTGCCAGTTTAGTAAAGTGGATTCTTCAGGTGCCTGTGGTTGATCTGCCGCTTCTTGTGTAGATGAATTATTTGTTAAATCTGAAGGGGAAGATACACTTTGAACCATAAGGGCCTGGCTAAGAACCCCATTGGGACAAAGATTTTGATTGTGAGGTTGAGAGCAAGGATAGCACCATTCGTAGTCTTGAACTAGATTATTCTGAACAGGTACTATAGCTCTAGATGAGCTAGCTGCAAGAGGGTTCCGGAAGTTCAAGGGCCTGACATTTGCAACTTGACTCGTAGTTTGATTTTGAGGCTGATTGTTTCCTTGAAAGGAGGGACGGTTAGCTGACATCTTTGCTGATTTTGTGGCTGATATGGACGATTGTATTGAAATTGTTGCCTTTTGAGTGCAACAAGCTCATTTCCAAAATTTTGCAGTAGTGATTTGACTTCAAATAGGTCATTTGAAGAGGCAGGGGAAGATTGAGATGGTTGCTTGGAGTCCATTGGAATAGGAGCAATGATAGGCTGATGATTCGTAAGATCTGGAGAAAAGGGCATTGGTGGTCGTGGAGCTATCTTTCCAGCTTGAATCAAAGAATTCTCTGCACTTATGGCAACTTCGTAAGCATCAGGAAGTGTAGTCCCTCCCATAGACTGGATCATAACTGCTACATCGCTATTCAAGGCTCGCAAATAGTACAAGAATGCATTATGTGCAGAAGGCTTTACGAGCGCCGGAATCCTATTCCAAGTCTGTGGAATCGGAAGTTGAAATCACTCATGTATTCTTGGGAAGCTCTCTTTATGGTAGTAAGTTGTTCCAAAAGTGATAGGTGATCACTTTTGTCTTCAAATTGTTTACATAGCTTTTCTCCCAACTCGTCCCAAGTGGTTATAGTGCCAACACCTAACCCGCGAAACCATTGAAGTGCTTTTCCCTTGAAAGAGGTAGCAAGAAGTCTAACTGCAACATTGTCTTCGGTGATATTATGTATGCTTGCATGAGATATTTGGCTACATCAAAGATATGCTCCATTGGAGTAACGTGAGTTTCCCCGTGTAGAAGGGTAAACTTTTGAGTGCCGCAACAGGTATCGGATCACGTTGAGCCAACATAAGAGGATTGCTTGCATTGAAAGGGGGAAAAACTTGGTTCCTCGCCATAGCAACGAAAGGTTGATTGTTCCTGGGTGGAGGAAATCTTCCGTAAGGAGGAGTTGAATGACCCCTACTAGGTAAATCTGCAACTGGGGATGTGGAAATGCCTCTTCTTCTTCTCTTTGGAGGAGACAAGGAAAGTTCGATATGCTGATAATTTCCTTTCTTTGAAGAAGCTCTTGTTTGAATTCTTCGCATAAGTTACTGCACTGAGATTCGGAATCCAGAGATATGGAGTCGCCAGGTACTTTGACTTGTGTAAGTGAGAAGAGAAGTACCAACTCTCCCACCGGGCGTGCCAAAAACTGTTGTGTGTGGTCGCACGGTGGCTTAAGATTTATTGTTTGATAATGAGACACCTTGAAAAGATGGAAGACTCTACTTCTGTGATGTCACCGTCAGCGTGCAAAAGCTGTTGTGTGTAGGTCGCACGGTGGCTTATGATTTGTTGTTGTAATGAGACACCTTGAAAAGGTGGAAGATCTAACCTTAGTGTCCCACCGGGCGTGCCAAAAACTGTTGTCGCCAAATCACTGCACCCCCGAATGGCCAGGATGTGAATAGGACGTTCGGTGTGATTGGGACACATGGGATCACCTCTCAAGCTGTGGGACTTGGGCTCGAGGTGAACCTCCGGAGAAGGCCGGCTTCCTCTTCCTAAACTAAGTGTTGTACTACTCCTAGTGTAACAAAAACGATTATCTAGTCCTATGCTAACATTTTCATGGGGTTTTAGGGAAAGAGTTTTACAGAAATGAAACTATACTAGGGATGGTGATGCACCGAATAAAGGGTGTCTTCAGATTTAGGAAGGGTTAATTTGAAGAGGGTGTGTGCACCACAGGTCAACTTCACCTACTACTGCTAACTTAGAGAGGGTACATGATACCACAGGCTAAGAGACACGCGTTCCTTTTGTTAAACTTTATCAGACCGAGAAATATACCAGTTTCCCAGTGAAGAAGGATGAACTCAAGAAGGGTGAACAGACACCACAACTCAACTGCATGCAATACTTCACCACTCGATAAGCACAGAACTCCAAGAACCTGCAATAGAAACTTAAACTTGCACAGTGTACCTGCAAGTATGAGAAAGGCACAAAGAAGCATAGAAGGATGAAAGGACCGAGATTAGTCACAAAACACACACTTTTATTGCTTCAATAACATGCACAATGCATCATACATTCAGAAGAGGCAATAGTTGCCATTACAGTCTTGAAGAGGAGGCTTGAAAGTTCTCTCAACACACAAGAACAACTTGTAAGAGAGAGGACCCTTGAAAAGTATACACTCTTGCACGAGATATCTAGCTGTCAACTTATTCGAACTGTTGGAACCCTTTGAAATGAGCTTCCAACTTACATTTATAGAAGAATATGTGAAAAAGAAGAGGAAATGGTCATAATTACATTCCTAAAATGAAGGCCCATGATGTATTTATTGCAGTTAGTTGAACTACCTGAGAAGGTTCCATCATGGGTCATTAATTGCCTGATGACCAAGTCTTCTCAATTAATTAAAAGAATATTTAAATAAAATATTTAAATAATAATAATAAATATTATTATTAAAATATTTAAATAAAAATATTAATTTAATTAACATAATGTTGGGACCCCCCCGTTGACCCGTTTGACTTGAAGAGGAGGGGGGTCCATGTGGATAGAGTCTGCACAAATCTCAACTTGGTGAGCTTGAATCCCGCTAACTCGGTGTTGCACGATCGATTTTTGACCCCGCACTAACTCTTTCCTTGCTTTGGTAATCGCGCTCTTTTGCATTGAGTCCTCCGAATGGTGGGCTATCAAACTTGATTCTTATCATTTCGCTCTGTTAACTCGAGGCCATTCTGAATTACCAAGCCACCTATATGCATCGTGAACATGAAGCTTTAAGCTCGAAATTGAAAGCCTCTACAAATACATTAAACTTCGACACCCGTGAGCTTATTCTTTATCTTGACTTGGTACCAACGTTTCCACAATATGAAAAGTTTGACTCTAAATCATACTTAGTGGATTTGACCCATGATACATTGCTTGTACTCACAGAGGTTAAACAATTTAATGAATTTAAATTATTTCACTCCTGCATGTTGCGCCATTTAGAAATGATTTTCAAGCTATGAAAATTGTTAGGGATCACGTTACGTGGCCCTGTCAACACTCAATCGATTGATTTCTCTGTGATAACTCTAGTTTGACAGATAGAGTTATTTCTTCTTGTTTTGGACCACATATTCACATGCATTCCACGTTCAAACTCCATGAAACAACACCACGAGCTCTTCAACTGATTCGACCTGGCTTTGTATCTGCGGGAAATATTAAGATTTGTTCGATCATGTTCACATTTTCACGCCTCTAAGAATGGTTTTACCACAATGCTCACGGTTCTTCCTTATCATATAACACTTGTAGTAAGAATGTTTAGCTTTGCCATAATAAGCGCAATTGTACCCTCCAAACAATGAGAAAATGCCATTACCAATAAAGACCTAATGCTGCCATGATGATGACACAGGCTCATGCCCATAACATGTCGATAGACATCCTTGAGACTGAATTTTGGCCAAAGAGCCCTTCGGTATTTTGGCAGTGCATTCTGCAATCTCGGCTCCAATCAATAATTATGCCACTATTGGGATTATGGCATAGGTAGCCGTGAGCTACACAATATACTCATTTTTCCAGAAACTAAAAAGATCCTTCATGTTACAATTTGCAACACATGAAATAAGCCCTTCAAAAAATACATTGAACAACCTGGGGCAGCCAAGAGGACCTTAAAAAAATGTACAAGAATAACCATATGAATTCTTCCTTAGTCGCGGATCAAAGCTAATAGAAATAAAGCTAGATAAAACTAGCTTGAAAGCTATGATATATCGTCCATTGTTTAAAAACAAGCTTCTCGAATCTGGTAAAAGAATACTTTTATTTATCGATTGGACGTATCTAATGGAAGGGTATAAATATTGCCTGCTGCACATAGAGTTTCTCAAAGAGACCATTTACGAGTAGTGAGAGAGATGTGAGTCGTGACATACAAAACGGCCGACGGGTATTTTGAGTTGACCTTCGCATTCGTTTCGTTTCTAGGAGAAGGAATCTTTGAGCAATATGAATCGTTTCATTCGCACCGTTTCAAAACTTCATCTCCTGGTTCGGGCAAACTTTATGAAGCCTTGAATGGCGTGACTCCAATCTATCATACACGGCAGTGAATGTTTGTTTCCTGCAACTGCCCGCTGGAGGCGCTGAAAACGGCTTCTACTGTATTGCAACATGCATGCTGCCTGTGATCTCCATGCACTCGCCGCTCCACTCGGCATTTGACTCGTTCCTCCTGGCGACCCGCACAAAGACTCGGACCTGTTTAAACGGCCTGTGCGGAAATCTCATGACGGATTGCCATTGTAATATTTCCGCTTGGCAATTGATCCGATTTCTCCCCTACGTGGAGGTTTGATCATGGTTTGCCAAACCAATATTTCCACGCTTGGCAGTTTGACCGGATTTCTCCCCTTTTTTGGCAGTTTGATCCAATTTCTCCCCTACGCGGAGTGAACAGCATGGCTCTCCATCCCGAAATTTCCACTTGGCGGTGCTGCTCCTTATTTCCCACGTCCGGAATCGGCCAAATTACTTCACGGGCCCCGGCCTTAGCTTTGCCACGCAACCTTGGCAAGATAGTAAAATATTTCCCATTTGCGGGATTACCTACTCAGTCTGCCATGATCGTGCTCCCGATTTTTCCTCCTGCCGAGTTTTGATTCATCAGATTTGAGGATAACATTAACTCTCACTGCAAACATTTAAGCTGTAGCTTGTAAGGTGTGATAATTTCAACAGAATCATTTATGCCTGCCAACTTAGTGACTTGTTGAAGATGCTCATATAATTGCAAAGCAAATTGTGCCTCATGAATATTCTGATATGAAACAGTTATACCTCTATGAGATCCGCTTCCATGAACTACATCGTAAAACGAGTAAGATCTCGATAGAGAATTTTTGTAATAAATTTCCTCAGGTTTCCTGGTAACACTCTCACTGTCACTTAATCGATTTTCATAAAAATATCTTGAAGGAAAATCCCGAATTTGAGGATGCATTCGATGCTGATCAGATAAATACATAGTTGGATGACCCGCTTGTTGGAAGCGCTCAAAAAGGCTTCTGCTATACTGCAACATGTCAACTGCCTGTGCACCAAATGCTTGGCCGAGGAAGGTCTGAACACCATTATAATTCACAGCTCTTTTTAAGATGTCGGTTTGACTCAATTTTACATTGGTATTCGATGGTGCTTATACTTTCTTCCTGGGTTGATAGAAGTCCTTCCATTATGTAATTACAAACCCGAGATTCAATGATGTTGAACCTCCCATATCTGCATAATTTCATATCATCTCGGTCAAACAAGATAATTCTCCCAAGTGGTTGGTCGAGCACTGTCTCAATGGATTAAACCTGGCATCATGTTGACTTTGACTCTCCCTGACTTGGCCTTCAGAGCTTTTTGCATCGATCTCCACCGAGATCCTTGTACAGTTCCTTTCATTCGTCAATTTTCAACGAGCTATATTTTGCATTAACAAGACCATCGTCGAGCTCTTACAACTGAGAGTCTCTACCGAGATGATTTCTGAGATGACTATCAATTTGACACTGGGTTCTCTATCAACTCGACCTTGAACTCTTCACCGAGTTGAGATCAACTGGGTGCCTTTCGATGCTAGGTGATCTCTTCATATGCAATTTAGGAATTATTTTTTAATTATTACATCTCGATAATAACCGAAGGTGGGTTCCTGGGACTATTATTTTATTTTGAACGTGATAGGACCTTCACTCAAGAACCTTATAAATAGTAGTATGAGACTAGGATTAAATAATATCCGAAGTGCATGATTTTATGACTACATCTAGAGCTATTAAAACACCCTTCGGGAGAGTTTAGGAAAGATCTTAAGCATCTAGAGGTGATTTCAAGGAACCTTTGAAGTTTAGAAGTTAATTTAGGAAGATTTAGGAAAGGTTTGATCATTCAAGGACTATCTGCTCAACATCAAGTTTTCTAGGTGCAGGGAATAAACACTCTAATGGTGAAACCTAACTTCTCTGGAAGATTCCAAGAGCTCTGTAAGGAGTTAGAAGGGAAAAAAATAGGAATTGGAAAGATAATTAAATCCTCTACATGTTGGAGACATCCACTTTTCTCTAAGGCTTGAAGGTTTCATGAAGAATTTCAAAACAATGAAGTTGCCCATTTTGTTTCCAAACCAACACTTCACCAATGCAACACTTCATGACAAAGAAAAACAGGGCACTACCAATCAACCTTCATGGTTATTGATGATTGACACCTCATGTTGACTCCTATGCCACCTAGACACCCTTTGTTATCAATACAACTTGACATCAATGAAAACACCAATGACACTATGTCCAACACATGTGTTTTGATTTTTATGTATTATAAAGCATTTCATGAGTGCATATATTCGAGAAGTCGTTGTTTCTTTTGAGATTTATGAGGTTTGTAAAATCTATTTTTGACACATCTAACACTCCTAAAAATGTCAGTAAACAATCCGAAAGGCCCCAAAACCTAAACAATTACTATATTTGTTTCCAAAATAGACATTGATTGTAGAATTTAAACGCTAAAAGCTTTAGGCTAAATGCTGAAATCCTAAAAATTAACTATGTATTGACCAGATTAGATTATAAAAAACTCTCTCCTAAACTGTGACTTATGGAGCTATAAGACTAGTTCCATAAGGTGCAGAGTAACCCTAATTTCTTATATTTACTAAAATAAATTTAACGTATAAGAAATAATAAAATATAAATAATAATAAATGAAAAAGGTATACTTAAACATACTAAAAACACATATATTACCTATACTCCACAGAATAATGCATATGTGTTCCCTTTATTATGCCCCCAAACCAATAATTTACAGGCTTGGCATTGCTTTGGTTTCCCAAACCTGGGCCTTGGACCTGTAACAAAATAGAAACCTGTGTGTTTTTGATAAAATATGCAAAAACTCACCTTCCACCATGTTAAATCCTAAGAAAATGTGTTCTATCTTTCTTAAAACTTTACCTACAATGTCAAGAAAACTATCCTCTTTCTAAATATGTAATTTTTTATATTTTTCGACTATTCTAAGGTTTCCATTTATATTTATTTCAAACTATGTCTTTTATACCTCTATTTTTAGTGATTGTAAATGTTTATCTTTTATCATGTATCTTTTTTTGACTCATCGAAATTGAATAAAAAATTTACAAGCCCAAACTAGGACTAATTCTATACATAGTAAAAACTAATTTTTGATATTTTTTGAAGTAGTTAGGGGCACATTCAGAGCTCGTTATTTTTCAAAATTTAAAAATTTTGTACTTGAAAAATCATAAAAATAAATAAATACTCACTAAAAAAATCAGTAAAAAAATCTAGCCCAAACTAGATGCTCCTATCTATCTTTCTACTAAAGGGTTTTCAAAAATACTAAATAGTGCTCAAAAAATGGTGGGGGCACGACTCTACTATTTACTATGTTTTTAACAAAAACAAGAGCACCTGTTGGTATTTTAGTTCTTTAATCCACTTAAACTTAACCATTTTCAAAAACATTAGTAGCTTAGAAACTAGACTCAAAATGCTACGATTCATGTTCTTATAACATCTTCTAATTTTGAGTGTAACTATTTCAAATAACTCGTAGAAGTTGAAGATTTTTATTTTTCTAGAAAAAAGTGTCCACTTAAGACCCCCTTTTGGCCCCCGGATGGGTGCACTTACCCCGTGCATATCTATTATGTTGTGCAAACTTGTGGTCTACATATTTTTGTGGATCTATTGTATTATTTTGTATGTGTTTGTCTTGTTACAACATTTAAATTTGCAGATGCGGCCATTAGTTGAAGCAAAGGGCATGTTTGTTTTGAAGGGCACTGATTGCATATGTATCATATTTGTGAATTTTGTTTCACCCAGCAGCAAGAATGATTTTGGGTTTTATCGAGAAGGCGAGAAAAATTTCAGGTCTTCCATATCAAAGTTTCCATAAGGATCGTTGATAGAAAAACAAGTGCACATGTAGTTGGAACAAAAGGTGTGTTTGTATTGAAGGACATGGATCACATATGCATCAAATTTGTGAGTTATATTTTCCAAAAGCATGAAAAAGATCTCGTGTTTTATCGAAAAGGTTGGAAAAATTTCTAGGTATTTATATGTTTTTACAGCGAGCATGTCGATTTGGAGTAGTGGGTGAAAAATGATACCTATGTGTCTAGATGGGACTGCAACGTGTTCCAACAAGTCAAATTATTTTCATTGTAGAGCTTCCTCCCACTTTTTTCATCACTCCCCAGGTCACATCAAGCATTTTATCGTGTTATTTTGGAGAAAAGTGACATCATGGGGAGAAAGTGACATCACATGTTCTAATGATTGCTCACATAGGGGCTAAAGTCCATGGATTCTTACTAGTGGATGTTTAAGCCCAGCCCTTCTTTGGTTTTTACCTAAAATAATATTTTGGCTCCCTTAAAACAAATTTACATGCATTTATTTTTTTTTAGTGCAAATTTAAATAACGAAAAAAAGGAAGACTTGCAACTTTTGATAAGCAACTCGGATTCAAGTGCCTTTTTTTTAAAAAGTACCTTATATTTCATGTTTGTTCCATTGGAACAATTTGTTTTGTAAGATGTACTCAATTATAAAGTGCCAAAAATTGGGTGCCAAAAAGTATTAAATCGGGAGGTGTAATATTGTGATTCCTTCCACATTCATTCTCTTCTTTTGCAAACACACAAATGGATTCTAATTTTGTTTTGCTTACTCCATTCAACTATCATGAATGGAAGACTTTCATGTCACTCACTTTGTGAAACAAGAAGCTCTGCAAGGTAACTATAGGTTCACAAACTAGACCAACATAAAAGAATGAGGAAGATAGATGGTTTGACAAGTGTGAAGAATCCTATGGCTTCTTGTTCTTTTTGTGTCACCAGATATGCTCTTTCATTTAACTGATACCAAAATACCCAAGGAAATATGGAACACCTTATAACAACTCTTTGGGAAACAAGATGAAATGAGAGGGCACAAACTGGAAAATGAGCTAACCTGGTCTTAGCCCTAGTAATTTTGACACACTTAGGACTACTTCACCAAGTTCAAATATTTGAGAATGCAACTAAAAGAATGTGGAATTAACAAAAAGGACTCAGTAACTTATTCTTTACATCCTTGCCAAACTAGGTCCCGACTATTATGTTTTTTTCTTTACCTTCCATGCAGCCAAAAAAGCACTTAGACCACAATGGACAATGCCCTCCTTCAATGAGTTTTGATAAACTGATTCAAATGGGTACACTAAATTCCACTAAACCACATGCTCTACTTACGGGGCATGACATACAAAAGGCTTCAAAAGAGAAGAAACAAAAAAGGATCATGAGAGCAATAAATATCAACCCACCTCAAAATCAAACTCTAGATCATCCTCTTCTAGTGTTAAGTCCAAGAAAGAGTGGATCAAATGTGGGTATTGCAAAGGAAAACATGATGAAAGAAAATGTTTGAAGAAGTAGGTTGACTACCTCACGAGTCTTCTTGAGAAGAACAACATAGGTGCCCCGAGTCTATCAAACCATCTTCATCAACCCATGAATCCTCCAAGGAAAATGACAATGGAAAAAGGAAAGAGAAATAATTAGGAAAGGAGAAAAAGGGGAGAGCCCTAGTTGTAGTTGTACCACCGACTCCTACATGGGTTATTGATTTTGGAGCATCACATCATATGGATTCTTCACATGTGGAGTTCACTTCCTTGGAGCCATGTGACATGTCCATTGTACAATTAGGTGATGACACTTCTACATAGGTTTTGGGAGAGGGTCTATTGAAGTGAGTGGAGGAACATTCAATAATGTTCTAAGTATTCCCTCATTATCAACTAATCTCCTATCAATCTATCAAATTACTCACCTTAGTTAGGGCATGTGAGTTGATTTCACTCTAGATTCAAAGTGTATGTCAAAGAGTTTCATAGTGACACTATCATTGTAGTGGGTGTATTCGATTATCAAACTCGACTATATCTCCTCTCTCACTTTGTCTCTCCATCAGATTTTATAATGCCCATTTTCTTGCGACACTAATTGGGCTATATATAGGTTGATTATAGGATCTTTACTCTACCTTGGTAATCATGTTTATTTTAGCACAAGGTGCCTAATTTCTTATAAATTGGAACCTTGTAACACCATAAAATTTATTTGAGTAAAGAAGGAACTATCAATCGTCACGAGACTAAAAATTTTGATATGCATTTTCCTTTTCTTAGGTTTTTGCGAACATGATTTGTGGTGACTATGTTAATAGTAAACCCTTGTGGTAGGTGTTAAGTTTTATACTTGAGCCTTTAATATATGAGTCAAATCACGGACCTTGGATTATTTTGTTCAAATTTTTAATCTAAGTGTTATAAGGAACCGTGTCCCATACTCCAAAAACATCCCATACACCTATCTATAGGGTAGGTGTACCATTTTAGGCTTCTTTTGGCCACTTGAAGAATCTTTCGCACCTCATTTAATGCCTTGAAATCTTCCTCTCCTTTTTAATTTCCACTTGTGTAAGATTTTGGATACTTTTCATACAAGTTGATTTTTGGAAGAACACGTGGGATGTGGTTTATTTATTGTGATTTTATGATTTGACTTTTTTGGTAACTGCGTAAGTTAAGTCATTTGAATGTGAGATCTTTTTAATTTATTTTGATTTCTTTATGTATTTTCATTGTGGATTTGGATTTTTGGGGGATATATCATGCCACATGGCATGATCCTAATGGTTGATCCATTTGAAATTTTGCTTATTTAAAGGAGTTTTTGCCTTTGTTTTGGGGACTCTCTTGATCTTAAGAAGGTGTTGTCAGTTTGAAGTTGCTAGGAGGAGTTGTTTGGAGTGCTTTGGATTGCATGCTTGAAGGATATTTTTGGGGAAATGATTGATAGGTATGTCGTACACGATTTGTTTTCCTATATGTAATGTTCATTTTATCTCTTACCCTATTTTTGATTTTGTAAATTTTATTACCCACTTGGGTATGTGTTATTTTGACTTAGTGTTGTGAAGAAACTGTATGATACCATTGTGGGCATGCAAGTGGTGACATGTGTTGGGTAATGTGCCTTATAACTAGAGGGATAATTATTGTTGAAGCGAGAGATATGTTCTCTCTTTTATGTCTTATTTTGGGGGAACCAAGGGGAGGGGCAGCTAGTCTTAGTGGAGGAATAAGTGGTTGTGGGTATGGGAGGTATATGGAGTGGATCCAAAATTTAACTTTATTCTTGTGGAGGAACCAAAAGCTAGCTACCCTCTCCTAGTGGAGTGATAAGTGGTTAGGGTGGTACTTCTTTCCCCTTTTCAAACCATAGTTGGTTTGATCATGATTTTTGACTTCTTTTGGGTGTTGGTGACTTGTTTGACGTGAGATTTAATTGTATGATTATGTGTGACATGGAAATTGTAATAATTTCAAGCCTTGGTTGGTTCTTGAGTCATGTGTGAGTTAGGGAACTTGTGGGGAAATGGGGAGGAAATCATTCCCCCATTACATGGTTGGGCAAGATAAATTTCTTTGGATTCCTCTATTTTCTTGGCATGGAAGTGACTTATTGAAGTGTGCAAAGAAGGAAGTTGATAAATGAAGACTTGATAATGGGGTTTGAGAAAGTTGGACTCTTCTTACCATTTGGAGGCATTGTATTTTATTGTGAAAAGTTGTGTTCTTGTAAATGTCTGAAGCATTGTAATGTGTTGTGCAAGTTGTGTTCTTGTGATTTCTTGAAGCATTGTAATGTATGTGGAAAAGCATGTTTTGGATGTTTTATCTAAAGATATATGCAAGTTAAATTATGTCAAAAATTGTATTTGAGAATGGAAAATAAAATGAAATAGTATTTCCTTTTTCTCCCTTGCTCTTATCTCAATGGAAAAATAGTGTGTTTAGGCATATGTAGAAGATTGTGTACCATATGTTTACTCACTCTTATTATATTGAAGGTCATTTAAAATGAATAATATTGTAATGTTACTTGAAAGGAAATACGAGAGTTGTTCCTTTCATATGACTCTAACAGATGATAGAAGTTGAAGTTATGTTTTCAAAATGGATGTGAGTTACGCATTTGGTAAGGAAATGGACTTAGTTTTACTTATACGACTTGAAACATACACTAACTATTTCCTTAACTATATATGCAAAAATATTATTAAGATTAAAGTTTATATATATTTATAGATGGATTTGTATTTACTTATTTAATGAAAATATACATGTAATTTGGTGTAAAGATGATTACAAAATGAATTTCAATTGCACTAATATATTGTTGAGAATCATTCACGAAATTTTGTCTCTCTAAGTCCTAGGAAAATTTTGTTGTTTACTTGTGTTGGAGAATAATTTAATATTATGAATTTTGATATATGTTTTTATTTTTAAATAATTTGATTTATCATAGATAAAATGAAGTTCCATAGTCATAAGGATGGTTTAGGGTTGTAGTTGACCTAAAGATCTAATGGTGGAATTTAATTTGATCCAATGACTTAGATTTAGCCCTACTTTCATATTCGACTTGTCTCTCTCTTGCCTTAGTTGACCCTTCTAGGTGACTTTAAGTTAATTAATAAATATCTAGTGGTGTTATAATAGGCTTTGCTTAATAGTTGTGTTACCAAATTGAGTTAGGAAATGGTATAATTGGGTAAAAGTTTTATACGCTAAATATTAATAAATTCTCCATTTGAAAAGCTATGATTGTTATATTCTTATAATGAGATGAAGATAATTAGTAAACATTAAATTATTCAAAAAGCTACAATTTCTACAACTTAAATGAGACCCCTTAATCTAAAAACATAAATCACTAGGTCAATCTAATAACGTCTCACCTTGTTCCCTTTAGTTGACTTGTTTTACCATCCTAGGTACGTCAAAATAATTGTTTCTCTATAGCATTATAAAAAGCTTAAGAAACTTAGGTATGTTAATGTTATTAATTTAATTTAGAAGGGAATTTGATGGGTAAGCTAGCATTTAATGAAGATTTAATATTTGAAAATTAAAAACTATAATAATTTAGTTAATAGGTTCCCTAGTGAAAACTATACGTTTAAAGTCAAAACCTATAACAAGATAATGCAAACTCAAAAATGGTAATCAAACCATTATTCCATTAATAGATTAACATTGTTCTAATGATTAAATAAAATTGGATACCTTGTCCTAATAAATTCGGTGAGCACCACCTTCACCACGTCGTTTCCTCAAGCAGTGAGTCGTTATCTTTCCTTCAAACCCTCATCTTCTATCTTGACAATCGCTTAAAATTTAATCACTAACGAGGTTATTGGCTTTGTCAATTTAACCGACATCTACATCACCCAAACACACAATGCAAATGACATGTAAGTGTGCAAAACACAATGGTGTTGCACGATGACACACGCTTTGGAATTTAATAACGTGAACTGGAAAATAGGTTCTAATTAATCCTTTCTAACCCTCTAAAAAATCAATAATTTTTACTATTCGCATGTTTAATTTGGTGATTTATATGGGGCGTTATAGATTCTTCATTGTAGTCGCACATTTCTAATGATGGCAACTTCTCTTCTAAGTATGAGATGAGTAGAGATATGGACCCACCTCCACCATCTCCTTGTCACCTTCCAATTTTAGAGGAGTTATTTTTTATGTACATGCTTTTGGTCCACTACTGAGACTTTTCAAGGAGAATAAACCTTGATTCGGGACTCATCGGACATTAGGTAGTCTTCTACCTAGTTACAAAACTTTTCACATTCCTTCTTTGCTTCTACTTTGGATACACCATCCCTTCATGGAGCAGTTGGCACTTCTACCTTGCATGAGGAGCATAGTTCCTTGGTTAGGAACTACACCTTGGTTGGAGATCCATAAGACACTTGGTTTCATTCACTCTTCCATGGTGATCCACTCTTCACTGCATCTACTTCTGATCCATAGTCACTCCAGAAGGTTGATTTGTAGGATATCGGGTGGCTTTAGGTAGTCATATCTTCTAGTGAGGCTTCTTAGTCCTCAATTTTCTTCTTTGTCTCTATTTTGGGGGATTTTTTCCCACTAGGTTTTCTCCTTTTACTCCACTTTGTGAGAGTTGCATTGTACGTGGGTACCTCATCAGACCTTGTTGTCGAGACCCACTTTCTATTTTACCCACCTAGGTTATGTTTAAGGGGGTATTGGTGTAAGATATTATTTATTCCATTTATTTATTTATGTGGATTATTCCTACACATGGATTATTCCTACACTTTAGGAGTAAGCTTGCTTAGGTGTACTAGTCATAGGAGTTACACTTAGAGTTAGTCACAGAGTTACACTTAGCCATCTTTGTTAGCTAAGTGGGAGTTACTCTTAGTTTGACTATGTCAAGTGTGTGAGTTACAGTTCTATTTTGGGCTCTGATTCCACTAATCATGGAGGAGTTACACATCCACTCTCCTATATGTACATCTTCATTTGTGAGCAATTCTAAGCAAAAGTATATTTGGAGAAATCTTGGCTTTGTTGTTTATTGAGTTATTTTTTCACTTTCATGTTTTTGTTAGTTATTTTGTTTTCTACAACTATGTGTGCACTTGTTTTTCTATTAGTGATCCTTACGGATACTCCAATAAAATTTAGACAAGAGACTAAATATAGGAAGAGCCAAAAATAGACTATGAGATACCATTTTGGGCACTTGCATGGAAGCAATGAAGGAATGGATAAAAAGGAATAATGTTAAATATTCTAAAGCAAAGTGGTCTCAATGCAATGTCTAAATAGGCGGCGAGTGGCTATATTTAGCCATTGTCTAGATGTAATAGTTTAATTGGTAGTTATAACTTGAGGGATATTATTAGCTTTTGGAATACTAGTGAAGGGAAAGTCCCCACTAGTATAAATACCCCATGAAGGGTCCATTGTAAAGGGTCGTGTTATTATGAACATGTTTGTCAAGTCATGATTGTGGTTGAGCTAAGTATTTTGGTCACCGGACTTATCACCTTTTAGTTCGGATCTCGGATGGAGCACGATTAAAGTATGTATGTAAGACTGGTTATTATATGAATATCATGTAGTTGAATAGTAAAGGATCCATATATGAGAAAAGTATGTTTTGGAGAAATGGTTTTGTTTGCATTTGAATGTGTTTTAAGTTATTCCAAAGTTAAAGTTTTACAACTTGACCCACTTCAACCGAGTTGATCTTGATGAAACACGTACCTTTACGCGCCTCAAGTGAACTTGCAAAATTTTCCACGGTGTGATAGGTCGACGCGAAGGATAAAAATTTATGGTGCGTGATGTTTCCCATTTTTGTGCGCATGAGCATGGTTTGGTTGTTTAAGCTGGACACGCAACATACTATCCTAGAGAAATCATTAAGACCGACAAGCCTCATCACCGATGACCATGACACCATGAGCTATTGCTTTTTCGCCAAAGACTATCAATTGGGACAAGAGATCTTACTTCAAACACTTTGACCCAAGGACGATCTCCTTTTGTCAATGTATGGCATTCAACATGAATTCGTGCACCACCTCTATTACTCAAAGTAGTCGTCATTCCAACTTGACATTGAGCACCGCTTACACCTTCCAAACCAGCGAAACCAAAGGTGTCACCCACCATGCAGAGAGAGGCCCGACATGGCATGGAACAACCATTCAAAGTCCAAAATGGAAAGCAACGCGACTAATCAAATATTTGGTATGTGGGTTGTATCGTGGTTAGGTCACCTCGAGAGAAACATTTCAAATCCCTTCACACCCATGTATCGCATCAATTGCATTGAAAAACTACAGACCTTCATGTGTGTCTTTCACTTTAAGGTTTTGATTTTGTAGATAAATGCTTCCGCAGAGATCCCAAGAAGAGGTGGGTCGCTACCCACCTACTAAATCATATGTTCCTTGCTAGGTTTTGGGATCCCACATGGACGGTTGTGATAAGGTCATACTTCAATGACCAAACAAACTCACACCTTTAAATGTATGTCGCTTGTCGTGTTTGGCCACCCTTACTCATAATCTAATTTGGAAATTAGAACACGCCTATGAGCGTAACTAACATTTTTTTCCTTTAAAAATTAACAATTGTTTTGCTTAATGGCGTTTTTGTTCTAGCGAGATGAAGATGAAATTTTTATTGTTAATGTTTTAAAATTATGAAAGTAAAGAGAACAAGATAATATATGACCCATAATTCTATTTTTAATAGATATGTTTTTTTAATTTATCAAAGTAATCTATTAATCGAAATGAGTAAAGAACTAATAATTGGTTAGCATCTTAGGTACCAAAAAAAAACATCTATAGATTTTGCCCAATAAAAATAGAGGTACAAAACTAATGTAATCTCATGGCAAAAGAAACCCCAAAAGAGATGCCTACCACCAAAGAGCTAAAGAAAGATGCGAAACGGTGGCATGGCACTAGCTTTTTTATCCTCCTCGCATTGACATGGGGAGCACGCTCTTGGCGGTCCCGATAATGGTATCTTTCTATTGCAATGATTAGATTTTTTTGTATCTTTTATCTTAAATTGTGATATAAATGGCAACAAGACATAATACATAGGAAACATCATTTAATAATAATAAGGTAGACTATAGACAGGAAAATTCCTACATAAAAGAACCTATGTTAGCCGTTGTAATGTAAAGAGGAGATATTTAAACAACATTTGTGCTTGACATATTTTTTAATTTGGTATATATTTCATCTTAAATTGTTTGTGTAGGTGTGGTGAAGAAGTTTGTAGAATAAAGCGGCCTAACCTGGAAAAACAAGCGAATGAATTTGGCATATCACCATTGCACATGGTTGTATTATCTCCACCATATCCTACTTATGCAATTCTTGAAAGGAATGTAGTGACTTGTATATACATCCTTTCGGTAATAAGGTTTCTCTTGAAGAAGACAATTCCTTGTGTTACGGTGGACAATAATATGCAGTCCCTAGTTCACATGGTAGTGAAAGAGGGCAAGTTTAATCTAGTTAAAATTATATTGGATCGTGGAAAAGACTACAAATAATTGGTTGATCGGGGACAATGTAGAAAGGTTATTCATTTGGCTATCATAACTACAATCCTTATATTTGACATCTCTAAGTTATTCCCATTCAAGAATATGTTGTTTTCTTTAATGTCAAGGAGATCCATTAATCATCGCAACAACAAAGGACTAACTCCATCGCACATTGCAATGCGAGAACATTGAAAAAGTGAAAATATGGGCGGGGTAGTGGTATGGTGGTTTGGAGTGAAGCCACAACCTGTAGTAGGATGTAAAGTGCTTTGGAGAAACAACTAATATTCCACCATACATCAAAGCCTATCAAAATTTGGGTCGTCTATCCGCCTCCATTGTGTTAAATGCAGCCACATACGGTCCAATTTGGAAACATCTATCAACATAATTATTATTAACCCCACATTTAATGACACTTTTTTATTGAATAATTATAGTATCTTCATGGTTGAATGGCAATGCATTGTAATTGGAAAACCAAATTTCGCCCCCTTCAAGTTGTTAGTAAAAGACCTCTTTGAAAAAAGCTTGGCACTTTCCAATATGGTATTATCATAGACACCTTCAGCAATTATTCAAATCAAATTTAATTACATGAGAGAATACTTTTGAAGTATTGATAAGTAATAAGAGAGGTTTTATATCGATATCCATTTTGTTGTAGTGTCACAAACAGATAATGTGGCACATATTCATATGCAAAATGAAGAACCAAAAAAATAGCATAGATTGAGAACCTTCACCAAGACTATTATGTTCCTCTATTGGTACCACAATAGTATGGTCGTGGGAACTATCAACTATGAAAAATCTAACATTACAATTGTGTTTTTCTACTTTAGAGTTGCAAAAAACTCTTCCTCTTTTCTTAAATTTTATGTGAATCTCTGGGAAATTTCTCTCCCTTCTTAGAACCCTAATAGAGCATTAAAGACTTGCAAAACAACAATTTAAAATAGGGTATATTTTTAGGGACCTACATTATCCCTCCATTTCTAATTCCTTGATGGGAACAATACTTTGAATCAAGCACATCAAGAATAATACAAGTCGACATGCGGTATAATGTAACGTGGGTACCTAACCCTTATCACTTTTAATAACTTAATCAATGTAGCACTAAATGCTAGATTCTATTCATGTTTCCTTAAATACTTGAATATTGCTTTAGATGCTTGTGATTATTTTTGGAATTGGTGTGCTCTTCTATAACTTCTTGCTCAATTGATCCATACTCATTTCATATTATAAATGCACTAATGCACCTACATATTTATATACTTCTTGCATTCAAAATAAGCCCCTATTGGCGGGCATGTTGACACACAATGGGAAAGGAAGACCAATTGTTGGCATGCTAAATGTCTAGTATGCAAAATTTAAATTTTGGCCATGAGAACCAAACCCCCACTTGAAACCTCCTCCCTCGGTCATTGTGAACCCTTCTTCTACTTGACCTATCAATGTGTGTCATCCTTGTTTTGGCTAAGAGTAACGAGTTAACATGGTTTTCAAGTGTGTTTCATGTGTAGGGAAGTATATCTAAATGGATTCATGAAGCTACTAAGTTCTAAGGTGGAACAATGTTCCTCAAAGGCATTAAAAGGGTTATTTTTAGTCATTTTGCAAAAAAAAAAAAAAAAAACCCTCCATAAGATAACTACAAGGGCTCAACCCATGTGGAGGTTGTGTAGAAGATAAATGAAGAGATCCATGGTAGTTTAAAGGAATATTGTGGAGGCATGTGGTGTCGGGATCCATCCAAGAAAAATCAAGTCATTTCGGGTATGAGGAATGCAAGCTTCAACGGAGAAAGTGACCTTGTCACGAAGATTCCGGGCAGCGATTAGAGAGGAGTTGAAAGATAAAAAAGTAGTAAATGGAAATATATTGGATTCCACTACATGTTGGATATATTAGTTTTGATCTTTGGCCCCACAAATTTTTGTGATAGTTTGAGTCACTATCACTTTGCTCCTTTGTGTTAACAAAGTGACTAGGCAGAAAGTGAATTTTTGTAAGTAGAATTAGGTCTTGAAAATGGTTGGAATGAACTCGGGAGGTGTTTTGGAGTTGAAATCATATAAAGTTTGGCTTCCAAACTCCCACATTTTCTCTGGGGCGGAAAAAGCAACTTCAAAGTGCTCTATTCGCATTGGCGGGGGTGACATCAACGTGTTTTATAAGCTTGAGCACTTTTTCACCTCTTATGTCCCTTGTCCCTTGGTGCAAGGTGACAATGCAGACACAAAAGTGTGCCCCTTATTATTGGTCGAGTTGTATCACTCAAAACACATTAACTTGTGTCTTAGGCTTGTTCCACAACTTAAAAGCATGACCCCTTCACCCTTGGTGCATTTTTTGAGGTTTGTTGTCCCTTGTCCCAACAACCAAGGGGATAGTGAGGACACAAAAGTGCACCCGAGCTCATGGAGTTATTCCACGGTCACGTACGGAACCTCATCTCAACTCCCAAAAGCTTATTTTTAGCCCCTCCATCTCCCTCACATGCTCTCACATGGTGACACTTGTCACAATTTGATGCAAAGTGCAACTTAGTGTCCCCATTGTCCCCTCACCTCAACTATCCCCTATTTTCATGGGTACAACTCACCCTCTAACCCCCAATTGACTCGGATTAATCATGTGTGGTTAAACATGAGTTAAAGTGCTAAAGGAGAGAGTGATTCAAACCCTAACATTAAGTCATTTTTGAAACTAGTTTTCCCCAAAAGAGCACCTCAACATGAAAATAGATGAAGTGTAACATGGAACTCTATTGAAACTTCATATTTTGCCTCCATGGAAGCCATTAAAACCAGCTTCGTGCTCTATTTTTCCAAAATGGTATTTTGCTCATTGTTGATGATCATGTGGTCAAAAACCTTGAAACTTTGCCAAAATGCTCCATTTGAAAGGCGTCTTTCGAGATGATCTATCAGTTGGGGGATGTCATGAAATGATTTATTTTCAATTTAAAAAATAATTTTCCATCCAAGACCTTCATTTTTGCGGAGAACAACTAAAAATGTCTTCGCATTTTCCCGGTGATCCAACAAGCCAAATTGTCTAAAATTTGGAGTACATAATCCTCATAAAATGAGCTTTCATTTTAGTCATTGCTTGATTGATGAAATGGAGTATTTTTTAAGATGTGGACAGCTAAGTTTTCTATCGTATTCTTCCCTCTTTGAAGAATTTTGCACTTCTCCATTGATCCGGACAAGAGAATTGTCTAAAATTTGAAGCAAAACATCCCGAAATGGAAAAAAACTTTTGAGACCACTCTCATCTCATTCCGACATTCAAAAGACCACTTTCTAAAAATAGGACCTACTAAAAATAATAAGTGTTGGGATTTTGGTCAAATCCATCTCTCGTCCATTTCACTAGCTTTCATCATCATGAAGATCAAATACTCAATTTTTGAGCCAATGATGGATGGATGGGTGGAGAAGATCATTGAAAAAGGAAAGTAATATCACTTGAGATCCTCTCTCTATTCAATTTTGCTCTCACCATTGTTTCCAAGGTGAAGATGGCAAAGGTTGAGATCGAGAAAGAAAGAACCCATTGGGATAGTGTTTCCCCCATTGATATCCGAGATGAGTTGTCTTGATTCTCACTCCTTGGTGAGAAAGAGTATCTCATAAGAGAAGAAGATTGCACTCACAATGGCTCGGTTCAACAAAGAGGTCAAGGGCAAGGATTTCATCCCTAAAGCATTTCCACAAAATTCATCGAGAGCAAGCTCTTCATCATCAAAGGCTTCTTCATCTTGATTGATCACTTCTTTCTTCTTCCTTCTCTCTCTACATTCTAATTCTTCGTTGGGAATGTACTTTTTGGCTATTTTGTCTTATTCACTTAAGTGACCTTTGTATTTTGCATTGTAAAAGTTCCTTTTCATAAATAAGAAAAGAACTTATTTTTATTCCTATGGGAATATGAAAGGTCACAAGTGGTAGGAATGTGAAAAGTCACTTGGGGAGAAGAAGAGACACTTTATAATCAATATAGCGCTATGGCTTCTCCATTCCAAAGAGTTGATAGCATTTGTTCTCCTACTATAAACAAGCGGTTATTTCTTCGATCTCTTTGTCTATGTCCTTCTACTTCCTACTTTCAACCATGCAAACTTTGCAATCTTGAACAATCAAGAAGAAACTGTGTCTTTGAGGAATAAATCAATTGAACTATGTGTTTTTGATTTGTTAATCTTGTTGTTGCTTATAGTTGTTTTTCTTCTTGTTGAGTTTGAAAATACCTTTGGTTCATGTTCGTGAAAATCTACAAGTGTCTATTCACAACCTTAACCCTCTCCCTATTCTTCAATCTCTCTCCAAGCTAATTCATCCCTTGTATCCCATACAAGCAATTTGCCACAGAGTTTAGTGGAGTATTCTTGTGTGATCATCGGCCTAATGGCCACCCACATATTTTATTATTTCTTGCATTCAATAAATGGGAGCCTCCTCATTCCCAAGAGGAGGGACCTAGTCCCGATGCGTTGGTGAAAATCACTAATTGTTCTGCGACAGATTATTTCACGACCCATAGATTTTATTATTTCCTACATTCAATAAATGGGAGCCACCCCATTCCCGAGAGGAGAGACCTAGTCCCGGAGCGTTGGTGAAAATCACTAATTTGTCCTACGACAAATTATTTCACCAACACCAACAAAGAAGGGTCAAAAACCACATTGAACCCAAATAAGGGTCAAAAGTGGCCATACTAAAAAGAGCATCAAAACCATAGACCTAATTACATACAAGAATATTGTTGAAGCACTAATATTTGACAAAAGGGCACTTTTAGAAGAGAAAATGTTGCAATTTAAAGGAAAATCATCATAAACAAATAACATAACGTTGATCTAGATAAGAAGGAAAAGATGACCCGGCAATCAACACTATCCTTTTCCATGATTATTTTGTTCCCTACAACGATATTTTAGTAATAGAATTCTATTAACCGTCAACTAAAGCAAATTTGTTTTCATGACCTTATTTATTTGCTTTGGAGCTCTAAAACCTTGCTCATTTTTCCTAAAATGTGTATAGCTCTTTGGAAACTACTCTCCTCCCTATAACCCTAATAGAACGACAACACCTTTTAAAACCATAGTAAAAGAAAAACCAAGGATGTTTTGAGGGAACTTGTATCCGTCTGTTATTAACAAGGCCCTAGATGGGAAGAGTTCTTTGAATCTAGTTCTTTGATACTAGCACACTAGTGTAATGCAAGAATTCAACCCTTGTCATTTTCAATGACCTATCAATACAACACCAAATTGTAGATGCTCTTGAGATTTCCTTAATTGCCGAATTCTACTCTAAACGTTTGTAATTAGTTTTCGCACTAGAATGCTCTTCTATCACTTCTTGCTCAATTGATCTCTATTCTTTTCCCATCATAAATGTATTAATGCACCTATGCATTGATAGACTTTTTGAATTCAAATTAAGCATGCATACCAACATACAAGAAAAACCAACAAAAAGAATCAAAAATCCCAAGGGGCATAATCAAGTGTCATAAGGGCCCCCACAAAATATAACATCAAAATAGTAGAGGTAAAATTCTCGAAAAAAACACATGAAAACATGAGGAGAGAACATGAGAGAAGAAAATAGTAGAGGAGAGAGAACATGGGGGAACATTAAAAAAAGATACCCAAAAACAAGTAACATGTGTCAATAAGAACCTAGTCTTGACTAATAATCACAAAACACGAGTACACAATAACAATGAAAATTTATAACAAATAACTACTCATATACTAAAATTGGGTGTCTAGAGTATCATTTGAAAGAATGAAACAAATATGTTTTACGGTGTCGAATAGAATATAGTGGAAATAACCATTGCTATAAAGAAGAGTTCTAACAAAAAACCATGTCGAGGTGAGGCATGAAGATGTCTAGGAAGTATATTGTAGAATGCAACCAATTGCCTATATCTATGGATACGACCACTAACAAGGGCAAGCAATCCCAAGTTAAAAGGTGTTTCTTTACCTCCTAGTGTAGGTGGATTAGCAAAGTCCCTTATACTCTTGAACTTGGTTATAAGGTTGAAACTTAAGAGGATGTGAATGATGAGCCACCTAGACAATGACCGAAAACCCTACATTTACCTTCATATAGTCATGAGACAATCTAACAATAATTACTCAATCTCCGCACTTACGTTGGGCTCAAAACCAAAATCAAATAGGTGTTTGCCAAGAGCAACCCAAGGGGTTGTGGTTCAATGGCAAATGAGGAAATTCGCGAGTAAGAGGTTGCAAGTTCCAATCCCCTAGGGTAGCATCTATGGTAGCAAGCCCAAGACCCTGGGGTCTTGTTTTTGCTCAAATTTAAACCATAAGGGATGTGGCTAACTTGGTAGTGTTGGTCAAAGATGTGGCGCTACATTGTCCCAAGATCAATTTCCAATTGTGAGATCCCTAATAAAGATGGATCTAAGGTGGTGGCCTATCCACCAATTGATCAATAAAAAACACGATTGTCAATGAAAAAAAAAAGATAATGCCTAGACTTCCTCACTCTAAACAAGTACAATAGGATAGGCTATCTATAAGTCTATGAAGTAAAAGGAATTTTTTTAGAAACACACCCATAATTTTAATATTTCCCCTACCATGCAAAAATGTAGTACTCACCAACTATAATGGACCATATCAAATCCACAAGACTCTTGCAGAAGGGATTATATGCTCTCATTGTAGCCTCAAGCATAATCGTTGTATATAGGAAAAGGTGTGAAACCAAAAGAAAAAGATTAAACATAATGTATAAAAAATAAAGTATTACATTACGCTAGAGTGTGGTACCCTTGTAATGTAGAAAATTAGTTCCAAATTGCTTACAACATAATCACGTAGAGAAAGTAGGCATAGAGATGATCTTTTAAATCAAGGTACGCGAGTAAATGAATACAAATATGACTATATTCTATATAAATGTAGTCACCAAAAGATGTGGGGGTAGGGGTAAGGCCCTTGTTCTTTACTAGGTTTCCTGGTGACTATGGTGTATAGCTAACAAACACAAGAAAACATCAAGGAGAGCGAAACCAAAATTGAACACACTAATCACTCAAACAACATTAACCACAAAGGCCGTCCACTTATAAAGTGAGTTAAAAGAACACAAAGAACATTTAAATGACACTTGTTTTGAGCCACCACCTTCTGTAACTACTATACCTTAAACATGAAATGCTATACACATTTTCAGTATGGCTTAGAGAAAACTAAATTTTACTTTTCCAAAGGAATGCGTGGAAACTTTACATCTTCAAGGCCAATGGCCTTCACCACCTCTAGCCTTATTTCTTTATTAATATTTGCCTGCGCCATGAAAATTCAAAGCTTTGATTTGGCTGCTTTGTCATCATCCAATGTATTATCTTCAAAGGTGATCATTACCTTTCCCATAGCTTTTCTTTGGAAAACAGCGGCAAATGCAAGGTTTGCCTGAAATTTAAAAGAAAACATAGATTCTTTATCAATAACCTCTGTGTAAGATAGAACTCCCATTTAAGATTCTTGTAAATGTAACTTAACAAAGCAGTTGTTGAAAACTAAAATTGCGGAAGATAGCACTGCAATCCCATATAAAAAGCTTTTCAATCTTATTTGAAAATGTGTTTCTTGATTAATTAATTCAAGGACTGTAAGATTTATAGTTACAGAATATATATTTAGAATAACCAAGAAATGCAAGTGGATAAAATAAGGACTGCAAAAGATAGAACTTGTCACAAGCTGTAGCTCCTTTCGCGTTACCATTATTATTGTGTTAAACGGTAAAAAAAAATTAAAAATATGCACATTGGCAAACTCCAGGGTGTAGGCAGGTTGGCTACTGACACACAGGTGGATTGGCAAAACCCAATTTGCTCCTAGCCCTTGTCACGAGGTCGAAACCTAAGGGGGTAAAAATGAAAACAATATTTACATAAAGCAAGAAGTTCCCTTTTCATGCAAGGGAAGGGAGGGGTCCTGAACACCAAATTCAGCATGCTGCTAGACCGGGAGAATAAAAACTCCTTTACTTCCTCTCCTCTCACCGTCCCTCCCTCCTGACACAAACATCCCAAGTGCAGGGCAATTGTTAAGAGTAAGACCATAATGAATTGGCCATTAACAATCCCAGAATTGGAAAGGAGGTCTTCCTCTAGGGAAAAAGCCCATAATGGAAACCACTGTTTTGATCAGAAATGGCAAATATAAGGGCCTCAGTTGTCAATTTAAAGGTGCCGGCAACCTGCAAATCTATTTTACAATGTTGGGAGTGAGACCATAACAAATGACTAAATCACATGATACACCAAAGTTCCTAGAGTCCTACAGCACAAGAAAATCATAGCGAAACTGCATCTGAGGGCCCATGCAATGACCTATTCCATTTGTAAATTAATTAAAACTTGGATGTTAATTTTTAAACTCCAATCGCTTATGAAAAAATCCTACGTTCCCAGAGCTGTCATGTCACATACATTCTTTGACATAAAAACACAAGAGAGCTGAACGTGGAAGCAAACCTCTAGTAATAACCATCCCAAATTCAAATGAATTGTTTATGAATCCAAGATAAACCTTCAGCATCTCCAGTTGACGACTTACATGGAGCATTCCAATGGTGTGGCCCTTGAAGAAAGTCCACGATGTTTCAAAGAATGAATCCACAATTGGAATTTTGAGTCAAGGTATCAATAATTAACTACAGAACAAATGACTAAGTTATATTCAAACCTAAATAAATAACTACAGAGCAAATGACTAAGTTATATTCAAACCTAAACGCCAAACTAGATCTTGAAACATATTCTTAAAACAGTTTGAAAAAGCAGTTGCTTTTATTAGCATAATACCACTTTATATACTGCAGAACCTCCATGCATTATGAGGTTCATTTTCCATAGTCCCCATATCCCCAAACAAATTATTTATATCTATTTAAATTGATTAAACTAGAGCAACCAATTTTAAATCTTTAAAGTAGCTCCTCAGTTACTTTTTTAAAAAGCATGGATTTCATTTCAGTTAAAAATTGAATTTAAAAATTGCAAGAAAGAATACTCTGTGAAACGGGCGGTTCCTAAAATAGAAATAAAAATTTGATTGGCAGTGAGAAATGCCCAAAAGATTACGAAACTTTCCTATCTTGCAGTTTTTTTACCTTGAAATAGTTCCACTCAAAGAAAGTGAGGTAACATTAATGGCATAAAGTTGGTTCAAGTACCTCTGACAGCTTGTATTTATGTGACACATTCACATGTATCAAGCCCTTTGCTAACCATGAGAGCAGCTCTTGCATAGAGTTTACCAAAACTTCTGGTTGATGAGTTCTATAACTCCCCCAATAGAGTCCATGCACCGTCCAGTTCTGAAATAAGATTAAGACTCAGCATGGCATCCACTAAACCTCGATCAATAGCATTACCTAATGTGAAGAAAATGATTTACTTTGAAATATTTATAGAATTTTACACTCGGAAATATAAGAAATGCACAAGCAAGTTCTGGAAAATGTCTTGAGATTATGACAGAATGTAGATTTAACAATTAATGAATACTATAATATGTATTGATTCCATATAGAAATAAAAACAGGAATAGAATGAAAACCATGAATCCATTCTAAATAACAAGCAGCAAACAAATCATGTAACAGATCCTTGAAATTCTTGAAAAGTATGGGATATCTTCAAATTTCTGGAAAAGAATGGCATATCAGTTCTACCTTTACGAGGTAATATTTGCAGGAATAACAGGAATTTCTCCACTTGCAAATCCTATGATCAAAATCTTGGCTCCCCAATTCAAAAGCTTCAAGCTGTCTTTTAAGATCTTTCCTCCAACAGGATCATAGAGAACATCCACTCCTTTAAGATTTCTTGATTTCAAGAATTCTTTAACATTGGGTATTATACTACCAACAGTAGAGTCAACCACATGGTCAGCTCCTAATGACTTGAGAAGCGTTCTTTTTCAGGTCCCCTGGATTTGACAGATTTCCAAAAACCGACCATCATATGCTTTCATATACATTCATAAATTTCGAGAATGCCTTGATCCTCTACAAAACAGTTTATCAGGGGTTGCAATAGGAGCAATATTTATTGACTTAAGAGCCCTTGAAATAAAGAACCCTTCTAGGATAAAAGCCTATGAGTGGCCTTCCAAATTCGCAAGACCAATCTTGCAAAACAAAGAAAAGCATGCCCGTGAAAAGAACAGATGCAACGCTGACTAATAGATTGATGGTCAATCAGTTACCTTGCAATGGCAATTACAACTGCCCCACAAACCTTTCCAATCTGCACAGCTGACAATCCTACTCCACCTGCTGCTCCAAGGACAATCAGGACCTGGATAGATAACAACTATTAAGTAAAGTACGTCTATAGTCGTATGACATAAAAAAAATTGAAAATTGACAAATATTCACTGAAAACAATTGATTCTGCTTCAAGCTTCACATTAACTAAGAGTTGTAGCAAGTTTGATCAAGCAATGAGTGGCATAGTTACCATGTACAAAAATTCAGTAGGTTCCAGAGGGGAAAGCTTCACTAAAGTTGAGCATTTTGAAAAAGTTTGAAAAGATACAGAAAAACATTTGAAACTAAATTATATACCACAGAACAATCGCAAAATCGAAGGGTACTCAACAAGATAAACATAAAATTACTGAAAAATATATATAATCAGTATGCATGACATAAATCATAACAAAGTTTGAAAAAACTGATATTACAAAACACTCCACTCCTGAGTACAAAGTGAAGCGTAAAATGGACAAAGTAATCTCTTTACACTCCTATTTACTTTTCAGAACCTTAGGTTTTTAACCCTAGTACATTTCTGTTGTGAATAGACATACTTGAGTCCCACTGACCTGCTTTGGTCACTTCTCTAGACATTAATATACTTTCTTTCTTTCTATTATTGCTGCAAAATTTTCCTTTGAATTCTTCATCTTAGTTGTTATAGAGTATAGCCAGGACGCAAGTCCTCTCCAACTATACAGTGGCAGTTCTCTCTTTTTACAAATAATTATTTTAAAAATTACATTGTAGAATGGAAAATAACTATGCACAGCATAAACAAGGATTTAAAGATCTACAAATGAAATTGTTTTGTATTTTATTTTTATTTTGGATATGCACAGCATAAACAAGGTTGTAAAGATCTACAATTGAAATTGTTTGTTTTTATTTTTGGAAAATAGTAATTGTTTTATTTATTTATTTATTTGAAATAAAGGCAACATGGACTCTAACCTCGTAACAAAATTGATAAAGAAGAAAAATCACTAAGCAATAAAACTCTGGCACTTGAGAAGTAACAGAGCATTGCCACAAAAACATAAAATAGCACACCATCCTGAAGGAGTAAAAGTGATTTCTTTTTATGCATTAATTATAGAATACAGCAGTGATAGTATTTAAAAGAGAATGTTTCAATTAATAATAAATATGAGTCCAAAATATTGATAGTCCAGGAGGTTAGCTTCTTGACCCTCATTTGTTATTATATTAGAAGGTTGGCCACTTGTACTTGAGATTTAAAATACAAAAGAGAACTATATAATGAAGTTCTAATTAATATAAGGCTTATGTATAGGCAATAAATTAGTTTCCGCATTCAAATTTGTGTTCGAAATCGCTTGAGTATAAAATTCATATGAAATTTGTTGCTAAAAAAAAAGAGATAAAATTCGTGATTAAATTCAACTAAGAGAAATACGCTCGTAATTTCGCATTTCATATAAGTAAACATGTCAACAATAAGATAAAATTGTGAAAATAAATATTTTAGTATATCGTGATATAATATATTTAACACTAAACTAAATAATTATAGTGATATATAATATATTTTTTTGGATTGAGGGTAAATTGAGGGTGTTTGAAAGGACCCACATCCTTGTACACATGAGGATTTTTGAGAGGATCCACAACCTGGTTACAATGAAGGGGACCACTCATTAGGAACCCAATTGAAGCAACCATGAAACCGAAGTGAAGATGCAGCGACCGTCGACAACGACCGCAGCGAGTGGGACAACTTAGAGCAGCTACCAGCGTCGGCAGCGAGAGGAGCAGCCACCAGGATCAGCAGCAAGCGGAGCAGCCACAAGTGTCAGCAGCGAGAGGAGCAGCCACGACCGCAGCGAGAGGAGCAGCACCAGAGAGTGGAGTAGCCACCAGCATCAGCAGCGAGAGGAGCAGCACCAGAGAGTGGAGTAGCCACCAGCGTCAGCAGCGAGAGGAGAAGGAGCCACCAGCGTCGACAACGAGAGGAGCAGCCACCAGCGTCAGCAGTGAGGAGTAATCACCAGTGTCAGCACGAGCAGAGATGCCGCCTCTAGCGGCGAAACCACCTCCGAGGAGGATCGTGCCTCGGGGGGATTTGAAACCGGGTGGGCAAGCACACAACCAAGTGTCTTGACCGCACCACTCCCACCCCATCGGCAAAAGTGGTTTTTGTAACTCTCGTGCCGCAATGCCAGACATGCCTCGTCACATTGAACACAGGATTCATGCCTGACCCCGACCCCCGTCACATTGAACACTGAGCCGGCTTGACACCACGTCGAGAGACCACCTCCGCCACCTAAGCAGCTGACCCGCCTGGAACTGCCTAGCCAGTGTGATATATAATATATTTATAAATTTATATATTATTATATATTTTTAAAACTATACATTTCAGTTTTATTAAACCTAAAACTTATATTTATTTTTATTTATAAATTAATATTTTTTTAAAGTGAAAATTGAAGTTTTATGAAACCTAAAACTTAAACTATATATATATATTTCAAACTACAGATTGAGAGTCGGGAGTGGAGACTAGCGGCAGCAGTTGATGCTGGGAATTGGGGTAGTTGGGGCTCGGGCTCACTTCAGATTTACTCCAGAATACGCGGAGCGGCACACCAGGATGGCTTTACACACATAGGGCAGCAGGACCACTCAGTCCACACAATCGCAGTTATCAGTTATCTCACAGGCTTAGCTACCATGCAGTCACAGTTACCACTTACCTCAGAGACTCGCACCGCTTGCTCGCAATTTACAAACTGGTCACAGCCTTGGTGTTCAACAGGGCACTTTATAACAGCCGTGAAATCCTAAGACAAATTTGAAACGAATATAAACAGATTTTTAATTCCTTTCGCCCTTGGAATTTGCAATTTTTCCTGCATGAATAAATTGGCGATTTAGGCGAATTTTATAACTGTTATACAGATTCGACAAATTTCTAGCTTTCTAGTTGAAATTCGCCAAATGAGGTTATTGTAGCATCACTCAAGGATATAAATTAGGGGTCTCCCAGTGTGACTTGGGTGTAGCCCTTCACTGAGGTTCAAATTATTGTCGCAAAAAATTCAATTTCCACTTTTCCCTAGTCGTCTCTTGGTGTGACTTTTCTCTCTTGTGATTATTTTTGCTTCCTAGATACAAATGTGGTGTTTTGTAATGTTAGAATGTTCCGCTCATGCTGATAATCTTATTCTGTCTCAAACAACGACAATGCCCTGTAATCCTAGTCTTACTGGATCTACTGATCTCACCTATATATTTTAAACCACATAAACACAAATATGTTGTTTGGAGTCAAAAGGGTATTTAACACTTCTTAATTTGTTCTTCAGAACATTGGTGGGAAGGAAAATCATCTTGATGTCCTTTTCAAGGTCTTAGAAATTCTGTCCATGGTAAGTTTTATATAGGGAAGGAAGACTTCCCATTGATTTCTATTATAATTTGATCCTTGACAAGGTTCATTTTTCCTTTTTTAATATATTGCTTATTTTTGTCGGCTTTGAAACATTCATTTTCTGCTAGGTCAAATCTTCATTAACGTAAGGAGTCCTCTGAAAAAGCGAAGGCTTGCTCGCTTGAAGTTTCCCATCTTTGTAACTTATTAATGAATTTAGTGAACCAAGAATTTCAAACAGGATCTTCATACTAAGTTTAAACCATAGTGTGGAAACTCAATGAGTTTTTGTGAGTACACGTGAATAGTGATGCAAAGCAGTGGCTGAAAGTATGCAAAATCAATTCGCGAGTCTGGCAGCAGCATGTACAAGTCTGAGATAACCCATGAGCTCTGCCAGGTCTTGCAGAAAAAAAGGAGAATGCATCAGAAACACTGGAAAAAAAGTTTCTTAGGTCTTTAAAGACTTAAGTAACCTTTTTTAATTCATTTCATTTACCCATTCTGATTTTTTACTCACTCTCACTCTAAACCCAAATTTCGCTGATTTTTGTGTTAACTTTGAAATTCCCTGTTTTAGAGGATTATTTTTAAATTCGAGTATTTTCACAAGTCCAAATCCGATTCAAAAATCAGCTTGCTAAGTACTCGCTGAGTCTGAGTCTCAACACTATGATTTAAACAACTAATTTCTGAACATTATCTTAGTCACCATTTTTATCCTAAACTTCATTTAGTTCTTTTGAAAACTAATTGCCCTAGCTTCTGATTCCTAAGTTCATCTTGTGAAGTATATTCATGGTAGAACTAGAGTTTGAAATTGCTTAATGAATCCATTATGATACCATTAAGATCACAATTGCTTATGGCAAAACTCTGAAAAGCATTCAAATTCAGTCATTTCCTTTTCAATACTTCTGATATGAAACATGCCTAACAGTAAATACTAAATACCATATAAATTCCAATGTACAGTAAATAAATTAAAGGGGGACATCTTTTGAAGCTCCTTAGAAACTCAATCATGAGCTGGAAGAGTATGCCTGGCCATCTTGTACAGGAAATTTCTAGCATGAACAATTTTCGGAAGCTGATATGGTTCATTTAAAAAACCAGACATTTTGATATGTGAGAAGTAATTTTCAAGCTAACAGTCACCTCAACCTTTGATGGCTTTCTTGACAGCTTGAGACATCTTAGGAGAACAATTTTCTTGTTAATATATATAAATTTTTCGAATGAACCTGTCATTACCCATGCTAAAGTGCTTTGCATGCTTGTGCTTTCATATTCCAGGTACAAGAATTCTACAGGACACCTCAACTTGTCCTTCCGTTTCTTGTTTTCTTGTAAACCCAAAAACTTCAGAGTAAAGAAAGAAAAAAATTATATTGACGTCCACAGGTGACCAAAGTAGATCAATGGGACTCAAAAGGTACATACAGGCTTACAGCTACAATAGAGAGGTACTAGGGTAAGAAGATCCTTGGTTGTGAGAAATAACTAAAGACTACGCACTAAAGAAATGTAATCAGTAAAGAGAAAGGCATAAACCAGGTATGATGCCATAAATAAATGACAATTATTAGCCATTTGTATGAGTTAAGTACAAAGAAAAGCAAAAATGATGCAAGCCCAGTCAAACTTGGTTCCTCTTTTTTACCATTTCTTCTACCACAGGAAAATGAAAATCTGAATGTATCAGTATCATCTGTCCCAAATACTTTACAGAGTAGCAGTGGATAATGTCAATAAGGTCATTTAAACCTCAGCATTTTTTGTCCTTCCTGCTCACTTGTTGAGAAGGATTATAATGCCAACCATTAACTGCCTTACGTAGGTTGTAATGCTCGGCAGTGTATTCTTCCCTCCATTGAAATGGAAAACTAAGTTCAGGATTAGGCAAAGACAATATACCTTGGACAAGTAATGTCGTGATTGAGCAAATGACCTTATCTGATCTTGAAATCAGGCTGAATTTCTTGGTATTGCAACGACAAGAACACCATTAATCTAACTCTCAGCAAAAACATGTAAGCACTTCCAGGAGAGCTACAGCTTGCACAAGTCCTGAATCCATCATCTTTTCTCTCAGTATTTAGGGTCCAATGCTTGATTGTTTTCATATAGATTTTTACAATGGATTTTCTCTATTAGAATGTAAAGCTTATTAATAAGGACGTCATTAGTTATTTAACTAAAAGATGGTTGTAACTGGTTGTAACTATATCAACCACTTTGTAACTACATCATTCATAATAAATGGACGGATACACGATCTCAAATGTGTGCAATCTGCTTTCTCTTTATTTCTTCGTTGTGCATGTCTTCCAACATTGGTATCAGAGCAAGACAAGCGAGGAAGAGAGAAGCGAAGAAGATCAGTCCCATTAGGGCACGAAGTCTGAATCGAAGTGAATGAAATCGAGGCTGAATCGAAGTGAATGGCACAGTCACGTTTTTCAAAGAAGGGCACAGTCAGAAATCAAGTCACCGACATGTTTTTCAAAGAAGGGCACAGTCACGTTTTTTCAAAGGAGGGCACAGTAGTGTTTTTCTTTCAAAGGAAAATACCAGTCGCATGAGCCATTAAAACACAGTCATTTCCGCCCATTTCCATAGCAGAGCCAAAGTCGTGGCAAAGTCATGGGAAGGCAGAATGTTTCAGAATGCAGTCGTAATTTTTAGCACGAAAAATACACAACCAGACTGTAAAATACCAGTCAAAGAACAGTCGCAAAGGAGAAAGACAGTGTTTCAGATGAAAAGAAATCGTGAGGATACAGTAGTATAAGAGCATTAAAACCTGGTCGCGAAAGCCTAAAAAGTAATCACGAGGGCCTAAAGATATCGTAATGGCTGGAAAAGCCAGAAACTGAGGTCAAGGAAGCAAAAACGAGGTCAGATTACGAATTTCTGGGGTTTCACTGCATTTTCGAAACCTTCCTGGTACTCTGCTGTCTATTTTTTAATAAGCAATCGTATTTATTTTACCTTCAGAATGGAAATTCCCATAGAAAAATATTTTGGTCTAAATTTTCATACATGGAAAGTGAAAATACAAATCCAATACATGAATAAAAATTTGTGGGGCATAATAAACGGGAAAGAGAGCACCCACCGATGCATCTAAATTGTTAGATTGGCATAGCGAGAGATGGTAGAGCGAAAGCTACTATTGGCCTTGCTCTCCGACTCTAAACTTCATGTAGACCTAGACAAATCATCCAAGGAAATTTGGGATGCTCTAAATAAATTATTTGGAGCGAAAGCAGTTAATGCCAAATTTTCCCTAAAACTTCAGTTATATAGGTTCAAAATGGATGAAGGAGTCTCTATGTCAAGCCACATTAACAATTTGAGGTCCCTGATCAGACAACTAGCAGAAGTCAAAGCTGCAATAGAGGATGAGGATGCCAAAGCTATCTTATTAAACAGTTTGTCTTCAAAATACAGCAATGTAGTTTTTACCCTCAGTCAAATTCAATCTCAATCTCTAGATGATATGATTGCAGCTCTTCTAGCTGAAGAAAAGCGAACAACTGCAGAAGATGCAGAAGGTGATTCTCAACAAGAAAGTGCATTTTATTCCAAAACTAGAAACTTTCGTAGAAGGTCAGATAAAGATAAACAAGAGATTGAATGTCATTTTTGTAAGAAAAGAGGTCACACAGTGTGGGATTGTCGTGTTCGAGCCAATGATGTGCTCAAAGGTAAAGACATATCAAATGCAGCCAATATAGCCATGATTAAAGACCCGAGATGCGAGAAAGTAGTGAGGGCGGTGATAAATACGCAATATAAAAATGCTCTAAACTTTGAAAGCAAGAAAGTATACAAGGTAGATGAAGCTTGGTATGGATGGTTGCTCGAGATAATTGGGAGGCTGGATCTTGGGAATTATACCCTCATGAGGGTCATGAGACAACTTGATGGAGTTTGTGGATGGCTCAATATAGATGGTTGTCTAATAATTCAAGAGATTTGTGATTCGGGAGTTCGGGGAGGTGGAAACTGGGAACATGGGAATTCAGCTTGGGAGCTACACCTTTACAAAGGTCACGAAGCAGCTTAATGGAGCCCTACCTAGTCAAAGCATTGCTTTTTGTGAACACCTCTAAAACTTACATAGTTATAGTTTTGTTAGAATGTTTGTTTTTTTGCTTTACGTAGAGAGTAAGCCTTAAGAGGGTTATTAAAATATAAGGCTTATTAATAAGGACGTCATTAGTTATTTAACTAAAAGATGGTTGTAACCAGTTGTAATTATATCAACAACTATGTAACTACATTCATAAATAAACGGACACACAATATCAAATGTGTGCAATCCACCTCTTTATTTGTTCTTTGTGCATGTCTTCCGACATGCTCCAAGTTTTTGGTATCTTGATGAAAAAATGAGGTCCTATTCTACTTCTTTGGCATTGTCATGGAGCTAAGCTTGGTGGCACATGGCCGTTCACGGGGCTTTTGTTTGCCAACTTTGTTGCTTTTCTTTGTTGAAATGCCATATTCCTCTTTGTTTTAAAAGGTTGTGGTTTACAATACGGTATCTATGCATCTCTTCTTTTTCACCCCTACAACTTTTCTAATTTGTGCAAATTATTTGCCAAAACATACAAAATTTAGATGTAGTTTTGGCATTCATGATTTTCAAAATGCCCAATGACATAAGATGGTGTTGGATGTAGGTTGTATTTCCCTAATCTCAAATTTCAAAAGGCTTGATTTGGGATGTCTTTTCTTTTTGCACATTTCCTCTTCAAGGCATCTTTGAAAAGTTCCAAAAATGATGACACATTCTAGAAAGTATTTCATTCAAATGACATTATAGATGCAATAATAGTAGTTCCATGACGTAATCATGAGAGAAAAACAACGGGGTAGATATCAAGACCTTTGTTCCAAAAATTACAATTTACCACCTAAAAACGTGTTTTATCGATTCTGTCCTATAAACAATTTAGCACATGGAAAATCGCAATTTGTGCGCTGCATGATGAATTGGCGATTTCGGCAAGTAAAACCCGAGAAAAAGCGTGAAAAATCGGTGGAAAATCGTGGAAAATCGCAGGGGTTAGGTATAAAATGACCAAACTAAAAAAAGCGTGGCCATTTGGAAGCATTTCGTAGCTATTTTCTCTGCGCAATTTTACCCTCACGTTTTATAAGGGTTTCGTATTTTGACATTCGACCAGGAGCATGTTTCTTTTCTACATTAGTTTTTATTTATTTTCGTTGATTATTGGAATTTTTATTATTTGTGATTTTGCAAGTATCTAAGTGTAAGTTTTGGTTCAGATTCGGACAAACTAAACAAAGAAATACATAGAAGAAATAATATGAAAAATCTGAACGCATGATATTATTATTGCATAGTATGTTTATACGATTAAGCATATGTATATATAGGAGTTACATCTCCTATAATATAGAGAGAACTATAAATCTCCTATAGCAACTCAAACCTTTACATAGACGAGTTGTTTCACTTTCAACAACTAGTAATATCCTATAAACATATCAACCTATTCACGTGGGTTTGTTATTACTCACCCTAATATGTTTACTTGCTCACAATATTATATTATGTCATCCCATAATGCGAGCACTAATACGATTATTCCTAACAATCCCCCTTAGTGTGAACATGGGAGAAAGTGCCACCTTCAACTAAGCAACATGTCGCTCCGTAGCTTGCACATGGTCTCGATCCTCAACACTGATTGTGGGAACTACATCATCCATGAATAAGGGCCCATCAACCTATCCAGGTGAATACATGAATTGGGACCCATCAACCAATTCACATCAACCATCTAGTCAATCTGATCAAGAACATTTCTATGATAGTATCAATGGTACAAATCTCCACATCATCATCATAACAAGGAAAACATAGAAATTGTATTGCACCTTGGAGCAGGATGCTCTCCTATTCTTATTTATCACACAAAGAAAACCAAAAAAGTGTCACTAAAGTAATATGCGACCTCTAAGGTAGTGACGAACTCGAGGACGTTGATCGTCCTCCTACCTCCGTTGCCTCCATCCACCGGTGTGGCGTTGCTTATCTCAACAAAATGTAATCATGGACTCAATGATTTCCACATTGTTTATTATTCCCCCCACAATGTAAAATCATTTATTTTTTAGACGTTGGGTTACACCGAAAATGCATCCGGAAGGCAATTTTTTTATTATTTATTTTTACTTTTATAATGACACGTTTGACAACTATTGAAACTCGTTTGAATGACAATTTGGACGATACTTTTAACACTTAGATGACATACTTTGGAATTTGAAAATAAAGATCCACAAGAACTTGATTATTTCAACATTTTTATGGCTGCTCACAAATTAAACAAAATGGCCTATTTACATTAAAAATACTTACTTTGACAACAAATGACTATCCAAACACTACTTTATAACTTGGACACAATTAACCATGACTATTGAAGGACCTAGACCACATTTTTATTTGGTTACTAAAAGTAGATTTTAGTAAAGATTACAAAATTAAAACTCCACACTTCCTTGATAATTCACCCGTTCATGCAAAACATATGAAAATGACAGTATGAACAAATATTTAGTCATCTACATTGAGTGGCACATACAATTGACCTACTAAAAACAAGACTCAAATCGACTTACATTCTAATAAACATTGTCGTTGAAGTTGAAGGTAGTGATGAGATCGAGGTGGAGACTAAATGCCAAGTCAGGGTGGCGGTATCAACTGCACAGATCTGATGTAAAGCCATAAAATAATGCCACCAATTTTCCTTTGAATTGTTCAACGTCCTAGATTTGCAACGTGAAGCGATGGGCATTGAGGGTTGCTTCATATAACATTAGATTATCTGATTTGAAGTTTTGTAAAGGCAATGGTGCAGGTTCGAGCTTGGTGTGCTTTAAAACCTTCTCCCTTGATCCGCACATGCCACCACATGTCTATTTTTCTTTAATAAATTTGCCAAAAGGACGTCAAAATCAGTGAAACTACAATATAGATTTGACTGATCTCTTGTTCGCCAAGCCTTAGACAAGATTCGGGGATATTTTTCTTGCTAATAATAACAACACTCTGCCTATAGATCTGCATGGAAACTGCGCAGTAAGCAATAGTACTAAAACAATAGATTTGATTTGTTCCTCAGATTTTGCGTGATGACTGTTGGAAATTAAAGGTAGATGGCACCAAACGGAAATAGCAAGCCTTGCAATTGATTGCCATATTTGATAGTTGATAGTATGGCGTAGAGATGGAGGATATATGGTTCTAGAATTTGCAAATCAAATTCTGAGAAGTGATGAGAACTTGCGACTCTTCTTCATTCACCAGTCACGAAACTTAAAAAACAATAGATTGCAAATAAATATTCCAGCTTCATAAACTGGGGCGATAGCTAAATTAATATCCCCTGCAAAAAAAATTATTTCTCCATCGGAGAGAACGTGCTCTGATACCAAATGTAAGTTTTGGTTCAGATCTGGACAAACTAAACACAGAAATACAAGAAATAATAATGAAACCAGAAATCTGAACACAATATTGTTATTGCATACTATGTTTATTTGATTGCAAGCATGCATATGTATAGGAGAGCTATAAATCTCCTATAACAACTCAAACCTTTACATAGACGAGTTGTTTCAACAAGTAGTAATATCCTATAAACATATAAACCCATTTATGTGGGTTTGCTATTACTCACCCTAATATGTTTAATTGCTCACAATATTATATTATGCCATCCCATAATGTGAGCACTAATAGGATTATTCCTAACACTGAGTTTGTTTTTAATTATTTTCCATGGTGTTCTACTTCTCACGAGTCACAGTCATTAACTATATTACAAGAAACTTGATGGTGGTTTGCTTCTTCCACAAAAACGATCCAGAAATGATAAAGGGCCGTGTTCATGGAGATGAACGGGATTCTGCTCTGAGGAAACACCGTGAAGACTGAACTCAAACATTGTGAATTTGTGCCAACCGGTTAAGTTTCAAGAATTGGACTTATCTAATAAATCCAATTTTGGAGGCAAAAGTGAAAGAAGAACTAGAACAGGTTATATGCTGGTCGAAGTTTTCCCCTAATATGTCTGTTTTGATAAATCCCATGGCAATGTAAAACAGCCTTGAACGAAGCATGTATTCACAACCCTTTTGGGCTAATTTGCTAAAGAACACGTGTTTGTGTTTTCAAGGTTTATCATCACTGCATTGAGAGGCTTAATGGATAGTTCATAAGTTTTTGGATGTATACTCAGTTGTTTTAGAGCAAATGCCAAAGGTGTTGGGATTTACATAGGAGTCTAGGACTTCTAAGATGTACCAGAAATCGTGATTAACTAAGCCTCTTGATGATACATGTTTGCAAAATTCTTGAATACCGATACTATAAATTCCGTTAGATTGAAAAGATAATAGGGTCTCCCACGGACCTTAGGGAAGGAGCATAGAATCTACCAGATGTTTATGATGGAAATATTGTCATTGATGTCAAAGGCTTAATCATTGATGTATTTGGTTAATGGAAATGTGTAATGGAAGTTGATGGAACTATTGACGGATGTTGACGGAAATGGTAGAAAGTAACGGAAATAACCAGCAGTATAGAAAGGCTGAAAACGAAAGTTTAACTACATGAAAAGAAGTATTGTTACATGGTATAAGCGAGATATACACAGCTGTACATATGAGAAAGATATCAGCATTTTAAGGCGTTCATATGCCATGTTTCATGGTGAAAAAGAAGATTTAATGATGGCTGGCAGCGATTTAATGATGACAGCAATTTTATTAAAGAAAGGGCCAGCGCATTTAATGGAGTATATTGCATTGTTTAATGTGCATTTAATAATTTTTATGGGCTGCATTAATTACTTTTGGTTTTAAGCCGACTAATGCACTTAATTAAGTTGTGTTAATTAAATAATGGAAAGGTTGTGTTGGTTAGAATGATGTGTCTTTTCAAAAGGATGTGAGAAGGATATATAAGGAGATAGAATCATTTGATTTAAAAAAACAAACACATATTGAATATTTTGTGTGAAGAGAGAAAAGGAAGAGCAGAATATGAAATAAAAAGGAGTGAAGGGCAGATTTATTTTTGATGAAAAGTTGCAGCGATTTATTTATGTGAAGGGACTGAAATAAATAAAAAGGATATTCTGAGCAGCAGTTTTGTTCTATCACTTGTTGAAGCAACAACATAAAAGATAGAAAAGAGTTGACGAAAGTTGGTGCCTTCATATTTGAAGAGATAGGTGTCTCTTGCTGAGTTGGTGCTTAGCAAAAAGGGGTTGGTGCTCCTGTAGGTTGGTGCCTACAAAAATTGTAATTTGGGGATTGGTGTCTCCCGTAGGTTGGTGCCTACAAACATTTGAGAAATATAATAAAGAAGATTTTCTCCGTGGTTTTCTCCCAAAAGGGTTTCCACGTAAATCTGTGTCTATTTGCAGTGTGTTGGTTTGCTTTGCATTCATTGATTGCTTTGATATATTCTCTGTGAAACTGATTAATTGTGATTACGGATCTGAGATTAAGTGTTAAATTTAAAAGAATATCATAATATTGATTCACCCCCTCTCAGTATTATCTTGTACTTAATGATTTAGTCATCTTTCAATTAAAAAGGAGCATGCTCAGATGTCAATTAAAAATTAAGGAACATGGAAGGCCATAAAATACATTTAATTCCACCTATAAGTAGTTGATACGAGGCTTGTTGTCTGCTCCATAACCAAATAGATGAGTGTAGCAAGGAATCAGAAAAGGAGCTAAGACAAGAGAGAGCTCTAATGTTCAGCAATGTACCCTTGTAAGCAATATTTTTACAGTAATAATGAGAGGTCTCCATTGGAATGATGGAGTTTTTGCCATTTATTGGGTTTCTTTAGAGTATATGATTGAGCCTCCTTGTGATTGTTTGCATTCAGATTTTATTTTATTTTTTAAAACCGCCATCAAAACTTTATATTAGATAAAAGTGAAAAATGCCTATATGACTATGCCAAGCCTGAAAACTATTTGCCCAGGCTTGAGCATGATACAAAGGATAAACTAAGAACATAATCATGGTGAGGAGTCCAGGCTTAGAATATGTCGGATATCCAGTTGAAGCTTATTGGACCACCATGCAGGCGACATGCCATAGCAAAAGAGATCTCTATGATCTAAGGCCCAATTCACTAATCCATCAACAACTTTATTCCGAGCACAAGGAATGTTGTACATCTGAACTTCCTAAAATTGTTGTTTCAATTGTTGTATCCTCCCTACCTCTTTTGTTATTCGCCAGTTAGAGGAAGAATCAGTTCGGTCATCAAATAACAACTTTAAAATAATTTGAGAGTCCGATTCAATTTGAAGCTTTTTCCATCCGATCTTTAAAGCCTCTTGCATGCCTCTATAGATTGCTTTCACCTCCGCAAAATTGTTAGTAGTAGTACCCAAATTCTCTGCAAAGAATTGCACTTCCCCCTAGCTGTCTCTAGCAATGCCTCCCATAGCAGCTCTTCCTGGATTCCCTCGAGAAGCACCATCTCGTGTTCAACTTTCCATATCCTAAAGGAGGTTTTGTCCAAGGACTTACACTTATAGCTTGTTGTTTAATTTGCCTCCTGGAAAGCGTAGCATCCCTAGGGTCCATAGATATCTGTTTGAGGAGATGTACCCACTCGGTGACAGACTCTGAGGTAATTGTATTTTATGTTTGAGGCTTCCTATTATGTTAATTTCAATTTTCTCCCAGATAAAAGAGTTCTCTTTGCTAACTTGCTGAAAAAAATTGTGATTCCTTTCTTTCCAAATATTCCATAGAGTGAGAGAGATGTTAGTCCACAAGATCGGAAGGAAATGTTGACCCTTTGGGAGAGTTCGATTCCATGCACTAAAAGTTTCTTGTATGGACGCAAAATTATTCCAGTGTAATTGAAACAATGTAGATAACTGATGCCAGATAGGATTAACCCAAGGACAAAGGAAGAAAAGATGCGATGCAGATTCTTCGTCCTGTAAACACAAAATGCATCTAAAAGGGCCATACATTCCTCTCTTCAAAAGACGATCCCTATGAGAACTCTTGCATGAATAACCAGCCAAACAAAGAAACTGACTTTGGGCCACATACTTGGCTGCCATAAATTTGTGAAAAGAAACCGAAGAGGATGTGGATTGTTCACCGGCAGTGAAGAATAACCAGCAGATACTGAGTATGCACCAGAGACATCCTATCCCCATCCCATTTTATCTGGTAATGGTGAAGAAAACAGAGGTCTAGCCTGGAAGACTTTATGAAGCAAAGTGAGATCCTCATGACTTACAACAATGGGCCATTCTGAAACAGGGAGCCAATCTTTTCTATTTTCCCAAGGAAGGGTTACAGTTCGCCCATAATGGGCAACCTTTGTCCATTAATGCCTTGCATTTGTTCCATAATTGGGTCTAAGATGAGGGAATTGGAGAATGAGAGGTTGCTGACCGTCCCAAGAATCCATCCAAAAATTGGCCAATTGTCCATTGTTAACAATACAAAAGAGTTCTTTTTTATTTTCCAGTTTCATAATTCCTTGATGTTGTTATTTGTTGTTATTTGTTGAAGATGGTTTATTACATTTTTAAATGTAAGCCTTTATCTACAGTTTGTATTTTGAAAAATAAAGCAATTTAAAGTTTAGTGAATCTTTGTCATAAATCATAACACTATGAATTTGTGATAACTGATAACCTTATTTGAACCTCTTCCTATAGCTCCCAAACGAATTTCATCTTGTTTAGGGACAAAACATATATACCTTTGTTGTAATTTTTTCTTCATGCAATTTGTAATATTATTCTTAATTTCGTCATGCAATTTGATTTCTCTAAGACTTGTAAAACTAAGACAGAATTGTTTTTTTGTTTTTTAGAATGGCATTGGCATCCAGTTCAAGTTTAGTTGCTCTTAATAAGCCTAACTCAAAAGACCCCTCTTGGAAGCATTATGAACAAGCTCCGGCAATTGTGTTGTATGCAATGATTGTGGAATGAAGATGAGTGGAGGTGTTTATTGCCTTAAGTCTCACATTGCACGAATACCAGGGAATGAAGTGACATTGTGCACACATGCACTGCCTGAGCCTTAAAGAGAGTGCACCGCTTTCTTTGCGGCTTATGCAGAGAGAAAAAGATGAAAAAAAGAGGAGAGCTAATGCACTAGTCGCCCTAATAAATAGGAGGGCAGCGAAGGAAGATTTTGACATTGAGGCCTCTTCTATTGCCCCAACTCCACGGGGTCACACATTGGGACGGGGCTCAACCACTAAAAGTAGTTCAGCTACGTTTTTTGTTCCTCGAAGTAGTCTCAAGTCACAACCTTCATTCGAAGGTACCGCTTGGAATAAAGAAATGCATAATGAAGCAAGAATAGCGGTAACAAATGTTTGGTACTACAATAACATTCATTTCAATGTGGCAAAAAGTCCATATTCGGAGAATTTTGTCATTGTATTGACTGATGTCGGGAAGGCGTTCAAGGCTCCTACTCCCCATGATTTGAGCGGCCCATTGTTAGAGGATTCCGTCATACATACCAAAACTCTTGTAGAAAAGCAAAAAAAGGTATGTCACCATTTTGTCGATGGGTGGAAAAATGGGAAAAACCGCACATTAATTAACTTCCTAATGGCATCAAGTGGGCAATTGGTCTTCTTGAAGTCAATTGATGCCTCCCATTTGGTGCATAATTGATCGGGGATGGAACAAGACACTCCATCAACATATACATGCAGCAGCATACTACCTAAACCCAAATTTTTTCTATTCCCGTCATTTAAGGCTGATGAGGAGGTTATGGATAGCCTTAATACATGCATAGAGAGGATGGTATCTAACGAAGAATATAGAGATGCAATTGTTGATGAGCTGCAAAGTTACACGGCTGCTTTAGGGGCAGCTCTTTTCTTCGGCTCTATGTGTGAAAAGAAACACGGCTCGGCTAGGTAAAAACAAATTGAGTCATTTGTATTTAGTCTTGTTACACGTAGAACTAAATACTAGAAGTCTAGAATTCTTTCATTTATTCAAACCTAGTTAACTTACAAAATTCTAATTGTCTTATTTGTAGATTTGTAGTGGGAAGATTATGGTGCAAAAACACCAAATCTTTTAGCCATCCGCATTTTGCGCGGCCATGCGGTGTTTCTAAGCAAACCTAATTGGAGCATGTTTGAAGTTGTTCACACAAAGAAGCACAACGGGTGACAACATAATGCCTCAATGACCTTGTCTTTGTGCGATACAATCTTCATCTTCGAGTGAGACAAGTGGAGGGGCGCAGAGTTATAAAACAATTGACTTGGTTGGCATCGATCCATATGATGATTGGCTTGTTGATGATGTGGAGCCTATGTTTACTACGAAGGAAATATCAGCTTTGGAGAGAGAGACCGAAGAAGCAATAGCATCAAGGACATTAGGAGTTGGTGAGGATCCAGATGATATGTTTGTAGATGACAATGTTGGTGTTGCAGAGGAGGAATCTTTAGCTTCCACTTCCATGAGGCAACCGCAATGAAGGCTTATTTTAGGCGTGCTTGATGAAATGGAATATTATTGATACCACTGGTAATCCCTTCACTCACCGTAATATCAAAGAGGCAATAAGGATTTTGAACTGTAGCAAGGCAGCTGACGTGGACGGTTTCTAAGCCGAGTTCTTCAAGCAGGGTTTTGAGGTTTTTGGTACCTATTTGGTAGATCTTTTCAATCAAGTGGTCAAAGTGGGCTTCCCTCCTACCTGGTCTCATCATATCATTCACCGATCCACAAAGTTGGGTCCATTTCTGATCCGAACAACTACAGGACAATCATGGTAGGCCATTCTTTCTCCAAACTATATGCTACAGTCCTCCACAGGTTTGTCCGAGATTTTGGAGCAGAAGCAGCTCAGAGCCAGAGGTCAGGCTGGGTTTCGCCCTAGTTACCACACCATTGACCACATATTCACCCTTCGGGCTATTATTGAGGAGGCTCGCCACCGCTCTTCGAAAGTCTATTGTTGTTTTGTAGACTTTCGAAAAGCTTTTGACTCTGTACCTCGCATGGCCCTCTTCCAGCGACTCCGAGACATCGGTATTTCTGAGACTCTTGTTATTGCCATCATGCGCCTCTATGAGTCCATCCTTGGTCGTCTCCGTACTGCACACGGATTATCTGATCTCATCAGGAGCACCATTGGGGTTAAACAAGGATGCCCCTTGTCTCCTACCCTCTTTGGCATTTACATTGATGAGTTGGAATCTTTTCTTCGGGATCACATTCAGGAAGGGGATGGTTGCCTTCTTCACCACGTCTTGATTTCCATTCTTCTATTTGCCAACGATATTGTTTTACTCGCCTCTTCTCTTGAGGGGCTTCAGAGACAGCTTGATGCACTTGCTTTATTCTGTGATCTTCGGCATTTGACGGTCAATTTGGGTAAGACCAAGGTCATGGTCTTCAACGGGTTGCGGACATCACACCTCCATTTCTTCTTCAAGGGGCAGGAGGTTGAAATTACTAATACATACACCTACCTGGGAGTCCAGTTCTCAGGGCCTAGATTCAGTATGAGGCATGCTCTTCAGCCGAGGGTGAACAAAGGGTATGGGTCTCTTGCCATTCTCGAGAGACAGTGCTTTCGGCACCACTTCCAGGACGTCTCCTCCAAGATGTTTCTTATGAACTCCCTCATCCGCCCCACTGTTCTCTACGGGTCTGTCGTCTGGGGGCCCTCCCTTTTGGACACAGATTGGGCCTCAGCTGAGAGGATTCAGACTCTCCTCCTTCGTCATTTCATCAGATGCAAACAGACGGTTCCCAGCATATTATTTTGGCAGAGTTCGGAGCTCGACCTTTCCGTCTGGAGACTATATTTGACATATCATCCTTTCTTCACCGTATCAGGAGGTTTGGTGATCTTTCCGATGAGCAGGACAGGTATCCATATCTCGCCTATTGTTCTTCTGTGAGCATTGCCCAGGCTAAGAGCCGTTGTTGGTTTACCGAGACTTTGCTTTGTTGGACTCAATCGGTATCAGTTGATCGTCTCCCCCTTCCGATATTCGTTAAATGCTCCTAGTCATCTCTTGCCCACCCAAGCAAGTGTTGACAGGTCCATCCGGGAGGATATCTATAGGAGCTTCATTAAGACTACTTGGGTGAACCACCCTAGGGGTATGCGACCTAAGATGTCTTTTTATGCAGAGCACTTTCTCGAAATCAAAGATGGTCTCATCATCGCGCTGCAGTACACCTCTCGTCCTTTGGGTGCATGCCCTCCATATACCTTTGGGTCAGTTTCGAGTTGGCTCCCACAGACTCCGGTGCGAGACTGATCACCACATTGATTGGGTGGATAGACTTTATAGGCTCTGTAGCCTTCATGAGGTGGAGACCGAGATTCATTTCATCTTCCGCTACCCCATTTACTATGAGATCAGAGGACGCTTTCACTTGTCTCTTGAGAGAGATCCGAGACTCTCCGGTCTTCTTCGGGTATATCGACCAGCGGTGTCTTGCCCTCTACATCTGTGAGTCTTTCTTCGCTGTTACGAGACCAAATTCTTCATCCCTCCGTGAGTCGTCCCCACGAGGCAATTATAGCCTTCTTTAGGTTACGCCCACTAGTGGAGGAACTAAACAACAAAGCCTTCTGGGCGAGATTCGGTGCATAGGTCAATTCATCCCGATTGGACCTTCACATCTCCCTCGATCTTGCCCGCCGCAAAGATGATGCACACACGTACCAGAGGGCAATCCAGCTCCATTCGTCCCCCTGGTCGCCGCATCAGTTTCAGATCTCAGCTGGGGAGGAGGTTTTCACCCCCCTCTTCGGGTTGCCAGTCCATCAGGAGCTTCTTTTCGTCGGCCTCTAATGTTAGGAGGGGTGTGGCTACCATTCCTGATTAGACCTCTGGTCCTCACTTGCCCCCCCTTTCATTCTCTTCTTCGCTTCTGTCGTTTTTCTCCCCCGCTTGCTCCTTTGCCCCCGCATGTGGGGGCATTTAGCTTTGGGTTTCCTTTATCTTTGTCTTTTCTCTTCTTTTTAGTTTTTGGGAACTCATTTTGAGTTGTCCCCGCTCGCACTTTGTATATTGTTTGGGTTGCAGTCCCATTGACCTACTTTTGTGGTCATTCGTTGGACATTAATATATTTATCTTATCTTATCTTATCTATGAGCATTGTAGTTTGCAAACTTTGTACTCCTTTTTGGTCAAAACTTAATCGAAAATATACATATGGGCCTATGGCATTCTATAGAGTCACTTCTTGCATCATTTAACAATGTTTTACATTTAATTTCAGTTTATTTTATGAATTTAAAAGTTTTTTAAAGTAGCGATAAAGTTGTCGATTAATGCCGATATATTGTTGAGAAATTGCCGATTCCCAATTTCTAAGTCAAATTTTTTTCTTGCCGATAACAATTTTTTGAACTATAATCATGACTATCGAGATATTTGTGTGTTGAATATATAGAATGAACCAGTATGGTTCTAGGCACTTGAAGAGGTTGTAACCAACAACCAAATGTAACCAATTGTAACTACTCGTCCTATGATAAATTGGATCTGCCGGGGGTCATTTGATGCATGCTTTGCAGTTTTGTGTCATTTCATCTTCTTGCTATTTTCTTTGTGCTTCTAATACTAACAGTGGTAACAAAGCTAGTTAGTCACCATTGAAGGAAGCAGTCTTAAGAGGTGAGGTCAACGATACGATTCGACGCAGAGCAAAAGATAAAACTTGGTTTGAGTGCTGAAAATGTGGGCTCGTGTATGTTGTACCCAATCATGTGGAGGAGGGCAAACATCCAGTGGAAGAGAAAGACATCAAAGGCAGAAGTAAAGTCATGACAAGGAAACATCAAGGCGAGTCGTGAGTTCGAAACCCACTTGTGAACAAAAAAGTGCCTGCCTGCTACCGGAAATCGTGTGAACAAAACATGTCCGATTCGCCAATAAAGGAGTCGAGGATACCTAGTTCGTGACAGCACAAGTCGTGGCAAAGATTCTATTTTATATAGTTGAAATAGTCCTGAGGGCGATCACAAATCCTAAAGCCTGAGTCGTGTGGGCAAAAGAGAGGAAAAAGTGAAGTCGTGTGGGTTGAACAAGGGAAAACGTGGAGTCGTGTGGGCAAACTATGTAACTTTTTCCTTCCCTGCCACGTATTTGCATAAGTGACTTATTTTTTTATTAGAGTGGGCAAAATATTTTATTATTTCCATTACTTTGGCATAATAAAATGGCAAATATTTCAAACCTAATTCTATCGGACTCACAAAAATTAACGGCACTAATTTCAATGTATGGAGCCATAAGATTTTAACGCTTGCAGAATTTTGTGATTGTGATAAGATAATCACGGGCAGCGAAAGCAGACCGGCTACAAATTTTGTGGATTATGACAAACGTCATAAGGAAGCATTATTGCTTCTCAAGTTGTTGGTGTCGGATGATATGATACTAGAAGTGCGAGAATGCCCTTTGTGACAAGCACGTTGTGGACTAGTCGAGGGTAAATATTAGAAGTCGAGGAGAAAGGATAGGTTTTGTACACGAAAAATACATTGTTTGCTTTGAAGCTACAAGAATGTGGATCACTATTTGAGCACCTACTTCGGATGAAAGATCTTTGAGACCAATTATCTTCCATAAATAAAAAGGTGGACGATGATGATGTGGTGGCTTTGGTTCTAAATAGCTTGCCTTCTTCGTATGAGTCATTTGTAGAGGCACTTCATGTAATGGTGAGAGTTATACTCTTACGTTTGACAAGGTGAATTCCTACTTGTTACAAAGGAACAAATACATGGACATAAGCTCAAGAGTCAAGTTGGACAATCGAGAGCGTTTTTGTTGCTCGATCCAAAGGAAAGTGGAAACGACAGGCTGAGACATCCTCTTCCTCTCCTAAACATCAAGTGAAATGTTACTATTGTCACAAACTTGGTCATGTGAAGGACTGTCGGAAATGACTCAATGCCTTGAAGAAGCAAAAGGGGCAGGCACATGTGGCTACAGTTGAACACGAGTCAGAAGATGAGTATGCTCTCATGGCATCTTGCACGGGTAATGGCAGCCCTACTCGATGTTGGTTCTTTGATTCCGAGCATCACGACATTTCACATGTCAAAAAGACTGGTATGTCAATTTTCATTCATGTTCTATTGATTCAATTACTTTAGGGGATGGAAGATCACATGTTGTAGAAGGTATTGGGAATGTTCGTATTATGCTAAATAATAATACCAAACTGCTTGTCAAAAATGTTAGATATGTGCCTAACATGAATAAAAATTTGTTATCTATCAGTCAACTAACTGATAATCCCAATATTTCTGTAAACTTTTACGCAAACAATGTATTGTGTCTAACATCAAGCAAAATAAGGTTGTTGCCTTAGGAATTGGGCATGGTGGTCTATATAGACTTGTTGATCTTGCCACGACAAGTCAACTTGCATGCCTTAGTTGTGGAAGGCAATACCAGTGTTTTATGGCACGAAAGATATGGCCATCTCAACCTTGATATTTAGCCCACCTTCATAGAGACAACATGTTTGTTGGTTTGCCCCTTATTCGGGAGAAACAAGACATGTGTGTTGCTTGTTTTGCGGGAAAACAAAAAGCGGAAGCCTTTTCCCTACGAAGGTGTTTGGCTTGCAAAGGGATCTTGGATCTTGTACATGTAGATCTATGTGAGCCATCGTGGAAGACTCCCACAGTCCTTGGTGCATGTTATTTTCTCTTCGTTGGTGGATGATCATTCTCGGAAGATGTGGGTCTATTTTTTGAAGAAGTCTGATTGCTTTGCTTCTTTTGTCAAGTTCAAATCAAACCAACCGGCAGATTAAGACTTTGAGATCCGGTAATGGGGTGAGTTTACCTCTAAAGAGTTCGCAGATTTCGGCGGTAAAGAAGGGAATGAAGCGAAGTTAAGGGCCCCTTATACCCCTTGCAAATGAGAATGGGGTGGTAGAACGGAGAAACAGAACCATCATGGAGATGGCAAGATGCATGATGCACGGTCGAGAGAGCCATATAAGTACTTGGGAGAAGTTGTTAACACGGTTGTATAAATTCTCAATCGAGTTCTTCTTGCAAAGCTTTGCGGGACATCACTTTGAAAGAGGCTTGGTCCACAATCAAACTAGAGGTATCAATTGCTTATACTTTGGTTCCAACAAATAAGAGGAGTAAGTTAGATTCCAAATGTTATAGATATTTTTGCTGGTTATAGTGATCAATCGAATCCTATAGATTGATTGATACTTCCATTAATAAGATCATGATTAGTCGGGATGTTGATGTAAAAGAAACAGAGTCTTTCTTTGGTTGTAATTAGCAAGGGGACCAGCAAAGGGGAAGCGATCAGCAAGGGGTCATAATAGAGTTTGGTACTCTTTCCTTGCCCGATCATGAATCTGGTTCTTCTCATACTCCTCCACGAGGCTCCAGACAATCTATACAATCTCCCACTTTGATATTTTTGAGTATCCAGGAAATCAACTTGGGTTGGTTTCTCCTCCGAAACTTCCGTTGGTTTCTCTTCCAGAGGCACCACAACCAGCTACCACATCCTCAGTTCAAAGGAGGCCTAAGTGGTTTTACTCCACTATTCAAGATTTGAGTAAGAAAGAATTGTCTCCTCTCTTAGATGTAAGGTCTCGGCACGAAGGGGACGCGATCAACAAGGGGTCATAATAGAGTTTGGTACTCTTTCCTTGCCCGATCATGAATCTAGTTCTTCTCATACTCCTCCACAGACTCCAAGACAATCTGTACAATCTCCCACTGAGATTTTTGAGTCTCCAGGAAATCAACTTGCGTTGGTTTCTCCTCCGGAACTTCCGTTGGTTTCTCTTCCAGAAGCACCACAACCAGATACCACATCCTCAGTTCAGCGGAGGCCTAAGTGGTTTTACTCCACTATTCAAGATTTGAGGAAGGAAGAATTGTCTCCTCTCTTAGATGGAAGGTCTCGACGAATTGGTAAGCAAATTGATTATTCCGAGCACGCTCAATTTGCTCTTGCTTCTGATCTTCTTCATATTAATGAGCCACAAAATACTCTGAAGCACGAGGCATACCAAAATGGGAAACTGCCATGCAACTAGAGTATGATGCCTTGATTAAAAATAATACCTAGAAGTTGGTGCCATTACCTCTAGGGAAACATCCCATTGGCTATAAATGGGTGTATAAAATCAAGTGTAAAGCAGATGGTACTTTGGATAAGTACAAGGCTCGACTCATTGCGAAAGGATTTTCACAACAGAGGAGATAAGACTATGAAGAAACATTTGCTCCTACTACGAAGATGGTCACCTTTCGGCTTCTTCTTTCTTTTGCAGCTCAGTTTGGTTGGAAAGTATATCAAATGGACGTTAAAAGTGCTTTCCTGAGTGGGGATTTGGAGGAAGAAGCGTATATAACACAGCTTGAAGGTTTTTGGGCTCATGGTCGTAAGCATTTGGTATGCAAATTGATTTAAGTCCCTGTATGGACTTAAGTAGGCTCCTCGAGCCTGGTACATCAAAATAGATAAACATCTCAGAGATTCAGGCTTCACACAAAGTCATTTTGATCCGGATCTCTATGTCAATGAAAGATCCCCAAATGGATCTCTCTTGTTCTCCAACAATTTAAATCAATTAAAAACACCCAAAAGCTGATTTATGACTTTTTATAGCATTCACACTAATACATATCTGAATTTATGGAAGAAGTGCGACTAGGGTTTTGAATAGAAACTAGCCTAAAACTGAACCCGAACTGATTTGAAGACTGTGCAGCAATAAATATAGCAGTTTCAGCTGTATTCTAGCAATGGCGACTAGTTTGGTATATAAAATTCCCACAACAGCAATCAAACCAAATAAAATCTGACCTGTGCGTATTGGCAGCTTAATATACATATAAAATCTGACTTTTCTGAGTTAATATTAATCTGAAATTTATATCAGAAATCTGCAGATTTAAAGAGGCTGAAACAGTAATATAAATCCATCCATAATATTGAAAATACCTTCTCCTGAGTTGTAAAAATAAATACAACAGATAGCAGCAAGGATCAGACCTTAGAATGACTTCAAAACATCACATAACAGCCAAGGATGAGTCGCTCCATTAGAGAAAGTCAGTACAGCACTGCTGCAACACTGATCTTCAATTCTTTATTGCAAAAACTCCTCAACTACCGCTGGAAAACACTGAAATTCTGTGTAAGCTCTATGGAAAATCCTATGTAGAAATTCCTCCTAATCTCCAAGAGGGTTTTCGTCCTCTAGAGGCAATATACTAAGGGTTTCCGTCCTTAGAATATTTTAATACAAAAGCACCTGGCTTAAGATCAGATTCAAAAATGATAAAATGATTACATGATGCTCTACCCAAGCCGCCCCTCTCCTTTTTATAGGAAAAATATTACAAAATGACCTTTTCATCTTCCAATGAGAGAAGAGTGCCAAAATACCCTAAAAGTATGCCCAAACCCAGTCGCACTTTTCTCCTTGGGCTAATAAACATTAAATAATATTTTATTACTTTCCTAATGTCTAATTTGGCCTCTCATGCCAAGTCGCACTTTCCTTGGGAAGAGTAATAACTTTTATCCTTTCTAAACTCTACTTTCCCTCCTTTGTCCAAGTCGCATTTTGCCTAGGGATGACAAAAACAGCATGGGCCTCTTTTCTATTTTCCCTAGAAAGGATACAACATAATATTAGACCCAATGCACCTATTTAGAGATTACAAATTTATTATTAAGTCAAATAAATTAATACAAGTGCTTTATTAATATTTTTTGCACTTTGTAATAACTCATTGTGACTTAAGTCACCCTTATATTTTTCCTTTGGCCGTCGGGTTGACAAAATGGGCCAAAGGTCTTCGATTGGGAAAAGGGGACATTACGGTCAAAAGCAATGATGATGACATTGTGATTCGTATTGTGTATATTGATGACCTTGTCATCACGCAGCGAGTGGAGATGTTGTGATTCATAAGGTAAAATCAGATTTATGTGCTACTTTTGACATGACTGATTTAGGCCTCCTTCACTATTGTCTTGGTGTAGAATTTTTGCAACATGATCACTTGATTTTCATTTCTCAAGTTAAGTATGCCACGAACCTGCTCTCAGAAAGTTCAAATGTATGATTGTTATTCTTCTTCTACACCTATGGAGGTTGGGCTAAAACTCTCAGCTCATGATGATTCACCACCGGTCGATGAATCATTATACAGATAGTTGGTGGGTAGCTTGATCTATCTAACAACTACACGACCGGATCTATGTTTTGTTGTCAGCTATCTCTCTCGGTTTTTATCTAAACTGAAACTCATTCACTGGGGAGCAACAAAACGAGTTCTACGATATGTCAAAGGAACTCTTGACTTTGGCATTCTATATCAGAGAGTTGCAGATTTCAGATTGATTGGCTATACCGACTCTGATTGGGGAGGATCTATAGATACTCGACAATCTACCACAGGATATATCTTCTCTTTTGGTTCAGGAGTTATTTTTTGACAAAGTAAACTTCAGCCTACTGTTGCTATCTCTTCTCTCGAAGTGAATACAATGTTGTTAGTGCCAATTGCGTAGCAATATGGCTTCAAATCTCGACTGATTTTCAGTTTCCCCAGGCCACTGCAACACCTCTATCACTCTTTTGTGATAATCAAGGTGTTCTAAAGATGGTGAAGAATCATGTCTATCATGCCCACACTAAACATATTGAGATTCATCATCATTATATTCGCCAATTGGTTGATTCTGGTGAAATCTCTCTGCATTTTTGTCCTTCTGCGGATCAGCCTGCTAATGTAATGACTAAACCTCTTGGTCCTTTGTTGTTTGTCAAGTTTAGAGATAAACTTGGTGTTGTTTCAAGGTTAGTCATTAAGGGGGTGTTGAATATATAGAATGAACCGGTACGGTTCTAGGCAGTTGAAGAGGTTGTAACCAACAACCAAATGTAACCAAATGTAACTACTACTCCTATAATAAATTGAATCTGCCTGGGTCATTCGATGCAGTGCAGTTTTGTGCAGTTTCATCTTCTTGCTATTTTCTCTGTGCTTCTAATACTAACAGTGTGATGCAGTCATCTAGCTCCAAGGAGACATGGAAGTAAACAGCAAGGCAAGGAGCTTTGAAGGATCAGATTTTTCAATTTTGTTCTTTTTTATGTTGTTTGACAAATTTTTCACTGGTTATTTTAGATGATTTAAGCAGGTTCAGTACATATTGGCTCATTATACTTGAGATATTCAAGGTTTGGTTAACCTGTTAACTACAGTTTGTCAGTCCACATAGTTACATTACTCACGTGCAAAGCTTAACAATGTCATAGTTTCCCCTTCAACAAAACATGATCAACTACATAAATGATAAAACACTTGGCCAGCAACTACTAGCAACCCAAGCATAATAGCACTGGGAAAACTAAAACACTAACAAAGAAAAAGTTCCTAAAAATCTAGAAACTTGTAAATTGCTAACACTGAGGAATACCCACTTGCCCAGGGCGAAGTCCAGCTCGGTGAACAAGCCCAACATGTGAAGTGCCAAATGCTACTGGAAGCCCGCCTGCAGCAACCAAATCACATCCTGCAGGGACTATGAACCTGCAAATCAATGACCCATTATAAAAATTCTCTCTTACCAAATTCTAATTTCCTTCCCTGTAGATTCTGTGCCCCAAATATATCAAGTGGGTATACACAAAATGCCTTTGAAGGATTTATATATACTACAAAATTTGTTGACATTTATTTATATGGACAATGATTTTACATTACACGTCAGCTAAATTCTCAATGCAAAGGAAGACCTCCCTAGGTCCTATTCTATACAACTTTTTCAATAGCAGGAATTGCACACATACAAGTCATACATTGAAGTTCTCTTTTACCAAATCCTAATATCCTTCTTTGCCTGTACATCAAATTTGTGTGTGAGGCGCACACATACTAGTCAAGTGATAAATATTGTTTCCTATGGATTTAAAAACTTCAATTTACTCATCGATGAAATTCTCAAAATAAAGAAAGAGACCTATTCTCTACCATTATTTTTCAATAGCAGTGATTGCATACATACACCTAGAGACCCATGGCCCATATTAATATTCTCTCTCGTACCATATCCTAATTTATTTCTCCATACACTCTGTGCCCTAAATATACAAAGTGGATATACATCGATTGCCATTGTGGGTACCAACTGTAATGCATAAGGAAGAATTTTAGGCCAAAAATGTTACTACCAATATACATTCTTCAGACTATGTTTTGTCGAATTTAGGAACAGGCTAAATGATCTACAATTGGCTCCACACAAACATAAAAGAGATATATATGACCAAAAAATGCGGGTACCAATTGGTACCCAACAGAGTACCGATTCGTACCAAATAATAAGCTATGAAAGGAATAATTTTAATCTGTAATGTGTGAATACACCATATATATTTATATTCATCAATTTCCAAACCCTAATAAACCTTGCAGTGAGTTAATCACAATTAGAGTAGGTTATCCTTTCCAAGCCCTAATAGACCTGAGCCAAGTTTATCATCCTTAAGTCAGTCTCATATCAACACAGATCCCAAGGATACCACAAGTTGGTAACTCATTGGTCCTAGAGCAATAATCCCAAGGAAACCACAAGTTGGTAACTCATTAGGTTCCAGAGCAATAGTTCCAAGGCTACCACAAGTCTGTATCTCATGGGCCTATAAGTCAGTGTGTGCTATGCACCAACAAGTTTCAGCTCACTTGGATCTTAGAATTGAAAAAAATGTGTAGTCAAAAATCAGTTCAAGGGTGTTTTCTGCCACGGGAATGTTTGGATATTATTTAACTACAGATAGTCCTACAGGCTGAATCCTACAACTAATCTTAAGGAGATTGTTCTATATATCATAAGCTGGTTCAGTCCCTAGCTGAGAAAATCCCAAGAATGACAACAAGATACTTTAGAAAAAACCTAGCAATATCACCCAATCTCCATACATGCACAGTTCAATCGGTAACTATTTATTTCTATAGACTACAATTTTACATCGCTCGTCAACTGCATTCTCAAAACAAGAAAAATCTCCCATTTTATATCAATTTTTCAACAGCAGGAATTGCATACATACAGGTTCAATTATATCAAATGGTATATATCAAATGTATTTATGGGATGTACATACACTATTCAAAGTTCGAACAAAAACTATCCATTTATATGGGCAACAAGTTTACATTATATCAACTAGATGTTCAAGACAAAGAATTATCTCACTATTCTATACCATTTTCTTCAATAGCATGGGTTGCATACATACACTTGCAAACCCATGACCCAGTATTCAAATTCTCTCTCATACCATATTCTAATGTCCGTCCCTGCACACTTTGTGCTCCAGATATATCAAGTGTGGGTGCGTCAATTTTCTGTGATGGGGGTACATACAGTACTCGCTTAAAATTCATTTCAGTAAACAACAACTTTACATTACAAATTTAACTTCATTATGAAAACCAAGAATGATCTCCTTCTGTACCCCAAATATTATCAAGTGGGTATACATCAACTGTCCTTGTGGGGTGTACATACATTGCTCAATTGGTTAAAAGTCATTTCCATGGACAGCTACTTTACATTACATATTACACAAAATAATGAAAAATAAAATAAAAAATGATCTCCTTTCTCTACCCCAAATATATCAAGTGGGTATACATCAATTGCAATGCAGGGTGTAAATACACTGTTCCATAGTCTTAAATTTGTTTCTTAAGACAGTTTTACTTACAAGTTTAACTTTTTCTCAAAACAAAGAATGATCTTTTTCACTGCCCCAGATATATGAGTTTGATAGGGTATGCATAAAATATGTTTGTGTGGATGTACATACACTGCTCAGTGGTTAATTTATTTCTATGGACAAAAATTATAGTTTAATCATCAACTAAATTCTCTCTCCTACCATTTTCTCACAGCTTCTCTGCACACAGCGTGTCCCAAACATATCATTGACTATACATCAAATCATAGCAGCCATGTTCATTATAAAAAAATTTAAAAAGGTTAAAATGCATTCAGAAAGAAAATTCGAGAAAAACACAACATATAGAATTCTTTCCAGGCAAATATTCCAAAACATGTAAAATAATTTTTCATAGCATTTTTCGTTTAGGAAGTTAAAAGAGAGTGGATGAAGGATCATTCAATCTCAAATAAAATTAACCAAAAAATAAAAACCAATTTTTAATACCAGAAAATATGGTGTTTATTTTTCAATTTGGAGGTTTTTTTCGTTTTTTTCGTTTTTTTAAGTTAATATGCACTAAAGTAATACACTAAGTGGGTATACATCAAAGGTTTTGTGGAAAAAATTCACATTACCCATCAACTAAATTCTCAAAACAAAGCAAGATGAAGTCCTCCCTATCTTAAACCAAAAAAAAAAATCAATACCAAAAATTTTCAGACTTACAGATTCTTCTCCTCCGCCACAACTTTTTCGGTAAAAGTTTCATTTTCAAAGCCACAGACCCTGTCCCCAACTTTGACCCTGGTGACCTCCTTCCCAATTTCTTCCACAACACCAGAGAAATCAGCCCCTGGAACAAATGGTAGAGGGGGTTTCTCCTGATATTTTCCCATGAGCTGCAAACCAGTGCCATAATTCACACTGGCATTCTTAATTCTGATCAGAACAGATTTGGGTGAAGTCAAATGAGGAGCCGGGTGATCTGTTGAGATGAATATTGGAGAGGTTTCTGAGATGGGTACTGTTGGATCACCTAGTTTTCTGCATACTAAGGCCTGCATTTTGTTCGGCAAAGGAAAATATATTAGTTTGTCTGTGATCGGAGATGAGTTAGCCTCTCGGGGTGGACCGAATTTTCCTTAATCTAAGTAGTGGACACATTTGCCTGCACAATTTGAGAAATTTTAGGCTTGCATATGGTAAACTCTTCGCTTCTCATATGTGACGAGGAAAATGACAAATTCCGGTGGAATTAAAAACGTTTAATGGAATTGTATCTTGATGTGACAATTTCTTATATTTAATTATCCAATCAAATTGTTGTTATTGGTGTTTTTTGGGTCCATTTTTAATGTTTTTTTTTTTTTTTTAGAAGACCTCAATTACATAGATATCGGCATCTCTACCCATGGTAACTGGAGATTACATATATAGTTGATTTACACTTTATGAGTAAGCATACATCTACATCGAAGACATTTATTTAGCTAAGCAACCACGATTTGGGTGGCATCCAATCGTCAAAGTCACCCAGGAACAACCTCGACCCTATCTGCTTGACTTTCCATGTCAATCGGTATCTCTAGGGCTTGCACTCAGCAAGACTTGATCCTTGGTGGGCCCATTCCAAGCCATTCAACTTCACCAATGAATCAAGGGCCCTTCGACCATTTTTTATGTTTTTCCCCTTTCTTCTTGATCTTTTAATCTCTCTCTTATCACTTGTGTTTTTGGGATCATGTGCCAAAACAACACTCTTGACCCATGTTATAAGCATTGTATTTTTAAACCTTTTCGTGGTCCCCTCTTATTTAGAGTTCACTAGCTTCCCTTGTTTGAAATGTTTCACTTCTAATATCATGAACAATATTTTTTAGCCAAAATTACAATTAAAAATCAAAGTATTTTTTAAAAGCACTTGATACACAACAACACTCCACGGCATTACACAATTATAATTCACATCAAGAGCATTAGCCACGCGGGCTATCTTTTGATTTACAAGCATTTAAAAAGCACTAGGTTGCGGATTAAAAACACTACTGAGGTTACATTTGACCTTGAGGCATATGTGTTGCCCACTAGAGGCACTGACACATCGTTTTTGTAACAATTAAAGGTGATAAAATAGTTCCAGTAGGAAGTTCCTCAATTCCCAGTATAAACATTAAGCAAGGTCTCACAAGGCACAAACACGTTGTAAAAATGAGGGGACTTACACACAAGCACTCCTCTAAGATCTTACTAAACACAAACATGTTGCTAACATTATAAGATTCCTCTCACAACATTCTCCTAAGTAAATTCTAAGACAAGGCTTAACCCTAACTCCGCTTGAGAGATAAGCAATTAGAGCGTGGAACCATCACTAGGTTTGTGCACATTAATATAAGGGAAACAGTGAGCTTGTGACGAAATACAAATTACAAAAGGCTCCCAAATTATTTGTTATGCATCAAGATACCCACTACACACAAGATACACAAGGAACTTATCCTTTTAGGTCAATAGTACAATGTTTCAATCACATTGAGTTTAATATACTTAATAAGTAATTTATAGAGGACAACACCCAAGGTAGAGGACTTGATTCACCTAAGCATTAGTGAAGGATAACATTAGGGTAACCCACTCCATGTAGGGTGATTGACCTAAGATAAATAAATAAGAGTGGGTTGTGTCAATGTGGTCTTATTTATTTAAGGGTCAAAGGGTTAGTAACAAGTAGTATATTCAAATTAATTAACAAACATTAATGCATAAATCAGAATATATTTTCATTAGCAATTTTGATGTAGGAACATTTGAGTTCACAAGCAATCTTATATCAACCGAAATAGTTGAACAATTAAAGCCGATCAATGTTTGCATTTTGTGTTATTAGCAGTCACATAGTAAAGAATTATGTTATTGGCAAGCCTCAAGTATTGTATCGCATTATGCAAAGTGCACAAGTACATTGTGCAAATTTTTCTTTAGTGGTTCCTCTACACAATGTTTGGTTTGTTGTGTAATAACATCAACACACAATAATTGTCCCCACGACCCTAATCAAACCACACAAATCAACTATTTGTTGTTTCAACATGAAGTCGTGAATTGGGAATAATTTGACACTTGAAGCCACAAGTTTCAAAAAGGTCGATTAGTTGTTCTTTAGGTCTATTTATGGGTCCTATAAGAATTTACATTTAAATTCAATAAGTTTAGGAGTCTTAGGGTGTGGCATGAATAGCCATATAAAACAAATCCCGATTGTCTTAGGAAAAGTTCAATTTAAGGATCTCGAGTTTTCTTTAAAAGTAGAGTGTGGATGCAAGCTTAAGGCTCTAAACAACATGTCTTATAAGTGATTTGACATGACAAGACGTAAGTAGGTTAAGTATCATATTCCATTAAATTATCGAACATGATATAAAATAATTGTGTAGTTTAAGACTAAATCATTAGCAATCAAATTGAGTGTGTTATTCTTCGAGTATATAAATAAAACTCTCATTCCTTCTTAAAGTATTCAAATTTGTGTTCATTAGATATTTTTTCTTGTGCACAATTTTAATTATTTTTTCTACATATTTTGAGGGTTGTGAGATGTAAGGCGACTCTTAGTTGATCATGACTTGACCTCATTTACATCATTTAGTATCATACTAGGTATTGTTTTCCTTATGAGTGAAGGCACGACATATCATTGTAGTTTTCCACATCTACGGTGTGGGTAGAAAATCATTGCATACATCTTTGAATGGTTAATTATTGGGTAAGTTATGTGGGAAAGTGACATGGTGGGATTTTGTAACTTTCCATGATATTAATTTTGGGTAGAAGGTCGTTGCGGACATCTTCCAATGGGTAACTATTAGGTAGAAGGTGTAAGAAATACAAAACAAGTATTGGCATATTTCTATTTTGAGAAAAGTGGGTAGAAAATTGTTACATGCATCTTGTACAAGAAAATTGTTGGTAGAAGATTGCGGAGTTAGTTGACCTCGAATTTTAAAAGAAATAAAATGGTATATCAAAGGAATGAGATGGGGGACTCTAAAACCACGGTGCGAGATTTAAGGATTTGGACAAGATGATGCAAATTATGCAAGCTTGCTTAAAGGCCATGGAAGCCACACAACACCAAGGTTTTGCTTTAGAAAATCACAATGATGATGATTTTTAGATTTTCCACAAGGAACACCAGCCACAGATGTGAATGCAAAAGAAGAAGTGCATGATGGTCTTAAAGGAAAACTACTTTGTGCAATTGGTATAATGGGGAGCAAGCCAAGATTGGATACCCCTTGTTATTTTGGTATGAATCAAAAGAGGTCAATGTGATTAATGAAGGACTTATTTGCATCGCACATCCATCAAAATATGTGTGGAATAACAAATCAACATAAAGTAAACATGCATCGACAAAAATATCAAATGAACACAGATTTAAATAAAAACATAACTTTGGGACTATTCAATGATATAACACCATCAAATTGATCACCAACAATACGACCTCATCTACAACATAAGTCATATAATAATCTCCTCTTATACCATGACACTCAAGTATGGAAATCCTCCATGTAGTGTACCATAATACTCAATCAAATTACATCTTCACCATGTCATGTCATCTCACATCACTTACAAAACATGTTATCACGAGCCTTAAGCTCACATCCACACTCTACTCTTAATTCCCCAAAACTTCAACTTCCCTAATTGAGTTCTCAATAACTTCAAACTACTTCCCTAAGGAAATTGGGATTTTGCTTATATAGTCATTCATGTCACCTCCTAAGACTCTTAAACTTGTGGAATTCAAATGCAAGTCGAAGGACCCAACATCAAAACCAAACACAACCATTCAACCTTTTGCTAAAACTTGTGCCTCCAAACATTCAATTACTTCAAATTTCATGGCTTGAACAAGATTGTGTGGACAACACAATGTTCGGGAAAACTACACAATGAGACCTAACACTACGTAGGTGAACTACACACTTTACCAACATTGTGTAATGGAATTCACACTCAATACAATGCAACGTTACACTCAGAGTTCAATGTGTGATCTACCATTTGTTTCTAAAATGCTCAAAAATTACAAACACAATCTGACTCACAATTGTTCAACTATTATTTTGGTTGATATAGGATTTTGTAATGAAATTACTTAGATAAATATGAATATCAACAACATTATATCACCAAAGAACACCAAAATATAGAGAAATGATCACAATATGCAAGTAGAATGACTTAGCCACTTCGAGGGGGCAACCTCCAAACCATACAATAAGACTCAAGTGCTTAATAAGATGATCAACTACTACCTACTAAATCCTATATATATTATTCCTTTGTTATGGTCATCATCAAGGTCGGCCCCACTAATGATATTATAACATATATGAAAGAGATACAACATGATAAGAAGTTATGATAGCCACAAGTCGGACATACACATCTAATGTAAGATATGTAGGATTAACGATTGTAGCACGTGTGGACACAAAATCATGCACTTGGGTACATTTCTAAGTCCTAAACACATACTACTATTTGTATCATTCCTAAGTGAGAAAACTAGCAATTGTGACTATCTTTAGCCTCTTTATTTTCTTTATTATCTCATTTCTGGTCTCTCACACCCTACAACCCAATCGATATTTCACTTATTTATCTTTTATGACTTTAGACACCAATGCCCAGATAGAACGCAGCATGATGCAGGCGCCCCCATCGTTTTGGGTGCCCTGGCCCTTCTTTATCTTGCTCATTTATTTTGGGTCTCTTTTATCTTTTGGGCATCTTATTTTCTTATGGGTTAGCCTTCTAGTTGTCAATTATGAAATTCAACTAAGGGAATCATATAAATACAAAGCTATGTGACCATAATAAAGGACCAAACACTAAGCATATATTATCATCACCTAAGGTTGCATCTAAAGGCATTCTAAGAGAATCAAAGCATCCATCTAGCTTTCACTCAAGGGACAAGGGACTGCATTTTCTTGCATACACGCATAGGAAGGGAAGTTCATTTTACCATCCACACATCTACTTACATTGCTACATCTAGCTATCGTTTCTTTATCACATGTACTTGTGCAAGGGCTTCCTAGGGTAGGATTTCTACACACATGCACAAAAACTACATGGAGTATGAGATGTAGTGTAACGCTTGATTGTAAGTTCACTAAGTCAGGTGACCATCGGGTCATTTCGACTCCCCATTTGCATCTTTATTTTTAGGATTTGATGTGTTTTGGGGTTTTATAGGATATCATTTGTTTTGTAGGTTACAGTGAATTCCCGGACATATTGTGGCATACATGTGACAAAAAGGTGACAACAAAGTGATAACCTCGTGACACCAAAAAGTTCAAGTTCGACCATTTTCATAGTCATGGGTGCCTAATAGAGGTCTCCAACGCCTAAGTGCCCTTGACCCAGTCCAGCTCATCCAGCCAGACTCAAAATTTATTGAGCTCATTTGTGAAAGTCTGCCTTTCTCATTCACCAAGTATTCCAGTCGAGAATAGTCCTGGGGTTTACACAAATCAACTAAGTCTTTATTTCCCTATCCTTCACTTAGGATTTCAAATTTATTACCTTACTTGCTTGTTTCAAATTTGAGCTTTATTTTTTATTTATCATACATTACATTGTAATTAGGGTTTTACAAATTCAATATTTGTTAAATAATTTAGTGAACCCCTCATTCGAATACTCTTGGATCCTCATTTTCTTCTTTCATGGCTCCTCAAATTCCTCGGGTCCCTTGTATCAATTACTTTAAATGCACCCATCTTGCACAAATTCTCTACAAAAATCCGTACATATTATCTACCTCCCTATCAATACACCGCCTTCACAAATCGGTTCCCTCTTCGATCATCTCTCTGATGACACTATTAGTTCGATGACAATCAATCTATTTGTAAATCAATTCAATCTCTACATTCTTTGTTTCAAGACGCATTTCGTGCCATGGAATCCACGATTATCTCTTAAATCGAAATTCAAAGCATCTCAAGAATACTTCTCAATCTAATGTTAGTTCTTCTTCTACATCGCATTCTAATCATATGTCTTTTACATGCGGTCATATTAGTGCACCTCAAGTCTTACCATTAATAGCGCCTCTCCAATTTAATCTTAATGTTAAGAAACATGACATTCTTTATGCTCCTCAATCACCAATTGATCAATTTTCCACCTAGTTATTGTTATCTTCCTTATCAACTTGTCCATTATCATGGTCTCCCATTTTGTAAGTATCATCGAATAAATGGACATATCGACAACTTTTCTTGAATAATTAAATTCAATCAAAATAACTATAAATGTTTCTCAATTATGCTTTATATTCCAAAACTACTTTCATGTATGTAATTACATCTAATCGGGAATAAATATAGTCAAAATAATTCAAATAACAAGTTTGTTATCATTAAAATGATAGTAAGCGGTGCTCATGCATGCTCAATTTTTGCCAAATCTAGCCACATCTATATGATTTCACCTAATATGGCCTATTTTGGTCAAAAAAATTCAAATAATTACATTTGATCATGAAATAATCATAAATGGTGCTTACATGCCTAATTCTACCCAATCTACTTGAATTTATGCAAATCACACCTAAACAAGGTTCAATCTCGACAAACTTACTCAAAAAGGACAATCACTTGTATAATAATATTTTTTCACATAAGTTCTTGGATTTCCACAAATCTAACTTAATGTATCATATTGTATCTAATTTGACCCAATTAAATAAAAAATCCTTAAATAATGGCATTTTTATTATTGATAAATGGTTTTAAAGGGGACCATACCCCGTGGTACAAAAGGGCTCAAAATCCAGATTTAACAAGAGTGCATCAATGGTTTTTTGACCTATGGGGACCACACCCTAGAAACCAAAGCCTAAAACAACTAGATAAAACAATTAAAACAAAGGTAAGGGCATCATGCCAACATGAAGCCAAAACACGGCAGACAACAACAACACAACAATTGTTTAGTCACAAAAAACCAACACCACAACTATTGTTTGATAAATACATATTTGTAGGAGAACAACAACCAAATAGTAGAAAAGAGCCCATGTAGCTAGGTGGGAGAAACAATTTTTTTGTGGGTATTTTTCTTCTGTTATGAATCATTTTCCACCCTTCTTTATCCTCCTCAATAGGAATAATGACTTCAAAAGTCTCAATCGGTTGATATAAGCTTTTTTAAAAGGATATTGGGGAGGGGTATTATCCTTAGCCGCTTTGTATGACTTTAGTTTAACTCTTTTTTTCGCTATGTTATATCTCCTTGTTTCTAGTATCTGAGATTTCTCTAAGAGGGGTTGTTGAGACCTGAATTTCACCAATAGAATTTTCCTTGGTTCCAATAGGGGGAGTATCATGAATTGATTATGGGACCTCTAAATCATTATTTGAGTCTAACTCATCCTTGGTGTTAATGACCAAATGTTTAGGGAGCGAATTTTTCCACCATTTGCTCGCATTTATGTGCCTTGCCAATGCACAATCCACGAGGTATGGCCTAAGGAAAAAAATCTTCACCATTTGAAGGCTAGAGCTTCATAGTCAATAAGTTGAGTCCAAGTTCTGTTTGAACTGTAAGCTCGATATGGGCAAGGAGGTTTTGGAGGTATTAAGCTCACCCAGAATCTTGGCATAAGTTGCGTGAGTAAAATATGAGGTTTGGGAGTCTATATTTAATATGTTACCCAACGCATTGCCAATGAATATTAGATAAGCATGGTCCCATAATTACGAGAGGAAGATGGGGAAGTCTAATCCAAACTGATTTGTAGGAAAAGTTTGGTGGTCGGGTTAAATGAGGGGAACTAGGGTTTCAATGCAAGATAGCCGGATTGAAAAGCCTGAAGTTGTCCCACTATAATGTCTTTGTCACTTATTGATGAAAAAACAACAATAAAAATACCCTTAGCATAGGGATACAAATCTAACCTATCATGCAAACGGGGATCATGCACTGTTGGGAGAGTAGGCCAAAGGTCATTGAATCGACATATCAAAGTGTAGTCTTGATAGTATGATTCGGTTTCAATCACTTCGTCACCAAACTGAACACAAGGGATACTGGTAGGCGTAATGGATTTGGACCCAATCGTCCCCTACAGCTCCTCCTTGAATGATTTATTCACTGGGTGAACCTGGGCAACATTGTCCTTGAAGACTATGGGAATTTGTGTTTTTGTTAGCTCCACCATTCACTCCAATAGAAGAGTCAGATCCGACATCCATGCCTCTAACAGGTTGCCCCAGATTCGAACCCGAAAACCCTGTGCAAACCCTTCCTTCAACGTAGAGGGTAGAGTAAGCTCGTGGTCTAATCTGCCGGCATCGGTCAAGCTATTTTTTCCACTCGCAGATGGAGCACCACCGCTCAAAGAGGGATGAGAAAAGGAGCCATGGCCACCGCCCTTAACGTGAGGAGCAGAGGTAGGGTTTTCTATTATTGCTTGCTTACTATTTGCAACGTGAAGAGGAGCCACTGGAAGTACCACCACCAGCGCCGCCTCTGCCATCCCCAACCTCGGTCGAGCTATAACCCACGCCACCATTAGCAGGGGCATGCTTAGAAAAGCTGCGAATGGGGCCATACTTAAGAGTCGAGCTCTTGCCGCCAGTGGGAGCTACCTGCGCAACTGATTCATAAGTGCTGCTGGGAACAGGAGGAGGAGACCGATGAGCACATATTAATTAGAGGACTCCTATTTTTAACTATTGTTTTTTCGAATCCACCCTAATTTAGAAGACGCGGCCGTATAAATTAAGTAGTATGATCAAAAGTTTATAGTTACATAATTTGTCTGCTATTTGTTTGTTGTCTTCAAGATTCTCATATATTAAGACGCGACCATTTTTTCACGAAAGAGGGATCCGAGAAAGTGAAGGGTGTTGCGTAGGCAGACGAGGATTTTGTGAGTCGAGCAGACAACATGTTGTTTGGTATGTAAAATCCTCCTCTGTTCCATGAAAGACCAACAGATTGCTTGCAATACTCCCTTTCCCAAAAAGGTACAGATGGTATCAGCATATTGGGAACTTTGTTTTTGTTAAGCCTGATTTTAATATTTCAGATCAAATTTAACAACCATTCAGAGTTCTGACAATAGTAATCTATGATATTAGATTATATAAATTAAGTAGTATGATCAGAAGTTTATAGTTACATAATTTGTCGGAGTTTTTCAAATTTCTTAGCACAGAGCCTCCAAACAGGAATATCAAAAATGGCAAGAATTTGACCTCAAAAGGAATATGTAAATGTTCGGCTTGAAAAAACTAAAATTGTAGGAGTATTAATTAAACAAGAGGTATGTTTTTTAATTTTTGAAAATTCATGGCATACGGAGTTATATTGTTAAAAATAGAGTTTCAAAAGCAAGATTCAGTCCATCTTAAGCCCGAGGACCTATGGTTATCTGTGTTTCTAGGGATTTAGAACTACAAACACGTCTTTTTCCATTGTTGGCTCTGTGTTTGTTGAACTCGTGCTCTGCCTCGACCTAGGTATTGCTTTGTTTACTTTGTTGTGCTAGCTTAAGCCTAACTGAGCACCTATTCAACACGACCTCATTCTGTGTTAGTTAGGTCACTTCTCTATGACTGGAATGACTGAAAATCCATTCTAAAATAGAAGTAAAATGTGCATTGAACAAAACTTGTGCTTGATAGTTTGTTTTGATATCCCATGGCTTTGAAGAAAAATATTCACTGAACATTTCTTACTGCTCACATTCAAATTGTAGCCAAACTTAGGTTTTATGAAATAATTCCTTAATAATTGCTAAGGATGACAAGTCTTAAACTTACCCAATTCTCTGATGAAAGTTTGTAATTTTGATTTGAAAGATGCATATGTTTTCCATTTGATAGCTTAAATTTTAACTATAGAAATATCCTGAATGCATACTTTTGGTCTCTCTGCATTCTTAATCAAATTTGTTTTTCATTATTACCTGGATAGTGGAACATAAAAATCTTGGCCTGCATTTGTTTAACTGTTTGTATTGCTTCCTCCATGAGCTCTGTAAACAGGAATATCAAAAATGGCAAGAATTTGACCTCAAAAGGAATCTGTAAATGTTCGGCCTGAAAAAACTAAAATTGTAGGAGTATTAATTAAACAAGAGGTATGTTTTTTAATTTTTGAAAATTCATGGCATACGGAGTTATATTGTTTCCTTTTATTTGAACTGATATTTACTCGGATATTTCAAACATATTTCTTAATTTTTTTACAAGGTCCTCGGGCTTAAGATGGACTGAATCTTGCTTTTGAAACTCTATTTTTAATCTCAAGTTTTAGGATTTCTCTGGCCTTACTGTTTCTATTTATTTTTTATGATGGCCTATCTCTGTTGATTAGAGTTAGCAGAAATTTTACTTTATTAGTAGCTTGGAATGCTTTGTGCGTCACCTGAGCAGACAAAAAGATGCAAAGTCTGAAACTATAATATATTCCAGATCTGGATGTCTAGAGAAATGACTAAACACAACCTGTGGGGAAACATGTACTTTGAACAATCTCCAACCCAGAGAGACTACAAAAATGACAATTCTGAATATTTTATATCGATATTTCTTTCAACAAATAAAATGTATATCACAATCTTTTTCTGTATTGTTGAAAGCATGAGTTGTAGCCCAAGGAAAAAAAGAAATAGGAGATGTATGTCTCCACTCTCCAATATTTGATGCCATGAATATCCACCTTAAGTCTATACTGAATTAAATATCTATATTGCAATTTCTACCTTGAAGTAGATTGATAATCACCATCATACATGTTATTGTAGGAGATGTTTTAGCCATTTTATTTTTCTTTACAGTTTAGTGTGGGCAATGCAAACAATCACAGAATAAGAGGTTAATTTTCTCTTCTTTTTGAAATTATTTTGTTTATAGAACCTGATGTTCTGTGTGACAGTGGTATTGGAGAAGGAGCTTTGGGCAACAACAACTGTCAATGAAGATGTTGTCAGGGCTATTTATGTTATCTTCAATAATTTTTCTAGACTTCGTGGAACAGAAGTGGCTACTCTCTGCATCCCACATTTGGTTGGTGCTCTACAGGATGGAGTAGAACCAGCTCAAGAGGCTGCTTTAGATGTGTTATGCTTTGAAAAAATCTCCAAAACACCCATAATTAGAGTAGCCTGTGTTGGAGTAGATACTGTCTTGAGGAAATATCCATCTGGGTTCTTAAGCAATTCATCGTATTCAGGAGTTCCTTTGTCTGGAATTAAGCGTCTTGTCATGGTGGGCATATTGGGCATGTATCCTCCATAGGAATACTGTCCAAAGTTAATGGCAAGCATGATGAGCAGATGTGGTCCAGATAATAGTGGTCATTACCTGGATTGCATCATCCAATGAATCCATCTTGTACCATCTACTTGGATCATCCTTTAGATCTCTGTGCCCCACATTTACTATTTCATCCCACCATGCCTGCAATTCCTTGTCTGTTTTAATAGAGGTGTCTTCCTTGTAAAACAAAGACCGAACCGTATATGTTATTTGTTTTAGAGGGATAGTTATTACTTTTGTAGTTGATGTTTTAATAAGGGGTGTGATTGGTTTTATAAGTGTAGAAATATAGATGAACCACTTCATTTAAATGTTCTATCTCTACATTTCTAACTTGTTACAAATTCGTACATATACATTTACCAATTTTATATCATGAGTGGTAGCGTTTTGCAGATTTGTTTATTTGAACTAAACATGAATACATGAAGATTTTTGTACATGTGCAGATTTAATATCATGAGTGGTAGCCTTATGTAGTGAATATGACATTGGCAGTGTAGATATATTTAGTTTTATTAACTTCTTTTTCACTTTTTTGTAGGGTATTTGTGATTCTCATTCTCCGCGGTAAAGAAGAGAGCGTCGTCTCTAAACAAACTTGAGGTGGGTTTCAATATTGATTCAAGTATTTATTCATTTGTTTTGTTTATTGCATGTTATGGTTTAAAAAATTATTGTAGAGTGCTTTCATGTTATTTTCTTTTGATTGTTACATTTATATTTAGACTCCAATCCTTTTTCCGAAGTGACATGTGGGGGCACGTGCCTTCGTCAATGATAGGATTCATTATGTCTTTGAGGGCTCGTTCCCCAATGAGGCCATTTCGAAGCATCCCAAGTTGGACGTTAGACTGATCAGTGACAAGGCTTTTAAAGCTGCCCGTCATACCTAAGAACATCTTGGTGGACTAACATACTTATTTTCCCTCTCCAGTTTAATATGATGCAGACTAGAAACACAATTCCCCTCCCCACAATGGGATTGACATTAACTACGCCTCACTTGCAGAGGGAGGAAAATTTTAAGTGTATTCAATGTGTTGTTAATGTTTTGCATTGTAGGCAACCGAAACCACCTAAAACAGTGATAGCTGAAATGATCAGAGATCGCCTCCACCTGATGCCAACATCCCCAATTTTTCTCTCCAAAATCCGAATGATTGGAGATCATTCACGAGGCTTCTGCTTGATTTATGATTCGAATGAAGATGCACTGAAATATGAACCACCCCACAAATTGAGGAGAATGGGAATTCCAATCGAGGCATCTGCAACTGGACAAAACTACAAGAAATGTGCAAAGAAAATTGCACAAGCAAAAAGCAAGAAATTTGATTTTAAAAAATAGCTTGTAGTGGTTAGTTTATAAGTGTTTGTTTATAAGTATTTTTGAAATAAACTGTAACTCATTCCAAATATTCCATGTATGTATTGTGGCAGTATATATCCGACAGAGAATCAAACTTATCAAACACATGTTCATTTTTTGTTATCCAACAACTATGCTTTCCTAATTTCTTTATCATTGTGTTTCCATACAAATACCTATAGTCTTCTCACTTCAAGTGTACATATTGTTCTTATTGTTTTCCATTCTATTTGCTTAACATAATAATCTGTAATTCATTTCAAATAAATGCATGTATATATTGCGGCGGAACATATGGAACACAAAATCTAACTTTTCAACAAACAACAACAACAACAACATTTTTAATGTGTTATTCATTATATCTTTCCTTTATACAATTGCTCGCTTCTTTATGTAAACCAATGATGCATTTTTAATGTGTACTTCATAATATTTGCACACAAATACATATAGTTTTAAAATGCCGACAAACAACCATACAAATTTTAGTTGTTTTCAACCAAAGCTTTGTACATTATATCACTTTTTTGCATATTGAATTGTTAAAGGGTTAGACTTCATGTTTGCACTTTTTAGAAAATATAAAATAATAAGGAAGCCAACTTTAAAGGTTCTCATTCTTTACAAATGCATGATTTCCTGAACAAATCCTTCATTTCATGATTGACTGCCCTACAAGTTTACATTTTCCACCATATATTTGCAGAATTCTCACAATCTCGAGCATCTTTTAGTTGCCATGGAAATAACTTTGACACATGAAGGCATTTCTCAATTGATTGAGGGTGGTTCCAATGTTGACCCCACATTTCAGATACTGCACTTGAGCTCTCTAAGGTCCATTCTCAACATGGGAGCCCAACATCGTGTTGACCTTTCAGATGGGATACATTTTCAGACAACACTTCTACCCTCCAAATTTGCAAGTCGTGTAACCGAAAAATCAATACAAGAAGGCTCCATCGTGTGCTTACACAAATCCCTCGTTAGAATGATCAAAAGTGAACTGTAAGCTTCATCTCTTGCTCAATTACCAATGTACATAAACTCCCTATATCAATTAAAATTTCTTTCTGTTTGTTTTTTCCATCCGTTGCTCAGTTCTAATTCTATCATGTTTTTCTTTTCCATTGCAGCACCATTCTTATCATTGAAATGGATGTTGTTGTTGAAACACATTTGGTAATCGGTGCTCCAATCCGACTACCAACAAATGCTCTCGAACACAGTCAGTTGCCGCAAACAGATGCAAGTGCAAACCGGGTTAACAAATATTTTGTGAGAACACCAACTAAAATAAGTGCTTTGAATACATCTATGCATGTGGTCCGTAGAGGGCCGTGCCCTAGCAAAAACAACCCTTCGCCAATATCACAATGCAAGGGGAAATGGATCCATGTTTGGGTTTGATTTTGTTGATCAGGAAGGAGGGGAAATCCACATCACTTGTTTCAACGAGGCCGCGGAAGCATTCTATGAGCAGATTGAGAATGGGAAGCTATATACAATTTCAATGGGAGGATTGTGAGGATTTTTGATGCAAAGCTATGTTACAACCATTTGAACAATGCTTTGGAGATTTTCCTGCAACCTTCCTCAACCATATCTCCACTCATAGCAAATGAAGATACAATACCTTCCCATAACTTTCACTTCACCAAAATCAAGGAATTACCTGCAAGCGCTGAAGGTTCTATAGTTGATTTGATTGGCATTGTTGTTATGATGTCACCATGCTCAACAATTCGTCGGTATGACAAGTCTGAAACAAAGAGAAGAACACTGCAATTAAAGGACATGTCGGGTTTCAGTGTAAGTGTCACATTGTGGGGACAACACTTAGATGATATAAGCAACGAACTTGAAGACATGCTTTCTATACCGCCTCTTCCGGTCCTCGCCTTGAAAGCTTCCCACGTCTCCAGTTTCAATGGAAGCTCAGTGGACACTATTTCAAGAACCAAATGTTACGTCAACCCTCAAATTTTAGAAACAAATACACTTCATGGTTGGGTTGATTTCGATGACTACTTCCTTCTGGCGCCCTCTATCACAAGCCAATTTTGGGCCCTCCAAAAGCTTGACCTCTAACGATGATTTTGGAGGTACTAAATATGGGGAACATTGAGAGAAATGAATGGGCCATGGTTACTGCAGAAATCACGAATATCAAGCATGGACAATTTTTTTTACAAGGCATGTCCTCTTCAAAAAGGTGACAAACAATGCAGGAAAAAGGTGAGAGAGAATGGTAATGGTTCATGGTTATGTTCGAGTTGCAACAGACAAGTTCAAAACTATGATTATAGATATGCACTCAGAATCGATCTAAAGGACCCAACAAGAGAACTTCAATCAGTTACCACTTTTGATGAGACAGTTGAGTTAATCATGGGTGTTGCAGCTAGTGACCTCCATATATTGTCTATAGATGAAGATGCGACTAGTGAAATTATAAGTAATGTCATCGGAAATGAATATTGCTTCACACTTTCACTGAAAAAAGAGACATATTGCGGAAACAACAGATTGAAATGTGTCATCCTCAGTTCAAAGAAAGTGGAAAATAGTGCAACTCCTCCATAACCTTTACGCAAGGATTTCCAACCCACCCGTCCCTTCAAACATTACACCCTCACTCATCCCATTCTATACTTTGAACTATCACTGCTATGTTTCTTATTTCATATCTATGTTTCACTTTTTTCCCTGCTTCAAAAGAAAACTGTTGAATTCCCTTATACACTGACATACTATTGTCTCCTTCTATTATGTGGATTGTTAGTACTTTTAAGAAAATAAATATTAAAAAAATGCAATTTTGTTATGTACGTATTTACATCCTTCTGTAGTATGTGAACACATTGTATGTTTCTATATATCTAATACTCTTTTCCTTAATAAAAAAAGTAGTTTCTCAAAACTCAAATTGTTACCTCTTATGCGTATTTCCCATTGGAACTCCACATGCATTACAATTGAATTTAGTTTTACATTTTCACTTATTTCTGCATTTGTTTGTCATCAAACTATGTATCGTTCCTTGCTAACCCAAAATGATCTTTATCCAACAGGTGGTACTCCATAATCCTGTGACTTCGCAATCATGTCGACTCCTACAAAACGAGCCCAACGAAGAGAGAACTACACAAAAATAAAGTACACATAACTGTTGAGCAACGACATCATAAATTAGAGCATAGAACAATGAAAATCTCTAATATCTTTCAACTTACAATGACCAACAACCTACGATCCCCGACATTCCAATCTTGCCATCAAATACAACTACTGAAGAATTGCCAACCAACATTCCGCATGTAACTTCCATGGAAAAAAACTTTCAAGAGCATACCACTTCCTTCCGTACGAACCCATCTTTGCTAACAACTGTCACTTTCCCCCAAATGTCTAGGATGCCACATGAAACTGTCTCAAGTACTGACCTCTCTTCAGTTCATCCCACATATACAACCAGTTTCTCCTCTCCTTCAGACTACTTTCCACCTTGCAATCCACAAACGACTGAAACAGAACACCCCACCCCTTCTAATACATAGAGATTTCCCATATCCCGCTCTCTTTTTGAATTTAGAAGCCCAACGTCGGTTTCGCAAAAGAATAGATTTGTTGGCGAACATCCAAACTTGCTCAATCTATTTGGAAAATTACCCTGGAATTAAAACAATTTCCTTTGAAGGCTTTCCCTCGTGTAACAGATGCAAAAGTGAAAAACAAGGCCACCGCTTCTCTTCATGGAACAACATGGACCCTGAAAAATAGCCTATCATTCTTGCGTCTTTAACCCAAATCGAGGAGATGCTTATCACATGAGTTAATCCATTCATGCAAGTCACCCAAGTACGTGGCGGGCAATACAAATACTCAGGACACACCATAAGCTTCCCACAAAACATTACTTCAATAGCAAAGACCCTACCCCACCGCCTTGGAGATTTGGACATAGTTCTCATACAAAGGGAAGGATCTAATTTAAAAATTATGATTTCTACGTCAGTAGATCTCGTGTTTGTGCAGCCTTGCAATATAAAATCCAACATGACCCCTATTACAAAGATGTCTTAATCGATGATGACGCCCTTTCCTCACTACCATCTGAATCGTCAAATGTTTCCTCCTCTCTCAACACAGCCACAATGGAACTGCCCCAAATGCAAACTTGCTCTACAACTCATGGTAGTGGTGTTCCCACCCACTTTAATGAAACATATGAACACTCATCGTCTTTCGTGCCAACACCTCACAATACAGGAACAGAAGAAGAGGAAATCGAATAGTTCTTGCTCAACCACGATGGTAACACTCCATTTACCATGCCATGGCAGAGCTTGGGCTTTCGCCAATAAATGAATACAATACGGAAGGCATGTTCTCAATGGCTTTCCCAACTTTATTTCCGATAGGAAAAGCAATGTGGCAACAACCCCACATTAAAGAAGTTCCAATGCATGAATACACACTTCATTTGATGCGTTACCATGATGGTGCTTGGTTCCCACCCAAGATTTCGTTACTTCCTTCTAAACCTCATAATGCGACACAAAAGCCAGTCCACGGCAGTAGTTTTTATGAAACAGAACACCGAATCTGGAATCCCTCCAACAATTAGAGAGCTGCGAAGACAACTATTGGAATGCCCCAAAGACAACCTCCCAGATAGCTTAATGCGCTTTGGATCGAGCCTTCGAGGGACACGTTCATTCTGGGAAAAAAGTAGAAGCGAGCTTTCAGATATGGTGGAACAATTGGGGACACCAACCTTATTCTTCACTCTAAGTGTTGCAGACACTAAATGGCCAGATCTCCACAATATTATGTCTGGTGAATGCCCAACAGATCCTCGAGCCGCACAACGTTGGAGAACACTTAACATTGTCTCTAACCCTCATCGAGTATCAACATACCTGCATCACAGATTCACAATATTTTGGGAAGAAATATTGTAGAAGGAACTTGGAGTAGTAGACTTTTGGTACAGGTAATCAAATCTACTTATTTCAAAGTTTTTCCCAAACTACATATCTAATATTTATGTTCCCTCGTCTCGCAGGTATGAATGGCAACATAGAGGCTCCGCACATGTCCACGGTTTATTGTGGCTCGAGAATGCACCAAAAGTTGATGAACTGGACTGGGAGGACACAACAGTTATTGAGGTGACAAAACAATACTTTGATAAGTTTGTGTCTACCTGGAACCCCACCCGACTTGCAACCGCTTGGATTTCATTCGCAGGTCACTCCTAGATGACCCTTGCTTGCTAGATACAACACAAATTCTATCCACCTCCCCGCATGCAGACCTTGAAGAACTGCTTAATCGAGTTCAGCGCCACACTAAATGTTCAGAGCAGACATGTCTGTGTAGAAAGCAATCACAGCTGTAGTGCAGGTACAATGCTCCTTGGGCCACACAACCTACTTCTTCCTTGCACATTGAAGGTGATGGGAAAATAAAGTACCTCCCTTCCAGAAACGATGACAGATTGAACATCCACAATCGAACAATGATATACATATGGAGAGAAAATGTCGATTGCCAACCGGTACTTTCCCGCCATGCCGTTCTTAAGTATATTGCAAAATATGCTTGAAAGCGAGCAACGTTTGAAACATATCACCAAATGCTATCCAGATTTTCAAGAGACATGCAGATGCAGATTCTCCAACACATATCGCGATCCGTAAAATGCTCACAGAAAGCATTGTTGAACATGACATAAGCACACAAGAAACATGCCACATGCTGCAAAAAATGCCACTTGTTATGTGCAGCCATCCATTTGTATCATTAAATGTTGGAAAAAAGATTTTGAGACGTGTCGTTGAAAGTGACGTCGATGCACAACAAACAACCGCTTTCTTGGATGCATATAAAGTTCATCCAACAACCATGGAACACCTACCACTTATTCAAGTTGCTCGAGATTGGAGCTACAACAAGAACCGTAAAGGTGATAAATGGAAAAAGTGACCGACACAAGCAATTGTTTGGGTCCACCCGAGATTTGTGGATGTCCTGCTCAAGAATCAACGTCATATGACCTTTTCTGTTGGTCAGAACTCCTATTATACAAGCCTTTCAGAAATATTGCGTTTGAATTTGGCTCAACCCCACATGACATCAATGACACTTGGGACATGTACAAGCACAACTACAGACCGTGGCATGTTCTACGCACTACCATGAGACACAGGACTTGCTACAGATGTTAGTTCTGACTCAGAGCCCGAATGTAGTATTCAACAAGAACCATTGCAAGAATGGCAGGTCTTTGCACAACTTCACCCCGGAAACAACACGGGTCTAGACAGTCTTGAAATGTTGGGGAAACGAGATTTCAACATACACAATAATTGGACCATACACGACGTTCCCCATGATTTGCAGATAACTGGTTCATCATTCATCGAGAGAGAAGAAAGACACAATTAACAACAACATACATGCCACACCACCATCTTCCACACTTCCTTTGTCTCTAGAACAACAAATAGCTCTTGATACCATACTACACCATTCAACAAACAAAACCCTTCTACCTCCACTAAGATTGATAATTCAAGGAATGGATGGCACAGGAAAATCATTTCTGATAAATAAAATCTAGGAATTCATTCACAACATCAACCACATCTCCCTCACCTCTACTTGTGCTCGCCCCTACCGGTGTTTCAGCATTCAACATCTCCGCATCCACAATCCACGCAGCCATGCGTATTCCAATCAAAGAACTGAAACCCCTTGAAGGTAGTGCATTATCATCTTTTCAAGAGTCATTTGAAACATATAGAATATGTTCTTATTGATGAAATGAGTTTCATCGGGCCAAAGTTGCTAAGAAAAATTGACAGTAGGCTCATGAAGCTTTCCCACACTCAAGAACATCTGAATTTGGGAACAGATCAGTCATCCTCCTTGGTGACCTCGGGGCAATTACCGCCGGTTTTGGACAATCCTCTTTATGCAAGTAATTCCTACGGAGCAACCCTTTGGAAGGGATTTCAGTCTTCCATTACATTGCAAACAATATTTCAGCAACAAGGAACAACCAATGCATAGGTTTCATTCGAATTTACTGCTCCACATGCGAGATTCAACCCCTCTAATTGAGGATTGGGAACTCCTAATGTCTCACATAGACACACACCTAACTCAAGCAGGAGCTCAACATTTTTAAGGATGCACCACATTTGTTTGCAAAAAATGATCTAGTGGACTCCCACAACCTACAGATGTTGAAGGCATTGAACGTTCCGATCGCCCAATCCATTGCTGAAAGTAATAAGGTGGACTGGACCAGGAAATCCTGATGATGATCAGTTGGAACACAAAGTTTTGTTGTGCAAACAACAAAAAATCATGCTTATTGCAAATCTATGGGTTGATGTAGGCCTCGTGAATGGTGCCACAGGAACAATCACCGACATTGTCTACGACGCATCAATGCAACCACCAGCATTACCTTTATTTGTTGTTGTAAAATTTGATAGATACAACGGCCCATGTTGGGATCCCTCCAACCCGTTACATATTCCCATACCCCCTATTTCGAGAGGGAATCGAAGACAGTTGCCGATTAAAATGGCCTGGGGATTAACTATCCACAAGTCGCAAGGACTTACTTTGCACAGAGCAACCATCGACATTGGAACCACTGAAAGGTAGGGTCTGACATTCACAACTTTCTCCAGAGTTCCCTCGCTTGCAAATCTGTGCATTTCACCTACTTTTTCATTCGAGAGATACTCAAATATGGCGCACGTACCAGCACTCGGAGCAAGAAGAAAGGAGGAAGCAAGACTACTATCACTCAACCCATCGTAAATACTACCCTCTTTTCATAGCACCTCCGCTACTACTATACTCAACAGTTCTTCTATCCAAAGTGGCACAGACGTTCAAGGGGTATCAAATGTAATCATGTTTATTGAAACTAAATTTTCCCACTAAAGGCAACCATTCATGATATAAATACTGCAAATGTATACATGTCTCATTATGTGTACGTATACCTTCATTTATTTGATGTTTCCAAATATGATATGCAACTTTAAATGTACGAATCTGTAACATAATTAAATGTACACATACAACAATTCAATGTAATGTTTCAACTAAAGTCCTACACTACAACTATCAATCACACACATTATCAATTGTATAATAAATGTTTCTCAACAAAAAAACGAACCAACATCAACTGAACAATCTAATGCACAACTAACAACATCAACTATAAAATTAATTAACTATCAAAAATGGTATCCCAAGTAATCATGTACGAATTTATAACAAGTTTGAAATGTAGGATTCACCTTTTATAACATATCATAAAAAATCAAAATATATTCATATGATCAATATATTATTAGTCTATTGATGAAGTTGGTTGGTTCAAAAAGATCCCACCAATTATCAATGACAAAAAGTTATGTTTGAACATCAATAAATACACAAATTCACACAAACAATGTTGAATGTTGGTTACATTAAAAATCCCTAGTATGGAACTTATATTCATCTTTAAACATTCACAATATTTTCACTAGTATAAACTACTTTATATTACAACAAGTTTTTAATATTCAAGCACATACCAATGTTTGAACATCATCTTCTTCTTCTTTTTAAAATTATACATGTATATTATCCAATATTTAGTGTCTGAAATTACAGATTTTATTTTAAATCTGATAGATATGAAACTCAGACAAACAAGGGTTAAAACATTATTTTTAAAAAGAAAAATTGGCGTTGCATTTTAGGAGGGATATTATAAGAGATTATGTAGAGTGGGAATAAATGTTTATCATCCCTACGTAAGATATGTATTTCAATTTAGTAATTAATGATATAATTATAGATGGAGTCTCCTCAAAACTTTAGCGAGCATAAAATTTCGAGATCCAGGGGCTTGTTTTTCTCCTACATTTACTAAGTACCTACTTTGCAAATAAAATATTTAGAAAATATTCCCGATGAAACTACAAGATTGGCTGATAAATGGCCCTGAATTAAACCAATAACTACCACCCATCGCAGAGACACAAACCAAAGTCATCTATCATTCTAAAGATGAGAATCCTTTATATAGACTCGATCAAACTTTTGGAATATACCATTCTCTAGCCAATGAAATGTGCCCCACAATTCTTATGTGGCAAATATCTCAAATTACATATAGGCTATTTGAACCGAGAGAAACAAAGAAGTAGATTTCATGGGAGGTGATGTTTCCTTTGCACTTCTATTGAATCCTTTTAGAACATTTAAAGAAGAATTGAAAAAGGAAAAGTAGTATTGAATTCAACTTACCACACGCATTTGGCTTTGATCTTCGACGTTAATATGATCTGGAATGGAAATAGACAACAAAAAGTTGAAGCATTTAGAAAAATTCCCTCTAATGCTTCGAGAACAAAATCCAAATTTAGGGGTAAACAATGTAAATAACTCGAAAATTAAACAATTGTAAGCTGTACCTCTACATAAAATATAGAAGTCCTATCAAATTACAAACCATGCGAAGTTTTCTCTCGTACTACTGTGTAGCATTTAAACGTACTATCCTACCGAAAACTTGTCATCAATAAAGAAGTTGGGTTGCTTTGAGCAAAGCGTAAATGCGAAAATATAAGGTAGCATGACTTCTTAAAGTTTCTTGAAATCATAAGTCACCAAAAGCTCGAAAACACCATGAATATCTCTTATAAAATTTTATGATATTTATGACGATGAGAATGACGAGTTAGAAAAAGAATAATAATGATTAATTACTAAAAATTGATTAGCATGCAACATGCAGTTACTTTTCTTTTATTATAGCAAAATGCTAGCTATGGTGGATTTTAAATTTTTGATTATGACAACATGGTTTTTATTTTTATTTTAAATAAAGGACGACTACCAAAAAAATTCAGTTACAAAGAAAGTTGTCTCTAAGAAGCCTATCGGCAATTATATTCGAATACACCCATATTTTCTCATGTTTATTTTCATCTATACATTCACACCTAATGTGGCCTAATGTAGTGAAATGTTCTAAAAAATGACATTAGATCATGAAATAACAATAATTATGCTCAAACATGCTCCATGTTTCTCATATCTACCTTCGTGTATTTTATTACACCTAGTCAAGGCCCAATTTTTATCCTTTTCTCAAATAATGATATTTGATCATGAAATAATGTCAAATGTTGCTCATATATGCAATCAATTTTCCCTAAATATCTATTTATCTATCTAATCAAAACGTAACTAGTTTAATCGGTAAAGGTTTCTCAAACTACATTTGATCACATGATAAAAAATAATAGTACCCATAATAGCTACTTTTTGTCAAATTTATATGTATAGGAAAACACCTAATTCAAGCTTGAATCAATCAAATTTTCCGAGGTAGTGATATATGTGTTTTAATTACATTACATGTATAACATAAAATGAATGCAAAATTGAGATTATATGATTAGGGCATCTAAGTACATTAATTCAAATTTCATTAAGTAATTAGATGTTATGATTAATTGCTTTAGAATCAATTAGACACTAAAAATACGAGTTAATTAGTATATTATGTAAGTCTATCACTCATAGAAGGTGCCCTAATAATTGTAAATGATTTATCTAATACTCATAGTTTGTCAAAGGGATGATATGCATTTGGATGCTTCTATAGTACTTAGACAAGTAGAAGTAGGTGCTTGTAGTAAACTCAAACATGCGATAAAATAGAAACATTGTGCTAATTTACTTGTAGTGTTTGGGATAAATGTGGGGATATCTGACTTTTGGGGATGTTTCCTCTCTATACTCTTTATAGTTCTAGGTTTATAAACTTTCATTGGTTATTTGCATTAGTGCCTATTTATTTACTTATTTGTACAAACTATATTATGATTATAGACCACAAGGGAATATTGCAAACATTTTAGGTTGGAAATATTTAGTCACCACAGTGGATGATGTGGCACGATATTTACGTACATTTCAAGTCTGATGAAGATATTTCAAGTTAGATGTAATTCTCCCTCATAAGTTAGACTTTATAAAATCACATGTTCACAATTTATTGAATTTACTTTTGACTTTTAACATGTCGACATTGTACAAATTGAACAACTTTGATTTCAAATTTAGCTATATGGAGTTCTCCATATTTTTCTTCTAAATATTATAGACATTGATCCTCAATGTAGTGAGAGTGTTGTACATGTGTCTCGGATATGGGAAACATGTCTAAGGGTGGAACAAGGTGATAATGATCACATACATGATCTCTCTCTCTCTCTCTCTCTCTCTATATATATATATATATATATATATATATATATATATATATCCAACTTGTGAAACATGTTTATGTTGAAAGCTATTGGACACTTTGCTTAGTTAGAGGATAACTCTTTGACAAAAACTAATATTTTCTTTATCGGTAGTGTTTTTATACACACTTTTAAATCTTAGTTATAACATAATATCTTGCTATAAGATGTTGGAACAATATATCCACGAGTGTGTACCTTAAGGGGCATAATGAGAGCAATGTGTAATGGTTGGAAGTCCTTGATCATAGATTTATTATGTTTGGAATAACCCTAGATTGCATTAACATGCCTCCTTATTACTTTAATATTAGTTCTCCTTACTCTATTAAATATTGATATAATCAATGTTATCACATTCAAATCACCTTCACACCCCCTTGAACATACTCTAAGTGTTTTCTATACTTCCATTCTTTGTCCTCTCCATACCTATATGTTGGACTATTTCTTACCAAGGACATCAATCATTATGAATGTTGTCAAGTAGATCGAAGCTCCTTTTACAACTAGTTGCATCAACCATGGTTGATGTTTTATTTTAAGTGAGGGCATAACTTAAAGTCATGTTCCCATGGAATAAATATATCTTCTTGTTCTTATTTCTTTATATAGTATCATCACACAATCCACTCTTATTTCATTCACATTCAATCCCTTAAAGGCTTACACAATTTAGTGTTTAATAGAGCTTATAGTTGATGGTGTAATTTCAAGCATTGGATTACTAGGAGAAAAAATAATGTGCTACACCAACAATATCTACTAAGTCTTTAGAGACCCCAAATTTAGTATACTTAGGTATTCTACATGTCCCGCATTTTGGGTTCCCGAGGTTTTTGTCCATTTGTGTTGTATTTTCTTTCCCATTGTGTGTACACATATGTGCCAATATGATCACGATTTGAATTCAATGAATATGTAAATACATAGGTGCATTAGTAGATCAAAGAGATAATGAAATTATAAGGAATTTATTTTATTTTGAGACCACCCACATGCCAAAAAAGGTTTCAAGAATTTATCTTGAGTAACATCTAATAATTACTTGATGCATTATTTATAACACGAAAAAGATAAGGGTTGAGACTATACAAACCCATTTTGACATGGTACAATATTTCAAATACTTGACGATGATCAAGAGGACCTCAAAGCATGACAAGATGTTTCAAAATGCTCATATCACTTTCTTTCCTTTACCCTTTCTTATTTTTTAGACTTAGTTCTTTCTAAGAATTTCCTTCTTATCGGAAGACATATATTTCCTTCATCTCCACCTTTTTAGCCCCTTACAAATCCATGTCAAAACTATTGCGGTGGTTGTGTAACCAATGTGGTTGTTAGCATCCATATTGTGTATGTCTCATGAATCGATGCATCACCTTGATAATAAATTTGGCGGTCTCATTAAAATTTGTAGTGGTTTTGTTAACCACCATGGAAGTTACGTAACTAACCCTATAAAAACCGGGGACTTCATCGGCCTTGCATGTATTCTTCCCCTTGTTTCATGAATGTGATTTTTTGGAGTTAAGTACTTTTAAGTCACGTATGCATTTTAATTTGTTTTACCCTCATTTTCTTCTCCATTCATCCACTCCGATTAAGTTAACTCCCTCGTGATCTAATATTGAACCTAGATCATCTTTTGATATAGAATTTGGAGTGGAATTAATTGAAATAATTTTATATAAATATTCTACGATAAATTCTAGCCCCCTTTTAAATTTTGATTCCCAGAGACTATTGCATTCTAGGGATTGTACTTATTACTGATGTTTGAGCCAAAGAGAGAAATAATCAATGTCCATTGGAGATTCCTTCTGTACAAAGCACTCCCAAGGATTTTTCTTGTTTCTTTGCTTCCTTAAGGAGGATATAAGGGATTTCATACAAATATTTCTAAGCTCTTTTCACCATCCATATGTCTTGTACCATCCTTTCTTATTCTTTATCCAATCTATTTTAACCTCTTCTTGTTTCATTGTTGTTTCTTTCCTAGTCATTTGAGCACATTAGAGATAATTATTTTGAGGGTGTTTAAGTTACTTATTTCATCCCAACCACTTCTATCATTGGAAAGATGTTGTATATTATTTATTGTTACTATTTTGTTTAATTATCATCAAACTCAAATGCGTTGTGATTTCATTTTGGAAAAGTTACCAAAAAATTGAAGAAAATATTTATCTTATATTTGTCAATTACATCCCCATTGCTTTTTCTTTCATATTTATATTTTCTTTTCTTTAAACTAATCCAACATATGGGATTTAGTTTCAATTTTGTTCACCTTGTTTGCCTAATTATTGTCATTTGTAGTTGCATCTATTTCATTTAATTGAAAAAATGGTAGTTTCATTTATTATTTGAAAAGGTGGTTAGTTTTTGTTGATGCAAGATTTGACATAGGCTCTAAAAGAAGACAAGAAATTAATCTTCCTCATTTTTAAATCCATAGTATAAATAGGATTTAAGGTACAAAATAATTGAGATACTATAATACAATAGGGAACTATGCAACTCTTATCAACCTCAAAGGAAATGGTAAACTTTGGTTAATCTACCAATTTGTATGCGCCCTATAGATATTCACGATGTCACTAAACCTAAATAAAGTGAATTGGATCTCATAAAAAACACAAAAGGAGGGAAAGCTAGGGAAGAAAATGGCTTCAAAATTGTGTCTTAAACTTGAAATGATACACTCCAAACATATTCAACTCATGATGATGGAAACTATAATTTAAAGAACTCATTGAAACACTCAAATTATCACAAATACCGGGCATAAGTCCAAGGAACATGAATACAATTATTGCATGCATAAGATTAAATCATGAAAACAACTTAAATTTAAATATTCCATATTTTATAAATCATCAAGAATGATTGAAACAAAATTTGTTCAAATCAACCAATATTCACAAGATTTAATGATTTTAACCCAAAGCCACAATCTAACATTCAATTCATATAATGTCACATATTACTTAAGCACACCAAAAATTCATATGACAATTGAGATCAAATTGATTCTATAAACCACACAAATTATCCCAACATCAATTGCACTCATTAATTTTAACATAAGTATACATTTTAAACTCTGAATAGTCTAAACAATTGATTTAGATTTAAATAACTTTAGAAAAGAGAATATACAACACAAAACAAGTGTACACACTAACATGGTGAAGCTACTTGCTTGTACAAAATAAGATCAATATTAAATAATCTTAGACACAAGTATATATAGGAAACAATAATGAAAAATAAAACATCTTTCTCATTATGCAACTAATAATAGAGCTAAAATAACTATATCTAAAATATCCTAAAAATAAGAACCATCATTTCCATTCAATTTGGGCCATTTCAATATTACGCATTGTTTTTAAAACCTATGTAACTTTAAAACACTTAATGAAATATCCTAGAACTATTGAAATTTTCTCCCACGTGTGATATATAAAATTAAAAAAAAAACCACTTTGATATCCCAAATTAGATCATGCATCTAGTCTCACACCATGGAATTCTTGTCATGCTAGCTTGCTACTATAAAAATATTATATTCTCTTTCAATACGCTTCGTGTATAAAATAAGATTGCTAAAATTTAGGGAAATTGAATTTACAACTTTAAGATAACAAGCCAATGATGGATTTAAGAAGCTGTTTTATGCACCTCATTCGCTCCACTTTTTGGTTAATGTCAATCATGAAGTTGTGAACAACTTCATTTCAATGTTTCTAAATTGATTCCACTTGTGTGTAGAAATTGGACATGGTTATTTCTAATAGGGGTTGAAATTCTCTCAATGCACATAAAGAATCATGTTGTGCATATATCGGAGGAAACAATGCATAGAAAATTAATTAAAGGATATTAGGTTTTAAAATGTCTATCTTATTAGAAGAGAGGTTGATGAATTACTCATTCATTCTATTGTCTATCTTGCCTCGACTAATATGTTCATAATATATATGATATCATCGAGAGTCATTAACTATATAGTGGGAAGTAAGTTCCTCTTGACCATACCAAAAATGTGGCCTTCCCATTGTAGAATTTGTGATATAATAGATTGTGCATTATTGTGAACACTTTTCCATTTGGCTTTAGCATCTTGATTTCACTTTTTGGGAAGTGAATCTCACATTTGTAAAGTTAAGAATATTTTTAATTTATATACATAAAAGTGTGAATAATTTTACGAGGTTGATATTTGATTTAATTAATTTCTAATATTAATTGTACAAATCATAAAAATGATTTCCAAAGCAATGATTGATCTAGAAACTATCAAAACAAAAAGGAAAGAGGACATTTATCCGATTTTGTGTAAATGTAGAAGAGTTTAAATGGTTTGAGTGAGAAAGCAAAATGCATTTAGAACTTAAAATGTTTCTTTGATGAAATTGTAACTTGAAATTGAGCATTGTCAAAACCATTCAACTTAGTCCAAAGTGTCCATATGGTCGTGACCCATACGTATGGTGTTGGCCCTGGTTGTAATTTTTGTTAATATGGGAGTAATTATATTGTCTATCAAACAGTCATTGCTTAGTGGCACACCTTTCTTCATGTTATTATATCTTCAAACAAACTTGATATTTTTCAACTTTGATGTCAAAACATGATTTAAAAACAATATTCAATAATTCCATAAGAATTACGGGGGCTTAGTACTTACACAGTTTTTAGAATACCCAATCGTGCGGTCAAACATAAGGAGATATTCCAATTTAACGTGCCACATGTATTAGAGTCCGAAGTCATTCAAATATATGCATCGTCATGTTCATTGAAACATTCGAGGTTTATTTAAATGCACTTTCGATCCGGTGTTTGCTTTTCAAAAAGGTTAGCAGTAATCTTTGTCAAATGTTAGTGTACCATTTCATAATATAAATTGTTTGCCAATGCAATACTATTATCAAGGAGTCGATTCTGTGCATGTAAATCTACCCTTCTCATTTGTCTCCACGTGTTACGTTATTAAGTTTTTAAAATTTTGTATGTCATCAATTTTATTTTTGACTTGATTCGATATCGATATCAATATCAATATCAAATCTTTCGTGCATTTTGATGTAGCCCTCGTGGCGTTTCCTATTTTCTCGTGGCTCTTGTGAAATTTTGTGGGACCATGAGTTTTGATCGCCCCCACTAATGTAACTCTCTTTATTTATTAATACAATTCTAAAGGGCGGTTCAATAGTAATATCAATATCAAATCACACTCCTTCAAATATATATATATATATATTATTTTTCATTTGTGGCATCTTTGTCTATAGTTGAATCTTTGTCTTCATCACATTGTCAAAAACAAAAGATAAAAATTCTCATGTGAAAAGTGTTGTTTTGTGTAGTCAAAATATCAAAATGGACAAGTTAAAAGTGTATTAAAAAATTTCAAGGCAAATATTTCCATTCGTGGAAAGTTTGAACACAATCATTTCTAATCAATAAATACCTTTTGGAAACTCTTGAGTGTAAAATACCAAAGCCAAGTAATGCGAGATGAAGCCTCGAATGGGAAAACAAGGGTCAAAAGAAAAAAACAATTTGGACTATCTCATTCCTACCTACATCACATAAATCTAACTAAGACATCACATTTCATTTGAATGACATTGAGAAATCTATTTGGGTCACAAGCGTGAAGCTGCAAATGTGCAGTGGCACTCAAGTAGAACCTATTTGGGCTCAAGATGGAAGAAGGTGATAGTATGGTTGAACACATTAGTAAGTTTCATTATATTCCAAATAAATTAGTTGAAATACAAATTGATGTTCTGGTGATGATGTAAAAGTTGTATTAAAATTAATAGCATGCCACCCAACTATTCGACATGGTATTTACATTGAGTAAAATAAATCCTAGTTTAGAAGATTTGATTTCTTCTTTGATAGAAGAAGAAAATAGAACCAAGAAGATCGATCTAGAGCAAAGTGTAATGTATGGCAAAAATAAATCATATCCTAAAGGGAGGTTCAAATCTCCATTTAAGCAAGGATCAAACTCCAACAATACAAAGAAATAAACCACTTGTTGCTATTGCAAACAATTTGGTCACTTAAATATAAAATGCAAGAAAAGAACATAATATTTACTTCATGGAAAACTACAAGAAAACTCCATGGTTGTTGATGAAGAAGAATAAAGTGATACAAAAGAACCCATACACAATTGTTATAATTCGAAGACTTTCTATACGAAGTAAGAAGCATCAAGTTGGATGATGGAGGCCTTTGGATGAAAGAGGTCAATCAACAACCTCTCGCTAGTCAGCGATGGAAGGGCTACATAGCAACATTGGTGGCATTTCATTTCATTTGACTACTTTATTTTCAAGTTTCCATCTTATGTGGTAGTGAATAAGAAGAGAAGTACAATACTATTCACATATTTAATAAATAAGTGTTTGCTATGTTAAACCACTAATGTAAAAACACAGTGAATAACAAAAAGTAAAAGGAAATAGTAGCATCGTGATACTTGAAGAGGATGAACATGGTTTCATACCTTGGATGGGGGTTCATTTTTACAAATAGAAGTCCATATTTTGAATAAGGGTTTATATCGATGAAAGGGTTCATGCCAAGGGTTGTCCTTGATCATGTGCAAAACCATTAGTGTTATAAGATCATAGTCAAGAAGAGGCAAACACACTATAGAAGAAGTGCGACTATGTTTTCCCCATACTCGTAATAAGGTAGGGAATGTTAGGAATTATCCTATATAATTCCAATGATTTTTAGTGCGTACATATAATATTGTTATAGTAGTTATAACAATCTACCTAATCTTGGTTTGAGTAATTTTGGGATGGTTGAGTTTGTTACCAACCTTGCTCGTGTAATACCAGTTTGACATCCTATATATTTGTAACTATACGTATGAAACATGTCTCGAATATTTATTCAATATTATTGATATCAAATTTTGGGTCAATATCTCCTTCAACGCCCGATTCAACATGGTTGAATGGTGTATTTCCTTAGTAATAACCTATATTGAATAGATCTCTATGATGTTTACACTATTCACGTAAATATTTTCATGAATTAGTTGACAAGTGGTGTGTTAACATTGAGATTTTCTTAAAGTTGAATTTTCTACATGTCCTTAATGTGAAGTGCAAACATTCATATGAGATGAGTCATTCCTTACATCATAACATGATATTTGGATTCTTGGCAATTTGTCAATTTTTTCTTAGAAGATTCGACAAGAGCTACATGATTAGTCACCGTGCATTTCTTTTTGCCATATAATTGAATAACCCAACCTTAAACTCTATTACATGTAGAATCTAAAACAAAAGTTTTGTTATATATTATGTTTTCTAAATATTATAAAAATAGTTTTGTATAAGTAAATCCAAAAGGTTTAATAGCCTAAGTGGGGATGTAAACTTTGATAAAACACTTAATTCTAACGGTTCAAAATGTAACACATTTATTTTTTCCAAAAAACTGAAGTAAATTATTTTTATTTGACTTCCACTATTAAATCATGGATTATGCAATAGAGTTAACCTAGGACAACTAGTTAACAATTTTAAATAATTAATTATTTAGTTAAGTTTGATCCATTTGATAACTCTTCTGTGTATAAACCTTGTGCAGCTGAGAAGGGTACATCTATATCTCCCTTCAATCCACTCTATGCGAGAAATCATACAATATTTAGTATGTTCAGGTTTACCTTTTTCTAGGTTGAGAAAACTATGTTTCCATCCTTAAATGTCTACCACGAAAGTCAATTACTTAACTTCGTACTCTGGTATCTGACATATATAAAGTAAGGATATGGTGAACAGACAATGCAATCAACTACTTGCATTACTTTGTGGCCAAAGTTTCTGCCATGCATAAACATCTTATCCCAAGACGCAAAAAACCCTTAGTGATATAATCTTCTCTCACCAAACAAATATCTCGACACAATTATCGGATCTTTTTGTTTAAGAAGGTGAACATGTTAAGAAAGAGGAAGTGTTTTCTTTATACAACCATCTCCATAAATGAAAAGAACCATAACCACTCAGGATCTTTATGGAATAGGGAGAGACCACGTAATGGATTTCTGCTATTGTTTCTTCTTTCCATTTTCCGTAATTACCCTTAGTTAGCACTATGTCTAGAGATGTTTGTTTGATGACATGAGATTATATATAATCTACTTTGTAATTAAAGTTATCTAAACACAATCAAAATTTCATCGTGTGGCTATAAAATTTTCCAAGTGCAGAGCTATGCGTGGGCTGGGTGGGAAGGTAGAAATTCAAAATGCGGAAGCCATTGACCCTGATTCGGGCCCTGTTTCTAAGAAAATGATGGTGGGCCTTGGCTCCTAGGTAGAAAGATTGTCGAGCAAGAGAGAGGAAACGATGGTTTTGCTCCCTTATCCCTGGTATGGAACAATAAGAGCCCTGCACTATATGTGCTTGAATCTTTAATGGAGAAATCTAAGAGGAGGTATGGATCTTCACTTATTGGTAGATTTTCTAGGGCAAGACCAAATATTGATTTGGTTAGAGCTTGGGAAAACAGGAAATGGAAGCCTTTGGGGGTTAGAGGTAGTTTCCATTGCCTTTGAATCTTTCTTGTTTATTTTTTGGGCTGAAGAAGATATTGTCAAAGTGATTAATGGAGGACCATGGACGTTTGGGAAAACTATTTTACACACATCCATATGGTGCCCTGTGCTAGATTTGAGCAATATAGTACCCTGTGCCTTCCCTGTTTGGGTCAGGATACCGACTCTGGCTTTAGAATTCTGGGACAAGCTCATTTTCGAGGGGATTGCCAAATCCTTGGGGGACTTTTTAGTGATTGACCACAATACTCTGGCTAAGACCAACATGGTTTCTGCTAGGATGTGTGTTAATATACCCTATTGTAAATTCATACCCATCTCCATTCAGCTCACCACAAAGTCTGGAGTTTCAGATCAAGATTTGGTCTATGAAAGCTCCTCTGTCATTTGTGAAAAATGCAGGATTGTTGGGAATAACACTCGTGGATGCACACTCCCTCAAGAATGGAAAATTAAGACACTCGTATCTTCTCCTCCTCCTCATGGTCCTATTTAGATAGACACTTTGCAAGAGAAATTGGTGTTGAACGGGGAAAAGAGGAGGATGTAGCGCAGTTGGTGCTAGAGATAGAGAATAATGAGTTGAGAAAGGAAGGGTCGCTAGTGGATGTGGCAGTGGATGGTCCTAACATGAAGCAAACAATGCATCTGATAGGTGTTCTATTGCAGGAGAAATAACAAGATGAAGCTGCGTCAGTTGAGGATGGTTCCAATGTTGACAGTGGTTCAGTCGCCCTTACCCCTGTCTTGCGCCCTGCTTCAGCTGCTAAAAAGCATCCAGGAAATTTCATTTCCAACTAGAAGACACGGTGGTTGAGCCCAAGGCTTCAGTTGTGGGTGACCTACCTTTTGTGTCTGTGATGATTGGAGAATGCTTCGATTTTGGGACCACGTCCCCGTTGCTTAACAATACACAGGGGAGTGAAGACAGTTCACCTACCCCTCATCCTTCTGGTCTTCAAGCGATGGACCCTCCTTTTAATTACTCTAGATCTTGTTATGAAAATGAATTTCCAACTCTAACACATTCACTGGAAGCATCACAATTAGAGTATTCTGTGGAGACAAATGTCAACGAGTCAGATAAGGATGTTGACAATGAAGTGTCCTTTGAAGAAGCAAGACTAAAAATGAAATAGGATCGATTTGAAAAATTAGAAGCTGTCCTAAATTTTGATTCTAATTTCTCATATTACTCCTCTTTCAAACTCCAGCTTTGACGTTGGCTTGATTCCCATTCATCTTGAACTTGACTCTCTTAAAATTTTAAATGTTTGGGAGGGCACGATGTATAAAGACTATCTTAGGATGACCTTTAGCTCGCAGATGGATCTCAAAGATGATATTGTAGATGATGGTTGCGATATTTTCCACCATAAAAAATCTAAGAAATGATGTGTTTATGTTTTGATCTTGCAATTTGGGTTGCTTGTTTCCATGGTTGTCTTCTTAATCTTTATTGTCATATCTTGAAACTTAGCCTTTTTTTCCTAGGTAGGGTCCCAATCAAAAACCTTTATCCTTAATAAAAAAATCATTGTGCGGTAAGTCCTATAAGACTAAATTTATTCCAGTGTTTATCTAAGTTATAGTCGAGGGTCTTTTTATAAGACTCCTCTAAGTCATTCAAAATGTTTCAAGCGGCCTTGATAACTTATTCATGTTATGGATTAACTATTTGTTTCCCTTTAGTGAATTCATCTCGTTTTCATTATAGGTTTCTTGTGTCAAAGGATGGTTTTGTTCATTATCCGTTGGTCTTTTTAAGAAAAGAGATAATACCATTTTCTTGCGATGGTTGACTTATTATCTCATAAAGAATAATGATTAAACCTAATCAATTTAAGTTAACCATGCCCCTTTTAAATTTTTAGCTAGATGTTCATTAATCAAATTTCTTATCATCATACTTCATATTTTGAAGTACATAATATAATATCATTCACTACCATATACATTTTACTCATTATTTACTTAATGATCAATACCATTATTCTCATGATAAACATTGTATCAAATAGCGTACTATATGTTGTCCTTACATAATTAATCGGAGGACTAGTCTAAAGGAAGGATAAATAAAGTAGTGTTATAATAACACATCTAAAGGTATTTCGACCACTTAATTAATTAGATTAGCAACAAGTTATACTAAGATACAACCATAAAAAATAGGGACATAAATAATATCTTCCCTTATATACCATGCTCGAATAAAACCAATTATTTTAATCAAAATAGAGAAGTTCTTAATCAACACAAAATCTTGAAGTTTTGAAACCAGCTTTATTTATTATTCAAACAAAATCCATATTAGGATTATACATTAGGGTCATAAAATAGCTAAGTTTATTTGTCGAAATCATTTAATACAAAATAAGGTAATTCTTGAGGTTAAATTTGTTTTACATATGGTGAAACGTTGTAATCAAATAAAATAATAGTAAATCATTCCAAAGTATTCACTTCAATACTTCTCATACTTGTACATTTGTTAGGAAAGATAAATATACATGGGTTAGTTTGAAAGAACCGACTTGACTCAACTTGCTCATATTTAATATCACAATCATTATATAATGACAATAACAATCAAGATTTGAATCCGTACCATACCATGTAAACTTGATAATTCAAACTAAACCAATTAAATAAACAAGTATAACATATTGAATTGTATTTAACTATCAATTAATTAACTTTGGTTTGTACTTTATAGCAGAGACCATAAAAATACATCAAGTAATAAACTTAAGAAGTTTATTCATACAATTTCTACAAATTAGTAAGTTAATAAATTCATTTCATAAATACCTAAACATCTAAAAACTTGTATCACATTCATGTTACGACAATATTCCAACCATTGCTATAACAGTTTCATCATTCAACAAAATCAATTTATATTCAACCACAATACCAAGTAAAACATACCTAACTATATGAGCGTATGAATGAAGCATTCCTATTATCTGAAAAGTGTTCAAATATAAAAAGGAGGATATATAACAATCTTAATACCTTACTGAACATTTAGATCTAAAAGGAGAAAGATAACAAATACTGTGTGCATGCTAATTTATGCATACTCAAATAAGGGGAAAATAAATGCTCATAATAATACAATCTAATACAATGACTTCATGTATGAGAAAACATCGGAGACTTCTATAACAAAACTATAACATGCATACCTTTCATGGGTATTTTAATCCATTCAAGAAAAATGCATATTTTCGGCTATTTAAAACGCGATCCCAACATGGGTGTTCATACACATTCCATTTACAAGAATACATAAACCCATAATCCATTCCTAGCATGGGAACTCATAAACTCATAAAACTTTCCACAATTTCAAAATGCAACCCAATATAGGGGTAAAAATAGACTACAAATATTGCATAAAAAACCAAACACGTAAAAACAACTCAAATTGGTATCAACATAATATAATCATTATGATTTAGAGTATCAGAGAGAAGGTCATGCCTGTAACTTCCACGTTTTTCTTACTCATCTTCCTTTCTCCTATAATCTTCTCTAGAAATAAAAAACAACAATATAGTAACCAAAACATTCCTTTTTAAAACAAAGTTCTTCTATATACATTTCCAAATTAGCATTCATGGCGAAAAACATGCATAGTGGAGAGAAATTGCACTTCCTTCAAAACCCCAAAAAATAGCTCAGACAAACAAAACAAATGATCAAATGGAAAGGATGCAACCATGTTTAGGGTTGGCTTCTCGGGGAAGTTAACCATTCTAAGGAGTCAACTAACATTAAACCCAAAACCCCGTAGTGTTATTTCCACATGTCACATATCCTTGCAAATTCACTTTACATTACTCAAACATGCATCATATTACATTTACCAAACTATTTACTCAAGTCATAAATGCCACATAACTTAATATGCCATGAAATCCAAGTAAGAATTTAATACATAACATCCACTCTTATCAAGTGGATTTATATGCTAAGCTAAGGAGGTCTACTTAACCTCCATACATTTTAATCAAAACTTAATGTATTTACCCATGCCCATATGCCATGTATTTTAATAAATCAACACTTAGTATAAAAAAGTTACAAACTCATATCATGCCTTAGCTAATGCCGAGTGGCCTAATAAATGACCCAATGTGAGGAGTCCAAAAAAGAGAATTAACACATAATATAATTATTGTCTTCCATATATTTTCAAAATTAACTTTTACTCTTGAGGTTAAAAGTATCAAACATTGATATTCCAACATAATGTTGATCACGTGGTGATCTTGTAAGTGATAAACAACCCATAATCATTATTAGATATGTGATTAAACATTTACACAAAAAAATGTCGACGCGAGCTAAAACTCGACTATTTACTTACTTCATTTAAACCGGTGACGGTCTATGTGGTGTCTATATGGTTATCAATATTAGGACTTGAAAGGGCGGGATGTTACATACATCCCTTAAAAAAGTCATCATCGATGACATATTTCATTCATTCAAGAAAATAAAACACGTAACCAATATAACAAGCAATATATTCAGAAAATCGTGACTGTAACTTAAATTTTCACTTCCAAAATTTCTTCATGTTGTAACAACTTTGTTTAAATTAGTAATTTAGAACATAATAAGTAGCCATGACTCAAATGGTCTTTAATACGATTAACAAAAACAAAGTAGCAATAATAAAGAGTACTATTTTTTCTTTGAACTTGATAAAAAAGGAAAAACAACCAACATGTCATCCATATTTTCCCAAGTTGCACTTTGTTCGAATTATTGGTCCCATTGGACCTTGCATTGTGAAATCTCCCAATTTCTAAGTTCATGACTTGCACATTTTCCAAATCCTTATAGGCGTAAATGTGATGACCCTAACATCCTCCACTTGCAACAAATCCCAATTTAGTATATGAGTTAAATCAGCAACATACTTTCTCAACAGGGATACATGGAAGACATCATGCATTTTGGACAATGTAGGAGGTAGAGCTAGACTATATGGTACATGACCTATAACCTATAAGATTTCAAAGGGTCCCACAAATCTAGGTGAAAAAAGGAAGCCTTGCACACAAGTAATAAAACTCTTTCGAGGCTTTTACCCTAAAAAATACCTTATCACCCACATTAAATTTTTTATGCATTCTTTTTAAATCAGCATAACTCTTTTGTCTATCAGTTTCTTCCTTTAACCACTCATGAATGATTTTCATTTGTCCTTCCATTTTTGTTAACATTTCAGGCCCTACAACTTCCCTATCTTCAATGTTATCCCATCTGATAGGTTTTGCACACCTTCTGCCATACAAGGATTTGAAAGGAGCCATTTTCGATGAGGAGTGATATATATTATTGTATGCAAAATCAACCAGTGGGAGGTATTCTTCCCACTTGTATTTCTTATCCATGCAATACATCCTCAACATATCTTCTAAGACTTGATTTACCCTTTCTATTTGTCCATCGGTTTAGGTCTTGCTTTGAATGAAATTAAGTTTTATTCCTTAGGTCACATTAAGCGTCTGTTAAAATCTAAAAGTCATCCTATGATCTCTATTTGATATGATGAGCTCGGTATTCCGTCTGATAAAAATATTTCTTGAAAAATATTCTTACCAAAGATCTAGGTAATCATTTGTTAGTTTCCCAAGTATAAAATGTGCCGCTTTTATGAACTTATCCACCTGACTGGATTACATCATGTTTATTTTTGGACAAGGGAAGTCCTTGGATGAAATCCATGCTAATTACTTTTCATTTATACTAAGGTACATTATGTGGGTAAATTAGTCCTGTAGGATGTAAATGTTCCTCTTTAACCCTTTGGCATTCTAAGTAGTGAGCTACATAATTTGTTACATCCTTTTCATTCCCTTCAGAAATAGTTTTTTTTATGTCATTAAGAGTTTTTTTATGAATAAGATCTCATATTATATTAATAAAAAAATGATACAAGATAATTAAAAAAGGGGGTGGTATGAAAGCATGCCCTAAAACCACGAGCAAACTAGGCCAAACCTAGGACACACAATTAAAGCATCTTAACAAACATGGAAATTATGTTGTTGCAGAAAAATTTGACCAGCGAGAAGGAGGTTGATGGTCATCGGGCCAACTAGGGCCGGGTAGATATTTTTGGAATGCGACATATCCTAACCAATTCTTGGGGTCTTCTTCTTCTTTGTTAGAAATGTCCCACATGGGAGAAATGGCAAGGATAGTTGAGGGAACTTATCTAGCTAAGGCAAGAGACTCAAACGTCATGAGTGTGCAACTCGGGGGTGACAAGCGATCCTCAACATAGTTGGCGAGATGGTGGGGGAGCCTGACCTTGGTGGCGAGCTAGAGGAGAAAGCCTTCTCTGCGGTTGATTTGTGTAGAGATCGGTGAGCACGGCTCAAAGATCACCGCTTGGAATGGATCGATGACCACCTCGGGGACGAACACCATGGAATGGAGATCTCGAGCAAGTGATGGTGCCTCCCAAGCAACATTACAAGGTACATCCCCATTGACACGGGAGGGTCTAGAGGTGCTCCACCTCAAGGGCCACCTTATTAACTTACACTTGTATCTACAGAAGCACATTGGAGATAACCACCGACTTATTTCAAATACAAAAATGTTGATCAACTTCAACATTAGCAAAAGGTAAGATTTATTTTCTTTCCATATCCCAAAAAGAATTTCCCCTCTAAAACCATGCCAAACTGGTAAAATATATGGGGTAACTTAGGATTGTCTCTAAAAAAATATGCTACCAGGTAAAACACTTTGACCAAAGTAGAAGAAAAATGAATGAATACTGATTCCAAGCTCATTGGGATTTGGAATAGAATCGAGAACAAGTGTCTTAAGGTTTCCAAATGCCCATAGAAAGGGAATTTGGGATTTGAGACACCAATATGAACCGAGAAGGGCACTAATTGGGAGGCCTTGATAAAGGACGCACCATAGAAAGTGCATAATATTAGGATCCACACAAGCAAACCAAACTATTTTGAATCTCCTTCTCCAACTGGAAGGAGATGAATGAAGCCCCCACCAAGTGCTGAGCTTATTGATCAAGGGAAAATTGAGGGAGATCCATCGATAGCCTTTACTAACAGTATAGTTCTAGAATGGGGTATCCACAAACCATTTCCAATCCATCCACCAAGGATGGGAGGACTGCACTGCAATTTTTCAGCTCATGTGATTAGGAATAAAAGAGATGATGTCAGTAATATTGGCATGATCATACCCATCAAGTTTGAAATGATATTTTATCTCACTCCAAGGGCACAAGAGTGAATGTGTTTCAAAAGAGATATTGAATAGAACTAATTCCACGCTTGAAAAGTTTGAAAGCAGAAATCATAGGGACTTTTACAATACATCGATCCTAGAGTTTAATAACGGTGACTACCATAGGGAGTGATGGTTCACCAAAAGACAATTGTGAAATACGTTACCTTTCCATTGAATCCATGGTTTAATATTCTCCGTCCTTTCCGAAAAATTTTGAGCACAAAGGTGCAACCACTTTAATAGAAACAAGAGAAATGAGGAGATTGGTAAACCCTAAACCTTTCAGTGGGCAGCCATGGGGATCCTTTTGTAATGCCATGGAAATAAGCACTTTCCAATAATCTTGTCATTCAATACTAGAAATAATCCATTTAGCACAAAGTGTTTTCCTTGACACAATATATCGATGAGTCCCATCCCTCCAAAATCTTTGGGAAGATAAAAAAATTCCAATGTAACTCTATGGAATCCTTTGCGAGAAGAGGCATTGGCCCAAAGAAAATCCTTAAGAAGCTTTTCCAATTTCTAATTATATTTTTGAAGCGAACCGACAAGAAGAATAATACACATACATATCTTGAGGACATTGGAACAAATATGGAATTTACCCACTAAGGATAGTGGTTTGGTAATCTAGTATTCCATATTTTTTGCCACATGTTGGACAACATACTGTTTTAACTCCATAGGAGGCGCTTGAAAGGTAAAGGGGATGCGATAATTTTGAACATCTCACCATGGCCTAAAAATTTCCAATCAAATGAATCCATCCGGGAGGCACATGAAGGAAGGATTTCCTAGCATCTTTTGTCATTGGATAGATGATCTAGAAGACAAACAAAAACCTCCAGACATTATATAATATTGCAAATATTGTTTTCATCCCCAATTATGGTTAGAAATGAGTCATCCACAAAGTGGCCATTGAGTAATTGGGAATTATCGAAGAAGGCAATGTGATTCCCTGGACAAGCCCTTGGGATTTGGCTTTGGCAAGCATATATCAAAATCCTTCTATCGTAAGAACATAAATCACATGTGCAAGAGGGCACCTCTATCATATGGATCGGAAGAGGCCAAATGACTCCATTGTGGCTATTAATGGTGATTTGGGCAAAGCATTGTCAAATAAAATTTGGACAAACTAAATGAAAATAAGGCAATATCCCAAAGCGTGCAACATGACAATAATAAAAGGCCATTCAATCATGTCGTAAGCTTTCCAAAATTTAGTTTTGATGAACGTGAAAGGTTGGTGATATCGTGAGCCCATTCTATGCCCTCTAAACAATAATTATATTGTCGAATGTATTTTCCTTGGATGAAATCGATCTGCTTTGGTTGAATAATGAAAAGAATAATATGGCGGAGCATAATCACAAGAGATTTGAAAATGATCTTGTAGGATACATTAATCAAGGTAATATGTTGTTAGTTAGTGATTAGATCGGGGGTCTCATGGTTTAGGGATGAATTTGATATTCCCTTTGTTGATGCGAGTACCAAGCGATTGGTTCAGAAGCCTTCCAGATATACTGATGAAGGTATAGCCCAATAATATCCCAAAGTAAGTTATAAAAATTTCATGGGATTCCATCACAACCAATAACCTTATCATTAGCCAGTCACATGACCACTTAATGCATGTCATCAAGGGTGAGCATGCCACTGAGAGATATTACGTGACCGATGAGAGTTTACATGGCACAACAACCAAGAATTGATCAAGAGCCACCTTTTGCTCATCTCAAGGTGTTTTTGTTTGGAAGACCATCTTATAGTGGTTGAAAAGGATTGCATCATATGTTGGGTATTCGTGACCCAAACAATGCCATAAAAATGGCATGAATCTATTGAGAAGATTGTTTGGCTTTGAGGGAAAAAAAAAATTCTTTTGACACACGATCCCCTACTTTAAGCCAGTGAATAAGGGCACAAATTTGACCTCCCAAGCATTATAATTTTTCATTATTTGGATTTTATGATGCAACTTTACCACTTGAAGTTGTACGAGTTTCATATAAATGATTCCCTTCAAGTGCTACCACCACTTGGCTAAGAGCGGAGGAGGTATCGAGTATGAGCGATGCCGTATTTTAGCTAATTGTTGTTTGTAGATTCTATGGAATCTACTTTTCCTAGTTATAGCATTCTCCCACCATTGAGTCCGGTTGGAACACATAGGTGGATGGTAGTTCTAGAGATGACATAGTCAAGGTGAAAAATTCCACACATGCTTGATGTGATTGAGAGTGGGGCCATGTTCCATCAAGGAAGTATTGAGAAAAACTAACCTTTATGACAAAAGGGTCACCTATCTTGCCAAGTGATACAAAATCATATAGGGAGTGGTTGAAAGGATAAAATCTAGCATCGGTTCCACATGTAAGGAATAAATGTTGTCAAACTTAAAGAAAAATTGAGTTGATATCATAGCTCTTTCGAGCCATTTGAGAACCTGATCTGGATTGGACCAAGTAAACCATGCTTCAGAGGTGGGAGTGTGAGTGGTGTCGAGGTCCAAAACCCGAATTTATCGCGCATATAAAACCACACCTCCATTTTTCTAGCTATCCATCGCATGGGAAGATTCCTATACTTATCGGAGGAAGTTCCACCATATTAAAGTCTCAAATGTAACTTGATAAACATTGGGAATCACATTGGCTATCCACCGCCAAAAGATCAACCCTTTCAGCCACATCATTAGAGGTATAGATATTAATAAAGACAAAATGGTGACTACCAATATTAAATAATGCCCGGATGGCATGATTGGTGGGGTCGATGCCATGGTACATAAAGAAAGGCCTCCATTTAGGAGCAAAAGGGATATCGATCCCCATGCCCCCATCATGATTACTACGAGAATGCTTTAGGATGTCATGCAAGATGGATGTATAAACCATCGCCAATGAAAACTGAATCATGCTTGCCTCCAAAAAAAATAACACATCCAAATTGGTAATTTTTGACAAACATCATGGATGATATACTTGCAGTTCTGATATGTGAGACCCCACACATTTCATGACATGAAATTACTCGTAAGTGCAAGTGGTCGAGGCCATACCATTCGCATCAAGCCATCAAGACATCAAACCGATTTTGCGGGAATTTAACATTATTTTGCTTCAAAAAACCTGCGACTCAACTTTCATTCACTCGTCATATTCTATGTTGTACTCCTCCTCTGCGAGAATCCACATTGTGTTCCAGGTTATGTTCCCGATTTGGCATGGAGTGGTGAGAAGGAATTTTGGCCCATTTGAATGGGCCTATGGACCAATTGTCAACACCAATTGTAAATTTAGAAGATTTGAGTAATTGCGAATGGAACTTGATGGTTCCAAGAGAACCAAAACCACCTTTTGTGTCATGGAGAACTCATGCGAGGGGGAAAATGAGTCATCAACGACCAGCTCCTCGGGATAAAATTGGACATGGGTCTATTCCTTAGTGACTAACTCACTCGAGCCATTGGCACTAGGAACCTTGGGTGAGTTGGTTTTTCTTATTTTCCACCCACCTGACCACTTGCCACCCTTCCTCCGGGGAGGTTTGGCCACTTCATAAACTAGCTTACGCATTGGGCGATTACATGAAACATAGAGAGGATAGTCGATCAAAGGCTTAACATCGGAAGTAAGTATTAGGAAGATTAATATATAAAATACGATGGGAGTATATAATATCTCCCATTTAAATCTAGATGAGATATTTTAGCTCTTGGGAGAGGTTAACTTTGACATAGAATATTTTCTATGGTTAGGTGTTGTAAAATCATTGGGGTTCCATGAAAATAACCCACCCTATGGAATAAGTAATTTGATGCGGGAAATAGACACATGACAATGGAAAGCCAAAAATTCAACCCAAATGGGCACTTTGTTGTCAAAATTTCACCCAGGGGTAAATTTCGATAACATGCATCGAGTTTTAGTTCAAGCATGTAGATTGGACCGGGAAAAATCATAAAAAATGACTAAGTCCTAGTCCCTAGCTTGCAGTAGGGACGTGTGGGACAGAAGACGCAGATCGGCCGAAAGGCCTCTAGGCGGTCCGGAAGCAACTGGGACATCTGGGCCATAGGTACGCGCGGGACGCGAAATGCCCGAATCGGCCAAAAGAAAGAAAAATTTTCCCAAGTCTTTGACCAGAACAAGCGGGACAAGAGTACGCGAGGGATGCGAAGGGCGCAAAAAGGCGCAGTGAAGCAAAGGAAGCCCATTTCGGGCGGTGCGGAAGAATTCGTCCCAAGCAAAAAGGGACATCTGCGGGACAAAGGTACGCGAACCGGCCGAATCGGGTGAACCAGGAGGAATTTGTCCCGGATTGGTTCGGGACATGTGGGACAAATGGGCTTGAAGGAGTGAAGGAGCAAAAGCCAATCAAACAACGCCATGTGTCATCGGCCAAATGAGGGACGAGGAATCCCATTTCGGGCGGATCGGAAGTTTTGGTCCAGCGGTTTGGGACATCGGGACATAAAGATGCGAAGGGCGCGAAGAAGCCGAAAGGGCCGAGAACAACCGAGATCACGACACGTGTCGCGGGAAAAATTTCAAAGGTCAAAGGGCGAATTTTGAGGGTCGGCCCGAGCCAATCGGAAGAGGACACGTGTCCAAGTTTAAGGGGCCTGAGGAAATTTCAAAAGAAAGCCCGCCGAAAGGTGAAGGAGAGAGAATTGCTTGACCAATCGGCGCTTGACACATGTCATCCGGTGACGGAGCGCAGGAAAGATTTCAAAATCCGTTTTGGTTTGTTAGTGCCCTAAATCTTGAGATCATCATATCTTTCGATCGAACTCGGATTTGCACGTTCTTTATATCAATGGAAAGCTGTTGAAATTCTCTACATGATTCTCGGGGTTAATCTCAAGTTTTGGTGCAGTATGGAGGAGAAAATCGAGAAACGGCTCTGACGCGTGGTAATGCTAGAAGTGACGCTTCAACAAGCAGCTTTAATGCAGCAGACAACCCGCCGTTTTGCCAGGATCCGCCGCTTCTACCATAATGAGATGATTTAAAATATGACCTAGAAGTGGTTGGGGCAGATTTGACTTTCCTCTTTTCCCTTTCTCATTCTTCCTATAAATTGTAAGGAGTGGCGAGGATAAAAGAAGTGGTTCATCTTTTCAGCTCTGCCCTCCCTTCTTTTCTTCTCTAGGGTTGAAAATGGAGTTCGAACCTCCTCCCTTGCTCTGTAATGGAATTTTTTTCCTTTTACTATTGAAATGATGTTCTGTGCAAACTTCTGGAGCAACAAAAACGTGTTTTGTGATGCATCTATCCATCCTTGCTCGTTTTTGCTTGTTCTCTTCTTGCCTCTCTTCATTGCAGGTATTTGTGCATGTTTGAATGTTCATTGCAGGTTTGGAGCTGTGTTCATGGAGTTTTGGGATATTTTCTGTGTGAAATCTATCCTTGGGCCTGTGATGCATCTGTCCATCCTTCCCATCGCTCACCTCTCTTTGTCCCATGGTAGTTTTGATAGATGTTCAACATTCTCCTTCTCTGGTGTATCACCGTTTTAGTGTAGGATTTTGTTCTTTTCCTTTCTCTCTCTCTCTCTCTCTCTCTGTCTCCTTGGCATTGTTAGATTAGGATTAGATTATCTTGCTGCTGCTTTGGAATAGCTTTTGGCATGTAGTTTAGGAGTAGGAACCAACCTTCTTTGGAGATTCCTCTCTCGGTTTCACAAGTCCCACGCTTGGAGAAAGGTTTCCATGTTGTGCAATCACACTAGAATCTGAGTGATCAACCTAGAAGCACGATCTGCATCCAGGGAAGTCTTTGTGATTTTACACTAATAGTTATGGCATGCCATGGAGTGGGACCTTAGAGGTCTTCCACTTCATCTTTTGCAGGTTGATGTGTTCCTGTGAAGATTTCAGCCTTTGGAGGCACTTGCAAACACATCTGGCGACTCCATCTGGTCAACAACCCATCTCTGAAGTTGCAGACCTTCCCTTCCATTCATTTTCATTCATTCTCCATCCATTCTTCCTTCCATCTCTTCCATCTTCTTTCATTCATGAAGTTGTGCAATCATGACTTCATTTCCATCATGGAATTCACATCAACAACAGCAGTATATCACACCTCCAACATGTTTTACAAATCCTCCAAATCAGCATTTTGAGCAGATTCAAGATCAGTATGCATACCCATATGAGCAGCTGTGCCAAAGTCAGTTTGGCTATGGAGCTTTCCAAGAGCAAGGGTGTGCATACAATGAAGACCATCAGATCCAAGATGCTGGTCTGTTGGAGAAGATCCAAAAGATGGAGGTAAAGATGGTGCAGTCCAGAGCAACAGCTCAAATGAGAGCTTTCGGAATTGGTTGCAGGACTCCTTGTCCATGGGGAGGCCCTTTTCCAAGACACTTCAACCCTCGGGAGAAAGTGGAATTCATAATGAAAATGCTGCCATTGCTTGCAAAGTGGATTGAAGAAATAGAGGTATATGAGAAGAGTATTCAACAACCTTGTCAACGGGTAAGCACACCTTCTCGTGCCTTTCTGTTTCCTCTTTCCCAATTTATCCCATTTCAGCGAGTGTCAAGTTTCAAACTCTCCATTTACTGTCCCAAGTGTTGAATCCATTTCTCCCCCCCTAGTCTTCCACCTCATCTCGATTCTTCTTTCCTTTTTCCTTCCAAACAGTCATCCCCTCCACAAGAGCTAAATGAAATACCTCCCACTCCAAAGAAACAAGAGGTTTCACCTCCTCCACCACCACAAAAAATTGTAAAATCAGTTGAGTTACAACCCATCCCTCCTCTTGCATTCCCAATTCCATGTGGGGAAGAAGAAATTACAAAAATCGGCCATGAAGGACAGCAAGAAGAGGAGCCCAACAGAAAAGAAATGACAGACAACTTGAGGAGTTGGGCTGCCAAATTTGGGATGACAAAGATCCCCTTGATGGTTAAACCTACAGAAGAGGCTAGGGTTGGAGAACAGGTGGTGGTTAGGACTGATTTTGTTGCGGCAGAAGAAGAAGATCTTGCAGTCCCAACTTGTCCTCTAGAGCGGAGTTGAAGAGTTTGACTTGAAAAACTTCATCTTTGGAGGAAGAGTTCAATCAAGAGCAAGATTGTCTTCAAACATTGGAGGAAGGAGAAGCTGCTCCAAATCCAAAAGAAGAGGAGCACATTCCAGCTGTGGGGGAGAAAAGTGCAGATCCAAGAGCTCTGAGCACAAAGCAGGCTACAGGAGAACCTTCAGTTCTTCTTTCTACTTCACCTCTCTCAAGTTCCAGTGCTGAAGAGGAGTTTGACCTCTCAAACTCAATGTTGAAGGGAGAAAGAAACCATGGTGGTCAAGTTACAGATCAAGAGGACACCATGGAGGAAGTTGAACATTTGCAGCAGGACAGCCATGAGGCAGTTTATCTGTCAGATTTGGAGGACTGTTTTGATGGAGAAGAGCCGGTTGAGTTTCCACCATTCTCTCTTTCATCATCCACATTCCAAACACAAGAGTCTGTTGTCATGAAGGAGAACATTCATTTGCAGCATCCTGCATCTTATATGACTCTTGGAATCAAGATTGGAAGATTTTAATCTTTCATGTTCTTCATTGGAGGAAGAGAAAGGACAAAGGAACTTCACCATTTCTTCCACACCATCCATTCAGGAGGGTCTACAAGAGAACTCCATTCTTGGAGTTGAAAATCACAGCAACGGGCATACTCAACGGATCAGACCTTGCCTAATCAGGTATTTGGCTTCATTGGAGCCAAAGGAGAAGTCACAACCAGTCATGCTTGCTTCTGAGCATGAGGGTGAGCTACAAAGTACCAAGGATCATTGTCATGTCATACCTCTTGATCAAATGCGAGCAACTAAAAGAGGTATTGAATTTACTTTCAGTGATACCTTGATGATTTGGGTGGAATACCGACTTTTGTTGATTTTCCACTCATCCTAATAGCCATGATCAGCTCCAAATCAATTGCATGGTTGCCACTTTTGAGAAAGGAAGCTATTTCTCACAACAATTGCGGGTTTTTTTAGCTTGCCTTTGCTTCGATTAGAGTAAAGTAGGTAGGTTTGCTTTCGGTAGAAGAAGTGTTTGTACACACTCTGCATGTTTCATTTTGGAGCATGTATGATTTTTAGTTCTGTACATAGTTTTTGTTGTGCTGGTTTTGCTCTTTTGATTCATTCAGTGGCATTTTGGTAAGAACAACTCCATGTCGGTGGGTTTCAAGTGGAAGTTTTCAAAGTTTAGATCAGTTTTCGAGGCTTGCTTATGACTCCATGCCCATTGGATTGCTTGAGCTACGATCATTCATCTAGCGAGCGAGATGACCCCCTGATTCTAAATGGCTGTTGTCAAAATTTCACCCCAGGGGTAAATTTCGATAACATGCATCGAAGTTTTGCGGTTCGAAGCATGTAGATTGGACCAGGAAAAATCATAAAAATGACTAAGTCCTAGTCCCAGCAATGTAGGGATGTGTGGGACGAGAAAGACACGGATCGGCCGAAAGGCCTCTAGCGTCCAGGCGAGGAAGCAGCCCGGGACATCCGGGGCGCAGTACGCACGGGGCGCATAAAATGCCGAATCGGCCGAAAGAAAGAAAAATTTTCCCAAGTCTTTGACCGGAACAAGCGGGACAAGATTATGTGAGGGACGCGAAGGGCGCGAAAAGGCAAAGCGGTGAAGCAAAGGAAGCCCATTTCGGGCGGTGCGGAAGAATTCGTCCCAAGTAGCAAAGGGACATCTGGGACAAAGGTACGCGAACCGGCTGAATCGGGTGAACCGGAGGAATTTGTCCCAGTTGGTTCGGGACATGTGGGACAAATGGACGCGAAGGAGCCGAAGGAGCGAAAGCCAATCAAACAACGCCACGTGTCATTGGCCAAATGAGGGACGAGGAAGCCCATTTCGGGCGGATCGGAAGTTTTTGGTCCAAGCAGTTTGGGACATCCGGGACATAAAGATGCGAAGGGCACGAAGGAGCCGAAAGGGCCGAGAACCAACCAGATCACGACACGTGTCGCGGGGAAAAATTTCAAAGGTCAAAGGGCAAATTTTGAGGGGTCGGCCAGAGCCAATCGAGAAGAGGACACGTGTCCAAGTTTAAGGGGCCCAAGGAAATTTCAAAAGAAAGCCTGCCGAAAGGTGAAGGAGAGAGAATTGCTCGACCAATCAGCGCTTGACACATGTCATCCGGGTGACGGAGCGCAGGAAAGATTTCAAAATCCGTTTTGGTTTGTTCAGTGCCCTAAATCTTCAGATCATCATATCTTTCGATCCAGAACTCGGATTTGCACGTTCTTTATATCAACGGAAAGCTGTTGAAATTCTCTACATGATTTTGGGGTTAATCTCAAGTTTTGGTGCAGTATGGAGGAGAAAATCGAGAAACGGCTCGGCGCGTGGTAATGCTAGAAGTGGACGCTTCAATAAGCGGCTTTAATGCGGCGGAAAACCCGCCGTTTTGCAGGATCCGCCGCTTCTACCATAATGAGATGATTTAAAATATGACCTAGAAGTGGTTGGGGCAGATTTGACTTTCCTCTTTTCCCTTCCTCATTCTTTCTATAAATTGTAAGGAGTGGCAAAGATAAAAGAGTGGTTCATCTTTTCAGCTCTGCCCTCCCTTCTTTTCTTCTCTAGGGTTGAAAATGGAGTTCGAACCTCCTCCCTTGCTCTGTAATGGATTTTTTCCTTTTACTATTGAAATGATGTTCTGTGCAAACTTCTGGAGCAACAAAACGTGTTTTGTGATGCATCTATCCATCCTTGCTCGTTTTTGCTTGTTCTCTTCTTGCCTCTCTTCATTGCAGGTATTTGTGCATGTTTGAATGTTCATTGCAGGTTTGGAGCTGTGTTCATGGAGTTTTGGGACATTTTATGTGTGAAATCTATCCTTGGGCCTGTGATGCATCTGTCCATCCTTCCCATCGCTCACCTCTCTTTGTCCCATGGCAGTTTTGATAGATGTTCAACATTCTCCTTCTCTGGTGTATCACCATTTTAGTGTAGGCTTTTGTTCTTTTCCTTTCTCTCTCTCTCTCTCTCTCTGTCTCCTTGGCATTGTTAGATTAGGATTAGATTAGCTTGCCTGCACTGGAATAGCTTGTGGCAGGTAGTTTAGGAGTAGGAACCAGCCTTCTCTGGAGATTCCTCTCTCAGTTTCACAAGTCCCACGCTTGGAGAGAGGTTTCCATGTTGTGCAATCACACTGGATGCCTGAGTGATCAACCTAGAAGCCTGATCTGCATCCAGGGGTGCTGTGATTTTGCACTAACAAGCACCTTGAGAGCCGCATATTTAGAGACCACAAAATATTTGGTCCAAGGAGAAAAAACCAACAAAGATTTGCACTCATACCAGTGGTCGAGCTATTCGGTATAGCGAGGCATGCGATGTGTGAGAAAAATAGAAGAGGATAAATCCTTTGGTCATGTTATGTATGCTCTCAAGATGGATGTTGTGAGCAACCTAGGCTGAGTTAAACCATGATCTTAGCATCTTTTAATAGGGGATACAACCCACAAAATACCCAATAAGGAAAAATTGTTCTAACCATTGGAAAACTACATTAATCTTAGGGTGGGTAAAATAACATCAAGGGATATTCATTACCTCATAGAAGACCTTCGAGACAAAATTTCAAGGGCATTTTGGTGGTTGTGCCATTTTTTGAGTCTTCACAAGATCCAGTTGTGTTTTCAACAAACAGACTCAAGGTGGAAGAGGCCATTATATAGGTACGCTCAGAAGGTGAGAAGCCCTGGAATCTTCTAATGGAAGAATAATCCTGCAGTGCCTAAAAAGGCCGTGGTGTTAGATGCAAACAGAGGAAACCCTAACAGAGCATTTTTTCCACTTTCCAACCCTCATCTTTGTTAGATAACAATTTTATTGCCCTAGGATGTCTGAATAAGGTGCATCATGAAATTCCTTAAGTACTTTAGTTCTTAATTCATTTCCCAAAGGCACACACTCTGATAAAATAACACGTAATTCCATCATGTTCAATTTTGAAACCATCATACTTCTTATCACTGATGTAACCTAGAATTTACCAGATAACACCCTAGACACACTGGCACATCACTTAGCCTAGATTGAGCACTCATCTGAAGCACACAAAGGTACCAGGTGCCTCTTTAGGGTTGCTATAGTAGGATGTTAGCATGATGAAGGGAGAAATATATAGATTCATAACTAATTCATCATTCTACAATGCATGCTACATTCATATCTATGAAAGAACAAGCTTTAAACAATAATCATGATTGAATTAATAACATGCACTACTCAATTACACATAGAATGACACTTAGATTCAGCCAATATCTTCCGTCTATTAATAAATACAGAAGCTCCTTATAGTATTGTCAATCTATACCAATGCGTGTATGGATCTAATACTGATAATTCAGTCATATGCGTATATCACACACACTCCCACTTTGTATATTATCTATTACACCCATCTCTTACTACTATGTACCTCACATCATATATATAGGGTGGGGACTTGCCCTTTACCACTCGCTTATCCATTCCATAAATAGGCCACATCTTTATTGATAGCCACACGTCGTTTACAAGAATAGCCACACATGCGAAGTGTGCTATCTATAGATCTCTTACTGATTAAGCGAAGTGTCGATCATATTCTTAGCTCATCTCCATGTAAAATTCTTTGATCCGATCCTCCAAAGATGACAATGCATGACACGCACGTCTTTGCATCGTTGGTGTGTTTCACACGCCATCCTCTAAAAATAGGTCTTCATGCTCAAAATCGGCTAAGTTTGGAAAGCTTAACTTGCCTTCCGCACGCGTGTCCTTCCTGCTCCTCCGCACCCTTGATCTGGCCTTCTTTCCTATACGGACTCTTTGTGTGTTCTCTTATAAGTATTCTTTGATCAACATTACCCCACACTAATCTCATTGTCATCTTGACAATGGGTATCTCCAAAAATTGAAGTAAAGAAATAGAAGAATGGAAAGAATAAGAATGAAAGAATGTAGATAAATAAAGAATTTTTTTGAGGTTATGAGGTACCCTCCTCTGTATCAGTTTGAAGTATCAACTTTGGATACTCCTCCTTTATTTCGGCCTCCAAAACCTACCATTCAGTGAGTGCTTGTTCTACTTTTTTTGGGATGTCCACAACAATGGATTCCAACTCATCCCTCACAATCTTTCTTGTCTCATTCTACAGAACTAACACAATGTTGGACATTGATGTCATTCTTCCTTCTAAAATATCCATCTTCTACGCAATTAGCTTCCCAAGCTCTTCCAGCTAAGTCTTGTACGGCTCTTGTGTTGTTTTCAGGGCCTCGCGTTTCTACTTAACCATTGACAATCTTTCCATGTGCCCAATGTCTCATCCTTCATTGCTTTCTGGACCTCATTGTTTTCTTCTAGGGTCTTTATGTTGATAAGCACCTCTGGAGTTGTGCATATGTTTAAATCCTAGTCTACTTTCTTCGATATTTCCTATAACACTTGAAACAACCCTTCACAAGATGTAATCTTTTGCATCACTGATGATTTCTCTCATTCTACATCTTGCTCTGAGCTTCTTGGTGCTAGCATGCACAGAGGTTCATCTTCAAGTACCAAGTCCACCAACTTTCCTACATAGTGTATCGCTGGAGGAAATGTCTGTGGTTCCTTGGCCTCCAAGTGTGGCCTTGTTCTAATGAAATTGTCCCCAATATCCTCTGTGATACTGATAAATAATTCATTTTTCTTCTGAGTGAATTCCCTCTCTTGCGTTATGTGCACTATCTCTGCATCCTTTGTCTTCAGCTCCTCACACAGTGCTCTGATTGTTGTAGCTTTATCCATGTTTCTTCTAGCAACTTCAGTAGAAACCTTCACCAATGCGTTGCTGACCTGCTCATTTGACATGACAATAGGCTTTACTATCATGTGTCTAACTTGGGGTGCCTTCTTTAGTCATCTCGAAACACATGACTCTTCACATACATCAAAGTCAGGCTCATCCATGTGGGTGTGCATTGACCATGTGATTGCTTTTGATTGTGCTGAGACACCATATCCTCATCCATTAGCTCCCAACCGAATAAATCATACGTGCTATTGTCCTTTGGAAGTGGGTGCGGATAATTTGCATACCCCATGGCTGGTGGAATGTGCTCTCCACTTGTTCTTCTAGACCGTTGTTACTTAGGAACTTTAGCTTCCAAATTTGGGACTTGTGTCTCCATGTCCTGAACATTCTCTGCAGTTGTTTCTCTCGGTCCCTTTTCATCCTCTTCTCTTTCCTTTAATTCCTCACCATGTTCTTCTGTGTTCTCTAGAAGTGTAGGAGAATTAGGTGCGCTTTCCTCTGACTCTTCCACCTCCTCATCTAACTTCAATTTCCTCCTTCTTTACACGGTTGCCTCCTTTTGTGTAGAGATTCTGGGTGATTTACACACCATGGTTGGAGTAGCACCTTGGGTCCTTTTTCTCCTAAAACATGTGCTCCCCTTGGACTACATTCAAGTCCTCATCATCCCCCCCTTGTGGCTGAGGTGGTCTAATGGCATGTTCAGCTTCACCCTTATTTGTAGGATGTCTCCTACCTCTATGCTCCAAACCACCACCATCTTCGTGATCCTCCTCATCCTCCACTTGGTAGCTCTGTGGGCTTAGGCACTGGGATGTTCTCGATTGTATGCTTTCCCTTTGGTGGTGCTGGAAGTGCGAACTCACCTTCCACATACTTTTTATTCTCCATCTTTGGCTTCAGCTAGAGATACACTAATGCTGCCCCCACATCTGCTTTCTGACCAAACTTATTGCCTTAGTATTCAACACCTCCGAAATGATCCTCTCTGTATAAGAACTTCTGCCAGGATACACATACTTCTTTCTCAACGTATGGTAGTCGCAGTCTACCTTATCTGCATTGAATACCAGTCAGCACATGTTTGTAAATCTGTGAACAGATGCTTGGAAATACCTTGCAGTGAATGCGTAAGGCAATTTACACCAAGGGCTCCAGACTCCATCTTTCATTGGGAAGCACGTGATGTAGAAATTCTGATATACAACAAACTGGACTTGTTTCCCTACCACTGCTAGTAGGTCCTTTGGGATGCGCCACTCTTTCGCAAATGTTGTGCGAAGCCTATCATACCATTTCTCTGCCCTTTGCTTTACGTCATCTGTCATGACCCCTTTACATAAATACTTCTTTGAACCTTCAATCTGGTGACTTGTTCTCCATGGGGTATTCCCATACTTTTTCCTTTGGTCCGTCTTGTACTCCAATTTCCATGAATACCAGTGATAGTAGAACAAACCCAAAGATGATCTTCCCTCCCGTGCGTGCTTCTTTGACTATTTAATCTGCAATATAGCCTATAATGTTGTAGATTTCTCCTTCTGACATCTTACTCGCCACGTGTAACCACATAGTATTTACCTGTGACCACCGCTCCTGATCATTCAACTTGTCAACAAGGTGTGATGATGCTTTGCACAACCAGATAGTTCTTCAATTTGTCTATATCCATTCTGCGAAGACCCTTGAGTAACCCGAATCCTATCTGGTTTTTAAGATTGTAGCTTTATCTATGAGATCACTCTTTATGTCCTCTCTTGTGGCCTTCAAACCTATAACTGACGAGATAAGCATAGATGAAATTCTAACTCTGCATCCTACAAAGTAGAAGTCTTCGTGTACTCTTCTCATGAGCCACTGATATAAGGGTTCATACTTCCCGAAATATGGAAGCTCATACAATTGGTAGACCCCAATTCTCTTCAGAAGCTTCTCACCTACATCATCATAAACTGGCATGTCATCCATCTGTACGCTTGTTTGTCCTAGAAATGAGCAAGGAATCGAGCTCCTTCTTGTTCTTCAAAGTCCTATGATTGTATTCACTTACTTTGCTCTTTCTGAAGGGTGATTCCCATTCCTAGCCAACAATGACTTATTTTGGATATTGCATTTCTAAAAAATCACTTTTGGGTGCCATATCTTCCTCCTCGATGACCACCTTCTTCTTCCTTTTTCAACTGCTGCAAATTCCTTCTTAGTTGCCATTTTTACCTTGCAAACATCTCCTCTTTAATTCTGCAACTTTGTGAATCAAACCCTAACTCGGTTCAATCGTGCCCAATGTGGAAAATTCGCATCCTAAATCCTTTTTGTCTCCTTGCTTTGCTCCAACCCTTCACCACTGGGGACGCAAGCTTCTTTTCACATACATCTAGTTGTCACGCTTGGTTTCACACCCTTCGCACCTTAACTTGATCACTCGGCTCTTTGCACTTAGCTCTTTCCTCAAATACTCTTAGTCAACAGTAAAAATGAATCTACATTCCATCCTTATATAATTTTTTTCAAATTTTGATGCATTTATTGCTCCTTCACCTACCAAATATCCCCTCATTCATTGACCAAATTCATTCATTCTACGTGGTACATCTTCACGCCCAGCTATAACCTTCTAGCGCACCTTCCTACCCTCTGGTCACATACTTCTCTTCAGTGCGCGCCCTTGCGCCGAGTACCTCGTCACTGTACCTTCTCCTGGTAGTTATCATGGCCTCTGCTTACCTCGCGTTATACTATTCTTTCATTCATCTCCATCCTTGGTCACTTTTGAGAAGCAATATTCTTTTGACTTAAATCACACTCGTAACAACTTATTCCTTTCACCTTTCAATTCCCATGAGTATTTTACTTGGATGGATAACTACTGACCACCCCACACTAAAGGTATGTGTAGTCCTCTGCGCATAAAAATTCTTCATATAGTAATTGGCGCCATGCATGCAAGCACACTTATTACACAAGAACAACAACTAAATTTCCAAAACATAACGAAAATTAGGGAAATACATTAAGGAAATAGAGAATTGAAAACCTAAGATAAATGGCAATATTGCCTTATTACAAACACCAAGAAGACTTATTTATAGTAGGACTTTAGCCTACTCTGTTAAAAAGTGCTTAGGGTAGTCGTGTTCCATCAAGTGATTCTAATTGGAAAATACCTTATTCAAGTATATAAGTGATGACATACGACCCCAACTAATGTACTTTGAGCTTGTTTGGATGACACAAGAACTTTGAGTCATAAAGAAGTACCATTTGTCCAATATCAAACTTCTTATGCCTTATGTTTCTATCATGTCATGCCTTACGCCTAGCCTTTTCATACTTCCGACTCCATCGTCTTTATGGCTCAATGCTCATCTAGTTGAATCATCTTCTCGATACACTCTTCCAAAGCTTGTTCATCAGCTAGACCTCTAGCGTTCACAATGCATAAAGAAGGTAACATAAATTCCATAGGGAGAATGACTTCCATGCCAAACACCAACTGAAATGGTGTGGCTTTGTTCAATATCTTGTAAGTTGTTCTATATGCCCAAAGAACAACTAACACTTTGTCATCCCAATTCTTTCTTCCAACATCACAAATTTTTGTCAAAGTCTGGCTCAAAATCTTAATAGGATCTTGATTGTCTCATTCAAAAGTGTGTACCTCTATCACTTGTCAAGCTTAAGGGATATCCATATCTTGTAAGAACATTCTCCCATAGAAACCTACCTGCTTTATAGCTAACGTGAGTCCTTCGTAGGTGATGCTTCTTCCCACTGTGTGAGATAATCTATGCAAGTAATGATATAGTGCGATCCAGTCCTACATGTGGCTAGTGAAATAGGTCCTAAAAAGTCAATGGCCCATTTCTCAAATAGTTTGGCACTAGTAATTGGTCTCAAAGGCATCTCATCTCGTTGCCCTGGTTTTCCTAGGCGCTGAAAATGATCACACGCCTTACAATATTCTTTACATTCCTTATACAATGTGTCCCACCATAATCCAACAAGTAGGATCTTCCGAGTAGTCACATCACTTGCATAATGGCCTCTGCAATACCACCATGGGATTCTTCCATAATATCCTTACACTCATGCTCTAATACACAACGGCATAATACTTCATCTCTACCTAGCTTGTAAAGGTCACCACTGATTAACATAAACGGTGCCACGTGTATAGCAAGCTACTTCTTTTCTAATGATTTCATTCCTTCTGGTGCCATACATGTTTGTAGAAAGACAACAATGTCTTCTAATTCCATGGGCACGCATTGTAACCTATATAACTGTGCATCTGGCATGGTTTCTTCAATTGTCTGTGCTTCCTCTCCTGAATTGATTCTAGATAAATGGTCTGGTCCAGAATTTCTTTTCCCTGGCTTCACCACAAATGTGAAGTCAAACTCTTGAAATAGGAGCACCCATCTGCATATGCGCCCCTGTAAGATGGGCTTGTTTACCAAGTACTTCAATGCCATGTGATATGTATAAAACACAAATGGTGTTGCTAACAAGTACTATCAAAAATTGTGCAATGCATAGATCATTGACAAAGCTTCACGCTCTATAGTTGTATAATTTTGTTCAGTAGGAGTCAAATTCCTACTAGCAAAATAGATTAGATGATCTATAATACCTTTGCAGGTTGAGCTAACAAAATGCCAATGGCCATGATAGAAGCATCCACATGCAAATGAAATGGTTTATCCCATGAGGGAAAATGCATAATAGGCATGGTAGTAAGTTTCTCTTTTAATATCTCAAACACACACTGCTGCGGTTCTCCCCAATAAAATGTACCTCGCCCTTGTAATTCTTCCAAGGTGCAACAATTTTGGCATACCCTTTGATGAATTTTCAATAATATCCTATATGACCTAAAAATATATGCACCTCACTTTGACTGGTAGGCGCTTCCAGGCCTAAAATGACTATGACCTTATTTGGATCAACCAACAAACCTTCCTTGTAGATTATATGTTCTAACAGGTTTCCCAAATGGTGTATGCAAATATTCATTTCTTGATGTTCAAATAGATACTCAATTGTCACCACCGTTCGAACATTAAGTGTAGATTGTCACAATGATCTTTCGTGCAAGCCCATATAATGTCCAATCATCTAGGTAGACTGTAGAAGAAGCGTGAATAAAGTATTTGAATCCTGAACAACTATGCGTGAGAATACATCGAGGCACATTTTTCAATCAAAGGCATCACAATATATGCAAAAATTCCCCATTCGGTAGTAAAAGTTGTCTTTTTTATCCTCCTCAAGCCAATCCTAACATGATGATACAGAAAAACCCATACGTGAAGGAATATATTTCACACCCTATAACTCATAGTATTTTCTCAATAAATGGTGTAGGGAATGGATACGTGACGCATGACATTCAGCTCCCCTGTAGTCCACACATATTCTAATTCGTCCATCCTTCTTAATCGATCACCATTGGACTAACCCATTCGACTTATCGAGGGCTTGATAATTCCATATTTCAACATTTTATCAATCTCTTATTTTACCTTTTCACGGAAATTAGGATTCATTCGTAAGGTCTCTTTCTAGCCTGGGCATGCACCTTGTCCTTAAGCTTTATCTTCATTTCCCAAAGTGATTCATGCATGCCTTTAAGTTCATGATACCCTCGGGAATAAATCCCGATAATCCCTAAGTAACTCAATGATCTTTGCTACCTCGAGTCTGACCAGTAGTCTCCAATTATGACCTCCTTAGGCTTAGCCTCCGAACCTATATTCACCTTCTTTGTCTTCATGGGTTTGTGATAGGTGCGTGTATCCTTGTCTGCACTATCCAAGACCTCATGCACCCCTTGTGAATGTTCAATATCTAGGTTCTCAACTTCCTCATCATCCACGATGTAAACCATATTTCCTTTCTCTTTCTCAAGGCAAGCGCATTCAAGTAGTATGGAGTCCATTTCTTCTTCCTTTTCAAAACATGCTCTGGACTCTGCCTCACCAAATAATTCTGAATATGCTCTTCTACTTTTTCACTATCTCCCATAGTTAAGTGCTTGAAAAATTTTAATGCCTCTTCTACAAGAGTTTTAGTTGAGAAGTAGTCATAGGTTTGCATCATTCTGCATGATAAAATATTGCCGTTTCCGGTCTCTCTATGTAGTTCTACATATACATACAGTGTGTGTGCATCCTTGAAGCGTAGAATACAGTCTATGCACCCAAAGTGAAGATGGTAATGCTTCCTATCCTGCTGTCCAAAGTCTCTCACACTCTACCGAATGTGATGTTGAACAGGTTGATCACCATGATAAGTGCGGTGCTACGTAGGCCCATTATTCCTTACAAATCTATTATCCCAAATTCGCCCGCTAGGAAAATTTGGTCAAAGACAAGTCCTGCGTATAAGGAAATTATGAAGGAAATGACTCAGACCCACGAGCTCATATTCTAGGACGACAAACAAAGTTGCAGAGGGGCTCGACTATGGAGTGGTGAAGGCTGAGAGGGATTAAACGACCTGTGCATAAAGAAGGAGAAGAAACGGCTCTGTCATGTAAATCCATGTCTTAAATCTATTTGATAGGCGAGGTAGGTCCAGAATCGACTAAGTATAGAGATCAAGTGGAAGCCTCCACGTGTTTGAACAACGCTCCTCCAAAGATACAGATCAAAAGTGTAGGCTTAAACAAGCGCCAAGCCTCCATGTGTCCCGTTTCAAAAGGGGACATGGTCAAGTTGAATAGTCAAAGCAATGAGGCAGACCAGCAGAGGAGGCCAAGTGTCGGCATGACGTTAAATCAAGAGTAGAATAAAGGGGAAGTCGGAAAGCATCTTCCACTCTGTTAGTGCGGGATCCGATGGCTTCCACTACCCGGATATTGAGATTTTAGTCTGCCATCTTCTCTCATATGAAAACAGGCATGAGGAACCAGGCTTGACGGATTGTGGGTAGGTTTTGCAGGGGGCATTGTCGCCAGTAGTTGAGCTTTGAATCAAGTCTCCCACCTCTTTTCTTCTTCCCTCTTCACTAAATCTATAAAAGAAGGATCAGGGCCTATTGTAAATGGGTTGTTCATTCTTCTTCTCTACCTCCCCTCTTCTTTTCTTCCCAAGGGTCGAAAATGGATTTTGAACCTCCTTTCACGGCTTTGTAATGGAATTATCTTGCCTCTTTCCCACTAACAATGTACTGTGTGAAATTTTGGAGCAATAAATTATGTTGTGTGATGCATCTATCCATCCTTTACTTATTTTATTGTCTCTCCTTGCCTCTCATCGTTGCGGGGTATACTTGTGCATATTCTTATGTTTTTGTTACGAGTCCTAGGAGCTATGTTTAATGGGTTTTGAAGTGGTGTTCTATGTGAAATCTATCTCTAGTCTATGGTGCATCTTGTCCACCCTCTCCTCTACTCACCTCTCTCCACTTCAGGCAGCTGAGATTGTGACCAACACTCCCCTTTTCTTGGTGCTATCACCCGTTAGTGTAGGATTTCCCTCTTTATGCACTTTCTCTCTCCTGTCTCCTTGGCATTGTTAGAATAGGTGTAGTTAGACGTCATTTTTGCATTAGGAGTAGTTTAACATTAGGATCAGGAAGAAGAAGATGGATTTCTCTAGAGGGCCATCTCAAGTCTGCAAGTCCCACAGCTTGAGAGATAGTCCTATGTTATGCAATCACACTAGATGAGTCTACCTTAGAAAAGTAGATTTTAGAACTCATTTGGGGGTGTTGTGATTTTGCATTAATAGTTTTGGCACGTTTGGTGGGACCAGTTTGAAGCACCTTACCACTTCACTTCATCATGTTCGATGTTCTCTTGGTGAATATTTCAGCCTTTGGAGGCACTTTCAAGCACATCTGGTGACTCCATCTGGTCAAAAACCCATTCTTTGAGTTGCAGACCTTTTCCATTCATTTCCACTCATTTCATCCATTTTCTTCTACCATCTCTTTCATTCTTTTCTATTCCATGAAGTTGTGCAATCATGACTTCATTCCTTTCATGGAACTCACACTTACAACAATATAGTCCACCTCCAATGTATTTCCCAACTTCTCCAGATCAACATTATAATCAGATCTAGGACCATTATGCTTACCCATATGAGCAGTGTCAAAACCAATTTGACTATGAAGCTTATCAAGGACAAGGGGACACATATGATGGCGATAGTTATGTAGAGGATGCTGGTCTACTAGAGAAGATTCAAAAAATGGAGGTTGGCATGGTTCAATTAAGGGCAACAACTCAAATGTGGGCTTTCAGAATTGGTTGTAGGGCACCTTGTCCATGGGAAGGTCCTTTTCCAAGACATTACAGACCCTCAAGAGAAGCTTGAATTCATGGTTGAAGTGTTGCCTTAACTTACACAATGGTGAGGAGATAGAGGCCTATGAACTTAGTGTCAGGCTGCCTTGTCAATGGGTAAATCCTACGCCATTATCTGGTAATTTTCTCTCTACTCCTCAAGCAGCACCATCTCAATTTGGGCTTCAATTTCCAAGATTCCCATTGAATGCTACCCCAAGTGTGAAATCCATTTGTCCATCCCCTAGTCTTCCACCTCATCTTAGTTCTTCTATCATTTTCCCTTCCAAACAGTCATCCCATCAAACAAAAAGAATTTGTGCCTCCCTTCCCACCAAAAATAATTGTAAAGATGGTTGAACCCCAACTGCCGAGTCCTCTTGCTTTCCCAAGTCCATGTGTCGGGAAGAGATTCAAGAATCCATTCAAGGAGAACAACAAGAAGAGGAGCCCAATAGAAAAGAAATGACAGACAATTTGAAGAGTTGGGCTACCAAATTTGGGTTTACAAAGGTCCCCTTGATGGTCAAGCCAATAGAGGAGGTCAAGATTGAAGAACCAGTGATGGCTGAGGCCAAGTTTGCAGCAGAAGAAGAGCAAGAATGAGAGGAGGAACAATCGGTTTAAAGCCCATTGAAGAGGAGCAACTAGGAGAGATCAAATCAAGTGTTGAGGCCACTCAATGAAGAAGGCATCATTGAAGATTTTTTCTTTCATTTTAAGGGCCTGATTTGATTGATGAACCCATGATGGAGGAGGACCATACAGTTTCAGAGGCTCTAAGTGTGGAGTAGGCTACAGAATAACCTTCAGTTCTTCCTCCCACTTCATCCCCTTCAAGCTCTGATGTTGAAGAAGAGTTTGATCTTTCAAACTTCATGTTTGAGAGTGAAGGGAGCCATGGTGATCAAGTTATAGATCAAGAGGACACCATGAAGGAGGTAGAGCACTTCCAACAAGATAACAAGGAGGTAGATTGTTTGTCGGACTTTAGGGATTGCCTTGATGTAAGGAAACCCATGGAGATCACATCATTTTTTCCTCCATCTCTCACATCCCAAGCACATGAGCCTACTACCATGGAGGAGAACATTCAGGAACAACATCTGCACTTCATAACAGCCCTCTGGAACCAAGATTGGAAGACATGACTCTCCCATGTTCTTCATGAGAGAAGGAAGAGAAAAAGTAGGAAGATATCACCATTGCTTCCACACCATCCATCAAGAAGGTCCACAAGAAGACTCCATTTTGGAGTTGAATTTCAGAGAAATGGGCACATCTAAAGGATCAGATTGTGCCTAATCAGGTACTTGGCTTCATTGGAGCCAAAGGAGAAACCAAAACCAATCATGCCTACTTGAGGCATGAGGATGAGCATCAAAGTACCAAGGGTCACCATCAACACCTCCGGAAGTCGATGCAAGTCGGCTTAGGGAGGTATTTTCGATTAATTGATACCTTGATGATTTGGGTGGAGGACTGGCTTATTGTCAATTTTTCACTCATCCGACCAGCCATGTTCAATGCTAAATCAGTTGTATGGCTACCATTTTTGAGGAAGGGAAGCTATTTCGCTTGGATTTGCGAGCTTTGTTTGAGCTTCCTTTGCTCTTGGTTAGAGTAGTGTAGGTAGGTTTGTTTTTAGAAGGAGTGTTTTTGCATACTCTGCATGTTCCATTTGGAGCATGTATGATTTTTAGTTTGTACATAGTTTTGGTGTTGTTTTTTTTCTCTTGCACACTCCATTTTGGTTGGATTTTGGTGAAATTCAACTTCGGGTCAATGGGTTTCGAGGTGATTGAGAGGTCAAATTTTCGAGTTAGATAAGAGAATTGGTTATCAAGCTTGACTCCATGCCCAATAAACACTTCAAGGCTACTGGTATCTTCATCTAGTAGGCAGATGTCCTCGTGAGTTGCCAAGTTGTTATCCCAAATTCACCCTCGGGAAAATTTGGTCAAAGATAAGTCCGCATATAAGGAAATTATGAAGGAAACGACTTAGACCCACGAGCTCATATTCCAAGACAACAAACAAAGTTGTAGATGGGCTCGACAATGGAGTGGTGAAGGTCGAGAGGGATTAAATGGCCCTGTGCATAAAGAAGGAGAAGAAATGGATCACATTGCACAAATCTATGTCTTAAATCTATTTGACAGACTCGAGTAGGTCCAAAATCGATTAAGTATAGAGATCAAGCGGAAGCCTCCAAGTGTTCGAATGGCACTCCTCCAAAGATACAGATCAAAAGGGTAGGCTTAAACAAGTGCCAAGCCTCCACATGTCCTGTTTCAAAAGAGGACAGGGTCAAGTTGAATAGTCGAAGCAATGAGGCAGACCAGTGGAGGAGGCCAAGTGTCGGCACGATGTTAAATCAAGAACAAAATAAAGGGGAAGTCTGAAAAGCGTCTTCCATTCCGTTAGTGTGGGATCGATGGATTCCACTACCCAGATATTGAGATTTTGGTTTTCCATATTCTCTCATATGAAAAATAGGAGTGGGGAACCAGGCTTGATGGATCATGGGTAGGATTTGCAAGGGGCATTGTCGGCTAGTAGCTGAGCTTCGAATCAAGTCTCCCACCTCTTTTCTTATTCCATCTTTGCTACATCTATAATAGAAGGGTCGGGGCCCATTGTAAAGGGGTTTTCATTCTTCTTCTCTACCTCCCCTCTTCTTTTCTTCCCCAGGGTCAAAAATGGAGTTTTAACCTCCTTTCACGGCTCTGTAATGGCATTCTCTTGCCGCTTGCCCACTAACGATGTATTGTGTGAACTTTTGGAGCAATAAATTATGTTTATTGATGCATTTTTCCATCATTTGCTTATTTTATTGTCTCTCCTCACCTCTCGTCATTGCAGGGTATCATTGTGCATATTATGATGTTTGTTGCAGGTCATGGGAGCTATGTTTAATGGGTTATGGAGTGGTGTTCTATGTGAAATCTATCTCTGGTCTATCATGCATCTTATCCACCCTCTCCTCTACTCACTTCTCTCCACTTGAGGTAGATGAGATTGTGACCAGCACTCCCCTTTTCTTAGTGCTTTATCACCCGGTTAGAGTATGGTTTCCCTCTTTATGCACTTTCTCTCTCCCTGTCTCCTTGGCATTGTTAAGATAGGTGTAGTAAGACGTCGTTTCTACATTAGGATTACTTTAGCATTAGGATTAGGAAGAAGAAGCCGAATTTCTCCGGAGGGTCATCTTAAGTCCGCAAGTCCCACAACTTGAGAGATGGTCCCATGTTATGCAATCACACCATATGAGTCCACCTTAGAAAAGTAGATTTTTAGAACTCATTTGGGGGTGCTATGATTTTGCATTAATAAAACCTAGTAGATAAAGCGACTCCAATCTCTTCCTAGTTTATAAGATTATCTCTGTGGACTACCCACCGGTAGCGTTCTTTGTCTCGCTTGCAAGGTATATAGTAACTTATCTATTCTCTTAATTTGATCTATCATTGTGTTTTATGGCCTTTAAAAATGTAAGAAAACCTTTTGCCCATGTATACAAGGCACTTGTGCTACCTATCCATCGAATCAAATGAATTCCATTCTTGTCGCAACCACGCTTTTTACCTTGTGCCCTACTAATTCATATGTACCATGAGCCCAATTCTCGCTTGCAATAATCATAGTATCACTAATATAATGAGAATCCTCCCAATGTAGGATGCCTTCTTTTGATGGCTCATTGACCTCTAGGTCCTGAATAACGTGTACATAAATTATGTTTAAGTCCTCCTCACTTAGAGGCTCAACATATGGTGTAGACTTCCCATCTGTTAGAGGTATCATAACTCTTTCTTCCTTGTTCTCAAACCTGATATACCCCTTATTGAATCTCAAGTCAGCATTATTCACATTACACCAAGGGTGTCCAAGCGGGAGCTAGAAAATTATACGCTTACTGCAAGTGCTAATACCTCAAAATCCCCAGTGAACTTGGCTCCTTGAATAGTTATAGATGCATCTTTCAAAACTCCTATGGGAGTGGCCTTAGTCGATTTGCCATAAACAACACATTAGATGATGGCTGCTAATGGAGGCCTCCCCATTTGTACCCATGCATCTAATGTAAGCACATTTACTTCCGCACATGTATCAATCAATATGTTTCTCAATAGCCACCCATCCACAACAACATTCAGAGTAATTTCTTCATCATAGTCAATGTTATCAAGGGGAAGATTTACATGCACAATTTGTTGTCGATCTCAAGAACTTGCGCACGGAGTGTTCCCCTTTAACCAACTTCCTAATCTGGAATAATGTTCTCTTGGCACAACATCTTGCATACCTCTCACGGATCATCGATGTTAGTTTGGAATGTCTACGATGCTTTCTTTGCTCCTTTAGGTATTGTATCTCACCACGAATATTACTTAGCACTTCTATGGTATCCTGGTAAAATTCCTATTGATGAGCAGGATTTGGGTACCTTTGCATACAAAACCCCCTCCTTGGTGATCGTAGGCTTTTGGTGCGATGCCTCTCTTGCGCGTGCCACTTGATGCGTGTAGTAATATTCACTATTAATGCCTCAGGTACTTTTGTTATCTTGGGTATCCAATGATCTTCTACCGCACGCTAGATTCTAACCATCCCGACACCTTTTTTTTCTTGCTTATGCTTCTTACTCAAATGCTCATATAAGTCCGGGCACTCTTCATAGCTATGGTTCTTTCCATAGAAAGAACATGCAATATTCTGAGGACATTCACACCTATAGTGGTCAGGAGATCCACACGTATAACATGTTCCATGAGGGAACTCACCTCTTCCTCCACCACAGCCGCGTCCTCCATATCCACGACAATATCCATGTCCCCTTCCATGACCTCCTTCAAAACGCCCCTCATTCCTGTCATAGCACATTTTATTATGATCCCGATCCTAGTGCTCATTCTTACCCTTAGAATTATCTATTACACTTGTCTATCGTACCCCAATGTCTATAGCATCATGGATCTGACCAATCAGCCAAAAATCCTCAGTATCATGGGTTGTGGACCTACAAATCTTGCAAAAGCAAGATACATTCTTCCTTATCGCACGTTGTAACAAAGGACAGTGACTAGCATCATGATTCAAATGATAGATCTCACAATCCAACAGTAATGAGCGTACAGATCTGCGAGGGCAACTATCCTTGGTGTGACCTTCCACTTCACAATATATACACTAAATTCCTTAGCGTGTTTCATGGGTGAGTTCTCGATAGCTTCTCTAACTGCTTTTACATAGCTGCAATTTGTGCCTCTAAGAATGGACTAACGCCAATGTCAATGCTCCCAACTGCCTCAACATGCAAAGCTACTTCTAGTGCTTCACGCGGATCAGTGTATGTCTTATGTGACAATGCCCTTCTAAATGGTGTAATCAATCCTCCAACGAACCATTGTGCATGTTGGCTAGCATGAATATCATAAGATAGCTTAGATAGGAGTGTCTTAAAACGAGCATCATACTCACATACACTTTTAGTAGTGCCTTGCTTGATATCCTTAAGCGCTCAAACTCAGGGATATGGAACTCTTTCAGAAAACATCCTTTAATGCTGCATAATCCATGCAAGTTTGATCAGGATCAAAATTCCTTTACCAGTTGTGTGCACATCCTTGTAATGTAGTAGCGAATTGACTTGCCTTACACTCAGCAACCGTGATCCCTTTAGCACACCACAAGATTTTACACATATGCACATGTTCAGAAACATCCTCTATACCTCTATATTCCGGAGATGAAGAGACATCTCCATATAGATATTATGTGGTTGTTACGGACCTTGACCACCTAATCCAGAACCTCCTGTGTTCCCTCTACCTCCAGAACCACCAGATCCACCAAAACTAGAACCACCTATACCTCCTGATCCTCCACCTATAGTTGGAATAATACTGTATATGTACTCCCATGTGCTCGACAGTAGTACTATACTGAACCCCTACAGTCTGTGAGGTAGTTCCACTTCTAGAGGTGAATCCAACATTCTCGCGTAGACATTGTGTGGATGATGCACTGAGAATGTTCCTCCAAATAACATTGAAGTCGTCTATCCTGCCATTGATGTATTTGATCCCTGACTTACTCCTGCTCTCCTACTTCCCAAGTTAGCTTGCTAGTTACTTGTCATACTAGATATTGAAAAACCAAGCACAAGGGCTAGGTTACCAGGTGGATTAAGATACGTTCCCATGGTCCAGGTAGTCTCTTCTGGCCCACTTCTGTGTGAGGCCGAGGGGGATCTCTATCATGCTTTCCAAGATGGGGGAGTTCCTGATGCTCTGGCTCCATGTCTTCTACGTGAGCTGTAAATCCTTCACGAGCCATCTCTCTCCTCCACGCCATACTTTCTGCAACGAAACACTGTTTATTTATCTCCCTCTCACGTGCCTCGTTATACTTAAGCCGCTTCTTCTCTCTCTGCCTCTCTACCGCTAGGTCTGCCATCTTTCACCAAACTTGTTCCTACCCTCGTGCATGGTGAAGTTTAGTTAGCCATTAGTTTACTCTCTAGGTTCAAAGTTACCATCAAGATCTTGATCGCCAGTGGAATACCTTGCAAATATGCTCCTCTTGGATACCGCAAAAACTGGAATTCAGCTACCTCCGAGCAAGAGTATGTTGAAATTAAATATTCCAGAATATAACTATTTAGAACACCACGATACCACATATCCACGGTGTGAGTCGGATCGAGATCAGCATCATAAAGGGCCTGAAATTATTCCTATGTCCTGACAAGTGCACGATACCTCCAATTCCATTTGAGATGCATAAGCAAGTGATAAGCCACTCGTATAGTTCTCTTTGGAAAGATAACAAAAAATCTCTCATATAAGCTATCATATATATTTTAGTCGACCCAGTGCGTGTGTCAAACTCAAATCCACTGTTGAACCACCGTGCATATTCTTCCTCCAGATCATTTATCCATTCCTCAATACTTGCTAGAGTTAACCGATATGTCTTCATCACGAACCATCCTGAAAACAACTAAAAAAGAGGTCAAGGCAACAGAACCAATGATGCAGCCTATAATTTACCAGATAACACCCTAGACGTCATTGGCACATCACTCAGCCTAGATTGAGTGCTCACCCAAAGTGCGCAAAGGTACCAAGTCCCTCTTTAAGGTTTCTGTAGTAGGATGTTAGCATGATGAAGGGAGAAACATATAGATTCATAACTAATCCATCATTCTACAATGCATGCTACATTCATATCTATGAAAGAACAAGATTTAAACATTAATCATGATTGAATTAATAACATGCAATACTCAATTACACACAGAATGACACTTAGATTTAGCCAATATCTTCCATCTATTAATAAATACAGAAGCTCCTTATAGTATTGTCAATCTATACCAATGCACGTATGGATCTGATATAATAATTTAGTCATATGTGTATATCACACACACTCACTTTGTATATTCTCTATTACACCCATCTCTTACTACTATGTACCTAACATCATATATATAGGGTGGGGACTTGCCCTTCACCACTTATCTATTCTAGAAATAGGCCGCATGCTATTGATAGCCACATGCCATTTACAAGCATAGCCACACATGCAAGTGTGTTATCTATAGACCTCTTATAGTTAACTGAAGTGTCAATCCTATTCTTAGCTCGTCTCCATACAAAATTCTTCTATCCGATCCTCCAAGATAGAAAATGCATGGCACACATGTATCTACATCATTGATGTGTTCCACATGCCATCCTCTAAAAATAGGTCTTCATGCTCCAAATCGGCTAAGTCAGGAAAGCTACTTACCTTCCACGCGTGTGTCCTTCCTGCTCATCCGTGCCCTTGATCTGGCCTCTCTCTCGTGGGGAATTTTGTGTGTTCTCTTACAAGTATTCTCTAATCAAAAATCACTAAGATTATTTTCTAGTTCTATTTTAACTTGCTAATAGTAAGGATCGAGACTAATTTTTTTCTATAGCTTCATCTTTAAACTAGGTTCTTAAAGTAACAATAGTAGAAATATGCTTCCTACAACTTAAGGCATTTGCTACATGGTTTTCCTTTCCCTTTATGTAATTTATATCAAAATCATACTATGACAAAATTCTAGCCACCTTTGTTGTCTTGTGTTTGAATTTGGTTATGTAAAGATGTATTTTAGACTCAAGTAGTCTATTTTCAGTTCAAAAGGTTTTCCCAATAGATATTTCCTCAAAAATTGCATTGGGTGCATGATAACAACAAGCTCTAAGGGGAGTATAGTTCTATTCATGCACTTTTAGTTTTCTTCTCTCAAAATCCACTACATAATATTTTTGAATTATTCTTCCCAATCCTTCACCAGAAACATTAGTTACTACTGTGAAATTTCCATTTGGATCTAGAACCTTTAAAATTAGAGCTAAAGTTAGCTTCTCCTTCGATAAATTAAAGGATTCTTCACACTTATCATCCCAAATTTATTTCTTTTTTTTTTTTTACTTTGTAAGGCAGTGATTGGACCTATTACTCTAGAGAAGTCCTTAATGAACTTCCTATGATAACTATCCAGTCCCATGAAGCTCCTAACTTCATGTACATCCTTAAGGGCTAGCCATTCCGCAATAGCCTTTATTTTAGATAGGTCAACCGAGATTCCTTCTTTATTGATTATTTCATCCGGTATTGTATTTATTTTTGATGAAAAGTACATTTGGACAACTTATCATATAGTTTATGCTTTCTTCAAATATGCAAAATTGTTCTAAAATGTTTATCATGTTCATCTACATATTTAGAATATATAATAATATTTCCAAGGAACACTAGTTTACAAAGTGGTGTAAGTATTCCCGAAACAATTTTTGATCATATTTATGAAGGATATTGGTGCATTAGTGAGTTTGAAAGGCAAAGAAGTGAACTCATAATGCCCTTAGGATATTCTAAATGATGTTTTATGGATGTCTTCATTCTTAATTCTTAGTTGTTGGTAACTAGATCATAGATTGCTCTTTGAATAAACTAAAGCACCTCTCATTTGATTAAAAATATCATCAATTCTAGGCAAGGTATATTTTTTTATTGTTACCTTGTTTAGCATGTAGTAGTCAATGCACATTCTTAAGGAACCATCCCTTTTTACAAAGATTATCGGTGCCCCTTAAGGTAATACAATTGGGTGGATCAATCCTTGAAAAACAACTCATGAAGTTTAGCTTTCATCTCTACAACTGACTCGGTTGAGGTCATTTTGTATGGTACTTTTGATATAGGATCAATTCTTGGTTTGAGGTATATGATAAATTCAAACTCACATCTAGGTGGTAAACCGGGTAGTTTTTTTGGGAAAGACATCTACGAATTCAATCGGAAGAGAAAAATCCTCTATTTTTTGCTCACTTTCCGTACACATAATCACTTAATTTTAATACATATAACACACATCCTTTACACTTATCCTTTTGCAACTGTATGGTAGAGATTCGTCTCACAAAAAAATCTCTTTTTACACCTTGAATCACTACTATTTTCTATTCATCACACGGGCATACTATTTTTTTGTTAGGCAATATATAGATGCTTTATGTTGGAACACGTAATTTATGACTATGAAAACATTATAAGACCCTAATGGAGCTACAAAAAGGTTTAGTTCTATAGGAAAATCAGGTTGTTCTAAGGTTGATTCAAACATACATTGGGTTACTCTATGGATAAGATTATTTCCATATTTAACAATCCATGTATTTTCCATGTATCATACTTTTTTACAATTTAGAAACTAAGAAGAAAAAAACATTGAGTTGTTCTAGTATCAAATAAACCAAACAACTTACCATGTAATTGTATGGGAGTGGTCTTTTCTCGACTTAGTACTTTCCTATAGTAGTATGCATCATTTTCGAAATGGTTCTTTAGATTTAGCGTTCTTTTTCCACCAATTTTTTTTTAATAAATGGTAAATAGGGGGTTTTACCGGGGTCCCCACCTGTTACTGACCAAGGATCTAATATCTAGATAAATCGATGAAATTTTTCAAGGAACAACAAGGGTATAAATTCCAAACATTTGAAATATTTAGTCCATGGATGGTTATAAACCAATATAAAACCATGGAAAAACTAGGACTAGAACAAAAGACAAGAGACTAGGTTTTAACATTAGTACCATGAATTGTAGTCACCATCGGGGTGACAAAGAGAACATGAAATTTTATTTTTAACATTTGTCTAACCTTCTTTCGCTCCTTTTCTAGCTAAATTTGTTACTTTACTGTCCGTCTTAGAAAGGGCATCCAATTCAATCTCCATTCGAATGGGTTCCTTTTGGGGCTTCTTGTAATCCACGGATATACTTCGTGATTCTAATTCTTACCTCCTTCGGTTTCTGAGTCCATCCGGTTTCCAGTACTATGCCACTATTTGTTGGAATTAATTAGGGCACCCTATCCCATACAACGTCCATCCAATACATCTCCTCGTCCTTTATAAATTCACGAGTTTGAAAATTCTTTGTGTAGGGTTTCCTTCACCTCCACTGAGACTTCCTTTGACTAGGTGCCAAAGTTCCCACATGCTCCAATTTTAAATTGGTCTCCATGTCACTGTTTGGGAAGCGGCATCAACATGTCACCCTAATCTGAACCATCGACTAACCAGCTGCATTTTTCTCCAATATTTCATCGCCAACATCTAGGAACAAATATACTATGAGTTACTTAGTACCATGAGCTTCATTAACCTCCACACTGGGAAATTTCACCGATAGATCACTATTCATTATCGGTCTAGTATGTTGTATTTCTATTTATGGTGAGTTTTCTTTGTATCCAAACGAACTATGACTTGCTCTCTTTTATTTTCCACAAAAATAGGGGAGTCTTCAAACACTAAATTCTATTTCCATTTCTCATCCCTTGTCACCAAATTAATGGTCTCGGTGGAGAAGAACCTATAGGGACATTAACACATATTCTAGCTGAAATGAGCCTATATGTGGTGGTTGTAGTCGGGTCGAGGGCTATCAAAGCTCCAAAGGCCTTAGCGATTCCTACCAATGCATCAAATTCCTAGAATTCCAAAGGTAGGCTAGGAATCCTAACCAGAACATGGCACCAAATAGAACATGATTCTTAGAGCCTAGTTTCCATCTGAAAATTGAAAGAGTAGTTCTCTCATAGAACCATGACCCACCTTGCGAGAACTTGAATGAGGTCCACTTTGAGGAAGAAAAAAATTAAAAAAACTACGATCAAATAGGTCAAATGTGTTGACTTGCCCTAGAATCTCCCATTTCCTCTTAATCTAGCTTCTAACTTGGTTAATATTTGGTTTGATCCCTAAAAACACCCTACTAAGGAAAAATTGAACCTATTGTAGGCTCTCTCCATCACAATGTCAAAGATCTTCAAGCGGGGATGTCATTTTCCCATTCTTGTTCAATATTTTCCAAAACTTCCTTAGGCTAATTCTTGAAAAGCTTTGATGCCCACAATGTATTACGCTCATCCGCTTGCTTTCTCTACTCCTTGAATCCAGTTCCTCCGCATCCACATCCACGAGTCTCTCATCCCTCTACGTCAACATCCGGTCCCACCACTTATTATTACCCTAATTATTCGTGGGAAAATTTCTAGAATAATGATCACCTTGGAATTTAAAATAGACCCCAAATAAGCCCCTTTATTTGAAATATGTTTTAATGACTAGAACTTTTTGTCCCTCTTTTCAATTGTTTACAACAATCTTATCTACAATATTTTTCTTTTAGGCCTTCCCATTTGACCAAATATATTCCATTGTGTCTTTTAGAGAAGGGATCTTTATCCCTAAACATAGCAGAAAAATACTTCTACTAAAATAATGTTTACTTGGATATTAAAATTTATCGAGTTCCCCATAAGTTTTATCAATTGAATTGACCAAAATTAGGAATGAAATCTGATTTAATGTGTTTTCAAAAAAATAATTTGAAAAATGAATGTATACATTCATATCGAGTTAACTCATTCAACCATTGATATCCCATTATTACTTGATTTTACAAAAATGTAATTCTTGATTTTAATATATGTAAATTCTAATTAAAATTTAGCGATTAGGTGTAGAATTAAAATCACGAGGGTTTAAAACATTTTTCCAATGGAAGAGGACACAAATATCGGAAGCACCACTCTAGCATGCAAAACACCACACCTAGTATGCAAAACAGGAGCTCGAATGCACAGTTAGAGATAACAAAGCAAGGCACCACCGGAAGAGCTTGCAAAACTCAATGTAGAGACAACCAGTGAAGGTAAACAAGCTATCACGAGGAGCATGAGTGGTCCAAGTCCGAGGTAAAACACGAGCAGCGAGTCATGAGATAAGAGCGACGAGCTAGGGTAGATTTGACCCAGAAATAGCTCCAACAGTCCTCAAAAAAACTCACAAACAACACTTTTAAACTTAGATCTAAACCTCAAACCTGCAAACCACTTTCAAAGATGCATGCAGACCCCTGAAAGTTGAAACCCATGAACACAGACAATAGAGGTGTGAAGCCCGAAATCAATGCAAGTAGAGCACAACTGGAATATCCATTACGACACATCTGAAAGAGATCTGAATATCATGCCGGAAGCTGGAAAACACACGAAAAATGTCGAGGAGTGCACGGATCCACAAGATCCACTTTGATAGCATGAAAGAGGGTTTAAAATCCAAGCGAGGATCACGAGGGATGATGTGCACATCAACGGACGTGTGAACGACAACGTGAAGAGATCTCGGGAGGAGCGAGCATCAGGCCGAATGTGCATGCAAAGATTTGAAACACGGGCGAGAACTGGTTAAGCCATAAAACTCTCCTCTATCTCATAGATCAAATGGGGTGTACATATAGGAGGTCTTTGAGTAACCCCGAGTCTTTGCTGCAATCATAACAACTTGAGTAGAGAGGGGAGTTACATTCCCGAGAATAGAAGTGTAACTCCCCGACGCCTTGCGACACGTTGACCTTGGCCTTGATGCATGGCGACATGTAAGGGAATCTCATAATGACCCCTAAATGACACATGCACTTATGATCTTACCTAAGTGAGATGACTCACACGATGATGTGGATAATAACACACACTGACATATCCTGCAAACACCCTATTAAGGAAAAATTGAACTGTTGTAGGCTCTATCCATCACAATGTCAAAGATCTTCAAGCGAGAGATGCCATTTTCCCATTCTTGTTCAATATTTTCCAAAACTTCCTTAGGCTAATTCTTGAAAAGCTTTGATGCCCACAATGCATTACTGCTCATCTGTTTCCTTTCTCTACTCCTTGAATCCGGTCCCTTGGCGTCCACATCCACAGTCTCTCATCCCTCTGCATCGACATCCAATCCCACCACTTATTATTACCTAATTATTCGTGGGAAAATTTCTAGAATAATGATCACCTTGGAATTTAAAATAGACCCCAAATAAGCCCTTTTATTTCAAATATGTTCGAAAACTAGAAATGTTTTGTCCCTCTTTCAATTGTTTACTGTGAGTCTTATCTCGATATTTTTCTTTTAGGCCTTCCCATTTGACCAAATATCTTCCATTGTGTCTTTTAGAGAAGGGATATTTATCCCTAAACATAGCAGAAAAATACTTCTACTAAAATAATGTTTACTCGGATATTAAAATTTATCAGTTCCCCATAAGTTTTATCAACTAAATTGACCAAAATTAGGAATGAAATATGATCTAATGTGTTTTCAAAAAATAATTTTTAAAATGAATGTATACATTCATATCAGTTAACTCATTCAACCATTCAATATCCCATTATTACTTGATTTTACAAAAATGTAAATTCTTGATTTTAATATATGTAAATTCTAATTAAAAGTTAAGCGATTAGGTGTAGAATTAAAATCAGAAATTAGAGGTAAAATACAACACTAAAAATTGATAACGAAGTTCGACATGCAAACCTACGTCTCCAGGTTTATAAGAATGAATCTATTAAAATTTGTTAAAATTGTAAGTACAATAACCCTTATAATTAACAAAATATATCACAACCTAAAAAATGTACTCTCGGACCTTGGAAAGACTCGCGGGGTTTAATAAATGCCTTTGACTTCACGAAGTACTTTACCGAGGTCACCCCCTTAGGAATTTCACAAATAGTGAATTTTGCAAAGCATAAAATGACATCACGAAACTACAAAATAGAAAAATAATTACACCACTAGGAGTGTAATAGAGTTTTAAACATTTCATTAGTTTACTCCAAAGGTTGGTTCTGAGCCTAAGTGCTTCAAAATTGATGATTTCAACAAGAGGGCTAAACTACCTCTTTACACATTTTTGCAAAGATACTTATTTAAATATTTGTGAGCTCATGTGTAAACTCACCAAGATACTTTGATATAACGGCTCCATTAGTTTTTACATGCGGCGGGTCAAGGATTCGACCTCCCCTTGGCCACCGCCCATCGCTTTATATTTCTATTTGTGGGAAATCCCACATGTGTGCAGCGTTGTGGTTGGAAAGCCTTTAAATAGGCTATGTTTTCCCACTATTATTATGTCTTAGGCCATGTCCATTGAACTTTTTCCCTAGTTGCACCATGTGGTGGAGGTGGTGAGGTTTGACATGCCACATTAGTTGTGTTGGATCTGTTTGGATGCCACCTTGACAGTGGTAAAGGCGTTGGTCGATTAAGGCGCCACGTATATCCCTTGGGTTGTTTATAAAGCCATGTATGTGGTGATGACAAGATTAAATACTCCACATAGATTTGTAACTCCCATTAGTTATAAAGTGAGCAATGTCATTTAAAGGGGTCACGTGGATGTTTGGCCAATGTTTCCCATATGAATGTGGGTAGTGGAAAGGAATATAGCTCGCCCTAATGCAATATGAACTGCCTTGATGTGATAATGAGCTTGATGAGTTGTATAAACTCACCCCTATAAATAGTGAGCTTTGAGTGATATGTTGAGCTCACTACACTATGTCAATTTCCCCAACTGAGTTGTCTCTATCCCAAGTAATATTACAATACAATGCGATATGAAATCCCACATTGACCATGCCATGATAATATAAGGCATAATAATGAAACTTTTGGCAATAAAAGTGTGAGGTAACGATGGCAAAGACACCCCTCTATCAAAAGAGTGTGTGGATCCTGACAGAGGGTACTAGCCAACAAATAGCGAGGCCCAAATTTTTATCACAAGTGTCGAAGACCAATGGCGTAAACCAAAACTTTTACCATTTTACTCCACTTCCCTTTTGCCATGTGTTGTAATGTCGATTGGTTAGTTGACCTTGTCGAGTCGAACCTAAAACCAAACTTTAACCAATGATATCTCAAGCATATGATCTCCATTTTTGCATTCCATGTAATGACAAAAGTATGTTGAATGTTCTCCCATACTATCGCCATTTAGGGAGATTTAGGGAATATCTGAATCCCTAAAATTTCCTTCGGATCGGAGGCGAGGAGGTATTACTTGTTGTTATGCATTTTCCTCTCTTGAAGCAAGGATTCCATGTAGTTTTGTTCCTCCTTTATGACTTTTCAAAAAAAAATCCATAGTGGATGGTCCATGCACATCCACTTCACCCCCTATGTTAGGATTTAGATCCAAAATGAACTTACAGATCAGAACTTCTCATCTTTTTGGTATTTGGGAACATATTTAAGAATTCTTGTGAAATATTCCCAATACTTAGTTACTAATAGTTTCTCTGAGCTAAACTCGAAATTCGGTCATTTTTGGTCAAAATATAGCTAGGAGGCCAACGTTAATGAAAATACCCTTTGAATTGTTCCCAAGTTATAACTGATGTCTCAACTCCTAATTCCATTTTACATTTGTCCCACCAAGTGGAAGCTTTGTGAGAGAGCTGAAAGCACCCCACATAGACTTAGTTTCCTCAGAGAAATATTTAATTTCAAAATATTTTTCCATTTCACTAAACCAATTTTCAACACCATCTGTAACGTAGTTCATTCAAAATATGGTGGGCTGATTATTTTTATATCCCTAACCAGCTCAACAATCATCATGTGAGCTTTAGTATTATCTTACTCATTCTCATTGTCTTCATGCCTAATATTTTCTTCCTCATGTTCCTCCTCATGTTCTTCATTTTCACCCCAACCTATTGTTCTAAGGAAACAATATGGTTATGGGTGTCTTGGAGAACTAGGAGGATCTCATCAAATTTATCATTAGCTAACCCCTCAGATTTCTTGAGTTGGTTGTAGCATCATTTTTAATCATCTTCTTACCATTATATCATGTTGAAATAGGAATAAACTTAGTATTAACACAATGAACCCATTAAGTCAAAGACATAGAAACCTTTCTTCTACGATACCAAAATGTAACACCTCATATCTTTTCTAAAAAAACTGAAATAAATTTTTTTATTGGACTTCCACAATTCAATCACAGAGTATGAAATAGAGTTAACCAAGTACAATTAGTTAACAATATTAAATAGTTGGTTATCTAGTTAAGTTTGATCCATTCGATAACTCTTCCATGTATAAACATTATATAGCTAAGAAGGGTGCATCCATATCTCCCTTCAATCCACTCTATGCGAGAAATCATACAATCTTTAACATGTTCAGGTTTACCCTTTTCGAGGTTGAGAAAACTATGTTTCCATCCTTAAATTTATTAACTTCGTACACTAGTAATTGACATATATAAGGTAAGGATATGGTGAACATACAATGTAATCAACTACTTGCATTACTTTGGCCAAAGTTTCCAGCCGTGCATAAACAACTTATCTTGAGACCGCACAAAAGCCTTAGGGATATAGTATTCCATCACCAAACAAATATATTAACACAGTTATCTGGATCTTTTTGTTTAATAAGGTGAACATGTTAAGAAAGAGGAAGTGTGTTCTTTACAAGACCATCTCCGTAAATGAAAAGAACCACAACCCACTCAAGGTCTTTATGGAATAGGGAGAGACCACATAATGGGTTACCACCATTATGTCTTATTTCCCTTTTCCGTAATTACCCTTAGTTAGCACTATGTCTATATGTTTGTGTGATGACGTGAGATTATATCCAATCTATGTCGTAATTATAATTATCTAGCCACAATGAAATTTCATCATCCAACAACTCCTATGAGACTTAAATTATTCCATTATTTATCTAAGTGATAGATGAGGGACCTATTTTTGGAAGACACCTCTAAGTCATTTGATATGTTTCAAGAGGCCTTGATAACTTATTCATGTTATGGATTAACTATTAGTTTCCCTTTTGTGAAGTCATATCATTTTCCTTATGGGTTGTATGTGTCAAAGGTTGGTTTTGTTCATTAACCATTGGTCCTTTTAAGGAAAGAGATAATACCATTTTCTTTCCATGGATGAATTATTATCTTGTAAATAATAATGAGTAAAATTAATCAATTTAAGATAACCATGCCCCTTTGTATTTTCCGCTAGATGTTCATTAATCACATTTCTTATCATCGTAATTCAAGCATCCACACATCTCTACTTCTTCTCCAAAGTATGCACAAGTGTCTAGTTGAATTGCAAATCCTTTCTTGTGATCCCAGTTGGAATAAAATCTTTGAGACCCATGAATTCCGAAAATTCCTCGTCATTCTCAAAGAAATCGATTGGCACATGAAATTGTTGATCCCAATCTACAAGTTCGGGATATACAAGGGTTACTTGGTAATTGGTTTGAGGCTTAGATCCGGATAAAGTAAGGACAACTAAATTAGGGAATAAGTTAGTGGAGGCAAGATCCTCATAAAGGATACATTAGGAATCTATGTCATTATCGAATGAGATGATTCATCCTCACATTCGGAAGAGGTGGCATCAATCTCAAAGGGTGGATTGTCATGAGGTCTTATTCCAAGACCATGCTTGTTTGATTTGAAGCGAGGGATATGAATGGGTTCTAATCACCCTTGCGCATTGATACCAAATCCAAACCCATTGTAACCTATGACGTACATCATACGATGGCCTTTGACATATATCAGGGTCTGATGGCATGAAGCCATGGTACCTTCAGGTACTCTACTGGTGGAATCTTCTAACATCTTTTCCTCGGATAAGAAACCACTAGGAATGAACTTCTCCAATGGTTTAGGGCATTGATCTCGAGTTCTTTTGAATTGAAAATAGGGTTTTCCACGTGTCCTAGCTTGGGCCGTATTTTTTCGACATTTCCTCCCATGATGTGAAGGGTTGACCAATGAAGGAAAGTCTTGATTGCAAGGAGTAAGTGAATATGGATCCACACATTCCTTGATAGCCTTAGTTTGCAAAGGAACAACAATGTCTGCAAAAGGGCATTCATAAGCTGCACGAGAAAAACTGTGCAAGGCTTTGCAATGTGTAAATGGTTCTGGATCACCCTGAATGGTGATTATTTGTCCTTTATGGCACATATTGATACACTGATGGAAATTTGAAGGAATAGCCTAAATAGCATAGATCTATGGGCATCTTAAGATCATGTTGTATGGTAGATCCAAGTCAAGGACATGGAATGTTGTATCATGAAAATTCGGCCCTACTTCCATTGGAACTATTATAGTGTTTGTTGACTCTCGCTCCTCATTATCATAGGCCATGATATTAATAGTTTTTCACCTAGATCCATTTCTGAGTGGCCTAGCTACTTAACCAACTTTAAAGTACAAATGTTTAGACTAGATCCACCATCCAAAAGTACTCTCTTAATTTTGCGACGAGTAACAACCACTTCTAGGTATAAGGGTAAGTTGTGCTTTGGGTCGTTCATGTGCAAGATTGCAACATGATCAAAAGTGATATGATCGTTGGATTCAAGGTGCACAATCATGGCTTGGAGGTGTGTGGGATCTACATCAATTGAGACTCCCGAACTTTGCAGTGTTTTATAAAGTATGTTTTTATGGGCAGTAGAGATTTTGAGGAGATCTAAAATTGATATCCTAGTAGGTGTTTTCTCTAACTGGTCTATCAAATTGTACTGACCTTCCTAAGGGATAGGTAGGGGTTCTAGTATGATTAAATGAGCACGTCTCGTCCCTACTGCACAAATATTTTCTAAGATCCTAATAGTATTGACCTATTCATCAGATGAACGGATACATCCTATGAGGGAATCGAAGGGACTATCATTAGTGGGATAAATATAAGTGGCAATCCTATAGTCATTGGAAGTTTGTCCATGATCTAGCTTCCTTTTCTTTTTATCTGCATGGTTAGGAAAGGGATCTTTAAAGATACCCATTTTCTCATTTAGCCCTTGTCCTAAGTCAGGGGGAGAATCTACGGAGATTTTACCCTCTTCAATGAGGTCTTGTATGTAATGACGTAGTCTCAAGCACCTATATATCTTGTGCCCTTTAACACGATGGATGTCACAGTACTCATGTTCTTTAACCAAACAGGTTTTGGAACATTTTATGGGTATGGTGCCATCGCGGCCGGAAGTACTCCACCATGTTTACGTTATCTAATTGTTTTAGTATGATAGATAGGGATTTTGTTAATGGCGTGAACTCATGTTTGGTTGGCACCTTGGGACGAGGTACTTGTGAGAGCTTTAAAAGTGGGATCTGCATGGTTTGGACTCTTTTGGAGTCTGTAATGCCATCGCGCCAAAAAAATGTTTGTTCTTGTTGAAGAACTTTGGCTTATCTAAAGATTTTGCTTCATGTTTGTCTTTAACAACTAGTTTAAGTGTTCCCTTTGCGAGGAGGTCCTTTTCGATTTAATTTCCCTTCTCTATGATTTCTTCAAAGTTAGAACCGTAGTGCATTTACAAATGGAAGGCTATTTCTGGGTTCAAGTTAGGCACAAATATGCTTACCAACTGATTTTTTGGCAAGGCATAAGGAAACGAATTGCCAACCCTCGCCATCATTGTAAAAATATTGCAAAGGTATCATTGGGCTTACGCTTTGCATTTGGGGTCATTCATTGTGATATCATTTTCCATGTTGTAGGAATAATTCCCTATAAATTTTTACGCTAATGTGTGTCATTTTGTAATGGATCCCTTGGGTATGCTAAAGAACCATTCCAATCCCAGTTTCCCTAGGCTGCGAGGGAATATTTGTATTAAGAAGTTATCGATGTATGTGACCTCTTGGCAAGCCATATAAAAGTCTTTGATGTGATCATGAGGATCACTTTTTCTTTTATATTTATCAAATTTAGGAATGATAATATGCTTTAGGAAGGGTTGCCACAACATGTCCTTATCTTAGAGGTAAGGGCATAATTCTTCATACACATTTTTCCTACTATGTCCTATGTTTCCATATTGTAGCATAATAAGTGTGTCTTTCATTGATTGTAATTCTCATTCAATGAGTTGTTCTTTGGTTTGTGACATCGATCTATGTGCCTTATCCACTTTAAAGATTGTGTCATTATACAAATCAAAGTGGAACTCACTAGATTTTGTTTTGAGTTTGTCTTTGTATACATTCCTACTTGAAGAGCCTAAGTTTGCTAATTTTTGGCTCAATTTCAGGATCTGTTTTTGAAGGATATCTTCTTCGATTAAAGGATCCTCTTCCTCATCAAACTTGGGAGACGATGAGGCTTTGTGCTCAATCTTCACTTTATGTGAAGCTTTGTAATAAGGTCGTCGTGGATCACCAAGTGGCTTGGATGGGTCTCCTTCAGCGGTGTTATGATGTTGACCAAAAGTAGAAGCATACCCTACATCAAAGGGGTTATCCATGTCTAAGAGGGACCTTCATTCTTCTATTTTATGATTAATGACCTTGGTCTCTGCTTCCGTTTTTGTTGAAGGTTGGCTCCTAACTCCAAGACTCTTGTAAGTACTTGATATATGTTGTAAAAAAGGAGTTCGTCAAAGTGACCTAGGTATAATTGTTTTTGTTCTTCATAAGAATCAAATTCTTCTCCACTTGTGATCAATCAATTGATTTGTATTCTTGACTTGTGAAAAGATAGGTGCCAAGTGGTTTTAGCTAAATGGGAACGATTCAAAAGGTTTTTCTCCTAAGTTGCGCTTGTTTGGTTTGGATGTCATCTTCGTGATTCTAGGCATCACTAGTCAAAGTTTATACGAGGTTTTTTCTAAATGTTCTTCAAAGTTTGCATGAAACCTAGGTGTATGTTTGTGTAAGTTGCTCGATGTGATGTTGAAATAACCTAGTGTGTTCTAGAAGTAACACTATGTAGTTGTTTTTATGACTCAAAGAACACTCATATGAATACTCAAATGCATAATCACACAAATTGTCATTTTTCCAAGTTTATACCCTAACTATGATTCCAGTGAAGGGTCTAAAGCGGATAGTGACAATATCGTATCAATACGTAGGTCAAGTTAGAATTCTAAAAAGGCCTAAATATTAAAGTGGTATTGACGCAATCTCTCGACGAGGTATACTAAAACTAGTTTGAATGCCGATGAAAGCTAAGTTTTCTAAAAATGGAAGTTGTATGTATAGCATAACAACACTATCCTGATACATTAATCGATAAAGTAAGGTGTTAGTACCAAGATGATGTTATTTCGATATATATAAGGCAATATAGACACTCTTAAAAAATGACTTAGATGACATCGGACTAAAACGAAGTATGAGTATAGCAAGAAGTTTTTAGTTGCACGAGTAGTGTAACCACACAATAAAGGGACTTATATCAAGTTCTCAAGAAATTAAAAACACGATGTAAGTACCAAAATTGTGTGACTAGAATGCAAGAAAAAAACTATCAACCTAAGGAGAGATAAATGATGAACCAAAATCATAGTATTGAAGACAATCTTGAAATCAAGATCAAAGAACTATCAAAGATATGAAAATGTACCTACGCACTTTAGACATTTAACAACCCAGCCACAAACATGGATGAGCATAAAAGGACAAAAAAATGGTGAGTATTATCTTTGATAAAACGCGCGAGGTATGATTTCTTCTCACTCCAAATGGGTAGCGAGAACGCAAGGGTATAGATAAAAAGGATGAAAATAAACTAAGTGCCACTTGGGCATAGTTTTCCTCATCGAAGGTGAGAATGAAACCGAGCTAAGTGAGATGTCGTTTAATTCCATGATGAAAGACACTTAGTTATAAATTACGTGGGCTCTTTGCCTTGTTCAAGAAACAAGGTTCAGACTCCAAGTGAGTTGTCACTTCATGATGGCTTGACATGACAACGGACTAGCAAAGTGGGCTCCAAGATAGAATGGCTTCCCTAATAAGATCTCTCAACTAGGTGTCACAAGTTGTCTAGGAGTGAGCTCGATTTACCCAAAGAGTCACACTGACTGATTTGGGAGTATCTCGACTTTACTTTACCCCCTTCTGATACAATGAGCAACTAGTGCGTTCAGTTGTACCATCATTGGGGTGCGATACAAACAACTTTGACTCTAACTTATAATGTGAAATCTAGTCAAGTGGGTAAGTGGAGCGCTTCTTGTTTCATCCATGAGGTTACTTAGCAATGGATTACTTTAGGGTTCTTGGAACCACCCCCATTGTTGTAGCTTAAGGTGTTATGCCAAAGGGGTTATGTTCTAGTTGAGCGGATAGGGACATACCCTTTTCTAAAACTTGCAATACAAAGTGTGATGTGAAATGGTGTGTTTTTTTATCTTACTTAACTTAATGTGGTTTTAAGTAGTACACCATTTGGCAACCTGTATGAAAACACGTGTATTAGAAGGTTTTGTTTTATCTTGACTCTCTCCTTTCTTTGACAAGTGTTAGGCCCTACATGTAAGGAGTTAGTAATTTCCCATCAAATAAGAAAGAGATTTTTCATGTTGTTTTTGATTCCTAAGGTCACCAAAAAGGCGTGAAGGAAGAGCATACACAATGTGAAAAACCTACTAAAATAAGCCTTTGTGAAAAATACTTCAAAAGGTAGAGTTCATTTTTAGCCAACTTTGAGAGATTAATCCAATTTAAAGCTTAAATTGAAGTGTTTTTGGAAGCAAAATAGAAGGTTTCTGAAATGTTTTTATTCCCAAGATCACCAAGAAGGTGTGAGGGAAGAGCATACGCGTTTCAAAGGACCCCTACAATTAAAAAATGTGAACACTCAACTAAGTTAGCATAAAAATATGAAGGAAAAGAAACCTGCAAACCACCGCGGTATCCCGCGAGAAAGTTAGAAAACCAAGAATATTAGAAAATTCCATAAATCTATTTTTAGCGATTTTTAATGGTTTTTAGTATTTTGCATTTTTGGAGGTCTCTGGGGAACTTTGGGAGTTTGATGATAGAAGTAATGATACCAAAGGTATATTAATTTTAGAACTTCCCTCGCAAATTTTTCTTTGTTCTCTTTCCGACGCCTATTCAAACTCTCGAAAACGGGTCAACGGGTCAAAAGATATGCCCAAAACTAGGAGCACTAAACAAATGTGAACAAATCTAGATCAAACAGATATACGTGCACCCCTCAGGGTGTGTGCGTGCCATTTTGGGTATGTGCACATGGGTTTTGGTGCATGCGCCCTCTGTGTAAACCTAGCGGGTCTGCAGGGTCCCTACACTACCCAAGAGATGTCTGCGACTAGGGTAAGTGTGCATGCGCCAAAGAATGTGTTTGCACTAGTAAAGCAAGAAATGGTAAAAACTATGACAGTGCATGTGTACTTACAGAGGGGTTCTTGCGCTACCAAAAGGGTGTATGCACCATAGTTTAGGTGTGTGTGTGCACAGTAAATTTTTGATAGAGGGCCGAGGATAGACAAGGTGCTTGCGCGTGGGTTTGGGTGTCTACGCACCTAGTAAAATGATAGGTTATAGGGTGTTTGCATTGGCAGAAGGGTGTGTGCACCTATTTTTAGGTACCTGCGTGTGGTTTTGGGTGCGTGACCCTCTCGCTAAAAATGGCATCTGAAGGTTCTGCGCTAATGTAGAAGGTTTATGCACCCTTACCGAAAAACCCAAAAAAACACATAAAATGAAAATTTAAAAGTGTCAACATGTTAGAAATTATCCATTAAATGCAGTTTCTAGCTTAAACTTAAAAAAGAAGCACGAAAATGAGGGTTAACTACATAAAACCTAGCTAAAAAGCTTGAGGAAAAATATTTTACCTTACAAAAACATGTAAAAAGTTAGAAACTAAAATAAAAGCTTCAAAATGACCCCATTAATGGTGGATGGACTAAGTGTCTCACCGGGAGTGCCAAATTTGTTTAATGAAAACTTGCAAAAGCCATGACATAGGGTAAGAATCTCTAAAGAAACCCTAAAGGCTCTTAACCATTAGTTAGTGGACCATCAAATAAGAGATAAACAAGGATTCATCACTTTGCATACATTAATATTGAAAGAAACAAGCAAATCTAGCATATTTAGTAATCCTCTACTCTTGAAAGCTTTAAATAAATGAACCTAGTAAGGATCTAAGCAATCAGTTTGTGATTATGAGAATGGGAGCTCACCATTAATGGCTTCAAGGCCAATGGTTCTTCCCATTTACTCAATGCTTGTGTGTGTAGTGCAATGGCAAAGTAATAGCTCAATAAAACAAATGCAATAAGCTCTTAATCCTAGAAATAATACTATAGTTTATGTTAGGAAGAAGGAGAGTTCTTAGAAATGAGAGGGGGGTAGTGGGCTATTTATAGTTTTCCATTTGGGAAAGTGGGGGAATTTTGGTGCATGTGGGACTAAAGGATAAGCCAAAAGTTAATTAGGGAGTCAAAGTAAGATTTGACTAGGTTTAGAAGAGGTTAATCATGGTTAGGACTAGTTAAACTAGGTTAGGCTAGTTAATCTTGTTTAGAGAGGAATTAGGGTTTTGAGAGGTCTAATCAATCCAATGAAATGGATTGATAGTCTAGAAAGCTAGAAGTAGTATAGAAGGGAATGAGAAGATGGTTTAGCCAATAAAGGACTATATTAACCTGTTTAATTAGTTCACAAGAAGAATACAACCAAAATAGTGTAGTGTCGTAAGGGGAGTTAGATAGGTCTAACTCGATCGCATGTCGTCAATTTGTGAGGAGTGAGAATAGTTAGGGCAATATTAGGAATAATAGTGCTTTGACCAAACTATAAGTGTTTACAATTTAATACAAAATAAGGTACTTCTTGAGGTTATCCTTTTTACATATGACCGAAAGGTCATAATCAAATAAAACAATAGTAAATCAGTCCAAAGTATTCACTTCAATGCTTCTCCTATTTACTTGTACATCTATTAGAGAGAGAAATATACATGGGTCAGTTTGAGAGAAATGGCATGAGTCAACTCACTCATATTCTATATCATAATCATTATATAATGAGAATAACAATAAATATTTGACTCCATACCAAACCATGTCAACTTGCTAATTCAAACTAAACAAATTAAATCAACAAGTATAACATATCAAATCATTTTTAACTATCAAATAATTAACTTTGGTTTGTAATTCATAATAAACCATAAAAATACATCAAGTAATAAACTTAAGAAGTCTATTCATACTTTTTCTACAAATCAGTAAGTTAAGAAATTCATTTCATAAATACCTCAACATCTAAGAAAATTGTATTCCATTCCTATTACGAAATATTTCAACCATTCTAACAATTTCATCATTCAACAAAATCAATTTATATTCAAACACAACACCAAGTACAATATTCAACTATCTATAGGAGTGTATTATGAAGCATTCCTATTATCCCGCAAAGTATTCAAATACAAAAGGAAAACAAATAACAATATTAATATCATGCAAACATTAAGATCCAAAAAGGAGACTTGTAACAAACATCTACATGCAAGCTGAATTACGCATACCTAAATAAGGGAAAAACAAACGCTCATAAGAATCCAAAACAATGACTTCATGTATCATAAAATGCACACAAACTACTATGACAAAACTACAACATGTAGACCCTTCACTGGTATTTTAGTCCATTACCATAAAAATGCATATTGTCATATATTTAAAACACATGCAATATGGGTGTTCATACATGTTTCATTTACAAGAATATGCAAACCCGTAAGATGACCTCACCATGGGAACTCATAAACTCATAATTTTTTTACAATTTCAACATACAACCCAAAGATACCAAGTAAAAATCAAATACAAATATTCTACATAAAAACCAAACACACTAAAACACATAAAATCAGTATTAACATATTATAATCATATGATATAGAGTATTAGAGATACGATCATACATGTAACTTCCACGTTTTTCTCACACAACTTCCATTCTCCTACAATCTTCTCCAGAAATTGAAAACAACAATACATTCATCAAAAATTCCTTTTTGAAACAGTGTTCCTCTATATCCATTTCCAAATTAGCATTCATGGCCGAAAACATGCATAGTGAAGAAAAATTCAACTTCCTCAAAAACCCCCAAAATAACTCAAACCAAAAAAACAAAAAAATGATCAAATGGAAAGGATATCACCATGTTTAGTGATGGATTCTCGGAAGATAACCATTCCTAAGAATTCAGCTAGCATTAATTACAACATTAAATCCAAAATCATGTAGTGTTATTTCCACATACCACGCATCAGTTGCAACTTCACTTTGCATTAATTAAACATACTTTGTATTACGTTTTCCTAACTATTTACTCCAATTGCCAATGCCACATAAATTAATATGCCGTGAAAGCCAAGCAAGTATTTAATACATGCCATCCACTCTTATCCGGTGGATTTATATACTAAGTGTTGGCACCCACCAAAAATGTGCAATTTTTGAATTTTTGATTTTTTATTAATTTGGATAACTCATTCAAAATGGACTTATCCATTCAAAAAAATCTTGAGACATTAAAATGGACGTCAAATTTGACCTTTACAAAGCACTCGACCATTGGCATTTAAAAAAACCGCGGGAGGCTCAACTAATTCATTAGCAAGTTTTATTTAAAAGGCTACATGATGTTTATGTGGTGTTAATTTCAATGCCAAACACTAAACATGGGCCATGCCGAAGAAGATCAACGGTCGAGGTAGAGACATGCAATGCCATTTGGCTCTCAAATGTTTTGGGCTCGCAGACATCAAAGCCCCAAACAAGCCACAATGGATAATTCTACCAAGTTTGGGAGATAGCCATGCGGGTTTGATGATCAACGGGTTACATGGCCAAAGTTCAAGGTGACAACCAACATAGATCAAGGTGGTCTAGCAGGGACACACATAGCTATTTTGGAAAACATCAAGGAAGATGTGCTCAAAGTGGACCTCAAGTATGCAAAATTAATTGTATTGGATAAGATTTTGGGTCCGGGCTTGGGTCAAGGTAGGAAAATGGGACACGAAGCGGGTGAAGGAAAAAAAAAGATGGCAGAAGATCAAAAGTCCAAAGCAAACACATGGTGGCATTTTGTCACACTTTAGGAGATAAATCGACGGACCTCAAGTTCACAAAATGAGTCGAGTTCAATAAGGCTTTGGGTCGGATGATATGGAAGAGGTGACATCTTTGTGAAGATACATGTCATTTTATTGTTGGCTCACATTTCATAATGGAACAAATCTACATGCAAAGCCACGAGGTACATAAAGGAAAGGAATCAAACATGTAGGCAAAACATGAATCCGCAACTAACCAAAGACTGACATGTGTCAAAGTTAAACTAAGTAATATGTAGATAGAGGCATTCTCTCGAGGATAATCAAATGATGTCACATATCACTCTCTTGTTCATCCCAACATGTAAACATTTAGATGGCCATAACTTTCGCTCCAGAGCTCCAAATCACATCAAGTTGGTCTCATTGAAGAGGTCTCCTCAAGCCCTTAAAATTAACATCATTTGGTTTAGATATTGATGGCATATGGTGGAATAACAAATAAAATGGAGTTATCACTTGGAATTTTTTTATAACTAAGTTTAGAGTTTGTGTTCTAAAGGTGAAGGTTGTGGGTGAACTATTTCAAATGTTCCTAAGGTTCTTTCTCCTTTTGGTTCATAATCCTCTTCTATCTAATTTTTATGTTTTGAAGTTTGCTTTATTGTTTTGAAAATATAATTGTAAAATAAATCCAACTTATATAATTGACAAATTAAGTGTAAGTGCTGAATTAAAAGACAATTAGTTAGAAAAGTAGTTATTTTCCCCTCGGCCTATATGAGGCATCTTTCTCACTTGTAAGTGGCTTGGATTTTGGTGCTCTGGAATGTAAATACAAAATTTTTATCAATATAGAAGAAGACTTCTTTCCCTCTCATTTGTGTTCTTTCTAGTTTATTTTCCTGCAATCTGTGAATGTGATTGTTTAATATATGTGAATTCTGAAACTTTGTGTTCAATCATAGGATATGGTGTGAAGAACTTTGTGTCTTTTGCATTTATATTATATGGGTTTTTCATATATATTGGCTCACATGTTCTTAAGCTCATGCATACATTAGTAAGGTATTAATCTACATTCTTTGTATCAAAATGTGATGCTTCTTCACTTCTTTCCTTATAGTAGTGGGTGATCTTGAACAACCAAGGAGAATACTTGCATTCTTGATTGGGTGATCTTGAACAACATTTATTTTGTGCCCTTGTTCATAGGTAGTATGCTCTAGATGACCCTAATTTTTTCAAGCACCAAAAGCTCTGATACCAATGTTAGAAAATGTGCACAAAGAAGAAATGAAGAGAAAATAGAATGTACACATGTTCATTATGTGTCCATTATTTTATTATGAGAAAGATGGTTACAAAAATGGTTGATACGGTTGTAAATGTTATTTAACTAATACATAACTAATACTAACTACTAAATAATAAGCCTTATATTTTAATAGTTTGTAAAGCAATTGGGTTGTTAATACAAAAAAATAACATACAAACTTGTATTTTGGATGCCATGTGTACATGAATTGAATAATGCACTAAAATATATTGGTAGGTTTCCATGAATTTCCAAGCTCATTGAGAAGGGTAGTAAAATACAAATGCTCATATGCAATCATCACCACACACAATCTAATTATCAAAGATTTCCTAGGTGGAACTCAAACTAGATGATATATAGTTTTCTTCTTTCTTAATTCTTCTCGATTGTCTTTATGCGTACAATGGGGCCTTATGTTCCACTCGTAGTTAGTGATACATGGGAAAATTGGAGACAATATACATCAACAAATGTACTCGAGGTGAGACAAATGCTCCTTGATGATTTTTTTCCTTATGCTCCATCAGTAGTGTTTTCAAAAACGGAACCGAACTAGAATGAACATTGACCATTCGAGTGATCGACTATTTTGGCACCAATCGGTAGAAAAAATGGATCAGTTTATCGATTTGGGGGCCAAATCGGCAGTTCCGTATGGAGCATGTGCTCGTTAGGCACCAAATCGATCAAACTAGTCCATTTCATAAAAAAGCGACTAAGTCATGAAGAAGCACCGCAATACGGAGGTTTTTTAGAAATTTTAGCTTTTTTATTAAAATTTATATTTTTTAAACGTCCTAAATATAGACAACCCCGTTATTCACTTCACACGAATCTCATTGAGCATTTGTGAGCATTGTGAACCAAAGATTGAAGATTTTAGTGTTGGAGTGAGCTTGGAAGTTTGAAATTGTTTGTCATTGCTTGTGGGATATTTGTGTTGACATCCATATAGAGACTTCCTCGCCTCTATTTGTGAGTGCCTCTCTCATTTGTAAACATTTGGAGGCTTGGGTCGTATTGAATATTGTTTATTTGGAGTGAGTTTGGGGTTTGTTTGTCATTACTTGTGGGATCTTTGTGGTGGTCTTCACATCTACATTTGGAGGATGCAACCCATATAGAAGATTGGAGTGTATCTTTGCCTCATTTGTGTGCACATTAAAAGGTATGTTAAATTTTAAACTTGCCCTTATTTCTAAATCTTATTAAATAGGAAATCAGATTTTTTTTTGCATTTTCATATTTATTTGCATTTGTAATGTCCCCCTGAGTTAAAGACCCTACATAGAACCATGTAGAGATAGTTGATAATAAAGTATTTTGTAAATATTGTAAGAAACACATCGAGGGTGAGGATTCATAGGTTGAAACAACACTTGGCTAGTCAAAGAGGCCAAGTTTCCCCATGTGATGCACCTGATATTGATGCCATAAGGTTGGAAATGATAAACTTGCTTGAGATGTGCTCTTGATGTTGGATTGTAGTTGTTTACTTCAAATTTTTGGCTTGATTTGGGCAACACCTCCCCTTGATATCTTAATAATTGTTTGATTGAAGATCAATTGAATGGTTGATAGATGGATTAAAGGAATGGATTGATGGAGTGATTGAAGATGATAATAGATGATTGATTGGTAGAATTAGCGAGTAACTTTGTTATGGATTTTCAAGTTGGCTCTCATGGAGGATGACAACTAAATTTATAGTTGAGGAGTGGAGGATTCAATGGCTATGATGAAGCCATGTTGGATGGGTATAAATGGTTGGAAATTGATGAGAGGATTAGAGGATTCTAGAAAGGATAATTCTAGAATTTGAATTCAAAATCCATAGAGGGAAAAAGCTTCCATTGAATTAAAAATTCAATGGAAGGAGAAGGTTAGAGAGGCTTCTAGATTTAGAGGTGTGAGGATGTGATTAGATTAGGATTAGATTAGGTTGATTAATGATGATTAGGGGTGTGATTTGATGGAAAGGCTAGGTGTAGGGATGTGTAGGGTAGGTGGTAGGTGAGGTGTAGGAATATTAAATTCCTAGAAAATATTAATAGGGATTATAATAGGATAATAGGATATAATAATGAAATAAAAGGGATTAATAATAAAATGGGATATGATGATGGATTAAAAGGATTAATAATGGAATGATGGAATATTGGATAAATGATAAATAATGATAAAGGGGGAAATATGATAAAATGGATTAAATAATAATAATTAATCTTGTGATTAATTATTATATGGATGATGTTGGGATGTTTACTGGATGGGTAATCGCAATTAATCATGTCGACATTTTAGATGTCTACATTTTCCCACGCTTTTAAGTGTTATTATGGAGCAATGACAGTTCAAAGAAAAGAAGAGAATATTGTTAATATGGTGATGATGACCCCTCAAGGGGTAAGGCGGGGAGGAACGAGGCGGTTAACCACTCGAAAAGAGGAGAGGCCCAAGTTAGTAGATTAGAGGATTGAGGATGAGAGTATTAGACGATTAGATGATGAGAAGATTGAGGATTAGAAGATGAGGATTTGAGGACAATAATATTTGAGGATTCATAGGATTATGATTAGACGACTAGGAGAGAGGATGAGAAGAGTAGAAAATTAGAGGATTAGGAGATATTGGATTTTTTGTTTTGGATACCCCGATACCAATGATGTTTGACAAGGGTGAGGATTTTGGATTTTGGATTAGAGGATGCCCCAGTCAATGATGTATGACAAGGGTGAAGATTTAGGATTTTGGATTAAAGGATGTTGGATTTGACAATGTTAGATTTTGAGGATGTTGGATTTGAAGATGTTAGTTGTTGAGATGCCCCAGTCTAGGGGGTAGGATTTGAGGATCTGAGGATGTTAGATTTTTAGATGTTGAATTAAAGGATGTTAGATGTTGAGATGTTTGGATGAGAGAATGAGGATTGGTTTTTGGATCGAAGATTCCCGCCAGGGGGTGAGGATTTGGGATGTTGGATACGAGATGATAAGATTTGGATGTGGATATTGATTTATTGATAAAGGATTGATTAGATAGAGGGATGAGGAGGTTAGATGGTTAGTGAGATGATGATGAGGATTAGGTGTGGATGATGATAAGGATAAGATATGATGATAGAAGGGGGTATGTTATCATAAAGTCCCCACTATTATCATCATTAGCAATTATGATTAATATGGCATAGAGAAAAACGCATCAAGGTATAAAGACCATGATGATTGAATTTTCAAATGCCCATGTCCTCGTATTATTGGAAAAATTAATATAAAACCTAATATCATTGGACCAATTAATATAAAAAAGATGGTCCTCATATCGTTGGACCATGCACAAGAAAAAGAAACAAAAGTGGCCTCATATCATCAACCAACATGTAAATGCACACAAGAAAAAACACACACACATTGCATTTTTGTATTGTATGAATTTTGTGAATGTTTTTATTTTTAGATATTGGATTTTGGATGTTTGGATTGTTTGATGTTGGATTTTAGATGTTTGGATTGTTTGATGTTTTGGATTGTGGATGTATGATTTTGAGATTTTGGATGGGATAGGTGATGGGGGATTGGAAGGAATGTAAGGTGGGATGTGACTTTCTCCTATAAGTCCCAAAGTGTGTTTGGGTAGGATGAAAGGGAAGGATCATGGAAACATGATATATTGGATAGGATAGGTTTTATTTGATAGGTTAGGATTAGATGGGATATGGGATGGGATATAGATAGATAGGATGAAAGACATTGGATAGCTTGGAGAGGATAGGAGTCGTTAATCGGTAAGGATTAGATGGGATGTGGGATGGGAGATAGATAGATCGGGTGAGGGATGTGGTATAGATAAGATGGGGATATGGAAGATGATAATATGTGACCCAGGTATAGGGAGATGAATTGAGGGATCAATGTGGTGTGCGCCCAAGTGTAAAGTAAGGTGGCATGTGTGGATGGATGGATGGGTTTGAGTTTCACCGGGTGTAGGGTAGAATGGGAATGAGGTGTATCTAGAATGGGTGGTTCTCCTCAGAGGATGATAGTAAGATTTCCCAGATGCGATGACGATGGATGGTTTGAAAGGGACATGAAGAGGATTGGAGGAAAATTAAAGGGTCATCGTATGTCCACAGATGTTTGATCTAAAAGGAGGTGGATGTGATGGATGAAAGGAAAATGACATCGTGATGAACAAGAGATGATACTATGACACATGTTCAAAGGTAAAATTTGAACTAAGACAAAGGTGTGACCACGGTCTAAACAATACCTTGCAACATACGAGACCTATGTATCTTTGAGATCAAAGTGTGTGAGATTGTGATGGTTAATTACCACTTGAAGTGAAGACTTGATGGGTAGTATGTAAATACAAAGTAGCCAATGTATAAGGAGTGATTAAGTCAAGTAGGTTGATGGAAGGTGAACAAAAGGTTAAGTTGTGCATTGTTTTCTATCGCTAGTCGAGGCATCCATATCCCTGTAGAGTTGTTGGAAACACCCCTAGAGAGAGTCTTGAGGTGGATTTTATTTGATATTTTTAATTTTGATATGATTTTTGCTTTTTGATTTTTTGATTTTTTGATTTTTGGCATTAAGAGCTTCCACTCTCTTGAAAAATCTCAAGGGGTTAAGAATCACCAGTGGCTTGATGGGGGATGGAAATGAGTGTAGTGAGGACATTGGCTAGAGTGTCAAAATATGCACCCAAGGGTATTCACCACAAGTTGATTAAGTGTGTGGATCTCTAAGAGGAAAATGGTGCTTATATGTTGGAGGTAATGATAGACCAAGGTCACACAATTGTAGTAGGTACTATTGGCTTACAACATGTGTGAGAAAGCTAATAAAGTGTTCAAATAAATGGATTAGAAGAGGATATGAATGGATGTGATGATAAGAATGTATTATATGTAAAAGGATTTAGATATTGGATGGAAGGAGGATGGGTGGGAAGGAAAGAACATCCGTGTACATGCGATGATTTAAGTATTCAATCCATTTTTAGATGTTTGGTATTTGTAGAGGAATGAAATGATTTGTGATTGGGTTGAGTGATCGGGATGGTGGAATTAAAAAGTGGAGTGGTAGAAATGGATTGTGATGGAGTAGTGGGAGGGACGTTGTTAGTCTTAGGTTTATATCCTAAGCCTAAACGACCCGAATTTTGATGAATGGAGATGGGATTGTGAATGCCTTGTTCATGGATACCTAAGCATTTACCTCGATGTTTCATATTAGCAAACATATTTTTGGCTATAGGGTATGAAGTGGATGGGGAGGATGATGTCATGTGGTCATCATGAGACTGGGGGTTGTAAATTTTTCATCTGCTAAGAGACTAGATTTAACGAAGAATGGGAGGTGAGATTTGCTTTGGCTTATGGTCAGTGAGGGATGTTTGGATGTACGATGAGATTTAGATGGATGAAGATGTTTGGGAATCTAGTGGGATTTGGATGACATATGAGGGTTAGGGATAGGATTGGGATGGAAAGGTGGTGGATAGAGAGGTACAAGAATAATAATTCCTTGGTTGATGAAGTTTTGGACATAAGACCTAAATCGCATACAATGATTGGTCAAATGTCCATGGGTGTGATGGAATTCACAATAATAGTTTTCCGATACCAAGATGGTTTTGGAAGGTTTTGATTGTGGGATTTGATTAGGGGATAGATGATCATGTTGAATTTTTTTAAATGATGGAAGATGGTGGTCAAGGATTCTCCTAAAGTAGTGAAGTGGTTTAGGTTAAATGGTTTGGATGGAGTAGAAGTAATGATTGGAGGAAGTAGGAAGTAAAGGTGTAGGATTAGGTGGATTATGGGATGGTTTGGTTGATTTGGATTTATGCGTTGGATTAGATTATTTTGGCTTAGAAGATGAAGGATATGGATTAGGCTTCGGGGATGAAGTGGATGGTTTGGTGTTGGAGGTCGTCAGAGATTTTGTGGATTTTGGGTTGGTTGAAGCATGTGGTTTTGAGGTAGATGGTGTTGGCTTACGATTAGATTATTTGGGAAAAGGGGAGGGGGTATATTTAGATGAAGAGGATGGGTGTGATATGGGGGTCACATTAGAGTTGGGTGATGTTGGGGATGAAGGATTTTTGGGTGATGGGTGTGGTGTAGGAACCACATTGGATTTGGTCGATGAAGTAGATGAAAGCGGCATAGGATCCTCATTAGATTGGGTAGGAGATGGAGTGAGTAGCGGATTGGGATTGGATTTGTTAGGTTTGGGAGGTGGTGACTTAGGATTCATGTTAGATGTTTTAGGATTGGGGATGGTGGAGATGAAATAGGATTAGAGGATATGATAGTGTTAGGTTTAGGTGATGAAGGGGATAAGATAAGATTAGGTGTGGATGAAGAGGATGAGGGTGGAATAAGAGCCACATTGGATGGTTTGGAATTGGATATAGAAGGGGATAGGGGTGACTTAGGAGTCACTGTGGATGAGATAGTTTTGAGAGGATTGAGTTTAGGTGATGAAGGGGATGAAATAGGTTTAGAGGTTGAATTTAATGATGGATTAGGGGATGTGGGACTATCTAGAGAAAGTATGTAGGATTGGTATTGGTGGTAAGATTAGCAAGGACATAAAGGAGGTCCTCTTGGTCTAGGTCAAAGTTAGTGAGGTGGTCAAAGTCAATGTAATTGGATTTTGGGGATAGATTCTTATGTTGTTTAGGTCGTGGTGTGGATTGGGATGATTTGGTTTCCTCAAGAGGAAGTCAATGGGGTGAGGGGTAGGGATCTTAGGAAGGGAAAATTGTGGATGGGGTTGATTGGGAGATGATGGTTTAGGGGGTGATTGGTTGATTGAAGATTGAAGGTCGATATTTGTTGATTAAGATGTTGGATGATTTCTAGGATATTAGGATCAATGTGGGATGGTTGATTTGGATGATGAGGAGAGGATTGATTAAGATAGGATGTTAAGTTTGAGATTTGTTTGTTAATGTGTTGGATAGTGTGTGGGACTTCATGGTCAAAGTGAAATGGATAACTTTGATGGGTGGGGGATGATGGGATAACTTTGTTTATTGATTTAGAAAAGAGATAGGGTTCGGATGTTGGTTTGGAGAGGATGGGGATTGAGGATCAAAGGCCATGGTTAGATAGGATGTGTGGGTGATTAGTTTTTGGATTAGGATTTATGGTGATGGGATTAGGATTTGGATGTTGTTTGATTAAGGATGGTGATAGGATTATGGTTGGGATCATGTGATTTAGGATGGATGATTATGATAATGTTTGATTAATTAAAATTTTAAATTAATGGGATGGTTAAGGGTGTTTACAAACATACAACAACATACAACACACACCGACGACGGTGCCACAAACCGGCTCTCCACCTATGTGCCAATGTGGGGTTAGATAGCAAGTGATATGGGGGTGTGAGCCTCCTTGCACTATAGCTCATTATGCAGACAAATGGTTTCCTAATCTAGGATGTACGAGCTCACTAGGAGAGTCCCCGATATACCTTACGATATGTGGGGAGAAAGTGCATGTTTCAAGGATGTTGTCTAAGGCCTAGGTTTTGAGAAATGGAAGCCTCTCACTTCACACATCTCTTAAAAAAATAAATCACTTAGAAAATAATGACATCTCTCTAATAATTTATATACCTCGTTGAACACGGGGTGTGTCTAGGTGCGTGGAGATGAAGCCCACATTCACGAGACCCTTAGGACTATGGTAAGTGTGTGGATATCACTTCCACGTCATGTTACCCCTATAAAAGAAAAAGGGAAGGACGACCACTTTTGATCCTCAAGATCATCTTAGGACATGAGAGGAGAGCATACATAGTTTCACCTTCGGGATGAACAAGCAACAAAGGAAGAACACATAAAAGGATGATAAATGCAAGAAAATGGATGCAAGATAAAATGATTGAAAATTATGTAATGGGGTCTTCAAGAGGAGTCCCTACAAAACAAAAGAATTATTAGTTTTAGATTGATTTTTTTATCTTTGGTAAGTGTATGAAGCTGCACACAAAGTGTTATCATTTGGAACAAAAAAATAACTTAATGTGTAGTTAAAATAAAAAGATTTAGGAAAATGAAAACCATGAATAAATTATCTTTCAAAATACTAAATTAACACTTTCATTGCATAGATCTTTTCAATACCTTTCTGGGGAAAAATGGAGTCGTTTCGAGTTCGGGGTCAAAATTTATGGCTCTCGGAAGTTAGGCAACAAAAGAGCAAAACAAAAGTGCTGATTCAGGACATAAACACCATATCAGGTCACAAATGCATTTTTTCAGGTCACAAACACATTGTTCTATGCAAAAATGCATTGTTTTGCGTAAAAAAGACAATTTTGGAGTTTTAAGGGTTAAACAAAAGCGCTAAAGTGTTTACAAATGCACTACTTTGTGTACAAACGTGCTATTTTGTCTTCAAACATGCTACTTTGTCAAAATAACAATTTTGGGATTTCAAAGTTGGGAAAACACCCTGAAGTATCTACAAACGTGCCATGTGGTCTCTAAAGCGTTGTTTTAGGTTAAACGTCTTAAAAGAAGATTTTCACAAAAATGAAATTTCAAGGGGTAAATCTCAACAAAAAATTCTCAAATTTGGATAGTTTGTTGTTAGTATGGAATTCTTGGAAAAACAATCAAAATTTTGGGGGTAAGCCCCATGGTGGGCGCAAAATGTAAGAAAAATAATGTTGTTAGTATGCAATCTACAAAATAGGAAATAAACTGATTTAAATCCTAAACTAACACTACTATTTACCTACCTCAAATAGAGCAAGATGGAAAGGAAGGAGAATATAATACATGCACTTACCTACAAGATTATACAACTCCTTTGATTAGTTGGATGTGCTCTTAATGTTGGATTGTAGTTGTTTACTTTAAATTTTTGGCTTGATTTGGGCAGCACCTCCCCTTGATAGCTTAATAATTGTTTGATTGAAGATCAATTGAATGGTTGATAGATGGATTAAAGGAATGGATTGATGGAGTGATTGAAGATGAAAATGGATGATTGATTGATAGAATTAGCAGAACTTTGTTATGGATTTTCAAGTTGGCTCATGGAGGATGAGAGCTAAATTTATAGTTGAGGAGTGGAGGATTCAATGGCTAGGATGAAGCCATGTTGGATGGGGATCAAGGGTTGGAAATTGATGAGAGGATTGGAGGATTCTAGAATGGATAATTCTAGAATTTGAATTCAAAATCCATGGAGGGAAGAAGCTTCCATTGAATTAAAAATTCAATGGAAGGAGAAGGTTAGAGAGGCTTCTAGATTTAGAGGTGTGAGGGTGTGATTAGATTAGGATTAGATTAGGTTTATTAATGATGATTAGGGGTGTGATTTGATGGAAAGACTAGGTGTAGGGATGTGTAGAGTAGGTGGTAGATGAGGTGTAGGAATATTAAATTCCTAGAAAATATAAATAGGGATTATAATAGGATAATAGGATATAATAATGAAATAAAAGAGATTAATAATAAAATGGGATATGACAATGGATTAATAATGGAATGATGGAATATCGGATGAATGATGAATAATGATAAAGGGGGAAATATGATAAAATGGATTAAATAATAATAATTAATCATGTGATTAATTATTATATGGATGATGTTGGGATGTTTACGATATGTGTTAATCGCAATTAATCATGTCAACATTTTATATTTCTACAACATCCATAGATGAATATTTGAAGAGTTTTAAACTATCACGAGCCAAAACAAGATGTGCTATTATGTCATATGGGTGGTGTGATGGCAAGAACTGCACCATAATAAATTTTCTTTGCTCTTATCATGCAAGGTACTATGTTTTTGAAATTAGTTAATGCATCCGATAGGGTGAAAGTTGCAAATTTGTTGTTTGAGCTTTTGGATGAGGTCATAGAGGTGGGGTGGAAAATGTTGTGCAAATCATCACAAATAATGCCTCTAACTATGTTCTTGATGGTTAGATGTTAGAGACTAAACACAAAACAATATTTTAGACTCCATGTGTGCACATTGCATAGACCTCATGCTTGAGCATATATGAAACAAATATTGGATCAAGAACACTATAGAGCATGCCAAAATCATCATAAAATACATCTACAATCACTCATGGGTATTGAACCTAATGAGGTAAAACACTAGGGTAGAGAACTTGTTAGGACAACCATCACAAGATTCACAACAAACTTCCACACGTTGTAATATCTTCTTTCCCAAGCATGGAACTTGAAAAATATGTTTTCAAGCGATGAATGAAATGCATCAAAGTGAAGCCACAAATAAGATGGGAAAGACACAAAGAAGAAATTTTTTGACTATTTATTTTGGAAAAAAATAAGAGAGGTTGTGAAAATTGTTGATCCTCTTGTTAAGGTGTTGCGGTTGGTGGATGGGGAAAACTTAGCCATGGGCTATATTTATGAGGCTATGGATCAAAGAGATAAGAGCAAATAAGGGTAGAATACAAATACGGGGTAACTAAATATGGTCCTATATGAAACAATCAACTCCATCGCCCTATACATGCATTTGGATAATTCTTGAACACAAGATATCATTATAGAGCTCAACTTGGAAAAGATCAAACATAAGTAAAAGATGGTTTGTACGAGTGCCTAAAGTGCATGGTCCCTGATGAGAGGCAACAACTTGAGGTTAACTCGACAAATAAATTTCTTCTTTAAGAGCCAAATGTACATTTGGGAAAAAACTTACAAAGATTACAAGAGATGTGGACCAACCAGGTAAGCAATTCTAAGTTTTTTTAAGTTCATTTGATTAAACTTTATAATGAATAATCATGAATTTTTAGCATAAGACACAATCTAATTTGTTGAATTACGCTTTAAGTTATAAGTTTTACTTTTAATTTTTAACTTTTTTTTATCATCATTGTTTAATAATTAAACATTTACATTTTTTAGTGCATCACGTTGGTGAGATTCATTTGGTAGTCAGTGTCCTCAATTACAAAAGTTTACAATTCAGATCATGAGCCAAAATGCAAGAGTTTCGGGTGCGAGTGTAAACTCGCTCTATATTTGAGAAGATTCACACAAAGAAGAGAAACCATTTGGAACAACGGTTGAATGATCTTATCTTTGTGCAGTACAACCTTTGGCTAAGGTGCAACCAATTGTTGAACCAAAGACCTAACACGGATCCCATTGTCTCGGATGATATACATCCAACCTCAGATTGGGTAGAGGAGAGTCAACTAGAAGATTTTGATCCCAATGACTTGGGGTGGATGGGTTTGGATCAGGATGATGAGCCACTGGCAAGCAACACTTCGCCACCGTCACAAGACATAGCAAGCACTAGTGGTACTCGTGCTACTTCCAGTGCCAATATAGTTGTTGCAAATGTACTTAAGGATTTGGAAGGGTCCGAGTCAGAGGACGATGATGATATTGATGAGGATGAACCTAAGGATCCCATTTCTTAGCAAAGGATGTCATCATGATCTAGTTTCTTCTAGAGTTTTGTAACTTGTAGTATCTATAATGTATCAATGGTCATAACATGTTTTTTTGGAGTCTTCGACTATGGAGGCCATATAGAGCATCATTATTTATGTATTTTGTTTCGAATTTCATATATGATATATGTAATGTGTATTGGACTCAAAGTTCACGTTATTTTTCTATAAACACCTTTCTTACATATATACATGACAAGCTTCCAATATTTTTGTGTAATTGTTGGAATCATGGTTTCTAATCTTTCAAATATATTTTTTTCATTAAAAATATAAAATTTTATGTGTTTTTAGTAAACCAGTTCATAAAGTTTGAAATCGGTTCGGTTATGGTTCCGGTCCACTCCGACCCTCGACCGTTTCTAAGTCCGGTTCCGATTTTTAAAACATTTCCATGTAGTTAGTGATACATGGGTAACTTGGAGGCAATCTACATCAAAGATTGCGGTTGAGGTGCGATGGATGCTCCTTGATGATTATTTTTTGGGTTAATGTTAAATTTGTTGTTGATTTCATCTAGCTCATTTGTGTGACGATCTAATTTGCAAATTTAGAAAAACTTGTTTTGGGGAGGTTTATGAAGAAATTGATTCCATGTGTGAAATAACAAGAGAAGTCATAAATTCAAGGGATCATTCTCTATATCCTTTGATTGAGGAAAAATACACAAAGATAGAACAAACCTAATACACATCTTCATTGTGTTGCATATGCTTTAAATCCAAAGTGGTGTGATGAAGAGTCACCAAGAAGAGGGCTCCATATGAATCCAAAGGTAAAAAAAGGATTTTTTTGCGGTAAAAAATATTAATGGCCAAGGAGAGGAGGCTTTACTATCGTGTCTTAGTAGAATCAATTTTCACGTAGGTGCACTCAACTTTTTACAGATGAGGTTTTGTATCATATGCATGCAAAAAGGGACCCAATAGAGTGGTGATGGAACAATGGAAATGATGCACTTGGATCGGGTAATCATCTATAATGAATACTATCACAATTTTCCTATTCTACATCTTGTGAGAGGAATTCGAGTACTTACGATTTCATTTATTTATTGAAGAGGATCTAAATAGGGTCAAAGAAGGAGAAACCTAGTTTACATTCATAACATTCTTCAATTTCTTTCTCGTAGAAACCTAGGGTACAAAGAGGATCCTTCAACAAAATGGAACCGAATTCCATCCGATGAGCAATAGACACAACCTTGGAGGATAAAGGGGTTTGAGGCAAATGATCTCAATGATTTTCCACGTGTTTGATTTCCTGCAAAGGGGATTGAGCTTGAGAGCCATGCATATCTAGAGATCATCCTAAAATCGATGATGTAGTTGATGGAATGAAGATATGAATTATATACATATTTCTTATTTTTTTATGAAAAAGGGTTATAATGTTTCCTTTAAAGAAATATTATGGACTAGGTTTGACTAATTGAAGTCAGTAGCCTTTTGGCTTGTCTTTGTTGTTGGTTCCGATTTCTAGGCTCTTTTATATGATTTGGTATGAGACCATGCACAAAGCCAACACACCAAGCCATATAAAAGAATCTAGAAATCAAAACCAACAACAAAGACATGGAAAAAGGCTACAACTTGGATTGGTCAAAACTTCAAACCCAAAAAAATCATTGTTTTTTTTTCAATAATGGGTAATTCACTTGTCTTTTTCCTTAATCTTCACCTTGAATTGTCATTTTTTCAAGGGAGGAATATCATCAAAGCCCCACCACAAAGCAAGACGAGGCATTGAATTAGGGGAGCCTCATGGCCAATCACCTCCTCACTTTTTTGAGGATCTTTAACACTTTATTAAATTTTACTTTTCATTTTGTAGGTTTCTGAACCTACTTTAGCTTAACTATTTTGTATTTCCTTCCTCCAAAGGGCATTTTTTCTGCCCTACCTTTCTATGCATTGATCTTTAATTGACTTCAATGTGATTTTCCATTTCCCCTTCCAAAGGGATTTGGATATTTTCTCTTGATATTTTAAATATGTTTGAAACAATAGTTGTTTGACCTTATTTGATACCTAAATTTTGTTGAAATTTCCTTTTGGGCATGTCTATTTAGTTTGGCTTCCTTAAAGGTATGTTGAGAATTTTAGGGTGCTTGAGGTACATTTTGTTAATTTTTGTAGTCCTTATCAAAGTGGCCATACTCATGGTATCTATTACATTTGAAGGGAAATTGGTCATGGTCAAAAGCTACTACATATATGACTCTCCATCTAGATTTAGCTACTTCCACATCTATTCGAGCACATGAAAAATTGCCTTTTGGTTCAACTTTATCAATGAAGCAACTCGATCATTGTCAATGGTAACCAAATATTTTTCATGCCAAAAAATAAGAGGGTGATAGGGAAGTTTTTATCCAAACAAGGATCAGTATTGGGTATATCTTGAGTTGGGTTAAAATCCATGGACCAATGGTTCAAATTCAATCATCTACCCCCATAGAATATGGACCAATTCTAAAAATATCCTCTTTGTCCTCTTTTAGCTCAAAGAAGGGTTATAATCCTCTTCCACAAAACCAAATACTCATTATGCCCTTCAACAAGGGTTTATAATGGAGATTAATCCAATCATCCATGGTTTTGGGTTTTGCAAAAACCCATAAATTTTTGACCAAGAGCTCCTTAGAAAAAGCCAAAACCTATGTTACTGTGGTTCGTTGCCCCTCCCATCTACCCCGTTTGATGCGTATTGCACGGATACATGTAGATTATGGTTTGGATATGTGTACGGTATGGTTTGGATATGTCGTAGATACACTTGGGTATGTTTCGACGCACCGAGACGTACCCAAATGTACCCACATGTTTATACAATGGAGGGCCAAAAACACATTTTTAATTTCTTTTTGACTTGGTCAATGACCAAAAACCAAACCTTAACATTTAAACTAATAAAATATTAAACCCCAACTTCTCAAAAAGCTATTAAAAACACTCAACCATTCATTTGAAATCACACAAACAATTCATTGTTAATTTGTTTAGCATATTTTTTTGCTAGTGTATGAGAAAAGAGCCAAAGAGGAATTGAAGAGGAGGCAAACATTGGAAGGAGGATTTGTTTGGAGCCAACCATCGCACTAAGACAAGATTGGGGGCAATTGCTTGTAAGGAGTTCAAGTTTGTTTAGAGGAAGCAATTGTTGAGAGGAAGACATTGTTTTATTGTTCATTCAAAGGAGGAGATGTCACATTTGGAGGTAGCGTTTGTTAGAATTCTATTGCAACAAGGATCTACATTTTGGAGGCAACATTGTTTTACTTGTTACCCTTGTCTACAATTATAGGTATTTTTATTTAATTTAGCCTTCTACTTTTTATTTTTTACGTTTTTTAAATTTATTTTGTTGCATTTTTAAAGTTTAGAGTTTAAATTTAAACACATCCTAAATCTGTGTATGCTCTCACCTCACACCTTTATGGCGATCTTGGTGATCAAAAATAGATTAGGATGGCACGGTTAGAAAATTTTAAATTAATAATTAGTAAATATCATTATTTTTAATTTTTAAAGGCATTGTTCAATGTTAATAATTAATATTTTAGCATTTATCATTTGATTTATGTAGAAGTAAAATGTTTTTAATTTTTTAACTTCCTAACTCTGTGTATGCTCTCACCTCGCGCCTTTATGGTGACCTTGGTGATAAAAAACATATTAGGATGACATCACTTAGAAAATTTTAAATTAATAATTAACAAGTTATTTATTTTTATTTTTAAAATTTTATGTAAAGGCAAAATGTTTTTATTTTTTAACTTCCTAACTCTATGTATGCTCTCACCTCACATTATTATGGTGATCTTGGTGATCAAAAACAGATTAGGATGACATAACTTAGAAAATTTTAAATTAATAATTAGTAAGCCGTTGTTTTTATTTTATTATTAATTTATTTATGTAAAGGCAAAATGTTTTTAATTTTTTTTAACATCCTAACTTTGTGTATGCTCTCACCTCGCGCCTTTATGGTAATCTTGGTGATCAAATACAGATTAGGATGACATCACTTAGAAATTTGTAAGCCATTATTTTTTAATTTATTATTTATGTAAAGGCAAAATGTTTATAATGTTTTTAACATACGAACTTTGTGTATGATCTCACCTCGCGTCGTTATGGTGATCTTGGTGATCAAAAAAGATTAGGGTGGCATCAAGTTCTCGCTTTAGTTGGAGAGCAAGGCCCACAAGCTTATGAAAACACATCACTTCTTGTGAAACATGATCATAATTCTCCTCTTTGGAGACATGCGATGTGGTAGAATGCCTTGTTGGTGGTCGGGTCGATTTAGATATGTCATGGTTATCACGTTTAATACAAATCCTCATATAGTCAAGAAAATCCATGTGACTAGGGTGGAGATAAAGAAGTGCCCCAAACTATCAAAAGAGAAAATGGCAGAGTACCTGAGAGAGCAAGAGGAGGTTGATAGACAATATGAAAGAAATAGATCTAAAACAATTCCATTGCAAAGAAGGCCTTCATCACGACCACCCACACCTAAATCTGGTACTCATTCTTTCATCCAAATTTGAATTCATCCACTTGATACCCCTTTTGATGAAGAGAGTCAAGAGACCTCACGGAAAAAAAAACCAAAAAGAGCATTGGAAAAAGCATTTGATAATGACAAGAGGGATATTGCTAATGAGGTGAATGCTCGATGCATTTATACATGTGGGCTACCCTTTAATATATCAAGGTTATCAATGAAGCTCCACAAGGGTACAAATGCCCAAGTTATGAAAAGGTTCGAACCACACTCTTGGAAAAGGAAGTGAAACACATTCAAACCTCTTTACAACCAATTAGAGATTCATGGAAGGATTCAAGGGTTTCCATCATTTCAGATGGATGGAAAGATGCTCGAAATAGACCCCTAATAAATGTTGTTATAATATGTCATAAAGGGGAAATGTTGTTACAATATGTCCTAAAGGGGAAATGTTCCTAAAATCCATTGACTATGAAGGGCAAGTCAAAGGTGCACAATTTATTGTTGACATTTTGATAAAGGCTCATCACAACCAATGCTAAAAACTATAAAGCAATGGGATTGATTATAGAGGGTAGATACGAACACATATTTTGGACCCCTTGTGTTTTCCACTCCATTAATTTGATGCTCCAAAATATTGGGAAAATCGCATGGATTGAGCCAATTTACACTAAGGCGAATGACATTAAGATGTTTATCACAAACCATCATATGTCACATGCCATTTTCAAGAGATTCTCAAGATTAGATTTGTCAAGGTTACAGTAAACAAGATTTTCCTTTTACACACTCATTTTGAGACAAACTTGTGAAGGTGAAAGAGGCCTTAAGAAGTATGGTGATCAATAATGTTTGGACAGTGTGGAGGCATTCAAATATAGAGAAAGCTACAAAGGTAAAATCATTGGTCCTGATGATGAGTTGTGGGCCAAGGTTGAGTACTTCCTTAGTTTTATAGAACCCATCCTCTCCGTGATCGAGATATGTAGATATTGATGCAACATGCATGTGAAAGATATATGATGGAATAGATTCTATGCTTGAACGTATGAGTGATGGCATGCAAACAAAAGAGCAAGAACCAAAAAAAAAACTTCTACAATGAGGTCAAGAAAGTGGTCATCAAGAGGTGGAATAAAGTGACCACCCCATTACATCTCCTTGCTTATGCACTGAACCCAAAGTATTATAGCTCTGAAATACTTGGGCTACCTAACAAGCAACCACCATTCTCTGATTTTGAAGTTGCAAAAGGAACCAGGGCAGCAATCAACATATTTTTCCCGATCCATCTATAGTCAGCATAAATCCCAGAACGAAATGGGCATGTTTGTAGCTTCAGAAGGCAACATGGGAGAGGTTGAGGCTCTCTTTGACAATTACACCATGAGCCCAACCAAATGGTGGTATGTACATGGCCATGATGCCAAGTACCTACAACCTATTGCCATCAAAATTCTTTCATAGGTATAATATTTGTCTTTTATTGAAAATTTCAAATTTTATTCAATAGGCTATTTTTGTGCACATTCTTAGTAAGTTACTAATTTGAATTTTATAAAGAACCTTTTTGCAATGGGTGGGTAGTAATGTTTCACAGCAGAGCGGAATTAGAGTACTTATACCTTTATCCACTCAACTAAACAAAACAAGTTGGCATCTAAAAAAGTTGGGGATTTGGTATATGTGCATTCCAATTTGTGTCTCTTGTCACACAAGTTTGAGGACTATGTTGAAGTTCCTCACAAACTTTGAGATCTTCTTCCAAAGACCACGAGACTTGGATTCCTCTCGTAGCTACTCTTGCCCAACCTTCAATATTTGATGGCGAAGATGAAATTAAAGGGAGTTGATCGGGAGTGGAGAGCGGAACTAATGAGAGTGGAGCTAGCACAAGTGGCATGCAAGAATTTGATTTTGAGGAAAATCTCGATGACATATTGTAAATTTGTTTTCATTCATGTTGATATGTATGGCGGCCACATTATCAATGAAATGTAAAATCTTAAGTATATTGCATGTTTTGAACATTGATCCTACCATATTTTACATGTTTTGTTTGTATTCATGTTGACATGATATTCATATATCAATATGTACGAAAATGACATTATCAATGAAAATGTAAAGTCTTAATTATATTGAATGTTTTGAACATTGATCCTACTAGAATTTTTAACTTTTGTATTTTCGATGGACTAAAAATGAGTAAATTGAGTGTATATGTGTGTGGTGTACTGACGTATCCAAGACATATCGTACTCAAGGGTTTTTTTAAAATCAATGTATCCGCGGATCGAACTTGTACCCAAACCCAAACCCGTAGCCTAAAGAACATAGGCCAAAACCTTTTCCTTGGAGAATTATTGCTAAAGGTAGCTTGAGGTACCATATTAAACATTTTTACAAAATGGGATTGAGGGGTTTTAGCCATGGTTCTCCGGCCAAAGAACTATAGTTCTTTAAAACTTTAAAATGTGGAGCTTAGTTTCAAAGTTAGAAGAGTTACTGTTGACTTTGAAGATGGATATGACATGGCTCTCATACAAAGAACCCTAAGACCATACATCCTGTAGATGAAATTTGAAACAGCTTGATTGTTGCATGGTTGTTGTTGCATGGCTCGCAACACTTGCATGCCCTTATGCTTATGTGTATGCCCTAGTGCATTTCCATCCATAACCAAAAGCACTTTTATCGCCTTCAACCATTTCCAAAAAATAAATACAAATTTTCAAATCCTTGTGATTAGTTGATTTTTGTTTTCTTCATGCCTATTTGTTGGTATTCCATCGTGTAGCAATGTAGTAACCATTAATGTACTTTTTATCCTAGATTGATGATATGCATTGATAAATTGTGGTGAATCCACCATCGACACCTCTAGTAGGTCAAGGAGTGTAAATGGGGTAAACCAATGGTGTCCAATTAAGGGGACACTTGACTGGTAGGGACATCAAGTGAGGCAGCCCCAAGAGGTGGCATGTCTAAGGGATCAACCTCGAGATCTCCCACATTAGGCATGCAACACTCAACCACTCAAGCCGGCCCACCGGATTACACACCCACACGCGCACACACACACACACACTCTCTCTCTCTCACACACACATGCACACCCACTTGTACACACACGCACACGCACTCACACAACGGTTCCTAGTTAAGGGGGCACCCGACCTGGAAGAGACATCAAGTGAGGTAGCCCCAAGAGTTGGCCATTTGATGTATCGATCTCGAGACCTCTCACATTAGGTACAAGTGATTAAACTACTCAAGCTAGCCCACTATGCTTTTACAGACATGTGTGCACGCACACATGCACAATCATGTGCCCACACATACACACGCATGCACACACACCGATGCATATGCACACACACACCTACATATCCACACACGTGCATGTACACACACACCGATATACGTACACATGTGTGCGCACACACACACACACGTGATTTGTTAATACATAAACAATTTCTTATATCGTGTGTGTACACACACATATTTATATAATATTTCTTTTAATTAAAATATGAGAAAAAAAAACACACACACATATAGTTTGTATGTACTCGTATCATATATCCTTTAATTGAAATATGAGTATTTAGTCTTTTTTTTATTATTGGTAAATAGTTTTTTGAAAGGGACTATACCCTTGTACAAAAAGGCTCAGAAGCCAGATATTACAATAGTATCAGATCAAAAAGTGATCAAAATCAGGATTTTACAATAGAGCCCAATCGTTGAAAAACAATCTGTTGAGAAAAGTACCACAATCAACAACAAACAAAGTATAGACAACAAAATAACAACGATAAAACAACAACTAAACAACAAGATCAGATGCCAAAAATTGAGACAGTGATATCCACTTCACTTGAAGGCCTTTTCAATTGTCTACTTCATCTCCTGGAAGGCAGTGAATAGCACCAATGTTGTAACCTATGAAGGATCAATCTTGTCCACCTGGCTAAAAACTTGGTCTCGAACTGGCCCATCCCTCCAAATATTCTTAGAAATGTTGCTCAACATACAAACATTCTTAACTTGTGTTTCCAAAAAATTTATTACTGCTTTGAAGGTTGAAAGAGTATCATCTTGAATGTATCTTACTCCATGAAGCCTAGTATCTAAGGAATGAAGCTTCTTGTAAATATCATAAATCTATCTGTCTTCCAAGCCGGGTCTCTCATCCAATTTCCTTTTCCCCTCTTTCTTAGACAGTTGTCTCACCTCACCCTTCAAAGCTCTAATTTCCTTCTCCATATTTTCAATTCTCTTTTCCAAATCTCCTTTCTTTGACTCCCTCAAAGACAACAAGTCTTGAACAACTTCAAGCTCTTGATTTTTGCTGCTACGAAGAATCCTCTTTGGTGGGGAAGGGGATTGGGGGAGTAAAAGGGGTTATTTGACCAGAATTTCCTCTGCCCCATTGGGTTGGAAGGAATAGGCATAGAAGCTTGAGGGAGAGGGGTAGGGCTAGGACTAGGGTTACGAGATACGTGAGGGGTTTGGAGGAGGCAATGCTGATGAAGTAGAAAGATGATCCCCTGATGTAGGGGAAGGGCCCTTGAGTGCTTCTGCACCTCCAAGATGGAATGTTCCAGGGAGTTTAAAATGAAATGAGGAAAGCATACTTTGAAATTTCTCCGAAATGATTGAGAAAAACAAGGTGCTTCAAAGGAATAGTGATGTATCTACCTTCCAATGTGACAACATTTTAATATTTTTGAATATTGTTTACACTAAATGATCAAGGAGTATTTTTTAATATTGAACACAAACTTGATGAAGTGTAAGTGGATTGATGAATTTAAGTTGTCATTGGTAAGTTAAGAGCTCAAAAGCACTATATTAAGTTGTGAGTGGAGCTCGCAAATAATTGTAATTTTCAGCACGCTTTTCAACTACTAAAAAGATAGATAATTTCAAATCCACGAGTTCAAGCATAATTGTTAGAGCCCCTACCGACTTTGAATTTGCGAGTGTTTGATAATAAAAATTCCTTTGTATGCTATATACATGGTAGGTTGTCAAACTCTTTCCTTCATCGCCATGAGAAGTTGTGTTTGAACCATTAAGCATTGACCTTCAAGTTGAAATGTTAGTGAACCTACATTTGAGGGCTCTTTCCGAGATGTTCACTAATTACAGGATATATATTTTTGTTTTGTAGGGTGATTTGGCAAAAGGTTGTCAAGTCTACGATTGTACCTATTAGTTGTGTATGTGAAAACATGTCTAAGACTTTTCCAAAACTTGTTGGAATCTAAGAAAAGTTTTTTTAAAAATTGATGCTTACAACCTCTTCAAGAATATCATTTTGTGCATAAAATGTAACCATTGCATTCGAGAACACAAATTTGTTCTCGTATTCTTTATTCTTTTACATTTTACATAGATGTTTGTTTGGGAAGTATCAACTAACACATCTTATATAAATCGTCTTGATTATTTTCATGGATATCCATATCTTGTGCCAAAGTAGCTCCCATTTTGCCACAAGTTCGGATGTTGATTACCATTCAACTTGGACATAACACTTAACAATGACAAATGAATTTTGCTCAACACTTATCAATGACACGCGCTTAGAAATCTTCAAGCCTTTATTTAACAACCTATTTTCTCGCATCTCCTACTATTGTCCATGCAACCATATTTTGTTGGGCACATTATCAAACAATTCACATGACTTTTGGAGGCTTCACATTTGCATACACGTCTATCACATCATTCACAACACCACAATTTTACAAGATAACTAACAATTGATTAATTTTAGATGGATATTTATGTCTTGTTCCTATTCTATCATTTTGGCGCTCACTAGGAGGATGTAGCCAGTCAACAAAGTGGTATGTTTGGCTTTAGACTTGTTAATTCATTTTTTTAAACATTTCCTAGGGATTTTCAATGAACATGTTTACAATACCATTTTGGAGAAATCATCAAATGTTGTATAGAGCACTTGACAATTATTTTACGTGAAATTTGTGAGATTTGCAAAATGTTTCCATCATTTTAAATATCGAGCGACACTTTCACCTTTATGCACCGATAGGAAATTCAAAGGTTCAATTGTAAGATGTTTTACAAGGACTTAAATGTTTTCCGTTAGTTATTTTTCAATGAATATGACTTGTTTTATCGACATGAGATAGGTTTTGAGGGATCGTTTTGGACGTGCATATTCATTTTAAAAGCCTATCAACTAATTATAAATTGCATTATTGTAACCATTAAAATTATTTTCATACGTCAAATTTTTAGTTGGATGTTCATATAGAGAATATATTTGACTAATATGTAGGTAGCTTAAATAAAAATCAATCATGAATTAATTCTTGATAGAAGTTTCTTGGCAATGTAACTCCTAGTATTAATATTTTATTAAAAATCACAAATATAGTTTTATACGATTGTCATTGGTAGACCATAATCATTAAATTCACATCTTATTAAAATAACTTATAGGCGAGGTGAATGTCCCTCCTAAACAACACTAACATTGTGCTCTAATGGAGGGGGTACTCAAATTTTCTTAGTAGGCATTGTTGAAAAACTTTAGGAGCCTTAATCATGTCGAGTTCCCATGGACTACATAATTTTTTAAGAAGCACAACTAAGAAATTTAGGTGAGAAATGATAGGAAGACTCGAAACAAAGAGCCATGCAGAAGGTAGGGTCCACATGCTAGGTTGCCTTGTGGGAAGAAAACACCCCAAACATTAGGGGTGACTTCCAACCCCACTGTTGATTGATGTTATGTACACACCAACGACCAATTCTCAAATAGGAAGATAGGGTTTAATTATCCCTCCCACTCATTTTAGAACCCTATGGACATGTGGATTCAAGGTACAAATTACTCTAGGATATATAACTTCAGTTGGGATGCATGTGACCTAGTGTTAACCCGCAGAGGGTCCTGTGTGTCTTGAAGACCACATGTTATTATTATGTTATTAGATATTGTTTATTTAGATGGACATTTAGTTTATTGTATTCTTAGATCGAAAATTTTGATCTACAATGAGGCTCGACCTATCGATATCTACAATGGTTTTAAATGATGTGGGTCTTCATAAAAAAATCAAAAAGGAAGGAAGGGTAGGGCAGAAAAGAATACTAGACTCTCCTTCAATTTATGAATATTGCAAACACCTTTATCTCAATCAAACACACACAAAACTAGAGCAAACTAGAATTAGTGTTAACTCAATTCTTTGTAAAGTCGAGGAAATCCGTCTGAGGAAGTAGAACACAAAAGGAACTATAATTCTACATTATCTAAATAAATAACCACAATTCATTTATAGAGCATACATTAGAGGTTAATCAACTTAATTACTATCCAAGCTAATCAGATTCCATACAAACAAGCTTGCTTGAAAATTGAAGTGTTAATTTTACTCAATAAATTAAAAGAGATTACTATCTAGGTTTGACGACATGAATCAACAATAGGGAGAAATTGTAGCAATAGGTAAAAGATTCCCGTGTGATCTGATGATCGGTTGTTTGAGGTGTGTAGTTGCAAAATTGCAATTGGATTCAAAACAAGTTGTTATACAATAGTTTCTATATAAAGTAAAAATGCATAACAATATTACATGTTTTCTTGATGTGCTTTGAAATTGAAGGTGGTGTGACAATCGAGAATAAATGTTTATATTATTATTTTAAAATATTTATTCCGACATCATCAAGGCATTATCTTTGGCATGAGACACATTTTGTTCTGCGTGTGGCCCTTTTTGGAAGGTAGGTCTTTCAGACTAATATAACTTATCGGTTAATTATGATTGAGTTATTCAAAGATATACAAGTGCCTTTGAACTAGGTTTTGCATTAACGGTGATCGGGAGAGAACACATTGCCATCTATCTATTGTTGCCTTATGAAATTTCTTTTATCTTTAGCCATTTTTGTGGCATTTTTAGATTGTGCTTGGAGAATCACTTTCGGTCTTTATTGTAATGTAGCTTCCTTTGTAGGCTATATACATGTTAGGTTGTCAAACTCTTTGCTTCATTGGCCGTGGGAAGTTGTGTTTGAACATTAATTAATGACCTTCAAGTTGAAATGTTAGTGAACCTTAAAACACATTGCCATCTATCTATTGATTCTTTATGAAATTTCTTTTATCTTTAGCCATTTTTGAGGCATTCTTAGATTGTGCTTGGAGAGACACTTCTAGTCCTTATTATAATGTGACTTACTTTGTAGGCTAAATACATGGTAGGTTTTCAAACTCTTTCCTTCACCGGCCATGGGAAGTTGATTTTGAAACATTAACCATTCACCTTCAAGTCGAAATGTTAGTGAACCCTAGATTTGAGGGCCCTTCCCAGGATGTTCACCGATTGCATGATATATATTTTTGTTTTGTAGGGTAATTTGGAAAAAGGTTGTCAAGTCTATGATTGCACTGTTAGTTGTTGATATGTGAAAACATGTCTAAGACTTCTCCAAAAATGGTTGGAATATATGAAAGAGTTTTTAAAATTTTGATGCTTTACAACCTCTTCAAGAATATCATTTTGTGCATAAATTGTAACCATTGCATTCTAGAACACAAATGTGCTTTGCGTTCTCTACGCTTTTACATTTTGCTTACATGTTAGTTTGGGAAGTATCAACTAACACGTCTTATATAAATCGTCTTGATTATGTTTATGGATATCCATATCTTGTGCCAAAGTAGCTCCCATTTTGCCACAAGTTGGGATGCTGATGACCATTCAACTTGGACATAACACTTTTGACAAATGAGTTTGGGGTGTTTGATAGTTGAATAGCCTACAAAAGAGGTTCTCTTATCAAACTCTCTCTCACAAATTCAAACCCGGTGGGGGCTCTAACAATTATCTTTGAACTCGTGGCTTTAAAATTATCTATCTTTTTAGCAATTAAAAAGTGTGCTGACAATTACAATTTTTTTTTAGCTCCACCGACAACTTAATATAGTGCTTTTGAGCTCTTAACTTACCAATGACAACTTAGATTCATCAATTCACTTGCACCTCATCAAGTTTGTGTTCAATATTAAAAATGTGAGTGCTTTTGAGCTCTTAACTTACGAATGACAACTTAGATTCATCAATCCACTTGCACTTCATCACGTTTGTGTTCAATATTAAAAATACGAGTGCTTTTGAGCTCTTAACTTACCAATGACAACTTAGATTCATCAATCCACTTACACTTCATCAAGTTTGTGTTCAATATTAAACAATACGCCTTGATCATTTAGTATAAACAATATTCAAAAATATTAAAATGTTTTCTTCTTAAGAATAAAGACTCATATTTCAATTAAAAGATATATGATACAATACATACAAATTATGTGTTTGTGTGCTTTTCTCATATTTTAATTAAAGAAATATGATATAAATATGTGTGTTTGTACACACATATATAAGAAATTGTATATGTATTTACGAATCACATGTGTGTGCGTGTGCACACATGTGTACGTATGTTGGTGTGTGTGTGTGTGTGCGCACATGCACGTGTGTGGATACGTAGGTGTGTGTACATGTGTGTGTGTGTGGGGGCACATGCTTGTGCATGTGTGCATATGCACGTGTGTAAAAGCCTAGTGGGCTAGCTCGAGTAGTTCAGTGTTGTGTGCCTAATGTGTGTGTGTGCGCGCATATATGTACACACATAAATACATATACATAATACACACAGATATTCCACTAACGAGCGGATTAAGCATTGCATGTTCTATTAAACCAAAAAGTAAGTGATAATATAGAACATTACATCCGAAGGAAACTTCAAAATTGACATTCTTAGAGATTTAAGTGGTTTTCAGCAGTATAGTAGCATTGTAGGATAGTTTCTGAATATAACTATGTATTGGTTTTTAGTTTTGACATTTTGAGTCCACGATAGGACTCATCATTACGGAGAAAAATCATAAGCTTGGGGAGGAATAGGGAAACCAATTTTCCTCCATTATTGACAAACTCTTTCCTGTGAAAAGAGCAAGAAAAGAATATCATAGTAATAAAACATAAGACGACATTAATTAGATCAGGTAATACTTGTAATGCGTATCTTGGGAAACTTAAATTATTTGCATAAAATGACTAGTAGTTTTCATGCAGTAAACATGCACATAAACTTAAATCATTTGCATAAAATGACTAGTAGTTTTCATACAGTAAACATGCACATAAATATTGCAAGGGATTCACCTGAATAAAATTAATTAGTTACATAAATATCGCAAACATTCACCTCCATGAAATTAACCCATCAAAACATTTAACTCTTCATTCGTACAATCTCCATTTTATACAATTTCATGGCAAACAAAATGCCAAAGAATAAAAAGTCCAGATTACTTACTCCGTTTGTAGCCTAGCTAAACATGGCATAATGCTGCTATGCAATTCCTCAACTCAAAATAAATGAATGCTCAAAAATTATAAATCCAAATTAAAAAGATCTTTTTCCTGGCATGCTAAACAAGGGTATATTGCTGCTGCATGATTTCTACATCCAAAATAAGAACATGCAATCCTTGTTGAATCAAACAGTAAATCTAATTTAATTGTCCTAGCCAGCACGTATTGGATGAACAAATTAATCATATCCATTAATGATGCAAATTTGTTATGCTGAGCAAAACAACATAGAAAATTCCATCCCAGTCCAAGAACAATTAATTTTTTTGAACTTTAAACAAACAAGTCTCTGAGTTAGGATGTTAGTACAGGAGGAAAGCATGTCCACTAATGCTGCAAATTGTTATGCTGACCAAGAACATTATCAAGAGTTGAATCCCAATATAAGGGGTATTATTTTATATTAAATCTCTGAATTACGAGATACATAAGAGGAAGAAATCATCGTCATCCTTTCTTGGACCAGTGTACAATGAACATTTTGGTTTGTTTACATGTAGCTCTAGTAAAACGTGGAGGCTGTGAAGTTTATACACAACATGTCATACGATTCCTAGAATATGGATGGAATTGACATAGCAAGGCACCAGCTTCTTCACTTAATATGTCCAAGGTACTAATCAAAATTTCACACGAAGAAAATAAAAATCATAATTTAATTTTAAAAATGGGAACAGACAATCAACTGCAATTTCAAACAAATATATCAACCATGAAAGAAAATATTGAGCCTCTGGATAAATAATGTTCTGCAAGAAGATGTGCTTGACGTACACCAAAACCAAAACTGACCAACATGGGTGAGCAGAACAAGAGCTAAACGCATGAAAGACTCTTCAGTTAGCTTACACTAATAGACATAATAGTGGAAACTTCTTCATGACTTGTGCTGACCCCTTTTGCGTTTGGATGGAACGACAGACCATCCATCTGCAATATCATTTTCAGTGAGTTTCTCTGCTTTGGAGGTCTCCACTTTGTCTATTGTTGCTGCTTGTTGATTAGACTCTGAATCTATATCCATCTCCAATACAGGTTCGCCTTCCTCACCTGAGCTATCATCTTCGGAGTCGTCTCCTGAAAGCTGTTAGAGTCAACAAAAAGTGAAAATGTCAATATTGCTGATACTTCTAACCATTTGTCAAAGAACTGATAAAAGATGACATAGTTGTATTAAATTAGCATATTCATGATTGACCTGTGCCAACAGGAATATTTGCTTAAAGACAACATCAAAAAATATCATTCATAGTCGCACTTGCAATGGACCTAAAATATGCAATTTAAACAATGATTCAATCCATTGAACCAAAGCCACATAGACAATAGGCTTGGAGACTGATTTATTATTGCTATTGGTAGGAAAAGGGCCGGCCCCTGGCAACAGAAATGTTTGCTTAATGACAATGTCAAAAAACATCATGCATAGTCACACTTGCCATGGACCTAAAATATGCAATGTAAACAATCTGTATTACATTAGAAAATGATCCGATCCATTGAACCAAATCCCAGAACTATAATTTCATATGTTGTCTCAGTCTCTTACTCACTCTCAGTTCTCTAAAGATATTAGTGATGGATAGTTCCAGTAGTTCAAGTAGCTTGATCTGTCATCGCCTATTGTATAGGAGAGATTCTAAGCTTCCGCGATCCATTCTAAACAATATAAATTATTTGGCTTCTGATTGCAACTTTCTTAAAATCTGGAACACAGTTGTAATCCAGAAGCCAAATAATTTATACTAACTATTTTGGATGTCAGAAGGTTTTACCTGCACATCCGACATTGCATCCTCATGAATTGAGTACAAAGCATGACACACAACACATTTGGAAGTAAAAATACAGTGCAACCAGGTTGGTCCCTGTAGAACTCTACATGTACTAGCTTCCCTGGCTAGCAACCTCAGCAGCTGCCAATTGACAATAGTAAATTTAATTTGAGTGATGTTACGTAATTTGCTTGTATTTGAGTCTCTTGCTAAAACTACCTCACCAACATATACACAATTTTCCTCGTCACTTTCTCATTTCTTGAAATCTCTATTAAACTATTGGTTTCTCATCTAACTTCTATGCAGTTGACCTTTGTCATCCAGAATTATCCGTATTGCTTCGCTTCTTCCCCTCCTGCCTCTCCCTCTTAAACATTTCTTTTTCCAAGTGTTTATTTTCCTATGCATTGACTTTGTACAAATTATACATGTGGATCATTGTCTATTACTTTCTATTGAATACAAAAGAAATCTCTTATCTGGTTTCTATCACTGTGTACTGCGCACATTACAGGGGCTGATAAGCTTATGGTGTACTAATGCCTTGGCATTTACCTGATAGTGTGTATTCCAAGTGGTGACTAGGCACTCAATTATTAAATATTTCAGACACTCCTGAACTGGATGGGTAATGATTTTTCCAGTTACACTCAACTGCCATAGATATCTGCTTGACATGACCATAATATTAAGTTTTAACAGTATCAAAAAAAGAAAATAAGAGCATTATAGGGATACATGGGATGGATGTCCTCCAATTCAACAGCACTTTCTACATATAGATGATTAATGAAATGTACACAACCTTGGCTGTGGGAAAACAATCCACCTCATCATCACAACTCCTCTTTCGTCAAAAGTAATCATCATAATTTGTCCTTCCATCAAAAGCAACTATTTAACCAAGTGTAGGCCTGCTAAAACAGTGCTGGATTAAAATAAGAAAAAACATTTGAGTATTCTAGGCATACTTGGGATGGATGTCATCCCTCCAACTATACTTTCTAGATAGATGATTATTGAAATGTATAAATAAATTTGTTGTGGAGAAACTGATTTATAATTAGTATGGATATTACTCAGTTGCCAGGGGACAGGTATAGATATTAGATACTGGTATGCCATTTTTTGATGAGTGGGAGAGGGGTGCTTGGAGATTGCACACACACACACACACACACACACACACACACACACACATATATATATATATATATATATATATATATATATATATATATATATTTGCAATCTATATATAGAATTTAGAGAATACATCAAAAAAAAGTACAAAAAAATGAGCCTTAAGGTAAAGAAATTACTAAATAACTAATTAAATGACAAAAGAGAATCACAAGAGTAACTATATTGATATTTCATCTCATATCATCATATCTAGTATAAAAGTACATTAATGGTTACTACATTGCACACTGAAATGCCAACAAATACGCATTGCAAAAAACAAAAAATCAGCTAATCACAAGGATTTGAAAATTTGTATTTATTTTTGGAAATGGTTTGAAGGCGATAAAAGTGTTTTTGGTTGTGGACAGAAATGCACTTGGGCATACATGTAAGCATTAGGGCATGCAATGCTGCAGGCGGCAGCAGCCATGCAGCAGCTGTTTCATCTACAGAGATGTCTGGTCTTAGGGCTACTGGTGCAGGAACCATGCCAGATCCATCTTCAGGGTCAATAGGTTAACTCTTCTGACTTTGAAACTAAGCTCCATAATTTTAAAGTTTTAGCAACTGTAGTTGCTGGCAGGGCCATGGATAAACCCCCTGAATACCATTTTGTAAAAATGTTTAATATGCTACCCAAAGCTATCTTCATCAAATTGCAATGATTCTCCAAGGAAATAGGTTTTGGCTTTTTTTTGAGGAGGTCTTGGTTGGAAAGTTTATGGGTTTTTGGCAAAACCCAAAACCATGGATGATTGGATCCATCTTCATTAAAAACCCTTGTTGAAGGGCAGAATGAGCATTTGGTTTTGTTGAAGAGGATTATGGTACTTCTCCCTTCAGAGGAGATTTTTGAAGTCACCCATATTCTATGGGGGCAGAAGATTGAATTTGAACCACTGGTCCATGGATTTTAACCCAACTGAAGATATACCCAATACAGTCCTTGTTTGGGTGAAACTTCCCTATTGCCCTCTTATTTTTTGGCATGACAAATCTTTGGTTACCATTGGCAGCAGTTTGAGTTGCTTTATTGATAAAGCTGAACCAAAAGGCAATTTTGTGTGTTCGAAACTGCGTGGAAGTATCTAAATGTAGATGGAGATTCATGTATGCAGTAGCTTGATCATGACCAGTAGCCCTTCAAATGTAATAAATGCCATGAGTATGGCCACTTTGCTAAGGAGTGCAAAAAAGAACAAAGTGCCTCAGGCACCCAAAATTCTCAACATACCTTTAAGGCAGCCAAACTAAATAGACATGCCCAAAAAAGGAATCGTCAACAGAATCCGGGTATCAAATAAGGTCAAACAGCTATTGTTTCAAACATGTTTAAAATATTAGGAGAAAGTATCCAGAGCGCTTTGGAAGGGGAAATGCAAAATCACATTGAAGTCGATACAAGAGAAGTGATAGAAAGGTAGGGCAGAAAAGCAGCCTTTGGAGGATATGCAAAATACTCAAGCTAAAGCAGGTTCAGGAAACAAGCAAAATGAGGTAAGTCAAATAAAAAAAAAGTGTTAAAGATTGTAACATACCTGAAAATACTTTAAATAAATCTGGATATTTCTGTATAGAAAAATTGTCTTTTATGACAGCAGCGACAATCTGATTTTTTAATAAAAACAACAACCCTCAAGATGCCAAAAAAACTTTAATTTATTGATTTCAATCAGCTACAATAAAAGAAATACAAGTGTGTCTGAATACAATTATTCTTCAATGATGATCTAAATAGAAAGATAGATGCAAGAGATGAGCATGCAAACTGATTTGACTGAAATCTTCCTCCAGATACTGAAGCCCTAGTTGTAATTGTTGTTTTAAATGTAGAATCAAGCCTGAAAAGTGTGCCCTAGCTGAATTGGATGAATGCATCTACCTTGAATGGTCATTGCAATCCCTGAATGAAATTGCCAAGCTCATATGTGAGGGTTTCCATCCTCAAACCTATATGCAAATGAGGGATTTTGTCCTCTATTGTTGATGCACAAGTAAAAGCTACTCGCAACAAAGTAGTTGATAAATTTCCAAGATCTATGAGTAATAAACCCCAAATCTTCCTTTATAACTTCCAAGGCCCTCTCCAAAGTTGGCACCCCTCCTAAAAATAGGAATAACAATATAAAATTGTTTTACCCTCTCTCCCATGTTAGCACCCCATCCTAAAAATAAGAATAAACAATATAAAATTGTTTTATCCTCTCTCCATCCTAAAAATAGGATCTTAATACTCATACAGCCCATTCTATCTTTGGCGCCCCATAATAGAATGTTTTATTTAATTTTTTTCCCCAAAAGCAGAACATTATATTATTAAAAACAAAAAGTTACATATTCTACTGTGCCAAGCTTTAAAGCTATTGGTCCAAGCTTGAGCATCATACAACAAAAAAGAGAAGAGATAATCATGACAGAGAATCAAGATTAAGAATATATCTAATATCCTCCAAAAGCTTGTTGAACCACCATGGAGGGGGCATGTCATAGCATAACAGGCCTTGTTGTCCGAGCCCAAGTAGCTGTGCCATCAACAACTTTGTTCCTTTCACGAGGAATGTGATTGAATTGGACCTCTTGAAATTTTCCCCTTAGTTATTTTATCTACCACACCTCTTTGGGAATACACCGACCGGGAGGAGTCAAGTCTATTATCGAAAGGTGAATAACGATTTGGGAATCGACTCAACTTGGATCTTATGCCATCCAACCGATAGCTTTTACCTCAACAAGATTGTTGGTAGTAGATCCAAGATTCTCAAAGCAAAAAGAATTGGACCCCACAATCAACATCCCTACCAATGCCTCCCATAGCAGCTTTCCCAGGATTTCCTCTAGAAGCCCCATCCGTATTCAACTTACCATATCCTGGAGGAGGATTATTCCAATGGTCGTCCCTTAGAGCTTTCTTCTTATTCTGCAACCTAGGGCAAGAAACATCCTTAGGATCAATGTTAAGCTGATTACAAATATTTTCCCACTCAGGGGAAAGATCTTGAGGCAAAGATATCTTATGTTTCAGGCTTTCCGCTATGTTGATTTTGGTCTTCTCCCATAATAGAATGCTTTATTTAATTACTAGTTCTATCTTTGCACCCCAAAATATAAGTTTTTTATTTTCTTATTATTTTATTCCGTTTTTGCTTTTTGGATTAAAATATAATTCAAGTGTCCTTTTTCCAAATAAAATATAAAATTACGCTTTGGACCACTTAAATTAATTTATTTTCTTAATTAATTCCCATTTGCCTACACAAAATAAAAAAGAATAGACTTCGGGTATCTAGAATCAATTAATTACGAAAAGGGAGATCCCGTGCAAATGAAGGTTTTCGTCCTCTATCGCTAGTGCAAAAGCTACTTGCAAAACAAAGTAGTTGATAAATTTCCAAGATGTATGAATAATAAACCCCAAATCTGCCTTTATAACTTCCAAGGCCCTCTCCAAAGTTGGCATCCTCCTAAAAATAGGAATAACAATATAAAATTGTTTTATCCTCTCTCCCATGTTGGCACCCCATCCTAAAAATAGGAATAACAATATAAAATTGTTTTATCCTCTCTCCCATGTTGGGCCCCCATCCTAAAAATAAGAATAAAAATATAAAATTGTTTTATCCTCTCCATCCTAAAAATAGGATCTTGATGCTCATGCCGAGCATTCTATCTTTAGCGCCCATTATAGAATGCTTAATTTAATTATTATTATATCTTTGGTGTCCCATAATAAAATGCTTTATTTAGTTATTATTCTATCTTTGGCACCCCAAAAAATAAAATTTCTTTATTATCTTATTAGTTTATTCCACTTTTGCTTTTTGGATTAAAATATAATTCAAGTGTCCTTTTTCAAATAAAATATAAAAATACCCTTGGACCACTTAAATTAATTTATTTTCCTCTTTAATTCCCCTTAGCCTACGGAAAATAAAAAGAATAGGCTTCATGTATCCAAAATCAATTAATTCTGAAAAGGGGACATTACAAAGATCCTCAAAAAAGTAAGGAGGTGATTGGCCATGAGGCTTCCCTATTTCAATACCCAATCTTGCATTGTGGTGGGGCTTTGATGATATTCCTCCCTTGAAAAACAGCAATTCAAAGTGAAGTCTAAGGAAGAAGACCAAAGTGACTTACACATTCTTGAAAAAAAAAAATGATTGTTTTGGGTTTGAAGTTTTGACCAACCCTCACCGGCTCATTCTTCAACAGGCACGCGGTCAGATCTCCTCCCACTGCTTGGGAGCAAGTTGTAGCCTTTTGACGATTCTCTATTGTTGGTTTTGGTTTCCTAGGCTCTTTTATATGGCTTGGTGTGTTGACTTTGTGTGTGCTCTCATACCACCGGTTGTTTTTGTGAATAGCCCATAATATTTCTTTCAAGGAAATTATATGGCTCTATTTCACCACAAAAACAGATATGTGAATATAATTCATCATTGCATCAGCTAAGTCATTAGCCTCAAGGATACTCCCTAGATATGCATAGCTCTCAAGCTCTAGGTCCTTTGCAGGAAATCAAACAGGTGTAAATCATCGAGATCGTTTACCTCAAACCCCTTATCCTCGAAGGTTGTTTCTGCTGCTCATCAGATGGAATTTACTCCCTTTTGTTGAAGGATACTCTTTGTACCCCGACTCTCTACGAGAAAGAACATGAAGTATGCTATGAATGTAGACTAGGTTTCTTCCTTCTTTGACCCTAGTTGGCTCCTCTTCAATAAATAAATGAAACTGGAAGTACTCCAATTCCTCTCACAAGATGAAGAACTGGAAACTTGTAATAGTATTCGTATTGTAAATGCTTGCAATTCAGGTGCTTCATTGTCATGGTTCCACCACCACTCTATTGGGTCCTTTTTTGAATGCATTACGGGGCCTCCATCACAAAAGTTGACCACACCTACGTGAAAATTGATTCTACTAAGACCTAATAGTAGAAGCCTCCTCTCCTTGGCCATAAATATTTTTCACCGCAGCCAAAAATCCCTTTCTTACCTCTCTATCCTCATATGGAACCCTCTTCTTGGTGACTTCTTCATCATACCACTTTAGATTTAAAGCAACACAATGAAGAGGTGTATTAAGTTTGTTCCATCTTCCATGTATTTTTTCCTCAATCAAAGGATATAGAGAATGATCCCTTAAGTCTATGACTTTTCTTATTCTTTCACATATGGAATCAATTTCTTCATAAACCTCCCGAAACAAGTTTTTCTAAATCTACAAATCAAATCCTCACACAAATGAGCTGGATGAAATCAACAACAAAGTTAACATCAACTCAAAAATAATCGTCAATGAGCATTTGTCTCATCTCAACTGCAGTCTCTGATGTAGATTGCCTCCAATTTTCCCATGTATCACTGACTACAATGGAGCATAAGGAAAAACAATCATCAAGGAGCATCTGTCTCACCTCAACCGTGTGGTCTCGATGTAGATTGCCTCCAATTTGCCCATGTATCACTGACTATAGTGGAACATAAGGCCCCTTTGACCACATAAAGACAATCAAGAAGAATGAAGAAAGAAGCAAACTGTATATCTGCAGGTTTGAGTTCCACCCTAGGAAATCTTTGATAAGTGTGGTGATGATTGCATATGAACATTTGTATTTTGCCTTTTTCAATGAGCTTGGAAATCCACCGAAACTTACTAATGTCTTTCAATGCATGCACACATGGCGTCCAAAATACAAGTTTGTATGTTATTTTTTATGTATTAACAAGCCCGTTGCTTTACAAACTATTAAAATATAACGCTTATTATTTAGTAGTCGTAAAGTTATGTATTAGCTAAATAATAGTTGCAATGGTATCAGCCATTTTTGTAATCATCTTTCTCATAATAAAATGACAGGACACACAATGAACATGTGTGCATTCCGCTCTCTTCATTTATTATTTGTCCACATTTTCTAACATTAGTATCAAATCCCTTGGTGCTTGTAGGGATCAGCCAATCAAGGAAGAACATTTATAATTTTTTTAGGGCCATCTAGGGCATACTGCCTGCGAACTACAGCATAAAATAAAAGTTTTTGATTACTTCGAAAGGACATAACATACACTCGCGCGAGGGTCGATGGGCAAAATAAAGCATCAAATAATGTCACAATAACCTAAAACAAGTAAATTATCGCGGCCATTTTCGTTACTAACACCATTTCAAAACACGGTCGAAAAGGGCACGAAACCCTCTCTAAAAATCAAGAATGTAGAAAACGTCATTCATGGTAGTCACAAGGGCCAAGAATGAAGTTGCAAAGGGACGGAATAAAGTCGTAAGGGCTAGACATTTTCTAGAACAAAGTCACAGAAGTCAAGCAAGGCCTGTGAAGTGGTCGCGAGGGCAAATAAAGTCGTCATTTACCATTCGTGAATTAACTCTCCATTACACACCATTAATAACAGTTGTGATCTGACAATAATATCATATCAAGGAGGGCACGTGAGGAAGCAAGGAAAAATCCCAATCGTGAATCCTCTGCTCGGGCACAAAACGAATTTCAAACTGTTTTTCAAAGGTTTTAAAGTCGTGTAAAGGTTTCATTGTCTCAAATTGAGGACATTTTCTAGGTATTCATACTTATTCGCCATTCACTTGTTTTTTGTATTTGAATAAATGTAAATCCCAATGGAGAAATATTTTGGTTTCAACTTTCATACCTGGAAAGTTAAAATCCGGATGCAATTAATGAGCATAAATTTGTGGGGTATAGTTAATGGAAAAGAAAAACAACCCACCAATGCTGCCAAATTGTTAGAAAGGGAAAGCCATGATGATAAAACAAAAGCTATAAAGGGACTTGTTCTTTCGATTTTGAATTCCATCTAAAGAAATTTGGGATAATCGAATAGGTTGTTTAGGGCAAATGTTATGAACGCTAAAAAAATTTAAAGCTTCAACTCTTTTGATTTAAGATGACCTGACGATGCTACCATGTTCGTCATATAAATAATATCATATCTCTTCTCAAACAATTAGCAAAGGTTAAACCTCCCGGTTGATGACGAAGATTCTAAACCCATTGTTAAAAAGTTTTGACTTCTTTGTAATAGAATGTAATTTTTACTCGGTCGAGATAGCTTCACAAAGCCTGGAAGATATGATTTCAGCTCTTGGTAGAAAAGAAAATTGCGAACAACAAAAAGGTAATTTTTCACATGAAAGTGCACTATACTCCCGCATGAGAGATAACCAAAGAAAATCAAATAAAGACAAAAAGCAAGTAAAGTGTTATTATTGCAAGAAAAGAGGTCATATAGTTTGGAATTGTTGCATTCAAGCTAATGATATTCTCAAAGGCAAACTCAAAGATAATCCTGAAAGAAACAAATGTGGCCTTTGTTGACAATCCACTAGACAATTTGAAGATTTTATTGATGAAGAAGAAGATAAATATGTACTCTAAAAAGTTAGTGTTTTGAAGACAGTAAGGGATCCAGTGTAGGTAAAACTCGACATGGATGGTTGTCCAAATAGTTTGGGAGTCTGTGGATCTTGGGAATTTACCCTTACAAGGATCATGAGGCAATTTGATAGAGCATCGTGGAAGTAGCTTAGCAAAGAGGGTTGTCAACAATTTTGGAGATTCTCGTAATGTCCCATTTTCAGAATTAATTAATTTTAAATACCTAAAGCCTATTTTTATTATTTTCCATAGGCTAAGTGGAAATTAAAAGAGGAAAATAAAATAATTTAAGTGGTCCAAAGATATTGTTGTATTCTAATTGGAAAAGGACACTTAAATTATATTTTAATCCAAAAAGCATTATTAGAATAAAATAATAGTAGAAGGTTGACTTCTATTATTGGGCACCTAGTTAGAATTAATAAATAAATAAGTAAAGGGGCACCAAAGTTGAAGAGAGTTGCATGTTGTTGTAAATCCTAATTTTAGGATAAGGAGTGGAAAAAGTATTATTTAATATGTTTAATCCTATTCTTAGGATGGGGTGCCAACATGGAGGTGGATAAAGTATTATTTAAAGTGTTTAATCTTATTCTTAGGATGGGGCGCCAACATGGAGGAAGGATTTATTATTTTTAATGGTTCAAAGCTTGTGCATGTAAGTCTAAAAGGGGGCGCCCACTTTGGAGAGTGTTTGAAAGTTATAAAGGCAGATTTGGGGTTCATTGTAATACATCTTGGACATTCATCAATTATTTTCTTTGTATGCAAGTGGCTTCAGCTTCTGCAACAGCAATGATGGACGAAATCCCTCATTTACATATCTTCTGGTTCAGGTCTGAGGACGAAAACCCTCATATCTAAGCTTGGCAATCCCATTCAGGGGTTGTAGTGGTCATTCAGGGTGCAAGTGTTCTGTCAGTTCAGCCCAAACAATTGTATTCAGACATTGGTATTTTTATTGTAGTTGGTTCGTATTCAATAAATAAAAGATTGTTTTCACGCATTACGGTTTGTTGTTTTTATATAAAAATCAGATTGTCGCTGCTGTTATAAAAGTTAATTTTTAATATTGTTGCCCTAGGATTTTAACAAAATATCCAGATCTGTTAGAAATTATTTTCAAGGATATTACAGTGGTATCGAGTGAATTTTCTCCCAACCCGACGAAAAATTTAAAAAAAAAACATGAAGTAAAAAAACAGAGGAAGAGAAAAAATTGCAGCTTTGAACTTCATGCAGGTTAGTGACAGAGAAGTCGGGTACCAAAAAAGTGATGTAGTCACAATATAAACTCACTCAATCTCTAGGATTAGGTAGGATACAAAACCGTAATGTCCCCATTTTTGAAGACCCTTAGCCTATCTTTCCCCGTGGGCTTTGGGATGTTGCAAGGGGAACAATTTTATTAAATAATTAAATATTATTGCCTGAAGCAATAATTATTTAATTATTTAATTGTGAAGATTATTTAATTTAATTCCCAAAATATAAAAATTAAATGGGGAATTAATTAAATAAATATTTAAGTGGTTTTTATTGATAAAATCACCCTTTGAAAAGGGGATGCCACACCTAGGGGAAATAAATTGCTTTTATTTAATAATTTCCCTCTCCTAGGGATTTCGAATTTTGTGTCTCCTTGCTTATAAAAGGAGTGCTAGGATCATTATTATGATTATGTTATGATATGATTTATTTGACACTCCATGCTTGGAGTTGGGATGCATGCCCATTGATGTTTTTCTCTCTCTCATGCTTGGGAGATCTTTGTAGCTGGTTATTCAAGATCAATTTGAAGAAGCTATTTGAGCATTCTCAAGTGATAGCTTAGGTAAAATCGACCAACTAGAGTTCGGTTGTTCCTTGAAGTGAAGTAATTGAGATCTATTCATATTTGTGTATTTGATGTATGAAATTCATCCCAGTTGCAGCGATTGGAATTATGATGATTTAAGGACTGATTTAAATACAATTTCCTATGTGATTCGATTGGCTGACTGTATGTGATCTCTTGCACCTCAGCGAACTCCATAGGATTGTTTAAATGCATTATGAAGTGGCACGACTAGGGTTTATAACTCTTATAATGCAGTGATCTATGCCTGAGTATTTATGGAATGTTTGAATGGTAAATATTCCGATCTCTGTATGCTCAAGTGCAGCGACAATCTGGGCACGTGTGGCAACACTCTTGAGCCATTTTCGAAGTGATTTGACTGGTATTTACTCTCTTATTTACAGCGACTCTTTCTATGGTGATTGTGGACTGATTGCTTGCTTCATTTGGTGTGGATTTATCAAGTTTGAATGCATGACAATATCCCCACAAGTTTGGTCATTACTTCACATGATTATTAATTGGTTTTCATTCATACAAATCTGTCAATTCTTCTCAGACATCAGCGACTGGGTTTTAAGTGTTGGGAATGCTTGTTGAAGGCCCAAAGTATCTGGTGAATCCCATCTTGCTCTTTGATTAATATATCCTAACTTTTGTGAACCTGATTTGCATAAGATGGAGAAGATATAAGAAGTTCTGAGTGCAGATTTTAATATGAAATATTTCTGAGTAAATCGACTGGCATAGGCATGGATTTAGGATGTGATTAAGTCTCCTCTTTGACAGCAATTTGTTGGTGGATGTTTTGTGGAATACTGAGTATTGTTGCAATACATTTTATACTTAATCAAGCAATGTTTGAGGTCTGTGGCAGCGAACTGTGTTAGGAGGACCCAGATCCATATGTTTAATACATATTGTTGAGTGTTTACAGTCAGCAAGCTCATCTTTCATTGTGATGATGCACGAATTTGGCATGTTATAAATGATCTAAATGGACATACCTGGCAGTGATAAGTGTGAAGGCATTTGGGAGTAACTCCCAGTGTTTTTACAGCTGGGTCATGCTTGGGTTGTATTGATAATTTGGGGTCTGATTTTATGCAGTTTCAATCTGATTTTTAATCACTGGTGGTGTTGTTTACTTTGTGAGTGTTGTATTTTCTATTGATCCTAGAAGGGGACATTACATTGCAGCTATAAAAGGTAATTTTCTAGGACAAGTTAGGAATTCATACAAATCTGATCACACACAACTATAAATAATTAATTTTTCAAACCCCAACTGCTGCAATTTTTAAAAATTCATATCTTTGGCTAGAGAAGTCCAAATGAGCTCAAATTTTGGATAATGAACCACAAAAATATGAAGAACAATATGCAAAAATCAGATTTTGCACATCCAACCCAAAACCCTAATTTTGACCTAAAAAGTAGGTCGCCCAGCACATTTAGGGCATCAAATCCACTCCAAAAATTATAAAAACATTTTCTCCTTATTTCTCCTAGTTTCTACAATCATATGCAATATTAAATCAACCCCAAACTACAAATCTAATATAAATATCAATTTTCCATACCCAGAAAAGCCTTCAGACAGCTGAAATATTCAAAAATGCATAACTCCTTCAATATTCCATATTTTCTCCTCAAATAAAATGCAGATAATTCTATAAATTAAGATCTTTCCAAAGAACTAAAGATCTGAATTTTATGACACCGAAAACCCTCCAAAACAGCCCCCAAAAGTCTCAATCAAGTCGTTAGGGTTAGATGGAATGATCATATTATATTTTACCTTGTTCACTCACAAAACATACTAAAACAAGTCCCTTATCAAGTCATCATTGTTAGAAAGTATGAATCATGCAAAGAACATACTTCAACACAAGAGAACTCAACAATGGAGCAAGAGAAAATACTTCAATTGATCAAAACCAGCTCACTAACTTCCCACGCAAGAGAGAGAGAGAAAGCATCAATGGGCATGCATCCCAACTCCAAGCATGGAGCATAAAATAAATATCATCATAACATGAGTCTAACAATGATCCTAGCACTCCTTTTATAAGCAAGGAGGCACAAAATTCAAAATCCCTAGGAGAGGGAAATTATTAAATAAAAGAAGTTTATTTCCCCTAGGTGTGGCGTCCCCTTTTAAAAAGGGTGATTTTAATATTTAAAAGCCACCCAAATATTATTTAATTAATTCCCCTTTATTAATTTGCATTTTGGGAATTTAATTAAATAATTACTTGCTCCATAAATATTAAATAATTAAATAAATATTGTTTTATAATGTCAAATGATTAAAATCACTCTCCTCGATCACCACCACAGAATCGGATGCACACACATACCAGAGGGCAGTCCAGCTCCATTCGTCCCCATGGCCGTCGCGTCAGTCTTAGATCTCAGCAGGGAAGGAGGTTTTCACCCCTTCTTCGGGTTGCTCAGTCCATTAGGAGCTTCTTTTCGTCGGCCTCTAATGTTAGGAGGGGTGTGGCTACCATTCCTGATTAGACCATTGGTCCTCGTTTGCCCCCTTCATTCCCTTCTTTGCTTCCCTTGTTTTTCTCCCCCGCTTGCTCCATTGCCCCGCTTGTGGGGGTATTGGCCTCAGTTCCTTTTTGCTATCTTTTCTCTTCTTTTCTGTTTTTGGGAACTCGTTTTGAGTTGTCCCGCTCGCACTTTGTATATTGTTTGGGCTGCAGTCCCATTGACCTACTTTTGTGGTCATTCGTTGGACATTAATATATTTATCTTATCTTATCTTATCTCCAGGCAATATTATAAAATTATTTAATATAATTTTCCCCTTGCAACATCCCTAAAGCCCACGGGGAATGATAGGCTAAGGGTCTTCAAAAATGGGGACATTACAGTCCTCCCTTCCCAAGATTGTTTGCCCTCAAGCAATAACAAGCTCATGTGTCCATGTCCAAAAGGGTGGTACTCCAAAAGCCGTGCTCCCATGCCACTCAAGTGAAGTAGCATTTGCAATATCTTGGACCGCTTCATTCTCCTCAAAGTTAGGAGTGTAGTCTGTTGTAATTTCTTCTTCAAACCTGCGCATGAAACAAACAAATTAGAAAAATAAGTGTTGAAGAACACTTTTCCAATGTGTCTCCATGGCATGTACAACTCCTCCATGTATGGGCTGCCCCCAAACTCTGTTATGTGGCCCCAAGTGTTGCTGTAATCTCCAAAAATCAGAATTGGAGTGGCTGGTTTCCACCCCCAAATAGTCACCCATGAGTCAACATCAAGTACCATCACCCATGTCATCGAATACATGTGAAAAATCTGAATTATGGAGGTGATATCATCCATAGAAATTAGAGGACAGCAGCTACCATGTTTCCAAATTATTTTTCCCACATCAATGAGCAACCATCTAGTAAATGCAATAGGCCCCCATGCAAATGAAATTTCACTCCCCATAATAAAAATCTGAAAATCATTCATATGCACATCCGAAAATGAGACTCTTACCATGCCGTGTGAAGCCCATGTGATCCATTCTTCATCATCACAACCCTCAATACATTGTTCCCAAGAAAACACATGCTGAAACTCAATCATATGCATGACATAGAGCTGATTCAAAGTGAATGTCATGACAAATGTGGCACTTCTCACTATCATGGCTGAAAATATAACATGCTTACCCTTTTTTCTCAGAACATAACATGACAACTCAACACCATACCTTCCTTTTCGCTGCTCCCAATGTAAAAGGAGTGCTAAATGACCAAAAGAAGAACCTGTAACATGCATCAATGATGCCCCAAACTGAAAATTATCATACCATGTGACTGAACCCTTATGCATGCATGCTAACATAACTCCCAACAATCTGAAAATGTGCAGGACAGCAGTGTAAATTGCTATGGAAACATTAAGCATACATATTTTCCTTTTGGTGGCAAACTCAAACATGAATAGATGATGCTCATACCTTCCTCTTATGACCTCAACAATAAAAAACTGAATTTTATTGAGGTATGAGAACAATAGAATCTTAATCATCTCATGAGCACTAGTAAATACAAACAACTTGTTATTTACTTCTTCATACCATGTAGAGGGATGACATCTCACTATTTTTTATGCACCATGCATATAAGAAAAAGAGAAACCATAACTCATGCATCCATAAACCATATCACCGTAAACCCACGGAACTTCAACCCTTTGATTGTGCCCATGTACCTTCTTTATGGATAAAGAAAATAAATCTAAATTATCATGCTTGGGGCTGCTCATTACATTTTCGTACCATAAAACATCACTTCTCACCTTGTAATTATGTACCTTTACTTGACATGTGCATGGAGCTTCCTTGGAACTTGATTCTAGAAGAGAAAACACGCTTATTTGCTCCCTAATAACCGCTGTTATACACAGGCCAGCAAGCTTATTGTCATGATTTTCGTTTGTAGGAGTCTTAGGCATCCCTTTCCTTTTGCCATGTTGACACTTATGCACCCAAGTGTTAGGAGCAAAAACATCAACAATAGTATAACCAAAATACCTCTTATCCATCCATCTAACATGCTCATACCCATATTCATCAAAGCTCAATATATAAGGAGGAAATAAACATGAATAATCATACCTTGGGCTGCCCCCAACATCTACAAAACTCAGAATTTCTGAGTTTAGGACAGCGCTCTTTCTTTCATCATTTTCTCCATCTAAACCCCTTTTTTCTCCTTCACCAATGCTTATGTCATGTAGGAAATGACTTGGAGTAACCATGAGACTCACACTCCCTTCTTGTCCTTCAAATGGCTCACGATGAGGGTGAATGCTATCCTTCAAATCTGATTTTTCCTTTTTAGCATGCACATGTTCATCAACAACTTCATCATTAGTACTAGCCAAATCAAACTTGGAATAATTTATTACCTCAATGTAGTTGTTAAGTGGTTGCCTTTTATGTGGAGGGAGATATGGTGAAATAGACCCCTTTAGGGCCATATTGAGGTCTACCCTTGGCTGCCCCTTTGAAGCTTGTGTTTGATCACTCAATAGTGACCTTGGCTGCTCCTCCTTCACTATTTTTCGCTGCATATGTACAGCAGTACTGTACGGACCAGCAAGTTGAGAATGGTCTAAAGTGCTCGGAAATGCCTCTTCTTCTTTCCTATCGTTCATCCCCTCATCCTTGCATTCATTGCCAATCCAAGTAGCATTAGTAATAACTAAATAATGTTCATTAGTTACCTCTTGGCTGTCCTCATTTTGCTTGTCCATGCAAACTTGCAAATCAGATTTCTTTTCCCTCTTGGGCTCATCTCCCATGATTATTTTATCAACATGCATGCAATCATGCAAAGGCAACAAAACCTCTTCAACCAAAAATAACTCTTTACCTTGCTCATTTGCATCTAGGGGCTCTTCTACCTGCTCTTCCTTTTGAACTAAATCTGATTTTTCTCTCATAAGTTCTTTAGCCATTATTTCCTTTTCATCATACACATGCTTGACACTAATGCCCTCTTCATGCTCATCATCCAAATCTGATTTCTTGCATCCATTCAAACCCATGCAATCATTAGATGTTAAAAATGTACCATCAACAACAAAAGAGCTCATACCTTGGAGAATCATAGTCTTTACTTTGCTTGAACATTGCTCTATAACACCTTTGGCAAGTGCATGAGCAACACGTGATGTCTTTTGACTCAATCCTTCCTCCAACATAGATAGCAAGTGTGTTGGGAACTCTCATATTCATTTAATATCAAAGACATAATGGCTTGCGTGGAAATCATGATCTCTTGAGCATGATCATTACTTATAACCTTTTATTAGAATGTCATTGCTGCTATAAAAGGTAATTTTTAATATTGTTGCCCTAGGATTTTAATAAAATTTTCAGATCTGTTAGAAATTATTTTCAAGGATATTACAATGGTATCAGAGCGAATTTTCTCCCAGCCTGACGGAAAATTTTAAAAAAAAACATGAAGTAAAAAACAGAGGAAGAGAAAAAATTGCAGCTTTGAACTTCATGCAGGTTAGTGACAGAGAAGTCGGGTACCAACAAAGTGATGTAGTCACAATATAAACTCACTCAACCTCTAGGTTTAGGTAGGATACAAAACTCAATTATGCCTAATAAGCCCTTCAAACTAGCCTCTTTCTTGCAAAGCACATTCTTCAAATCAGGTAAATACTTGCTCACTCACCTTAGTCTACTAAGCCAACCACCGCAACATGTCCATACTTGATGCAAGAGCATCTCTCTCCAAGGTGCTCATTTTGGTGTGTTGGTCCAATTTTGGTATGTGAAGGTGTCCTAAGTGTTCTAGGAGGTCATTAGAGTCATGTTAATATGTTTGTTTGAGAACAAAAATTCAAAATAATGATTTCCCTCCAAAAGAGACATTTTGAATTGTTAGTGTGTCTAAGCCATTGTGGGATTTTTTAAAGAAGAGTTAGGGGCCTTAGAGTCTAAAAGGGAACATCATAAACATCTCATTATGATCATTAAGAGTCCACTAAGTTGTAAATTGAGAAATGAGTGTAAAATCCTCAAAATAATTCATGAGTTACATATGAGGACCATCTAGAAGTTAAGAAAACAGTTAGGTTTTGTTGAAGATGTACAAAATAGGAAGAAGCTCGAAAAAGAGGACAGTTATGGAGGGATAGGTACGAATGAAGGACTCCAAGGGAAGGCATGATGGAGATTTTTGTAAGGGTATTATGAAAAACATATGAAATGCTCTGTTTTCTTAGAATTCCACACTGTGTTTCAAGTTTGTGATTGATGAATCTCCATAAACATTGTTGTCTCCTTTCCTTGAAGTTGTTATTGTAGATTGAGTATTAAGGATTGAATGATTGATTAAAACTTGCTTGGAGTTAAACTCATGAAATGCTTTGTTTTGGTTTAAGTTGTGGCTTAACTTCTGTCACAGACTGTGCTATCTCAAGAAGAATATTGATTACTCTGAGTGCAAGCTTATAGAATGTTATTTATAATCTCTCTCATGACAAGGTGAATGATAACTTTAGGCAAAGGTATAATTTCATGCAAGAGAATTTGATCTCTGATTGAGATTGAGAACCTAGGACACTGTATTACTGCTAAACACATTACAGGATGAGTAAAATTGAACAATTTCTTTGAAATTTTGTGGCCTACTCTCGTTACTAACTGCTCAGAACCAAAGAAGAGTTTATCACAGACCTTGGGAATAATTCTCAGGTGTTAGAAACAATTATTTATCATTTTATTGCAAATTTTGTGTTATTCGGGCTTGGAGAAACCCTACCTAGGGTTTGTAGGGTCAAAGCTAATTGAAACTGTAATAATCATTTACAGAGCTTGGGAGTTGGAAGATATCATCTACATGGCTTAGTAACTCATATCCAAAAGAAATTACACCTTGTAAAATTGTCAGTAAATGGGAAACCATGACAGTTGGGGAAGAAAACTGTTGGTAATGATTCTTGAAGGCTAATTGCAAGAAATGTCAACTATTGAAGGTCTCAAGGAGGAAACTATGTAATGGAACTGTCAAGTATACATCTAGAAGACTATTATATATCTATGAAGAAGATTTAGAAGGTGGAGAGTCAATGTATTTGTCTCAGTCCATCACAGTCAAGTTTCAAGCCTGTAGGTTAATGTTCGAGAGTTGAATAAATCTTGTGGTTATAGGGCTTTCTTTAGGAATCAAGATTTAATAGTGTGAATAAATAAATAGTAGAAGGTGGGTGTATAAAGAATGATCAAGTTTTAATGTTCCAAGGATCTCCATACCAAAGGCATTAATGACAGTTTCAGACAGAAAAAACTGTAGCAGGGTATTGCAGATAAGGGTCTGTGGGATCATAGCTCAAGAAGACAGTATAATGGTAAATAAGTAGTGGGTAACTTTTAGAATCCTTCAAATATCTCAAGAGTAAGAGAAGAGAGTCTTAATTAGCAGAGGAAGCTTGAGACTACCTAGATAGGTGAAAGGTGTAGTAATACAAACTAGAACTGTGAGAGCTAGAGAGGAAGACTTGACTTCAAACTTGTGGATTAAGTCTTTTGCTTGGAATTAAGTTTTGGAAATCGGTACATAGCATCCTTGAGATGTGAATAAGAGAATTTTGAAGGTATTAAAGATAGATGCCCCTCCAAGAAGCTACAGTACTTACCAGTAGATGCACAGTCCATGTAAGAGAGAGAGAGAGAGAGAGACCAAATTTGGATTTTGAAGGTTGAGATTTAGAGAACTTTTACAAAAGAAGCCTACCTTGAGTTTTTGTGGACATCAAAAGGAACCAAATAGACATTCAAGAAAGTGATTATAATTTGAATTGAGGCCTTTAAACAAAAGATAGATTTGATTTTGTCTTATGATAGGACTACTAGAAGAAGTAACAAGCATAAAGAGGGAGAGTGGAGAAAAAGGTCTTAGCAAAAGAGTAGAGAAACAAAATTTTGCCCACACCATTGGAGGCCTTGAGGGTACTAGAAAGTGTATTTGTTTGGTCTTGGAGACTTGTAGATTGTTTAATCCTATAACTCACCAAGAGCATGCCCTTAAGAAGCCAAAAATGACAATTTTGTGAGATAGAGGTGAATTTGAAGGTTTTGATTGACTTGAACAAGTTTGATTGTTGGATGGGAATGATGTGGTCCTGAGAAACATGTTGAAATGATTTATTAAGTCAATTTTCCCTTTTAATCCAAAATTTTCATATTTTGAGAAGGATTCTTGACTAAGAAAAGAAGAGCTATTTTGCAAGTTTGACAAGTTTATGAGATTTGGTTGATTCTAACTCAGTGGATGGTTGTGTTTGATTGATACTCTGCATCAATACTCACTCATGTCAATTTTAGCCTTTGAATTAGATCAAAACCCCAAAAGTACAATTGGATTACTTTACCAATCCTGTCCTCCTAGGCTTCTTAATAGCTAGTCACTGGTAGTACCAGGGGTTAAATTTGGCAGCCGTTTAGGCGCGTTTTTTTTGTATTTTTAACCGTAAAATACAGTTCAATTTAATTTGAGACCGTAGCGAAGTTGTCATATTGACGTTTGGATTTAAAAGTCGGCCGCTTTTTTATATTTTTATATATTTTATTGTCAATACTATTACTAATATGTTGCATGGGGCTGCGGGAATGGGCATCGGGCAATGGAAAATGTTGAAAGTTGGAGATATTTGCTGGTACTTAATACAAAACATTTATCCATACACTTAATCCTACAATTGTTGTAAACTGCATAGCGTATAGGATTGGCTATAGGATTAGGATTGCAGTTGCCATTTGCCAGACTGTCAGAATGGCCGACTAGGCACTGGCAGGCTTTCACTTCAGCAATTAAGTAGTCATTGTCACTTGTGCATGGAGCAGTGTATTCAACTTGCGGGTACACCAGAGGCAGCGGCTGCATTAATTTTATCATAATTCAAATTTCTAAACATCTAACTTCCACTGTCGGCCGCTCAGTTGCGAGAAATATTAATGTTTCCCAGTTTGGAATTCTACTATGATATTAAATATTCGTTGTTTTGAAAGATTTGAAAAGATTAAGAAGCTTTCGCCTTCAGTTGGTTGTCATTTGGGTCTTTTATGTCATTTATTTTAGCGATTAAATTGGATGCCTGCTGGAATAGATAAAGAATTTAAGAGTGGAGCTATTGAAGGAAACCTTGCAGGCTCAGTTTTAATTGATTCAACCAAGAATTCATAGAGCTCAGGTCAAGATCAGTGAAGAGCACAGGATAAATATCAATTTCTTTACAACAAAATCCTTGGTAAGAAGTTTTAAATCATTAGTTTTCTTTGTTTTAACCCCTGAAACTCATCATCAAATTACTCAAAAATTGAAACCCAATATCTCATTACTCAAAAATCCCAGAAAAATTCTTGAAACCCATCATCAAATTATTCAAAAATATTATAGCATCACTTAAAACCCATCACAGTAGTTAAAATTCTAATAAGAGATACACTTCTATTGTTAACATTTAGGGCCTCACTCAGACCCATCATAAAGAAGATGAGAAAAATGGTAGAATATCAAAACGCTCATAAGCTTCTAAACTATGGTAACTTAATTTTTTTGTTAGAGTTATAGTTGCGATTAACTTCTATTATCTATAGCTAAATTCTTATTTGGGAATCAGATGTTTTCAAGAAAGACTTTTAAGTACAAAAAGAAGAAGATGGTAGTGATCATGTTCAGCACTGATTCTAGTGTGAATTCAGATATCTTAGGTCAAGTTCAATGAGGACGGGATAAAAATCAATTTCTTCTACAACATAATCCCTGGTAAGAAGTTTTAATGCATTACTTTCCTTTTTTTGGTTCTTTTTTATTTAAATGCAATGTTTATCAGAAATAAATTTAATAACATGTTATTGTAAACACCATCTCAAGCCTATATAGTAATGGTAGAAATGAATTAAATACAAATGTTTATTTTCAACCTTTTAGCAAGCAGCAAGGTAGAAGTAGATTCAATAGAAATGTACATTTACAACATTGTATAGATTAGAGAATATAATTTTAATTGGTATAACTTAAGTTTAAGATATTAAACATATATTCCATTAAATATAAAAAGTATCCAAAGACCATACTATTAGATCATAGTTATTTGAAACAAACAAAATGGGAATCCAACATGTTCTAGTTTACTCAAATTTGTAAAACTATTTAAATATTTTTATTGCTTGTTCAAATTGGAATTCTATCGTCCTATTTTTGATATTATTATAATTATTATTGTTGTTTCTTTAAATTTTATATCATAATTTTTAATGCTAAATTAGTCTATGCATTCTATTGAAATCATTTGATTGGATGGTTATGGGTTTCAATATAAATGCATCTACAATATTAAGACAAGTTAGTGTTTTTAGATATATTAACATATACTTAGAAGATAAAAGAATGTCTTTTTTGTCAACAATATCTTTATTTTATATGGTGTAATTATACGAAAATATAAATTTTAGTATTTATATAAAAATTACGAAAGGAAATATTGAAAAGTAAACGTCATGTGCAAGGTAATATTAATTAAGAAACCGTCACAAAAAAATTTCTTGATGGGTAGGGGTGACCGTCAAATTTAACCCCTGACTGGTACATTCAAACTTGGAAGGATCTATAGATGCTTTGCACATTATATAACCACTTACCAGTACCCTTTAGGGCTTTTAAGATGTATCGCAATTTTTGGGAGCTAATTCCCTAATCTTCTCTGTCTTGACCACCCTTGTAGCTATCAAATTAGGCTTTACTTGACTGAGATCTATACTGTCACCTTCTAGGGAAAATCTAGAAGTTTCTAGGCCTTAGAGTCTTCAAATTCTCTGAAAGCAATGTTTTAAGGTCAAAAGTTTTTACCTTACACCTTTTGAGTTCAAATTTCACTCCTGTTTTTAGCTATTTTGACCTCTTTCCTGGGTATCTCTGTCTTGTCTCAGTCTCTTCACTGTGACTGTTAGCAATGAAATACCACAGAAGAAGTTATAACCCCTTAAATGCTTCAATACCTGTTTGTTGTGTGTACCCAGAGCTTCCTCAAAAGTTTCTTCACTTATCTCTACCGTGGATCCTTTGATTTCTATCAATATGCCCTACTTTAGCTCTTAATTAAGCATCTACAGGTCACTAGGGATACTGTCATGTTTCTCTTCCTCAAAAGATGATCTCACAACTTCTAAGCACCATGTTCAATCCAATTAAAGCCTCACTAGACTATCTACGGAGACTCAATCCTAATTTCCACCTTTAAATCCTTTCACATCTCTTAGCAACTTCACTCTAGGATTCTAATGTGCACCTACAGGTCATTTGTAGACTGATAAACAAAAGAAGGGTTTGCAAAGGCTTCAAGCCCTATTCCTTCACACAAAGGACTCTAATATCAAAGTAGGAGGTTACCTTCAAGTCTCAGTCTTCGAATTGCACATAAGGCCTTCAAATTTTCCTTCAATTATAAACCCTAAAGGAGGGTTTCAATCTGTACCGAGGTCTATTCTTCCCTCAATTGATGCAAGAATTCTTTATCAAGTCCATCTTTTCCTGTAGGTCTAAATGACCATTTCCTTTGTGTATATACTATCAGTGGCTCTCCAACAGTTGTACCCTCAGGAATGATTACCAACTCCTCATACTCTGCCCTTAAGAACTGGTTTCCTTATTTTTAGGGTCTCTGAGACACAAGAATGATTCTCTATCACCACTGTTAACGTTTCTCCAGGTTTAACAGGGTTTGAACTCACTATATTTCACCATATCTTGCTTGCTCACAACTCTCTGAAGTTGACTTCTTCTCCCTTCACCTTTCAACACAGTGTTACAGTTTACAGAAGAACAACCATACTCTCAAAAACAAATGAACAAATATATGCATGCACAGTATTATTACAATATCACAGTCCTTATATCACCTTTGGAGATCTCTTTAATGTTACTCACAATGTACACAAACAAGATGAAGCAATAAACATGAAAATACAGAGAGTACACCTACTGTACAAATCTTTTTGTAAACAAATTGTCTTCCTATTTTTGATCCTTTAAAGCTTCTTACATCTCATCTTGAATGGAATTATGGAAGTGGTTACAAAATAGATTAAATATGCTTTGCTTGGCTTTCCTAACTGAATCTTGGCCCCTAGGCTTTCCATGTGACCTGTTTGCCTTTATTATCACCTCATAAGGCTTCCACTAGGGCTAGGACCTTAGAATTTAACATTACACTTAAACCATAACTTCATCACTCTCCTAGACCTAAAGTAGAGCTTGTTCCATCTTACAACATATTAAATTTCTCAAGGAAGACACCCAATTGTTAAAACAAGTTCAAAACTACCCTCAAATTCAAAATGTCATTTTTGGAGGGAAATGACAACATTTGAATTTTTGAAGGACTTAATACATTATAACACCTATAATTGACCACTAAATACCTCTCGCACCTATGAATATACTAGGAAAACCAAAATTTGTTGTGATTCAAGATACAGACCAGGGGGAGTGATGCTCTTGCATCACAAAGGGAGGAGAAGAAGGCTACAAAACAACCAAAAGTCATGGAAAACAGAGACCCAGAAGATGCACATTTTGACAGAGCTTGTTCAAGGACAGGACAGGTTAGCTAATATGATGGGTCAATTGATCCAAGTTATGCAGGGCACGAATGTGCAAAGGACTCCAAATGGTGAGGGAAGCTCTTCCAGGGCGAACAATAACCAACACACTCAAAGGACGGTCATTGGTTCTATTGCTAGGCCTTTCCAACCTGACTTCCTTCATAGGGAGGAAGCAGTTCTAGAGGTGGAAACTCAGCCATCTATACAAAATGATATTGTTGCTAGCTATGCGGAATATAGGGTACTTCCAGGTGAGATTAGAGAGGCTATATCGCTCAATAATTTCATCAATCTGAAGAAAAACAGGAGTGGACCAAGAGCTGATCCGAGACCACAAGCTACTCAAAGAGACTTGCAGCAGGTACTAGGGAAGTTGTCACTCCCTACTTTTGACGGCTCTGGCAAGAGTACCACTCGTGCATGGATACAAAAGTTGGATACCTTCATATCATCAGAAAATGATGAAAGAGGAAGCCATCAAATTTGCAAACCTTCATTTGGAAGGTATAGCAGATGAGTGGTGGTACCTTGGGTTAATCACACAAGGACACAATCTTATTCGCTCATATGTCGTTATCGGTGACAGTTGATAGAGAAATTTGACAGAGTGGATTCAGAAATTCATTTCTAGGAGTTAGTTCAACTCAAACAACTACATTCAGTGACTATTTTAGAAGCTTTCTGTGATGGTACCTGATGTGACAGAAAGAAGATTGGTTGTCTTGTTCATGCAAGGTTTGACTAAATCTCTTAGGGGTTTAGTAAAAGCTTTCCGCCCTACCTCTCTACAAGGAGCCATAAAAAGGCTTTGGATTTGGAAATAGCAGCCCCTAAAGGGAGATATCATCCTATAAGACAGCCTACAACACAGCCAAAACCAACACCTTATGGGCAACAAAAAAAGCCATTTCAGTCGGGTGGTTTTCAACAAAAGGAGCTGCCTAAAACCAGCAAAGAGATAGAAACAAGAAATGAACTTAGAAGGAAGAAATTGTGTTTCACTTGTAGAGATCCATGGGGACTAGGTCACAAATGTCTTCCCAAGGGACAGGTACATTACATAGAGGTAATATCAGATGATGAAGGGGAAGAAGAGAAACCGGAAGTGGACAAAGAAGAGGAAGAACCAGTGGCTGAAAATAAAGGTGAAGAAAAGACTCTAGATGGTACTCTTGCTACACTTTCAGGTGCTCCCTGTATCATCCTTTCAGAGTATGTGGAGTACTACATGGGCATAAGGTAACTATTTTGATTGATAGTGGGGCAACCCACAACTTTATTGATGAGAGTTTGGTAGCTCAAAGAGGTTTGAAAACAGAGGAATTCCAAGGTTTTAATGTTACTGTAGCATATGGCTTTACTATTCCATGCACCAAGAGGGTGAAGGGGTTGGAAATTACTCTTAGAAAGCACAAGGTTTGTGATGATTTCTATGTGGTGGGCATAGGAGAAACCAATGTGGTTTTGGGGGTGCAATGGTTGCATTCACTTGGAGAAATCACACAAAACTACCAAACTATGGAGTTGAAATTCAAAACCGAGGGAGGAGAGGTTGTACTTCATGGTATGGCCAATGGAGCACCTAGGGTTATCACAACAAAGCGGATGGAAAGAGCTTTTCGTAAGGGGCAAATAGCATGGGCAGCCCATTGTTTGGTAAGTATTTCCACTTCTAGTACTAATGATAGATCTTATCATGTGGACATACAATCTATTTTGGACAGGCATAGTACAAAGTATTTAGTGATCTACCTTCAGGATTGCCACTGGATAGGGATTCCAACACATCATAGAGCTGGAAACAGGTTCTAAACACTCCGTTAATGATTACTCCTTCTTGCCATCCTATAGTTTACAAAGAGGAAATTGAGAAGACAATCAAAGAGCTCTTAAAGATGGGGAATATCAGGCCTAGTTCTAGCCCTTTTGCTTCTTTTGTTGTTTTGGTGAAGAAGGATGGGACAATAAGGATGTGCATTGATTATCATGCTTTGAATAAGAAAATCACAAAAACAAAAATTCGATATCCAAGATCTATGAACTGATAGATGAGTTACATGGGGCAGTGTATTTTTCCAAAATTGATTTGAGATCCGATTATAACCAAATCAAGGTAAGGGATGAAGATCTGCACAAAACAACTTTTCGCTGTCATTTTGGGCATTTTGAATTCTTGATAATGCCTTTCAATTTAACCAATGCTCCAGCTACTTTCCAATCATGCATGAACCATGTTTTTAGTAAGCACTCGAGGAAATTTGTTTTAGTATTCTTTGATGAGATTTTGGTGCACAGTGAAACTTGGGAAGAGCACTTAAAGCACTTGGATACAGTGCTGGACATTTTGGAACAAGCTCTTTTTGCAAAAGAATCCAAGTGTGAATTTGGAATGACTAAAATTTTGTACTTGGGACATGTCATTAGTGCCCAAGGAGTACAAGTTGATCAAGAGAAGATCCAGGCAATATTGGATTGGCCTCCACCCACCACTTTGACACAATTGAGGGGATTCTTTGGTCTTTGCAGTTATTACAGGCGGTTTGTGAGAGTGTTTCACAACTTGTTGTCCCATTGACTGATTTGACAAAGAAAGGAGCTTTCAACTAGTCTGAAACAGCCCAAACAGCCTTTGATAAACTTAAAAGATGATGATCTTGTCCAAAGTATTGGTTGTTCTTGATTTTTCTATTCCTTTTGTGTTAGAATGTGATGCATCGGGGAAGGAGTAGGGGTTGTTTTGATGCAAAAGGGGCATCCCATAGCCTTTGAGAGCCGGAAACTTAGTGAAGTAGAGCATGGATTCTCTATTTATGATAAAGAGATGTTGGCTATCATGCATGCACTAGCAAAATTTCGGCAATATTTGGTTTGTGGCAGGTTTGTGGTCAAAACTGATCACAATAGTTTGAAGTTCTTTCTTGGCCAGAAGGACTTGAATGACAAGCAACACAAGTGGGTGAGTAAGCTCCAAGCTTATAATTTTGACATAGAGTATGTTAAAGGAAAGAATAATGTTGTAGCAGATGTTTTATCTAGAAAACCTTTTCTATGTTCTATATCTGAAATCTTTGTTGATTGGAAAGCTTTAATAATTGTGGAGTATGTAAAGAATGGTTACACTAATGAGATCCTTGAGGGCAAAATACAAGATAGCAAGTACAGGGTGGTTGATGATCTTATCCTCTACAAGAATAGAATCTATTTGGTACCTGAATCCAAGGTAAAAAGCAAAATCTTAAGGGTTGTCCATGATACACCATTGGCTGGTCATCCAGGGTATTTTAAGACCTACAAGCAAATCAAAGACAAATTCTCTTGGAAGGGACTCAAGGAAGAGGTCCTCCAATACATCAGAGAGTGTATTGTGTGCCAACAAAACAAGGCGGAGCATTCTTTTCAGTGGGTTTGTTGCAGCCCTTACCTATTCCGAACCAAAAATGGGAAAGTATATCAATGGATTTCATCACAATGTTCAAGGTAAGAATTGTATTTTGCAGTGGTTGATAGACTCACTAAATTTTATTTTTCAAAGAGGTATTTAGGCTACATGGATTGCCTAAAAATATTGTGAGTGACAGAGATTACAGAGTTCCTTTGTTTTGGCAGGAGCTCTTCCGCTTGACAGGAACAGAGTTAACTCCAAGTACTAGCTATCATCCACAAACAGATGGGCAAATAGAGATTGTGAACAAGTGGATTGAGGGATATTTACGGAATTATGTGGCAGGACAACAGTCAGCTTTGGTCAAATGGCTTTATATGGGAGAGAATTGCTACAATACCACTCATCACGTGTCCATAGATATGACACCCTTTAGAGCTTTGTATGGTTACAATGTTCTTTCCTTTGTGGATTTGGTATTTACTTGATTGCACAGAGCCAAGATATATTGGGAATACTCAAAGAGAATATCCAACATGCACAAAATTAGCAAAAATTTTATGTGGATCAGCACCGCGTAGAGATTGAAGTTGGTGACATGGTTTTCTTGAGATTGCAGCCCTATAGGCAGTCTTCTCTGAAGAAGAGTGGAGCTGAAAAGCTCAAACCCCATTTCTATGGACCATACATGGTGTCACTCAGATTTCACCCCGAAATCTGTGACTACCCAATTCGAAAAAATTTCGTACTTTTAAAATAATGGGTCATTTGTTGTTTTTATTGCCTGAAAGTTCCTGTATTGCGCCAAGATAATCCTAAAGAGCCATATTAGCCCTTTTCGCCAAATACCCAGATGCCCAAAATTGTTTTATTCTGTCAGTCGGGATTTGTCTGCGGGAAATTTGTATTTAATTATTTTGAGCCCCGTATGAGGCTATTTGCGCTCCGTTTTAACTCCGTTATAAGCGAATATGTTATTATTCCTGTATACCAGAAGGATTTTAACTTATTTTAAGTTTTGGGCTTTATTTGTAACTTTTGGCAATTTTTCGTGTTTTTGTGGTGTCCCGTTTTGTTTTCTGTGAAATTTCTCTGGAACAACTCCTTCGCCGGGTAAGCCCGATTTTTGGCCTGGAGCAGCTGGAAAACATACACGCACATTTTGCCCGGAGGAAGTCATCATCCGAGGTCTGGATCACTGGGAAAAAGCGAAGTCGTGCACAGGGAAAGCCCTCCAGGGATGGGCGCATTTTTGGAAAACAAAGGATTTGAGCTGCGATGGGAAAAATATAAGCCGCAGGTAGGATGGGAATTGTATACCTACCTTGCAGGGTACTTTTTCCCGTGTTATAAAAGTCACTTAAGCTGCAGTGGGAAAAATAGAGGCTGTAGGCAGGTGGGAATTTATTGCCTACCTTGCAGGGTGAAAATTCCCATGATATAATAAAAGGAAAGTGACTTAAGTGAAATCATGGGATTTTAGTGTGCCTACCTTGCAGGTAAAGAATCCCATTGCAAAAGTCAAATCACTTAAGTGGATCATGGGATTGTGGTGCCTACCTTGCAGGGTAAAGAATCCCATTATGGTGAAAATTCTTAAAAATAGAATTACATGTGCAAAAAAGTGCGCCCCCTTTGGTGATGGATAAAAATAATTAAATTGATTATTTTTAAGAAATTCTATCCTTGGAAAAAGTGCGCCCAAGCTTGAGGAGGTTGGAAAGTCAAAGAAGGATTAAAATAGAGCAACTAAATTAATTAAATTTAATTTATTTAGTGGCTGCCCTCTCCTTGGAAAAAGTGCGCCCCATTTGGGCATTATTTAATGATTTTAAGGCATTAAATCATTGAATTAATTTCTATTTTAGGTGGCTATGGTCAAAGCACCTTTGTGAGGCTAAAGTTAAGTCTTTGTGTGAAGGATTAAATTGGATTAATTTAATTTATTGGATGGCTGTCCTTAAACATGCAATTTTTAAAAGAGAAAAGCATGATTTTTAATTAATTAATTGCCTTTAATTGTTAGGGCAATTATTAATTATAGAATTATGAAGGTTATATAAGCATGGGCAGCCATATGGATTTATTATTCAAACACGGGTAAAGAATTGCAGAAGGAGGAAAAGTGCGCCCCCTTTAGAAGAAGGATTTTGCACAGACAAATTGCTAACAAAGGCTAAAAGCTTCCAGATTTGGCGCATGCTTTGGAAAAGGTTCATCTTCGTCTGCACAATTGTTTTCACAGGTGTTAAAGGAGCTCAGGTGTTGATTGAAAGGATTCATGCTCTCTTTATGTGCAAATTAAACACCAATTTTTGGGGCAGCAGGCTTGAAAAGTGCAGATTTTTATAATTTAAATTCACTATTCATGCTCCGGTGGCCATTTTTGTCTGAATAAATTGCAGGAACTCATTACAGGTGCTTTATAAAAGAAAAGGAGTATTTATCAATGTCCAATACATTGCAAATATCCTCCGAATCTGAAGAATTGTCCAGATCTGCACCAGTATTGAAGAAAGCAGGCCAAATTAGAAGAAAAAGAATTATTCAGACAAAGATTGATAAAGCTATGGCGAAAGGAGATGAAAAAGAGAGCACGATGGATTCATGCATTGCTTCTAAACTTTCAGACATAGGAGACACGGATCTAGGCCCAGAACCTCTTTCTGATTTGATTGATAGATCCAGAGCTGGAAAGACTTCACTCATGCGTGCGGTCAAAAGTAGCGGAATTATTCGAGCTGCAGCTTTCCCATGTACAGCCCAATTGCCAGAGTTTGTGATGGAGTGTGCTAGATCCTATCATCCTTCATCTAGATCAGTGCGTGATGTTGCGGGAAAGACAATAATTCGTTTGGATGCAGAATTCTTCGATTATTGTTTGAAGATTCCAGTACGAAAGGTGGTGACTTCTATTAGCATTCAGGATGCTGACAGTAGGTGGGAAAAGCATAGAGCTGATTGTGTGAGCATCATGAATAGCCGGTTCATGAAGAAGCCTAGATCCCCTTCCAGGTTCCCGAGAACTCTTCCACGATCCAATTTGGTGCAGGAGGCGGATGATATTGTCAAATTGCTATGCAGGTTGAATGGTGAAGCGAATGCCTACACTTTCCGGACATGGATGTATGCTTTCATCAGGACCATTGAAATCAACAAGGTTGATTCTATAATCAGTTGGTCAGAAATTATTAGCAGCAACATCGGTGAGCAATCTGCGGGCGTAAAAGCCTTCAGACTTCAAGATGACTTCATACTTGGTATATCTGCTGCACTTCACAGGTGTCTTTTCAATTTGGATAGATGTGGTATTCTTTCCAAGGATCCCATTTTCGAGTGCTACCCACAGCTTACTGCACCTGCGTGCGAGAAGGACTTCAAAGTGATCAACGATGGTTTCTTCTACGATTTCATCTGCAGGTTAGACAAAGACTTGAAGACTCACAGAGTAAGCAAGGAAGCATGGGAAGCAGTGTCCAAGATTGGCAGTGTATTCATCCAGTTTGCAGATTTCACATACCTCAGGGTTACGAGCTTTTCAGGTGAACCAACAAAGATGCCAAGGTACCCGAGTGACAGATTGATTGCCATGGAGCTAAGCAGGCAACTTGTGGAGTTACACGACCTTCAGTCGAAGCGGCACAAGTCTACGGGCTACTTCCCACTCACTGTGGGATATTACAGTTGCATCAGCATTCACAGAGCTCGAGGAATGGAAGCACAAATGTTGTCCGAGTATGAGCAAGAGTTCTTCCCTGCACGGCTTAATTTTGATCCATTTGGAATAGCCAGGAAGACAATCTCCCAGGAGTACGCACATGTGCCTTCGTTAGAAGATTTCTGGATGAAGTGCAGAAGTGAGTACGAGGTCAGAAAGAAAGATTTCAGCAGGCTGTCGGCAAAGCAAGTATTTGACTTTGGACTAGCGCGGATACCTGCGGATCTTAAAGATGATGGGAACGTGGTACTGGACACTTACCATCAAATGGGAGGAGATAAAGCTCTACTACAGGATAGCGATGGGCGTTTGCAAAGACAATGAAGAAAGATCCGGAGTGTGTTGGTGAGTACTTGAAGTGGGCCGCTAACGAGGGATACTTGCCTTGATGAAGTATTGATGAATCAAATCACGGGCAACTTCGGGCGCAGTAAGATTCCCTCAAGCGAAAGCATGAAGGAGAGAGCAGCAGAAGGTCCGAGAAGTTGAAAGTACAGAAGATCTCAAGAGAAAGAGAAGACCACTTCTACGACCATAGCTTTGACTCCGACTTCTCCAGTACGTAGTGGATCACCAACTATTGCACCACGTGCAGCGGGATGTTTCCATGCCTTCATTAAAACCAGCACGCGTTCATCTTCTCTCCGCACCCACGTTCGCTCACCCGACCCGAGAAGAGATGTTGAAGGCTGCAGATGACGGAGTTCGAAAGAGCTTTGTCCTTGGATGTTTGAGAGGATGGCAGCCATGATCTTGTGTAGCACTTTACGATGGAGAGGATGCAGAGCGGGAAATAGTAGCGCACTCAGCAACTTCTCATTCTCCGAGAAGTAATTTCTCGGAATGGTTAGCTTTGCAGTTGGTTCCGGAAGCAAGAATAGAGATGAACTTAGAGGAACATGACTTGCAGCTACTTCAGGATCTGAGCAGAAGAGACAGAAGGCCTAAAGTTGCTAAAGCAACTTCTAGGTTGATCATCGAGGATTCGGGAGAGAAGTTTGCTGAGATATCGATCCCGGCGGAAGGAAAGGTAGAAGAGGAACTCACGGCAGAAGATGTGACAGTGACCAAAATACCACTCGGTCAAGCTACCACTGAAGGATTGAAGCAGGACACGCAGACATTGCTGGATGCTTTGTTCCTTAGGCTTGACAGTGAAAAGGCGGAGAAAGAAGAGCTACAGAAGCAAATATCTCAATTATGTGAGATCATAGCCAAGGTTGCTAAATCTTCCGTTCAGCCCATTTCAGCGCAGGTGAGTGATCATCTTATGCAGGAAATGGAAGATGCAAGCAATCAAGTAAAGGCTATTGACGAATGGAAGGATCTGATTATTCGTCAAGCTTCTGTGCAACTTGGGGAAGTGCCAGCCCGCCTAAAGGTTATGAACGATGCAGAAAATCAACTAAAGCAACTGATAGAAAGCATAAAAGGAATAATTACGATTTAGAGAGAGTAACCTGAGTGTTTTGGCTGAGATCAACAAGCTGCCGGGAGATGTATTGGTTGCAGAGCAAATTGTGCCGGATGGATCAGTCGAGAAGGGGAAGCAGCTAGAGTTTGCAGTATCTTTCCGTTTGGAGATCTGCAGAGTTTTGCTGAAGAGGATGCAGGCGCTTGAGAGTAGAACATCAGATTTGCCGAGACAAAGATTATTTCTTTCACCGAGGAAAGAATGGATGGAGGTATTACTTCATACGCGCGGATTGTTTCTAACGAGGTGCATGATTCTCTGGAGGGTTCTCTTCTGATGGTGCAAAAGAGGATTGATAAAGCCACCAAGCCTTTCACGATGAACTCTATCAGTAGGCTGGTGACACTGCAGGCAGACATTGCGAGATTTGGGCCAAGTTTGGAAGAAGTGGAAGCATGCAGCAAAGTGTTGAATGAAGGATTGCTGCAATTCAGGACAGAAAAGGAAGCAGTAGCTAAAACAGATGGAAAGATGCTGAACTATATGTTCGACAAGTATATCAGATATCAGAACAAGAAGAAGATGTAGATGTTACAGCTGGCATGACTTCTTCTATTTCTTTCTTCTTCTACTTTCTATGTTCCCGGATGAAATTGTAAACTTCTAAGTTATTGGTTTTGCAACCATTACTTGAAGTCATATGGAACCTTTCTATTAGTTAAGTGATACATGTGTCACCGAAGAAGAAGTTAGTTGAGGATGATTGCCAAATGTCATCTTTACTTGTTGTTCATACTTTAGTTCGGTTTGAGTCTTCTATTTGTACTTTCCTCCTACATTCTATAAGTAGGAGAAGAACCTACGGGTTAATGATCGATCCAGAATTTGTAAGAAGCAATCTTGTGTTCTAGACTTTGTGCTGAACCTCGAGAGCCACTTGTTGCAGAGGAATACAAAGAAGCAGGTTTCCGGAGAACTTTGTGTCACGGCGTACTGTGTTTCTTGCTTTAAATCTTAGATCTTTAAGTAAACTTTGTGTTATTTTAGATCTAGATCTAGAGCTACCTTTGTTTCATAATTCTGTGTGTTCAAATCTATTTGAGTTTCTTCTATGTGCATGCAATTAGCTCTGCATATCTACCGATTGGGATGCACATCTTCCTTATTTCTTCTCTGTAATTCCTCTACTTCCTTCTTCTATAATTTTCCTTTCTTAAACATTTGCTTACTTGCTGCAAAACTTCTTAGTTATGGTTCATGAACTAAGTGGTTAAAGTAATACCCCTCGATAGATAAAAACACCGACACGAGCCTCAGTTAAATGAGGGAATTTATCTCACTAGGTTTGATGCTATGAAAATCTAGCCAAAACACGATCAAGTAAAGGATAGGAGAAGTTGCCAATGAGTTGGATTTACCAGAGCAAGAGTAAGATACATAATGTTTTCCATGTCTCAAGCCTAAAAAAGGCTTTGGGCAGCATATTGTTCCTTCTATAGAATTGCCTCCTGAATGACGAAGGAAAACTTGTGTTGGTTTAATTCTCGGGATTTCAAGGAAAAGAAATTCTCAAGGTTATCACTAAGTAATGTCAAGGATTTAAAAGAATTATAAATTACATTTGAAACAAAGGGTGCTAGGTTTGATGCTATGCGAGCTGAAGGATTTACGATCAAGTAAAGGATAGAGAAGTTGAAGTTGGATTTACCGGAGCAGAGTAAGATACATGAGTTTGCTGAAATTCTAAGCATCCTAAAAAAACTTGGGGCAGCAATTGCTTCGAGGGAAACCAATGACGAAGGAAAACTTGTGGGCTAAAGACGGATTTAATGTTCAAGGTTATCACTAAGTATAATACGTTGGAAGGATTTTGAATGTTACTTGGGAGGGTGCTGAAATTCTTAAGCATATTATTTTCGGGAAGGACTAATGGAAATTAATTAATTTTGAATAAAAGCCTAATTTAATTTAAGTGGAAATTAAAAAGGATATAATTTATTTAAGTGGTCCAAAGATATTGTTATATTTTTATCCAAAAGCATTATTAGAATAAAATAAAAGAGAAGGTTGACTTCTATTATTGGGCACCTAGTTAGAATTAATAAATAAATAAAGGGGGTGCCAAAGTTGAAGAGTTGCATGTTGTTGTAAATCCTAATTTTAGGATAAGGAATGAAAAATGTATTATTTAATATGTTTAATCTTATTCTTAGGATGGGGCGCCACCATAGAGGTGGATAAAGTATTATTTAAAGTGTTTAATCCTATTCTTAGGATGGGGCGCCAACATGGAGGGGGATTTATGATCTTTAATGGTTCAAAGCTTATGCATGTAAGTCTAAAAGGTGGAGCGCTCACTTTGGAGAGTGTTTGAAAGTTATTGTGATAACCCCTTGTTAAAAGTAGCAAGGTCGAATTAGCCCATTCTTTGTTCCCGACGGCTAAGGAGGTGGAAAGTAAGGGAAACATTTATCCCGATAAAGTCACTTTAGTGCATAATGAATTTTTATAAGCACATTAATTATTTATTAATGATAAAATAATACAAGAAAAAGTCACTTTATTTTCATTTCCTTAGTGAGAAACTGCGACCCATATAGGGAGGGGATAAAAATATTAAATAAAGTAAAGCAAGGGGAAAATATTAAATAAAGTGAAGAGAGTTGATTGGACCTTTGTGTGGACAAATATGCCAAGAGAAATTATAAAAAGAAATATATATTTTCAAATATGGCAATAAGAAGAGAATTTAAATTTTAGACAATTCACTTTATTGGTGTGTGATCAATAGCTTTAACAATAAATCATGCAGCTATTTATTTACAATAAAATAATAAAATGTGTTGAATTCAATGAACTATATAAAATCTCTGATGTAGTTAAAAATGCTTGAAAAACATCTGGACGAAATTGCACTAATAACTGCTAATAGCTTATAGATTCCAACAGCTGCTATAGTAATCCTACCTTGCAGCAGGAACTTGTGAAGTATAGAAAAAACAGTCAACAAAAATTCTATTCTGCTGTAGATAGATATAGCAGTTCAAAAAAAAACGGAATACTGCATTGAAAACTTAGGATGTATAGCTTGAAAGTGAAGAACTTGTCAAAAGGTATGTATAACTTGAAAGGGAAAAATGTGTCAATATGTGTTCATAACGATGGGCGATTTCAGTACAATATAAAGTGTTCCATAGTATTCATTCTTCTAGCATCAATTAACTCATGCAGCAAAACCTTCTACTTTACCTTATTACTTTGTGAAACAGATTGCACAGTTGATTGGGACATTTGCAGTTTACTAATTGTATCATAGTTTCCTTGGAGACACTCCTCGTGCAATAACATCAGCTGTTCTGCTACCTGCTAAGACTTAAAGTCAGAACTTTTCCAAAGCAAGAACTATATCCTACTCCAGATCCGAAAGCATAAACCAAATAGCAGTAATCATTATTGCATAAAACAAGTGAGGCAGAAAGATTTCTCAGATTCCTAGGCGGTTCCCAAAGTTACATAAAAAGGCCTTCTAAGCAAAAATACCAGAATCCCTCACTGAATGAAACGAAAACCTTCCATATGCTTCAAAATAGAAAATCTGATGTGAATACAATAAATAAATTGCTATAATGCACAGGAATGACAAATTCAATCATAATAAAGCAAAAAAACACTGCCCTGCCTGAAATGAACAACTACTTTGGGCAGAACAAAAGAAGGAAGAAATGGTGTTAATGTACATGTGCCTAAAATTGGTTAATGGGAGACAAAATACATTACCAAATCATGACAGTGAAAGAAGCATTAACAAAAACAGAACATACAAATCCGAAAGAATACAAATTACAAAACACTTAAAAAGCAAAAGGGTTAACAAAAGGAAACACTGAGAATTTGCTGTATAACGAAGGGCAGGAAGCTCGTCAGCTTTTTGCCTTCGGAAGCCCCAAATACCAACCCTTAAACAACAAGAAAATAAACCAGTTCAATAGAAATTGGAGTATAACAGGAGAAAAGGAGATGCTGCGAAAAGCACTGAACGTAGAATCCAACTCTTATCTTCCAATCAGAAACTGACAGTTCTTAAAGATTTCTGAAGCCCCAAAATAATGGGTAAGGTTTCAAACTTCAAAAGAAAGCCTCTAGAAAAGCAACAAACCAAGACCTTGCTCTTGCAACTTGCAAGACTTTCAGTTAAGGATTTCTCATCATTAAATATTTTTATCAAACTTTTATGGAAATGGAGCAAACAGCCTGGGTCAATATCTACAATTTTGAGGATTCAACACTTGATAGCTTTGTTCTTGCTTTCTATATCATTTAGTCTCCTGATATTTGTGATCTTGCTGGAAATGGTACAGCCAAGCATTTAGAGTTCAATCTTAGATTTTCCTTTAGACAGAAATCCAACATATCAGTGTAACAAGGATTGGTATCTTAGCAGTGTACCTTTTATGCTTTTATTAATGCAGTTTAATCAAAATAATACAAAAAAAGGAGAACCCTTCAAATTAATACCTCCTCAAGACTACCATCCTCTATTTCTGTGTTAAAAGAAAGTAGCATGTTCTCATCAAGCATCTCCTCCAGTTCATCAATATATCGTGGAACTGGCCATCAAAAAACAACAGAAACATAGATTATAGATCCCACAAACCAGATATTTAAATCAATTGAAGACAACATATTAGTTACTGCATCACGGTTTCCATTTACATATTTTCTAAAAAGACAATGCACCATAAAACGATTATGTATACTTGGCCAAAGAGATAAGTGCCTTTTTCAAGAGAAGATTAGATCTCTCTTAGGAAATAAGGAAATAACAAATAGCCTCAAAAAGACATCACCCAAACTTGTCCATCAGACACAATGTACTTGTTCCATCAGTCACAATGTACTTGTTCACACAGCACAAATATGAGCATACTTTCAAAATGAAATTGCCTTCCAAGAAATGAGAAACGGCCTCCCTTACAAAAACTATAACAACAAAACTTGTCTAAAAATTTACATCTAAAATTTAAATGCATATGTGACATTACTGCTGCTGAATATTAATGAGACGACAGCATAAAGCAACAAAATATATGAAGAGTAGCCGCATTATAAGAAGAAGAATTCGGAACCTTCTCAAATATGAGAAGTAACCTCGCCAAGATAAGATTTCAACAGAACTAAATCTGGGTTTAAAGGCACTAGTCACAATAAAGGCGGCCCCACTGCTGCTAATTATTGGTGAAACTACTGTGTACAATCAGTTGTCTGGAAACTATTCAAATGGCTTTTTTTTTTTAAATATCATTCAACTCTCAGTGCAAGTCCATGAAGGGATGACATGTCAAGACAAAAGTGCAAAAACTGCAAGGAATTTGGGTGGTTGATGAATTTAAAGATGTATTTTAGGACTTGCCTCATAGACTGCCACCAGACAAAGGACAGGCACCTCTGAGCTAGAACAAGGTTCCAAACCATCTCTGTTCTTCCATACATATTCAAGAACTCTTCTTCTCCGTGGGAATGGGTTGTTAGTATATCATTGAGGAGCTTTTACGAGATTGACCTCCAAAAGATGGAGCCATAAGAACAAGAGAAGTTTCAATATATGTTCACTGGACTCAAATGTTGAATTTCCATCCTTGATGAAGGGGTTGGGAGAATGGGTCCAGTGCCATTCCCGATGAATCGGTTGGGGAATTTGTTTAGTGAAGCCTCCTAGATGAATCCCTCACAAAAGTGGTCAATGGAAACTGAATTTCAATGGGGCTCGAAAGGTAATCTAAGCCTTGTAGATAGCAGAGGTGTTATGTCATGTCCCTTTTCAAGGCTATTTTTGAAGACCTTAACCATTTCTTCTCCCCGTGGGTCTAAGAAGGAAAGCAAAGGGAAGATCTGGATTATATTTTTATTGTTATTTAGGTAGATATTTTATTTATTATCATGTATCCTATTCGGAAGCCTAGCTCTCCAATAGATAGACTTAAATAGTTAGGAAATAAAAGTATTTTGAGCATGTAGGATCCAAATACCAATTAAATATTTAAAAGCACTTACCTTAAGGGGTCGGCCATCATTTTTAGGAAATAAAAGTATTTTGAGCATGTAGGCTCCAAATACCAATTAAATATTTAAAAGCATTTACCTTAAGGGGTCAGCCATCATTTTTATATTTGTAAAGCACTCCTTGGGTTATAAAAGGAGGTCACTTGGCCATTATTGGATTATGTTTTGGTGAATTTTCATATCTTGGTTAAGGTTTGCTTGTGAAGCACCTTTCCTACCTTTCTCAAGGACGAAACCCCTTGATTGAGGACCTTTCTCAAGGACGGAAACCCTTGATTGAGGACTTGTGGAGGACAAAAACCCTTCCATAAGGATTTATGTATGCAAGTTGGTTTGGAAAGCAATAAATTATCATTTCCTTGCATGATTTATCTCTTTGGATCAATAATCTATTTATTTGAAGTGGAGCGACCCACTTGGGAGTATTATTTGGTATGTGTTGATGATAATTTGGTAAATCTGAATTTATTATCTTGTTCTCCATATTTTTAAAAGCCAAGATCTTGAGTTTCATGAATTTTGGAGGTGTTTTACTATTTTTCCAAGCTTGTTGAAGTTCACTGGTTGAGGGTTTCCAAAATTAATTATTTTCAAGCTCAATTCTGATTTCTAACAACTGATTGTGTTTGTTGAGGGTTTCTTAATAATTTTGGCATAAGAATTGAAGGGTGTTAGCAAGGTTTAACCCACCTTTGAGGGGTTTAACTCCTCCAAGGAAGTCGCTGCCCTAGGAAGGGCCTAATTTGCAGATTGCAGGGTTGATATCAGCCATCTACAGCAGCTCCCTAATCTGATTTTTAAGTTTACATCTCAGCTTTTGGTCATTTCCTGAGTCCCCCTAAAAAGGGACATTACAGTGGTATCAAAGCTCCATCCTCCCAGTCTGTGAAGTATGGCAGATGGCAGCTGTATACAGTACTAACTAACAATAGGCATTGGCTTAAACAGTTCTTATTGGGAATCAAATATTGACTTATCTAGCAACTGAGATATAATTGGGTTGTGTCAACAGAGGTACTGTAACTTTAAAGTTGAATTAAATCGCTAACGCATTTCAGGTGAGGAAAATTTATAGTCCTGAATAGTATCATGACTTTTCAATCGCGGATGTATCTATAGGTTTTTATGCATAGATATATAATTGCATATTTTCAATCAAAATTAAGCAATTACAGTCCTAACAGTTACAGTCTTCTTGGTGCGGGTTTGAAAAAATACGACGAGAATTGCTGGTAAATTGGGCAGACAAAGAAAAAGGGGAAAAAGAAGAGCGTACGAGTAGGGTGAACAAGCCAAGAAACGATATCAGTTGACAATTGATGAGCTTTGACAGCAGAAGATTTCCCTCCCCATTCGTTTTGCACAGCCATTTGCAGGGCCGTCCAGCGCGAAAGCACCAACCCCACTCCTTCCTCAAATTTCCGCAACCCCTCTGCTGAAAGGACTTGCGCTTCAGTGCCCCCTCCGTTTCGCTCCATACTGTACAAGAAGATTTTCTGCAGCTGCAACAGACTATATTTAATATGAAATGGTGCTGGTCACAGGCCGTGGTCGCAAAGGGTATTTGAAATTTGAGTGCCGTTAAAAGCGAATAAACGATGCGAAAAATATAGTAACAAGGACAAAAATACAAATGTAGTTAGGTATTAAAGCATTTTTAGCATGCAAAGATCTAAACATAGACCAAACATTTATATCATGCCTATGGATGCACTCTCTACATCCATGGTGATTATTTGAAAGTGCTTTAACAACTAGTAATTGTGTGTGTAGTGTGATGATAACGCCCAAATGGATTTAGTGCATGAAAAAAATAGTGGAGGGCTCTAATAGAAAAATTAGAAGTTGTAGATGTGTTGGAAAGAAACTATAATGTGAACAAATTTGTCTATGCAAAAATATGGCTCAACACGATAAGAAGAGCAAATTAGTTTTAGCAAACTATTTAGCATACAAAAGTGAAGAATTGCATAGAAGGTAAAAGCTTCGATGTAATAGATTTAGGGTTCTATCTTATTTCACAATGAAAGTTTCCAAAAAAATCATAAGATTCACGTTTCACAGACCAAGAATGCCACAAAACTACACGGAATCGAAAAAAAATATGCATCAGAATTGCTCAATGAAACTATGTACGTACAACTTGTTGGCACATAGATCGATGTTATAAGAACCAGACCTCATATTATATTTGCAACAACTAGGTTGTATAGAATTTTGAATTGTACTAGCATTAGGCATTGGAACTTTACCAAAAATACACTAAGCTGCAATAGATGACAAAATTGAGAATATCAATATGATGTTATGATTTCAATATATGGTCTGATGTGATTTGTTGGCTACATAAGATGCGGGATTTTGTTGCAAATTCATCAAGTGATCTTAGTGAGAACTATTAGTAGATCCAAACTTTAAGGAGCTACAAGTTGTCTATGGTGTTTTATCCATTGTAATTGCTAGTTGTATAGATTGTTTCGAAATTATACACAGTTGCATAACATACATTTATGCATCTAAGAATGGGGGCAATGGTTACTTGAATTTCATATAATTCATTTACCTATCTTATTATAACAGGGAAAATATGACCCTTGGTTACTCATCTCATTAACAAGCTCATTTATACACATGATAATGAAAAATGGAAATATTTAGCATATTTAATTTGTCACTTGTGTATTTTAGGTGGGAGAAGCCAAGGTAAATTCCAAGCTCTGCCTATAATTTATGGTACCAACCAAGTCACTATACATTAATCAGTCCATAATGGAGAACACCTCTAGTATTTTAAAAATGTTTCAGTCTTGAAGATGTTGCCCAAGTCAACCTAACACTGCCCATGCCTCACATTTTTATCACCAAACAAAACTACTATATGCACCTTAAGTTGTGGTTGTTGTTGTAGATACATTCTTTGTTGCTCAAATCCTAAATTCTTGTGAGCTTAATGATATGGATGACTAAAACTAAGTAGTGGGAAACACTAGAAAATTTAGTGCTTAAAAACACACAATCCTCACGAAAAAAAAAAACTAAGTCTTAATCCTCGATTCACCACCTCCTCAAGAATTGGACCACCTACTTCATTAAAAACACACACTAGTTTGACATATATCATCACCAAACAATGTACACAATCGAAACAAATGCAACCTCATCATCATCTCCATAATATCTTAATATCCATCCATTTTAGGAATTTTAACTTGCCAAGAAAACAACCAGCCTAAAATCTTGAATGAGGTTGCAGACAAGTTGTTTGACAAAATGTCTCAAAATAAACAATCAACCTATACTAAAATTAATATCACAATTGATTTTATTTATGCCCATGAAACCAAAAGAGTTTATCAAATTCCACAGATTGTTTAACAAAACATCTCAAAGAAACAAAAAAATATACTGCATTATACACAAACTGTTTGAAAAAATGTCTTAAACAAAATTACTCAATATTAGATTGCACATATAAACTGTTTATTGTCTCAAGGAACACACAAATAACAATATATTATACAAGCTCAATGCTTTGTCTCCTAGTTTAGAGTGCATAACTTACGATTTCATAAAATGTTAGAGGAAAAAAAAATACCTGATGGATCATGCAATGTGATATGAAATGTCAATATTTGTAAAAAAATCACAGTTTTCCAGAAGCTTTTCCTACAACTCACCAAATGAATTATACAAAAATCAGAAGTATTTCTAGAATCTTTTTCTACAAATCATCAAATGCAACAATTCAAATGCTATTCTAAATTAGATTGCATACAAACTTTTGAAAAAATTCCCAACATATAAACAAGATACATTATACAAAAAACCAATGTTTTGGCTTCAAAAGCATCAATTTAGGATAGTGTATATCAGATTGCATAGTAACTGTTTGATAAAATGTCTCAAAGAAAATGACACAAATAAAGGAAAATGTAATTTCTGCCATGCACAACATAACCTCTCCATTCTAAAATTGTAGCTAGTTACTTCGGCTCTACAAAAACCCCAACTATAATAACAAAGAAATGCCATCTATTCATGCAACCACATAACCGACACGCACTCTGGGAATGATTGAATAACACGCAAAGCAAAGATATGATTAGCAATTTCATTGATTGATATTTGCAACTGCCATAGTTCATTAACCGTCAAATCCTTAAAAATTGTTACCTCAAAGTGATTTGGTTTTGGGCAAAAAAATCATTTCGGGAGAAAATATTTATAAAAGGGCATCCGTATATAAACATAATGCAAAAGTTCATGCCCCTTTTCTCTGCCTATTCACCACTTCAAACAGATCATTTCGTGAAATAATAATGGATGTCATTATTGGAATGACCACCTAGTGTAGAGCCATTAATTACCTGCAGCCTCGTCGCCCATTATTAATAGATCTATTAAACGTTGCACGGAGAAATATGTCTGCAACCTCCATTTTCTCAAGTTTTGTCACGCTATGGAGGCCCAAGTTCGGGCAGGATATGGAGGTCCTCGTTGATTCAACCAAGCATTTGAGCGCCGCTCTCCCATCCACATTTCGCATGCCTTCTTCCCTCAACAAACTCAACGCAAAAGAAGTACATCTCCCACTTCCAACAAATCAATGGCTACAATGCATCCTTTCTCATCAACGGCTAGATTAGCTCCTCACCAAGAACAATCTGTGTGCTTTTTTATGACTGGTCTATTCTTTACATGTTGGTATTGTTTAACTGATTTGAATGCGTCAGAAATGGGATGGAGTGTGGTTGGATTAAACTTGTGATATGAACTGTTGATATCAAGGTTAACAAAATTTGTCATATATGTCATTCACGTAGTCCACACCCACTTTCTACTTGGACCAGTTCACACAAATGACATGTAGTTCATATGTCACTTACTATAAGAAAGAAGAGGACCATATATGGTGGAGGAGGTATTTGAGTTGTTAAGGGATTTTATTATACCTAATATCATGATTCTTTGTCATTTTTCTAGACATGCTACATGGCGTTCACATGGACCAATACATTACCAATAAAATTCCCTAGATTTGGGTAGAGTTTCCACTACTCACCAAAAGTAATTACGCATTCAAGTGGCCCTCTTGGCCTTTGACCAAACCAACCATACACAACATACTATATGAAGTGCATTCATTTATTTTATAAATTTCATTGTATTTTCTTTAATAATTTATTATTAGTCCCTGTCAAGGAAGGGTAACTATAGTAATCACTTTCTTATTGTGCTAGTGGGACGATATGTAGATTATGGACATGTAAAAGGCAGTTAGTAGGCCTGAATCCGGTGATCACATGTTACCAACAAGAAAGAGGTTTAATGGAAATGAAATAATTAAAAAGCGAAGCTAAGTGTGTGTCATGCTTGTGGGGTTCGACGTTTCTTATCCACTGCATCGATGAATAATAAAATAGAAAAAAACATTAGTCGATAATGGAATACGATGATAACAAGAACTAGTTGATTGATCATTAGGAAACCAAATTTTATAGCAGAGGGGAAAGTGTGCAATCAAAAATCATAGTAGAAAGATGAAGTGGGAGACATTGTTATGAAATTAAATGACAAATTGGTCATCAAAATAGACAAACCAATGTTATTACTGTTAGACATTGAGGTACATGAATGTGAATCTAAAAGATATTGTAACTTGGAGAGGGTCTAGTTTGAAGAGCTAGAATGCTATGTAAACAATTATTATTCTGTGAAATACATTGCATAGTGCCCTATCATCAATAATCGACATGTCACGAATGAGATTTATTTTTGTAACACTGGAAAACAAGTCTTCGAGGTATCAAAATAAACGTCATTCTATCAAAAACCTTACACCTCCCACACCTATTTCACGGATCATATTGTTCCTACATAAATAATATCTACTCTTTGTGCTCCATTTTATTGTTTCAATGCAGCAAACATTAAAAATTTCTAAAAACAAGTTGTGTGGGAACAATCATTGATAATCGAGCCCCTCTAATGGATGGTCATATGAGTGATAGGTGGATTTTATTTTCCAATCAAGCTTTAATATTATATTTTAATTTTATATGACGTCAAGGTTTTTGATTGAATGACATTTAATTTATTAGATAAGACAAGGACATGAATAAAAAGTTGGAAATAAAAATGTGGGAATTAAACCCTATACATTCGCACCTATTTCACAACTCATATTGTTCTTACCCAAATACTATATTCTATATTTTGTCCACTTTATCGTCTCGATCTCACTCGCATTATTCACATGAGTGCAATTTATGCTTAAAGAGGCCAAATTAAAAATTGGTGAAAATCTAATAGGTTCCATGTTCAAAACCCAACCACAATGCTTGCTTTTCTAGCACTTTGTATCTCTCTTTTCAATTTTAAGCTTGATTAATTGTAAGAGAGCATACAACACACCAAAAACATTGATGATTGAGCCCCTCCAGTTGTTGGTCATATGAGCAACAAGTAGATTTTAGCTACAATACAAGCTTTGCTATTTATTTATTTTAGTTTTTATATTATCAAGGTTTTTGATTGGACATTAATTAATTTCTTAAACAAGACAAAGACATGAATTGAAATTTAGAAATTAAAAGGTGGGAAGTAAATACTTGCATGTCCCACACCTATTCTATGGCTCAAATTGTTCCTATGCAAAAACACCGTTATATATGCTCCACTTTATCGTTTAAAATCTCACTCCCATTATACATGTGTACAATATAAAATTAAAAGAGACAAAATTTAAAATATAGAAAATCCAATAAATTATGAATTCAAAACTCAATTGTTGCCCCACACTTATTCTATGGATCTAGATAGCTTCACTTCCTATCCAAAAAATAATATCTACTATCTATGTTCCACTTTATCATTAACGCACTTAGGGCCTTAAACGAATTTGGGCTATAATTACAAATATTAGTTCTCACTTAGCTATGAGAATATAACATTCATTAGGGCCACCTGTATATTTTTATTGTTTAAAGTGGCAAACAAAACTTTTTGGACTTAGAATTATTGGGAGGAGTTTGGTTTCCCCCATAATTCATAGTCTCTTATGCATATAACTTTTCAATAATAATTTTAGAAAATCCATACATAAAATCCTATAAAATGTTTTCCTCGAATGTATATAGTACACACCATTACTCCAAACACGGACACATGGCAGCCATGTTATCCTCTCTCATTTCTTCCCCTCAGTCATTCGGCTCAATGAAATAAAAATCACCCACATACGCACGAACAATAAAAATTTTGAATCATAGGTACAAGATGATTACGATGATGAAATCACCCTCGAGATGGGTATGGGAAATTGTATTATGAATTCACTTGTTTCAGATGCTTCCATTTGCAATTTCTTTCTGCAAATTGAACTACTTTGTCAATATATCATTTCTTAGAAGGCATAGGCTAAGTTATCAATGAGATGCCTATCACCTTGTGTGCAAGTGTTGTTTTTAAACTAATGCTAATGTAAATAAAGACTAACACCTAAATAGTCTTAATTAGCAAGAATTAAACAACATTATAAACACCATCATGATAAGAATTAATCAAGGGTTAGATGCTAACATTTATCAATACAAAACTATGAAATCAATTATGTTAAGCACCTAAATATCCTCTATTCTCTAACAACATATAAATGAAGGAACCTGGTTAGGTTCCATGGCTATCAAAAACAGTTGTCCTTAATATTCCAAGAACCTAGGAATGGGGGCTAATCAAAGGTGGGCTACAAGACCCTTTTGACACCTCCCATATGACCCAAGCACTTTAAGAAAGAGGCTTAACTCTTCAAGATGATAAACTCTCAAGAGGACAAAGTGCAAGCTCTTAGTCTTTTTGCTATATGCTTTGCATTTGCTCTCTTAAGGAGTTTAGGTGTAAGTAAAAAGGTAGGTGGAGGGCTCTTTATATAGCCCAAAGGATAAAGGATTCAAAACATCCTCATGAATGTGGGATAAAGGTAAAACATGATTAGGAATGGATAAGGTTGCTTTATTAAAGGTAACCTTACTTTAGAAGGGTTTAATACATGTTTAGCAAGTCATGGGAGTTGGGGGCTACTTTAATTAATCAAAGGTGATTAATTAATAGGTACGTGTAAGCTTATAGAAGCCATTTAGAAGAATATTAGTGCGATTTAGGCTATTGTGAGGGGATTAAATCAATTAAATATTGATTTACTAGTTAAATGAATGGGAAGACTAATTAATTAATAATAATTAATTAATCTAGATAGAAGAGGTGATAATTAACGGAAGGTCGTTAATTAGGTTGTTAGCTGGGTAGGCGACTTAATCAATTAGCGTATTGTAATTAATTGACGACAATAAGAGGGAATATGAGCACTTTTGACGATATGTCGTCTATTTGCGGGAAAGGAGATAATTAGCGCAATTTAAGTATTTAAATTTCTTAGGCGTAATTATAGGTGTCTACACACCCTAATGTTGAAAGTAGACAAACCATACGACATGCACATTTTTTGTTCATCACATATATTCAACAATGAAATTATTGTGCAGTTACTTACAATGCAATCTGAAAACCATTCGTAGTATAAATAGCCCCTTATCATAAATGGCGGGGAATCTGAAGAATTACATAACTTTACACTACAAGAAATACATGCCATTAAAAGTAGGTTTCCTACTTTGCAACCATGGAGAAGACGAATATATTTAAAACATTGTCACCTCTCTCTATTACATGCGCAGTGGAACCCATGTGTCCAACATGCAACAACAACAAGCGAGACAAAAAATACCTCCAAGAGAACACATGGTTAATGGTAAAAGGTAAATAAATCTTTAATAAAATAATGCATATTTATACGACATTGAGGGAATAGCATTCAACGAACTCCGTCCTTAGATTTCAATGTACATGGCAGAAGCAACCACATCCCTCCATTTAGTGATATGTGTCACATTGAGCAAGGCAACATTCACTTTGATACACCTTCGGCATAAAAAGTCTCTAAATGCAATATTATCCATAAAGATATCTACACCAAATGCTTTCAAGCCCATCATTATTTTTGGGGTTTCAAGAAGGAACAATGTACTATTGACACATATCTCAAGCTTTAGGCCCTCCAAATGAACATCAATATATTTTTAGAAAAATTAGCATCGTTGAAGAGCAATTATTTAAGCTTTTAGGCATTGGAAAGTGTCGACCTAATTAATAAATCTTTCGTAATGCAAAAATAAAAACTTAAATCAAGGAATAAGGTTAATAAAACAGTGTCTTTCATTGAAAAATGTACTTGTGTCTAGTAGTAAACCAATATATATTTGCACACATATGAAAATATGTATCATTAAAACCACTGTATGATTGTCTTACCGCCACAACTTCACCTTCTTAACTAAAACCCAAACAAAAGCTAAGAAAAATTACTAAATTTGCTACCATCACCCTCAAAAGAATTTGTCATTTAGTGTCACGACATAAAAACCAGCTAACAACAAATCTCAAGTCATAATTATCTCAACAATCCGGACAACAAATAACACAAGAACTCGGTAAGGACAACAAAAACCATACATGCAGTGACTGGGGTATCGCTGGAAAGGAAAAACAACAAGGTTTCAAAGGGCGAAAAGGCAAGCACTTCTTGATTGGAAAAATACATACATAAGAAAGAGAAAATGCATGTTGTTGGCTAAAGCAAGAGATGTCTCTCGGAGAAACATCGGTGTTGCGTTAGCCATATCGGGACGTGACTATAAGCACTATCTATTTCCCCTTTCGGTGTTCGTGAGTGTCATTGATGAAGTAAAATGGACCTAACTTGGGGAACTTGAACTGTATGTGGTTGTTTTCAAAGTTGGAAACGCAATGGCGAGGATCCATGAGAGCTAAAAGTGTGGCAAGTTTTATGTCGAGCGTAGTAGACGATGTCACTTCTTAAAAAATAGGTCTATGATTAATGTTAAAGCAAGCTCATACAAGCTACTAAGGGGCACACTCCATAGATAACCAAGATTAAATTATAACATCAATTTTAGATTAGTTAGAAGAAATATTACTTGGAATTGAGAAAATACATTGATGTAGTTAGGTTAATGTCTTATTCCCTAAAATTTGTGTTGCCAACACAAAACGAAAACATTAAAAGTCAGTTGTACAAAGGAAGGTGCAATATTTCGACCACTACCACTATAATTAAATGAAGCTAAGCCAACATAAGGATGAGTAGCCAACACTTTCCCTACAAAATTTTCCATGTCTTCCTATGTCTCATTATCTCTAATATATTTTTCCATGGCCTCCAACTCCTTCACTAGTTCACTCATTTTGGGTCGATTTACACATCAATCTTCACAACAATGCATGGCTAAGCTTACAAAGCTTCCTAATATGGAGGGAGTGACATTGAGAGTTTCATCAAGGAGGATGTTCATGGACTTCACGTGTCTGTGAATTATGATTGGATTTGCATGCTTATGGAGAAATGTTTAAGTCCTGCACACCCCCAATGTAATTCTACTTCTCTTTCGTCATTTAAGGATGATCCCTATTATACCTAATAACATGAAATAATGTGTTTACTAGAGAAGAAAATGTTGATTAGGTTTTAATTTTATTCGGGCATAGTAGAAAGAAGGTGGTTATCAAAAAAAAGATCAATAAGCGATATGTTTGGCAAGTGCTCATAAATGAGCATATGTTACTTTTATTTAAAACAAAATTTGATGAGTCCCACTAGATTCATGTTATAAACATGAGATAGTAATTGTGTTTCGGTCTTGAATTCGGGTCCACCTGCATAGAATCCATTGTCACCCTTGCCATGGCTAACATTTGTTCACCAAATGAAAACATTCCATTGTACACCTACCTTTCCATACAAGAAAATGTAGGCCTATCCACTTTTGCAGATGTAAATACAATTGAAATTCTATATATCTTCAAACTCCTCGGTCTACGATATTCAAGGGAACATATATTTCAAACTTAATTTCACCTAGACTAAATAAAATGGATTAAGAAATATGAAAAAGATAAAATAATTGGGAGTTATAGGACCATTGGATTTGTTGGCAAACCAACAGAGGCTTGGTGCAAACAATCTTTATCACTTTGCACTAGAAAGATAGAAATGAAAAATTATAAGGCTTGGTGCAAAAAGCTTTATCACTTTGCTCTAGATAGATAGAAATGGAAAATTATAAACAACAAAAGAAGGGTATGTATGCCAAATCAGTAAGAAAGAGAAATTAAATAATCCTAACAAAACAAGAAAGAAGATAATAGTTTACAAAGTTTGTTGAATTTGGCCCTTGTTTTAGAACATCACAAACAAGTTAATGACAGTTTGTGTGAAATAGAATTGATGTAAAGGACAACTAAAACTCTGTAATAAAACATGATGCAAAGGTACCTAAATATACTATAAAAATCTTAGTAGATTCTCTTGTAGCTCATCCTGGCATAGAGCTTATAGAGTCTCTTTGTATTTTTTTGCTTATGATCCCTAGGGAGAAGGCCCTAGCCTCAAAAAAAGCTTCCCGCACCAGTCCATGATATATACAATCATCAATGGACTCATAGGAAAAGTTTAAGGCACTTTATCGTGCATCAAAATACAAAAGACACACACACACACACACACACACACACACACACACACACACACACACACACACACACACACACTACATAATCTGGATATCCTCCTTACAAAAAAATAAGAAACTAGGACCCAACAAACATATCTAACCCGAAAAATCCCCACCAAGCTACAATAGCAGATACCACTCTAGCTCACACCTCCATGCCCAAAAAGAAGACGACTTCTCAACAAAAATTTCTACCTCGAGTCGCTCTAAGACTGCAAAGAGGAGGGAGAGTGATCCACACTGCATTTAAACATCAATGCTTTGGCCTTTTTAGGAATTCGGAAGCCTATATTCTCGGTGACCACCTATAAACCATGTGAAAGGGCATGAATCCCACGAGCCATTGCATGAATGTGATACTACATATTGTTCATCCTTTCCTCCAAATCTTTTAGCTCCTTATGCAGGATGAATCGACCCGACAAGTTCAAGATTATATTCGCAACACTCAAACCTTGAGCCACATCAAAGATGTTTCACCTCCCCACATATTGGTCGGGGTCCAACATAAGCTTCCTCAATTTGTCACGAGAAGATCACCTCTTCTTCTTCTCGTGTCTACATTCTACCACCATCCAAACTTGCTCCACCACCATGCATCACTACATTCTTAATTCTCCCACTCAACCAGTCCATGCAAAGGATTCTCCCAAATATTCCCAAGATGGGCCCGATGCCGCTCCGACTAAACCCCTCCATCAAACCTTCCCTCGACACCATGTAGACCACAGCGGAGAACAAAGAAAAGAAAATGGGAAGGAAAACCAGCAGACATGGCTAAATAAAAGCATAAGGGATGTACATCCCTCACACCGGCCCTCCTTTAATACACTCACCACCACCCAAACCAATAAATTCTACACACGTGCCAGAGCTCCGAAATCTCTACCCAAATCTTTCACTTCAATCGACATCACACAATGGGTAGAGGAAATGAATAGAAGGCGGCCTTTATAATCATTAGCAATCACCAATTGATGCCATTCATGTGTCCCCTACTAAAAGAGCTTGGATATCATTAGGGAAGCCCACCTCCCAAGAAAGGGAGGTTAAATGAAGATTATCCCATAAACTAACCCCTCTATTTGCTAAACAATCTACCACCTTATTGTTATCTCTCAGAGTATGAGAGAAATTCACTTCTGAAAAGGAAGGCAGAATAGACATGATATTTGAGCAAATGGATTTCAATTGCCATGCCTTAGGGGGCCTTCCTTGAACCATATTTATTATAGCCAAAGAGTCCCCTTCAATCCATATACAAAGCCAATTCTGCACTTTTCTTCCAATAAGCCAAAGAGAAGAGCCATACCTTCCATAAAGTTATTAGAAGAAACTCCACAGTCCAAAGCCATAGTTAGAAGAGGCTAGCAATCTACACTCCTAAAAACACATCCACATTCTGAATTACAGGATTTCCTTTTGAGGCACCATCAAAATTTAACTTAATCCACCCCTTAGGAGGAGGCCTCCAATTAACCACCTTTTTTTCCTTACTCCCCTTATCAAGAGTGAGTGCATCAAACTTTAATGGAATCAAGGCCACTTCCCACATATAAATTTATCTTTTTTTTTTCCGGACCAAATCGAGCACTAGGATCCCATCAATTCTAAAAGAAGGTTTTCAATACTATTCCATACTTGACGCACAAACATCTTAATACCCTAAAAATTCCTATGTTTCTTTATAGCTACGGGCTCCAAATAACCACCTTGTCGGAGTTAAATTCCACGGGAGCATAAGGCCTTTATGAGAAACTTTTTGTTGCCACTAGGAAATGAGATCCATTACTTCGAGGAAGGGAGAACCCAAGTGATATCCCATTGATTCCACACATAGGACCAAACTCAAAGAGCAACAAAGAAATGGATAAATATATGATTACCTAACTCCTCTTCCTTGCACGAGAAAATAAAAGCTAGGGCCATGAAAACATCTTTTTATCAAATTATCATATGACAGGCATCTACCAAGTGAAGCCAACCACATGAAATGATTATCCTTAGGAAGGCCTTCCTTGATCCAAACAGAGGCAAATGGAAAATACCTTAGGGCATCGCATGAGTTCACTCTACCAAAGATAAATGTATATAAGTCCTTAACCATTACAGATCCCGAGCTTGATCTAGACCAAATCGAGATGACCTTCTAAAAAGCCATCAGGCAAGGGTGCATCTAAGAATTCGAAAAAATCCAAAGCTCCATCCTCATTTTCTACATTGACACGACTTGGAGAGATCCAACAATTGATGCCATCAAACCCACATAGATAACCCTCCACCATTTCAAAATAACCTCATCTTTAAACATTTTCACTGAATCTACCTTAGCTAGGGGGGGTAATGGGAGCCAATTATCATTCCACATATCAACACTTTTGCCATCATGAGGCTATCACTTCAGACCTAGAACTATCATCTCTCTACATCTTTTAATGAAATTCCAAACCCCCGAACCACTAGGGAGCTCTTGTTGGAAGAAAATATCCGTCAGGTCATGTGATTCTAGCTATTTTTCTACCAAGATTCTACTCCACAACCACTTCATGTCTTTATAAACTCTCCACATGAGCTTCCCCTAAGGGCCTTATTCGTAAGCATGTAGTTTCGAAAGCCTAAACATCCTTCCCTTTTGGGGGCGACATACCTCATCTCATGCCACCAAAATAAACTTCTTCTTACCCTCCGATCCACACCGCAAGAAATTCCTTTCTAGGCCCATAATGCACCAAGCCTTTGTCTTGGCAACTTGAAGAGCAACATGAAATAAGTTGGAATCACTTAAAGAGATGATCTTATTAACTCTGTTCTTCCCGCTATAGATAGCCACTTGCCTTCTAAGAAGCTAACTTCACTTGAATTTTGTCCACCACATGACCTTCCATAGGTCTTTACCTGCCACACCCCCAATTAAAGGCATCCCAGGTAAGAAGCGGGCAACGAGCCAATAGAAAAACCAAAGATGCCATCTATCCTTCTTCGCATGACCTTGGATCCACATTAATAAAAAAGATAATTGATTTAAGGGCACTTACCTTTTTCCCAACAACCTTTTCATATTGGGTAAGAATCTCCTAAAATTTCTTCGCTTTCGCCATCATTGGGTCTCCAAAGAGCATCATGTCATCAAAAATTGGGCATTCAAGATAGGATCAATCCCCGAATATATTTTCAGCCCTTTTAGTTCCTTTTTATCCACTACCATCTGAATAGCTCTCAAAAGACTCTCAACCATTATAATAAAAATAAAAGGGGAGATTGGGTCTCCCTGTCTAAGACCACGTGATGCGGTAAAGTGCCCAAAGAAGGACACTATTAATCAATATTGAGAACATACGAGTAGAGAAGTAATTCCAGATGAATTGAATCCAATCTAGAGGAAAACCAAATCTAGAAAGGACTGCTTCGAGAAAACACCATTTACCTATGTCATAGGCCTTCATCATATCCAACTTTATGACCATACCTGGGTTCTTCTTGTGTGAGAGAGAATGAATAGCTTCATGAGCCACCACTATTCCGAGAATCTGCTTACCCTCTACAAACCCATTCGACTATCTCGAGATGATCATGGACAAGGAGACTTTCAACCTCACAACCATAACTTTAGATACAATTTTATAAATCCCATTGCACAAAGTTATAGGTGAAAGGAATCAAAATATCGGCATCCTCGGATTTGGGATGAGGGCCGAGAAGGTGGAGTTCCATTCCTTCAAAATTGCTCTCTTTCTGTCTACATTCTTCCACTGCGGACCACACATCACACCCCACTATATGCCAAAATTTCTGAAAAAACCTATCTGAAACCCATTAGGCCTAGGAGATTTATCAGCCCCAAGGCTAAAGACCAAATCACAAACCTCATCTTGGGAAATGGGACTCATAAGACTGGATGCCTCCATATCATTCAAAACCTTGGGGATATTGGATAGCAGAGCCTCTTCCTCCAAACTATTTACATCTTCCTCGAGATAGGAGATTCTTAAAGAATATTACACCTTCCTCTCTAATCATGTCCATGTCAGAAATTTCTTCCCTATAGAGAAGGGTCAACTACTTGATTCTATTTACATTCGCCTAATAGAAGTGGACTTGTATTTATGTCACCTTCTTTTATCCATTTAACTCTAGACTTTTGTCTCCAAAAAACCTCCTCCATCTTGAGAATGTGATCTAAACGAGTCAGCCCCTCCTTTTTTCTAGCCAACAAGGGCTTTGAAACCCCATCCCTCATCATTTCATCCACGAACAACTTCCAACTAAAAAGAGAATTCTTCCTTCTTGTGAAACAGATTACCAAAGGTTTGTTTATTCCATTTTTTTGCTTCCTCCTTAACATGTTTCATTTTCCTCATAAGATGGAATCTTTTTCTTCCCTCCACTTTGAATCTCCACCAAGTCTTCAAATTTTCCTCAAAAGAGGGGTTTAGGAACCACATGAATTCCATCTTAAAAGATATCCCCTTGGGCCTTTCATCGGAAATTAACGAAAGGCTTATGGGAGCATGATCCGACCCAACAACCTTCAAAATGTCCGAGGAGAAAAGAAAATTATCCAATCCCCAATTTGAGCATATCAAAACCTATCCATCCTTTCCAAAATAGCTTTTGATCCGAGCCTTCTATTATACCAGATAAAACCACCATATTTTCGTTCCACATTAATTAGGGAAAGATCACCACAAAAGTATCTGAAATCTATCGAACTTAGAGGAGAGAATTTCTTCCCTCCCTTTTCCTTCAAATTAAGAATTGCATTAAAATCACTTCCCAAAATTTTCTCTTTCACCATCTTTTAATACTAAGTTCAAAGATCACAAGATTCCCTTTTCTCTTCCAACAAAAAAGGATTATATACATTAACAAGCACAAAATTTTCAATAGATCTTAAATCACAACAGTCAAGGGATATGAACCACTTACATCTAAATAGAGGAAAACACTGAAATCAGCCAAGGGGACTAGGAAATTGCTAGCCCTCCAACAACGCTATCTGCTTCCATTGCAGACAACCTTACAATTATAACAAACATTTTTCCAGACCCTAATTCCTTCATCTTTTGAGAATTTTGTTTCTTGAATCAAAAGAAAATCAGGGGCTTCTAACTCTCTAAGCCACTTCACTAAACACCCCTTGTCAGAGGAATTCAATCCTATGACATTCCCGCCTAAGAACTTCATGGATCAAGCATGAAAGGGGAGACCCTTCCACTAGCCATGAAAGCCTCTAAGGTGCTTTGACTGCCTATGTCAATATTTAGCCTAGCATCAAGTTGTGTTTTGAGAGCATTGGGCTTCCTCCCAACCACTTTAGCATTACCCGTATCCGGTTGAGGTATGGACTAGGAAGAGGCCAATCTTTCTAATTTTCTAACTAAATTCACCGAGCCTTTTTTCACATCCACCTCCTTCAAAGAAGCAACATGAGTGAATGCAGATCTTCCCAGGAGGGGCCTCATTCTCCTTATTATCATCAGGAATTGAAGCTTTCTCAATCCGAGCAATGGGAGACTAATCCGACATTGAAGTCAATTTCCTACCACTCTCATCGCTAAAAGCTTCCATCAAAATTTCCAAGTCCTCCTTCTTTAAAGGTTTATCGAGAGAAATATCCTTCCCTTGATTGAAGACTCCTCCCACATCTCGAAACTCCCAAAGACACCTAACTTTAGCCTCCAAAACCGAGTTCTCGGGAGGGCCGAATCCTTGTCACACTGGGACATCCGTTCCCTTGGATATATCCTTCTCTAAATCATCTCCAATATTTCCAGATATCACAACACCAACATCCTTTTTTTTTTTCCACTCACCTACGGGAGGATTTTGAATCAAAGAGTTATCCTCGCCTTCTTGCCCAACAAAGGGCATATATTCATTTGTGCCCAATTCTCTCGCATTTGAAGCACTTGAATGGTAAAGATTCATAATCGATAGGCTAAAACCATATACCCATATGAGTGTTGATTCTAATAGGCTACACTAGGGGTTTGGAGATATCAATTTTGATGAGATTCTTGCATTTGAAGAAAAGGTTGCCAATTTTGTTTCCTTGCCCATAGGCTCACCTGGGGCTTTTGCAATCTCTCTTAATGTCTCTGGCCCCATAATTCGGGAGGAAGCTTATACATCCGAACCCATAGCAGAACCTTTCTAACCAGTTCCTCTTTCAGATTGAAGAGGAGGGACCATGGCCTCAAACAAAGCCTCACATTTTTTAAAAACCAAGGTCCGCTAAATAACACTTTGTCTTTGTCTTCATCACTACCAAAACATACTTGAAATTACCTTTGGTAAAAATCTTATGCCAGAGTGCTCGCGACACTTCCAATTTTTATCAATCTAATTCTAGAGTCATCCTTTGAGGGCCATGTACATATGAATTTGAGATGAATGCCTTGTTGCACATTCTTTTGCAAATTTCTTCCAGCGTCAAGATCTTACTTCCACTAATTTTATCTCTTTGGAAACTTTCAGTTCCACTTCTCCCGAGAGATATCAAAGAAAATACATCTTCCGATCCACCTTAATCACTCACCGCACCACCTCCATCCACGAACCGACTGTGATGAAAAACCACTCGGCTTCGATATCCTCATGAAGAATCATAATCCCGACTCGGGGCTCGCCATGATTTGACTTAGATTTTCACAGGCTTCATTACCCTTCTTCAACATCCCAACCACTTTCCTTCCTCCCCCAAAGGAATCACATTGGCCCCAAACAAAGGATAACCCCCTTCATTCTCCCGAAATCTCGCACCACCCTAAAAGCGGGTCTCTATCTACCCATCTTCCCGAACCACGCGTTTTGTCACCCCACCACTTCTTTTGAAAAAAATCCTTTATTCTTGGGGCCTTCATTTCTTTTGCCACCGTGAAAGCTTCCATCCTCGGTGTTGTCTTTTCTGCTAAACCCTCCTCCACACTTATTCGCATATTCACATATTTTCGCCATGCGGCGACTTAAGCTCAAGATTGATCCAGTGACTCATTTTTGAGTCTCTTTGTATTTGATTGAAAATGTTTATTTCTGTCAAATTTCATCTAACTTTGATATTTTATTGTTTTCAAACCTGTAGACACATGTAGTCTAATCAAAGCACTATTATTTCTAATATTGCACTAACTATTCTCTTCTTCGCAAATTGATGACACATCGTTAGTTAGATCTATCTAACTCCCCTTTTACAACACTCTTCGGGTCTTATTCCTCTTATAAGTCAATTAAATAGGCTATTATAGCCTCTTCTTGGCTAAAATCCTCTTCTTCACCGCTTCTATTAGCTTCTGGACTATCAATCCATTTCATTGGATTGATTAGGCCTTTCAGAACCCTCCCAGAACCCTAATTTCTCTCTAAACAAGATTAATTAGTCTAACCTAGGTTAATTACCCCAAATCATGATCAACCTCTTCTAAACCTAGTCAAATCTTACTTTGACTTGCTAATTAACTTGTTGACTCCTTTTAGTCCCACATGCACCAAAAAGCCTTCCATTTCCCAAATGGAAAACTATAAATAGCCCACTCCCCCCTCATTTTCAAGAACACTTCTTCCCTCTAACATAAACTATAGTATTATTGCTAGGATTAGGATTTTTATTTCATCTTATTGAGTTATTTTTCTTTATCTTTTGCATTTCACCACACAACATGGAGTAAATGGGAAGAACCATTGGCCTTGAAGCCATTAATGGTGAGATCCCATTCTCTTAAAGCATAAACTGATTGCTTAGATCCTTATTAGGCTCATTTAATTAAGCTTTCAAGAATAGAGGTTAATTACATTTGTTAAGTTTGCTTGTTTGCTTTAAACTAATGCATGCAAAGTAGGAATCCTTGTTTATTTCTTAACTGATGGTCCATTGATCGGTTTTGCACAAAGCTTTGGGGTTCTTGAGTGTTCTTACCCCATTCCATAGCTTTTGCAACCTTTCTTTGAACACAAAACCCACATCAAAGATAATTGAAGAGTGGGATAATACCTTGTCTGTTAGGTTATGGAGCTTGTTTTCATGTGTGGAAGTGTTGAAGACTATACACTAAAAGTACTATACACCGTACATTAAATTATTTTGACCTCGAAAAATGTGCCCGATATTTCGAAAACGTGTTCGTCTCGTATGGGCGGGATTTTTGACCCACGAGGTTTATGGGTTGGTTTTGGTACCCACGGTATTGTAAAATTGCTTAAGCAGTTGCCTAGTTATGTGGGTTTTTGCATATGGTAGGGTTGATGTAACATTGCAGATGTGTGTGAATTCGGGTGTGAATTCTGTAGAGTTTGTTGAGCATAGCTCCAAACAGATCTGGGTATTGTATTGAGAGAAGAGGTGGCTTGTAATAAAATTTGAGCAAGTGATTCTTGGTGGGCATAGCCCAAATTGGGTGAACCACGTTAAATATTGTCTCTTTGCGTTGTGCTCTTTTTTATTCCGCACTTTTATTTCAAACATGTAATAATTTATACATATTAATTTTCTCTTATTGCGATTCGTGAGAGATTTTTCCACTTATTTTATCCCTTATTTCCTAACATTGTCATAGCCTCAAGATCCAATTAAATTTTGAGTCTAGGTGTCTTCTCGCCTAATTGGCATCATAATGCTCAAACAATCCAAATATACACCCTGGACTCAGGAAATACGTGGTTAGGGACTACTGCATCATATTGTCAATGGTCATCCAAACCGGATACGACTCATCCCACACTTCAAACATTGTCGAACAACCCATTCATAATCCAATAATAGAAATGCCTTCAACTTAAAGATTAAAATTCTACTATTTCTACAGCTTGCATATAAGTCTATATAAAAATGATGGTGATATAGTAAATATTCAAGTCATACGTAACAGTTACTACAAAAATATCATGTAATGTATTTCCACAAGGAGAATTGTTTCATTTTGCAGGTCGAGCAAAAAATAACAAATTGGTTGGATCATAATTTGACTCATATTAATTTTGATAAAATAGAATCCAATTAGGATAGCAAAAGGGATAAGCAAGGATTAATATCAAGAATATCTGAATTTTATGGGAGTGGGCTCATAGAAGATTGAATTTACAACACATATAACAAGTTTCAGTTGGGCTCAGAACAAATGGATTTAGTGCCAATATCAATTTCTCAAATGTAAAGACATATGCACTGAAATTTGAATAGTGTAAGTTTGTTAGACACAGACATCAAGCTGCAATCACTATCATTTGTCCTCTACTTTACTATCCGTAGTGTAGAAATGAGAAAAAAGACAGAGGAATGGCACCATTTTATTGCAAGAAGAACTATACTGAATTAGTGATATGTGTTTCAATGGATCCCTAAAATCCATGAAAGCTTAATTTGTACTATACTAACTACAATGTATGTGGATCTATAGTAGTTATACAGCAAATTCTCAGTGTTTCCTTTTGTTAACCCTTTTGCTTTTTAAGTGTTTTGCATTCTTTCGGATTTGTATGTTCTGTTTTTGTTAATGCTTCTTTCACTGTCATGACTTGGTAATGTATTTTATCTCCCATTAACCGATTTTAGGCACATGGACATTAACACCATTTCTTCCTTCTTTTTGGTATGCTCAAAGAAGTTGTTCATTTCAGGCAGGGCCGTGTTTTTTTGCTTTATTATGATTGAATTTGTCGTTCCTGTGCATTATAGCAATTTATTTATTGTATTGACATCAGATTTTCTATTTTGAAGCATATGGAATGTTTTCGTTTCATTCAGAGAAGGATTCTGGTATTTGCTCGGGAGGCCTTTTTATGTAACTTATGGAACCACCTTGTAATCTGAGAAATTTTTCTGCCTCACTTGTTTTATGCAATAATGATTACTGCTATTTGGTTTATGCTTTCAGATGTGGAGTAGGATATAGCTCTTGCTTTGGAAAAGTTCTTACTTTAAGTCTTAGCAGATAGCAGAACAGCTGATGTTATTACACGAGTGCCTCCAAGGAAACTATGATACAATTAGTAAACTGCAAATGTTCCAATCACCTGTGCAATTTGTTTCACGAAGTAAGAAGGTAAAGTAGAAGGTTTTGCTGCATGAGTTAATTGATGCTACAAGAATGAATACTATGGAACACTTTATATTTTACTCAAAATCGTCCATCGTTATGAACACATATTGACACATTTTTTCCTTTCAAGGTATACATACCTTTTGACAAGTTCTTCTCTTTCAAGCTATACATCCTAAGTTTTCAATGCAGTATTTCATTTTTTTTTAACTGTTATATCTATCTACAGCAGAATAAAAAATTTTGTTAACTGTTTTTTCTATACTTCACAAGTTCTTGCTGCAAGGTAGGATTACTATAGCAGCTGTTGGAGTCTTTAAGCTATTAGCAGTTATTAGTGCAATCTTGTCCAGATGTTTTTCAAGCATTTTAACTACATCAGAGATTTTATATATAGTTCATCGAATTCAACACATTTATTATTTTATTGTAAATAAATAGCTGCATGATTCATTGTTAAAGCTATTGATCACACACCAATAAAGTGAATTGTCTAAACTTTAAATTCTCTTCTTATTGCCATATTTGAAAATATATATTTCTTTTTTCAAATCAATGGAAGGGGTTGTCTGCATTCTAACCTGTTGTGTATGCATATATAGGACTGAGCTTTCTATATAGTTGTCAGTTTTGCCACATAGTAGGACTCAGATGCAAGAACATGGCAATCTCCTGAAAGTCTGTATTTATTTGTTCAATAATTTAGTTTCTTCGTATGACAAGGTGTTGTCCTAAGAATTTATATGGGCAAAATCAGCCAAAAACGGGACAACTATACCACAATGTCGAAAAATTTGAAAGCCAAACCTTCCCGAGGCACCCCCAGTCGAGTCTATCCTTAGCACCAGTCCTATCCTATCAGTCAAATGATCCCCATGTGGTTGTTCTCATTCCCCTAGGTGATTTAGGAAAGTAAAATTTGTCCCCTAGATGATTTAGGATCTTTTGGAACATTCAAGCAATCAAGCAGTTTTGGGAAGGGCTACCATCAACCTTCGTACGACTACTGCATCACCCCAGAGCAGATCGGAGGAATAAAACTCATGTTGGAGGAGTATTCGAGTGCTAGGAACATCATGGGAATAATTTGGAAGATTCGGGGAAGATTTGGAAGTTTTTGGGCCAATTCATCGTAAGCAGGTTTTCGGGCCTGAAGAAGCATACATCGTGAAAAAGGACCTGAGCTTCAAACAAATATTCTAGGAGCCTTGTGAGGATTTGAAATCCCAAAAAGTACCTATGAAAAGTATTATCCATGCCCTAAATGGTGGAAAATACAACACATCCCAAAGTATCATACACTACTCTAGGCAATTCATTCTTCTGGCGCTGCGGGTGGTCCTGAGAAATAAGGGGTAATTCAGAGGTGTTGAAGTTAGAATTTGACCTTGAGGACATCACCATTGGCCTCAGTGGACTGTTTCTAGTCAATATAATATAAAATTTCACCCCAAAATTCATCCAGGAGCTCGAGATATCACCTCCGCAAGTTGGTCCCAAGGTGCGATTTCTCATACTTAACCATTTTCAAGTTGGACATGTGGCAGCCTGTGGTTAAGGCGGAATTTCTTGTCCCCTTTGTCCCTTTGCAAAGGGATAAAAGGGACATAAAATTCCCCCTCCCCCATTTAGTCTTCAGGTCACTAATATGACCATGCACTCACCACTTAAGCCCTCGTTGACCAGTTTGACCTCTCTCCCTCCTAGCCATGCATGTCCGCCAAGTGTCGCCACCAGGATGAAGAGGAAATTCATGTCCCTTTCATCCCTTTAGCAAAGGGATGAAAGGGACACAAAAATGCACCCAACCCTCTCCCCTTCCATTTTTGCATTTAAATAGCGGGAGTTAGCCATTTTTGTTATTTTCTCCCACACACCTCCATACCCTGCCGAAACTCTGGTGAAAATTTTGCAGAATCTAGAGCTTCCATATTTGCATCCAAATGAGATCATGAAATCCTCCATCATCTGAAGGAAATAAAAATCCAAATTCGATGAAATAAGAACGAGCTCAAACAAAGAAAAAATGAAGTTTTGCTAAAAAAAAACCCTCATAGCGAAAACGAAGAAATCCTCATATCTCACCATCCGGAGCACAGATTGAGATGAGATCTTTTGCAGACTTCCTAATTTTTTAAGGCCATCATGATGCAACAAACGGGAGATCGAATGATGCCCTGGATTATTTTTGTAACAAAAACTCCATTTTGTGACATAGCTCACATTCGTCGAATTTCCCACCAATCCTAGTAGTTGGATCTTCAAGTGAAAAACTTATCCCAATGGAGCCGATTTCCTCGCTATTGGAGGTGAAAACCAGACCTACAAAAAATCTTTATGACTCCATTAATGGCTGCCATGGCAGCTCCGTGCCCAAAGCCCTTGCTAGGCAAAAATTTCATTTTTATTTCCAAGCATTCTAGTGGGCAAAATCACGTGAAATTCGAGGGATAAGATCGCAATGACGAGCCGAATCTGAAAATATGTGTTCCGTCAAAAACTGAGCATCAAAGACCCACTTTCCAAATATAGTAAGCTTTCCTACACATGTTTGCTATTTTGTGTTAAGTCTTCATCGGACTCGAGTGGCGGTAAAGACAGGGTGTACCGAAGATAATCATGAGGTCGAATGATTGTTCAGAGCATAAAACAGTGAAAATGACCACTTACTAAAAATAGTAAGTTCCCTATTTGGGTACCTACTAAAAATAGCAAGTCATTTCAAGAAGTGGTCGAGGTGAAGGCAATATACAAAGGAGTAAATAAAGAAGCTAACCTCATCAAGATGATTCAGAAAGGCAGAAATCACCATTTACTAAATATAGTAAGTCTCTCATCTGGGCACTTACTAAAAATAGTAAGTCATCATAGGAAAATAGTTTTAGAGGGGTAGTATACACAAGGGTGATCCAGGAAGCTAATTTCACCGGTCGGAGCTGAGAAGAGTGGAAATTTTTCATTTACTAAAAATAGTAAATCCCTCTTTTCCAGAAAGAGAAAAGTGTTTTGAAGCCATGGAATTCAAGTTCATAGAAGGGATTTTCTTCACTGTCAACAATGGTTTACTCATCAATGTTTGTGGCTTGTTTTCTCAGTGTATACTGGGAGATCTCAATAGTCATTTGTTTTCTGTGTGTAATGTGTGAAGTGAAGTTTGCGATTAACATCATTTGATTTGTTCATGGTGTGTTTCATCAAGATGTCCAAATCAGCATAGCAGTGTGACAGTGTTGCAGAGAGTCATGACAGGGTCAGTTTCAAGATTCAATCTTTCCAAAGGGGATCGTCATGAGTGACGCTCGTGGTCACCAAAGGTTCATTCAACAGTGTTTCTAAACACTTAGTTCGCGGTGTCACACATCATCCAGAGGAGCTTTCTTGTGGTATAAAGTGTTCACAAGTTCACAATTCATCATCGCATTTGAGCATTTCACCAATTCATCAGTGGAGTGGAGTTAACTTTCATCAGAGATGGGGTGTTCTTCGTCCATGTTGTAAAGCATCTTCTTTTCTCCCCTTCTCCCTTTCTCCCTCTTCTTTCTCTCTCCATTCTAATTCTTCGTTGGGCCTCATCATTGTCTTTTGTCTTATTCACTTAAGTGACTTATTTTAATATTATAAAAGTATTTTCTCAAATTATAAGAGAAATACTTAATTGATGGAAAATGAAAAGTCACAAGTGGAATATGGAACACGAAGAGTCATATGAGGGAGGTGAAGGGTCAAATTCAAATTGTATAAATTGGGATGGCTTCTCCATTCCAAGGATTCCAATTTTGGAGAAAATTTCTACTCTGGTAGCATTGTGAATTGTAGTAGCTTGATTGAAGCTTTGTATTCATCACTACACATGAAATAAAGCTACAATTTCTTCCACTTCTCCCCTCTTGCATATGTTTCCTCTTTTCCCATACTATGCACAACTTTGTTGAGATGTTAAGAAAGGAAAAAGTTTCAATTTTTTGAGACATATGAATGTGTGCATCTTTGTATGCATGGTTTCCTCTAGTTGGTAGCATTAATACATCGTTGTCTTCTTTCCATAAATATGTGTGATGGTAACTTCTGGTTAATGGTTGTAGGACTCTAATTTTCTACCTACAACGTTAATCCCTCTTTTCTTGTTTCCCACTCCCCTTTTCCCCCTTTCAAGCAAGTTTCATCTCTTGCAAGAAATTGCAAGCCTTGTCGCAGGATCAATGGAGTGTTCTGTTGGATCCCCGATCTTTTGGCCACCCATAGAGATTGTTTCATCCACACATAATAACATGTGTTATGTTGTTGAGCCTATTTTCATGTGTGGAAGTGTTGAAGATTGTACACTATCCAAAAAAATTAGCCTCGAAAAATGTGTCGAGATACCTTGGGAAACACACTCTTCTTATATGGGTGGGATTTTTGACCCATAGGTTTATGGGACAGTTTTGGCCCATGGTTTTGGTACCCATGGTATTGTAAAAATGCTTAAGCAGTTGCATATTTATGTGATTTTGTGCATATGGTAGGGTTGATGTAACATTGCAGATGTGTGAGAGTTCAAGTGTGAATTATGTGAGTTTGTTGAGCATAGCTCCAAACATATATGGGTATTGTATTGAGAGAAAGAGGTGGCTTGTAATAAAAATTTGAGCAAGTGATTCTTGGTGGACGTAGCCCAAATTGGGTGAACCACGTTAAATATTGTCTCTATGTTGTGTTCTTTTGTTTTCTGCACTTTTATTTCAAATCTGTGATATTATTCTACATATTAGTTTCTACTATTGCGATTCTATGTGGGATTGTTCGCATATTTTATCCCTTATTTCCTAACAACACGGAGCTGCACTTTGTTCAAGTAGAGGGATCTAGAATCCTAGAGCGTTGGCAAGAAACCCACAAATTTGTCCACCTAACAAATCTTCTAGGCAACACAAGGCTTGGGAAAGATGTGTATAACAGATTTCATATTCTCAATGAAAATTTTAGAATTATCCCAACCTTCCATTTTATTTATACTTCAAAAATTTGAATCCAAAGTTTTTCTAAATGGAAATAAGAAACTTCCATTAAAAGGAAAGATTACAAAATAAATAGTCTTTGCATTTTAGAGAAACAAAAGGACGATACTTAGAAGAGGAAGAGGATCTCTTGTAGAAAGGAAAATTTATATAACCAAATTAAGAACAAAATTCAATTAGTGGGAGAAGAAATAGTAAAAGCTACATTAGCCGGGTATCATAAATGCTTCGAGATTTTTAGGGTTTTGAATTGAGCTTTTGCATTCAGGGCATGAACAAGTTCTAACATCAGGGTAATTGAAGCATTAAAAATCATGAAAGTTTCCATTGCTAAATAGTACGTTGTTAGAGGAATCGGATTTTATGTTTTTAAAATCCTTGTCATCTGTAGCTCATTAACATACTATTGAAAGGGACTCCTCCCTGTTGTTCCTAAGATGTAGGAGATGCCCATAATGGTGTTCCTAAGTCTCATGAAAATGCAAAATGTAGGCATCATGTACTCAACCTCCATGCATATGTCCATTTGGAACCCTTGGAAAATTATGAATAATAGTTACACTCAAAGGTTTAACAAGACAAAATAAGAGATGCCTTCTTTTGCAGAGATTGAGTTGTCAAAGAGATAATCCAAAATAAATGAGGCAAGGGAAGGGAATTGCATTCACTTCCAAAATCTAAGTGATGAGAGGGTTGAAAAGACATTAAAGTAGTATAGCAATTTCATAGAATTCACATTCTAGAGCATTAAGAGTGTGAAGCTCCTAATGACGGACAATGCAAGAAACCATATAAATGGTTGTTATAATGACATTAAGGTGCGAGGTAGCTATTTTATCGATATAGAAGACTAGAAATTAGGTTGTTCTCATTCCTCTTACGACAAGCTTTGAGTTAAGATATTTTTCGAAGGTTGAAGTGAGTTAAATCCTTTATTGCATTGTTGTTTGGACTTCAATTTTGCTTGTCTTTCCTATTTATGAGCTTGTTTTTGTAATAAAATTTTGCAGCCTTTAATTCTAGTCATTTATGTGCTTGGCACATTTATTTTTGATAGGTAAAAGATTTGTATTAGTACAGATAGCACATAGTTAAGGCAACAGGCCATTCACATGAATAACTTAACTGGGATAACCTTCTTATACAATGATGTAAAATTTATATATTCATACACACTACAAAGTGCTATTGTTTCATTTTATAATACTTCCTACTTTTACTAGCACACTATTTTCCATGGATCTATACATGCCTTGACATACTTTGTATCTTTCTAACATGCTAACGGGTGATTCATGTGCAACATTTGCTTTCTGAGAACTATTAGCCACCATGGTTATTTGTTACTCTTTGCATGCCACTGTTTGTTATTGTATGTCATTGTTTGCGGGCTTTACCCTATGTCTTTCTTGTTCATTGTTTGCTTGTGTGTTTTTGGCGACTTTGGCCCTGATTGTCTTGTGACATTGAGTGATGTCCCATGTATGAAACCTGTTATTCGCAATCTATCTTGTCTACTTGTTTTTACACTTTGCTTTCCATGACATGTTTGCTAGATTTTTCTATTAACACATGCATCTAGCCATTTTGTTTTCATGTGTATTGTTTTCTACCATGCACATTCCCTCCCCCTGCAGGGTTACTGATTTCAGCTCAACAACCAGTCTTCTCCTTTGGGCCCTATTCTCCTAGAGACGTCGCATGCACCCCAAACAAGGGGGGCATACATTGGGTGAATAAGTCACCCCATACAACAACATAGATACACAATACAATATAGATTAGCACAAAATTAACACAGTCTATAGTTTCAAAAACCGCCCAAATCTTGACTTGGGTCCTCATTTCCAAGACAGAGATGCTAGTGCTCAAAACGATGCACACTAACACCTAGGTGTTCATGACCTTTCCACGAGTGCCTATGACCAAGGGTATTTATAATTACTTTTCTAGATCAACACAACTTTCAAGTAGTTCACAAAGCAATTTGCATAGTATAAGCACAATCCTCCACCAATCAACATGCATTCTATCTCCTTTTTCTATTTAGATCAAATTGGAACAACATAGATCACACCATCTACAGTGGTGTATAAATTTAGGAAGCAATCATGGATGAAGAATAAAACTAGACCTTTCTCCCCAAAACTCTTCTACCATGGTGTGAGATCGCCCAAAAAAATCGCTCTTCTACTAATTTTTCTCATATTTACATACTTAGATCATATTTTTCATATATACACGACTTTGACTACTCTTTTGCTCTTCTTTTTGTAGGTTCATCCTTACTGATAAGCAACATGATCTTAAGCACAACAAGCTATAGCAACAACAGATACAACACACTACACTTTTCACCCCTAGGGTCACTTCCTCTTTCTTAGCTTCCATGCTTCATTTTTATCACTTCACGCTTTCACTTGTCTCTTCGGCATGCTTTCGCCATTAATCTACAAGGAACAAAGGTATGCAAATTCTAAACTACTTTATGTTATTAAGTATTCACTTCAACAACATAAAGTGGGGGAAAATGTAGACACAAAATCATGCACTTGAGTACATTTCTAAGTCCTAATCACATACTACTAATCATATGATTCCTATGTGAGAAAACTAGCAATTGACAACTATCTTTGGCCTCTTTGCTTTCTTTCTTGTCTCCTTTACGGTCTCTCACACCCTACGCCCAAACTGGTATTTCACTTATTTATCTATTATGACTTTAGACACTGGGCACAAACAAAATGCCAGCATCCGGTACCCCCATCCTTCTAGGTGCCCTTGACCCTTTTCTATCTTACTCACTTCTTTTGGGTCTCTTTTACATCTTGGGCATCTTAATTTCTTGGTCAACCATCCGAGTTTTCAATTGCGAAATTCAACCAAGGGAATCATATAAATACAAAGTTATGTGACCATAATAAAGGACCAAGCACTAAGCATCTATTATCATCACCTAAGGTTGCATCCAAAGGCATTCTAAGAGCATCAAAGCATCCATCTAGCTTTCACTCAAGGGACAAGGGACTATATTTTTGCATACACACATAGGAAGGGAAGTTTATTTTTCCATCCACACATCTACTTACATCGGTACATCTAGCTATCGCCTGTTATCAAGTGCACTTGTGCAAGGGCTTCCGGGCACAATTTCTACACATGCACAAGAACTACATGGAGTTTGAGATGTAGTGCAGTGCTTAGTTGTAAGTTCACTCAGTTGGGTGACCACCAAGGTCAGTCCGACTCCCCATTTGCATATTTATTTTTAGGATTTGATGTGGTTTGGGGTTTTGCAAGATATCATTTGTTTTGCATGTTACAGGTGAATTTTGTAGACATAGTGTGACAAAAGGCAACAACCAACGATAACCTCACACACCAAAAGTTCAAGTTTTGACCATTTTCATGATCATGGGTTCTCGGTAGAGGTCTCCAATGCCCCGACCTAGTCCATGCACCTTGGTCCACGCTCATTTGGTAGACTTAGAATTTATTGAGCTCATTTGAGATAGTATCCCTTTCTGTTCATTAGTATTCCAATCCAAAACATTCTCAAGGATAATGTAAATCAACTAAGTCTTTATTTCCCTCTCTTGCACTTAGGGTTTCAAATTTATTAGCTTACTTGTTTGTTTCAAATCTGAGTTTTATTGCTTATTTATCATATGTTATGCTACAATTAGGGTTTTACAAATTCAATATTTGTTAAATCATGATGACCTTCCCTTTAGAGAAACATTGTCCCCAATGTTGAGAAGTTATGGATGTTGTTGCAGGAATTTTGCATCCTCCCATGTTGTGTCTTCACTATCTATATACTTCCACTTGATTAGATACTCAGTGATGACCCTTGTGTTTAATTGTTTAGTGTGTGTTTAAGGGATGCATTCTCATTCCAAGATGTTTCTTCCCCCTCATCTAGCTCATGTAACATTGTCGGTTTGATATGTTATATCCAATTACCTTCTTTAAGCGAAACATGAAAGAGCGATTTGTCTTCTAGTTTCTGAGGAAGTTCCATTTTATATGCTACATTACCAATCTTCTGCAACACTTGATAAGGGCCATAATACTTAGGTGAAAGCTTGTTATCCTTATTTTTTTGTTTCAAAGACATTTTCTTATATGGTTGTAAACGCACAAAAACTCAATCACCGACTTCAAAATGTCTTTCACTGCGACGTTGATCATCCTACTACTTCATGTAGTTTTGTGCAATGGCCAAGTTCTCCCTGAGACTAGAAGTTACCTCTTGTTGGTGTTGAATGTGCTCTTCAACTTCTCTAACCATTGGCTAGCCTCTCAAGGATGAGGTGATGGACAGTGGATGATACCCATATAATGCCAAAAAAAAGGATACATTTTAGATTGAATATGGAAGGAAGTGTTATACCCCCATTCTCGCAAGTGGTATCCATTGGACCCGTCTCTCTTTCTTATCTCAAGTAAAGGAACAAATATATGCCTCCAAGAACTTGTTTACCACCTCAATTTATGCATCAAACTCTGGGGATGATAAGAAGATTTGCAAGCTAGTGAGTACCCAAACATGAGAACATATTAGTCCAAAATTACAAGTAAATATAGGGTCTCGATCACTTACTATAATCTTTGGTTTCCCATGTAGCTTCGAAATGTATTCGTGAATGTTGTCGCTATTGTACTTATGAAAATGGGTGTGATAAGGCACAACAAGGGCATATTTGGTGAGTTTTTCCACCATAATCATGATTCCATTTTCCCCTTTTGATTTAGGCAATCCCTGTGATGAAGTCCATAGAAACCTCTTCCCACCTCTGGCTAGGAATAAATAGAGTTTGTAAAAGACTTGGGGACTTAATTGTTTCACCCTTATTTTGCTGACAAACCATGCATTCTATCATAAATTTTTTAACATACCATTTAGCCCTTCCTAGAAGAAATCTTTCTTAATTCGATGATAAGTCTTCAAGAAGCCAAAATGCCCCTACTGGAGAAGCATGGATCTCAGATATTACCCTATTTTTAAGGGTTGAGTTCTTACACATGTATAATCTATCTTTGTATAATAACACATCTCCTTTCCATACAATTTTTGTGACATGTTTGGATCATGTTGGAGATTTTGAATGAGATTTTGTGTACTTGGGTCATCTCACCATTCAAACCTTGCCTCCTCTACCCAATCTTCTTGTAATATGGATATGGCACACAATAATGCCTCAGCTGACTCATCCTTCCGAGATAGAGCATTAATGACTACATTCTCCTTCCCTTTCTTGTAGATTTTCTCAAAATCATACCCCAACATTTTTAGAGCCATTTTTTTCGTTCTCCAGGCGATAAATTTTGCTCTAAGAATTATTTCAAACTATCATGATCTGTCTTTACTTTGAAGTGTCTACCCATTAGATATGGTCTCCATTGCTTTAATGTATGAAGTATGGCTAGTATTTCCTTCCCATAAATTGGTTTTGACATATTATTACCTTTGAATTAGTGGGTTTAAAAGGCAATAGGATGACCCTCTCGCATGAGTACTACCCACATACCATACCCTGAAGCATCACATTTAACAATGAATGTTTTGAAAAAAATTGGGGTAGCCAGAATTAGAGTGGTGCATAAGGCCTCCTTCAACTTCTCAAATTATTTGGTAGATTCCTCATTCCAATGGAAATATTCATTATTCAATAAATTTGTGAGTGGTGTTGTTATGGTGTCATAATTCCATATAGATCTACAATAATAACCAAGACGCCCTCATAATCCTCGGAGATTCTTTAGGGTTTTAGAACCTTCTACTCAAGCATGGACTTTATCTTGTTAGGATCCACTTTAACACCTTTATAAGAGACGATGTGACCCAAATATTCAACCTCCTTGAATCCAAAATAATACTTAGAGGGCTTTTCATAAAGCTGATGTTGTTCAAGAGTTTCCAACACCTTATTTACATGATGTAAGTGTTCCTCCCATGTTTTGTTGTAGATTAATATATCATCAAAGAACACTAAAATAAAATTCCGCATGAATGGCTTAAAGATAGAATTCATCAAACTTTGAAATGTAGAGGGTGCATTTGTGAGTCCAAAAGGCATTACCAAGAATTCATAATGGCCTTCATGTGTCCAGGAAGTTTGTTTTATGAACATCCTCATCCTTGATTCTGATTTGATCATATTTAGAATGGAGATCAAGTTAAATATAAAGTAAACAACACCATGCAACTCATCTAGAAAATCATTAATGACATGAATAGGAAACTTATCTTTAAATATGTACTAATTTTTTCCCCTATAATCGGGACACATGCGCCAATTATCATCTTATTTATGCACCATCACTCTTTGGGAAGAATAAGAACTCGACTATGATGGACAAGTCATGCTTCTAACATCTCTTGTACTATCTTCTTAATCTCACTCTTTTGCACATATGGGTACCTATAAGGTCTAATGTTGGGTGGTTGGCTCCTGGTACTAGTTGGATGGCATGTTTATGGTCTCTTTTTAGAGGTAAAGCCTTTAACATATCTCAAAACACGGCTAGGTGCTTGTCTATAACTTGCTTGCATATCTTATGGTGTAAATGCATTTGAGTGGTGTGCTTTCAATGAAAATAGTTGTGCCATGAACCCCTCTACACCTTTTTAAAACACTTTTGCATTTGGTGAGAGAATTTCCAATTGTGTGGACTTTTCTCTTAATCCTCTTAGTTCAAAATTCCTCCCTTATGAGTTGAAAAAACATTAATAACTCTTGGAAGTTCATCTCAATGGTTCTCAAAGCAAGTAAGCCATTGAACTCCTAACATAATGTATGCTCCTCCCATGGAAATGGCATACACGGGGGATATTTAACAAGTAATCTCCCATCATGAGATCAATGTTGTGTCAATTTCTAAACAACTAAAAATACATGATCATTACTTAATATTCGTGGAGTTGGATAAACAAAGTAATTCAAGTGTATTTTTGACTTATGATTGATGAATTTGTGAGTACTTCCGAGTCAATCAACATTGTTACCCTCTATTTTTAAAGAATCCAACCACTTTGGGGATTTTGGAGGTGTTAATACCTAAAATTTAATGACATGAAATTATTTGCTAGGGATCTCCTAACTCCTCCTCTGGCTCGACAATGAACTCTACCTCTTAATATTCTTCCTTCTCTTCTTCTTCATTGGCCCCCTCAATGTAGAACAACTTATTTTCAACGCATTTATGTCCTAGTCCATTTTTTGTCGTAGTTAAAACATAACCCTTTTGCTTTCTTTTCTTCAATTTGTTGAGGTGTCAATATAGTTGGCCGAGGGAATGATGGTGTTGAGGTGCTACGGTCTTTGAAGTTATTGAAAGTCCTTGGTACTAGTTGGATAGCACATCCATGGTCTCTTTTTAGAGGTAAACCCTTTGGCATATCTCTAAACACAAATGAGTGATCTTTTATAACTATTTACACATATGATGGTATAAATGCATTTGAATTATGTGCTTCCAATGAAAATAGTTTTGTCATGAACCCCACGCACCTTTTAAAATCCTTTTTACATTTGGTGAGATTTTCCAATAGTGGGGACTTTTCTCTTAATCCTCTTAGGTCAAAATTCCTCCCCTCTGACTAAAAACACATGAACATCTCTTAAAAGTTCATCTCAATGGTTCCCAAGGTGGTAATCCATTGAAATCCTAACACAATGTTTTCTCATCCCATGGAAATGGAATACATAGAGCTAATTAGCAAGTAATCTCCCATGGTGAGTTTAATCTTATAGCATTTTCCTAAATAACTAACAGTACCCACATCAACAATCATTATTTGACACTTGGGAGTTGGATAAACAAAGAAGTTAAAGTGCACCACCAACTTATGATCAGTGAAGTTGTGAGTACTTCCCGAGTTAATCAACATTGATACCCTTTGTTTTTTTAATAATTCAACCACTTTGAGGGTTTGGGGTGCTAATACCTGAAATTGTATCACACAAAATTGTTGATTAGGGATATCTTAACTCCTCCTCTAGCTTGACAATGATCTCTACCTCTTCATTTTCCATCCTTCTCTTCTTCTTCATTAGGCCCCTCAATGTAGAACAACTTATTTTCAACATATTTATGTCTCAATCCATATTTATTGTCATAGTTAAAACATGACCCTTTTTCTCTCTTTTATTCAATTTTTTGAGGTGCCGGTCGAATTGGACGAGGGAATGATGGTGTCGAGGTGCTATGGTCTCGATCTTAGTGAAATTTTGCCTCTATTTGAAAAGAAAAATTCCTTTTCCATATGTGCCATGATAATAGAATCAAAAACCTTAAGTGGATTAAGCGCACACACACACACACACCTCATGCTCAATGTGGTTCAAGACCCATGAGAAATAGGCCATTCATATTCCCTTCCATAATATTCTCCACATGTAATAATAGGTTTTGGAATTGATGAACATAATCTTTGACCAATCTTGATTTCTGTAAGTTTGCTAATTGGTTGAAGTAATTATCTGACACACTATAACTATAATGCAATTGCAAATCTTTGGTAAAAATTATCCATGTGACATTGAGACCATTCTTCTACCTTTGAACACATAACCATTAATACCATACAAATTGGTCGAGGTTTGAGATACAAGGATGCAATGGTCACCTTTAATCTAGATGGCATCTAATGTAGATCAAAGAAATTATCCATTTGGTTAATCTAATTGAGCAGATCCTATCCATCAAACTTACGCATTTCCACTTTTGACATCATGTTCTAGGTTATAAAGTATTTGGAGTTGGATTGGGTTGGCTAAAAGATCCACCATGGCTAGTTTTTCAAGTACTTTGACATGAAGATCTACCTTGGCTATACTAAGTTTCTACATTATATCATCCAATTGTTGATTGATCTTTTCTACATCTCCTTTACTAGCCATCTCAGACTATAGGATTCATAGATCATACTCAAGTTGGCTCACCTTATGATCCACCAAGGTAAACCATGACACTAAGGTATTGTAGTTACCCCTTATGACTCTAAATCCTCAACTATCACCTCATCTTTGTCTGGGATTTTACCCAGAGTGATCGGATTCTTTTTGCTTCTTGTGGAAGGCCCTGCCATGATGTGCCATAATAGTAGGATTTAGAGATCAAGGTCAAATTTTAGGGTTTGGGGTTTCTAGAGGATATCATATAAATATGGAAAAACTCATTGAACATACTCAAACTAATTTTTATCCTCTTTCCAAAAATGTAAAGAACTTGGAAAATTTCCACAATTTGTAGCCTATAGAGAGAATTTATGAAAACCCTAAAATCAAGATAATTTTTATAAAATAGATTGAAAGATTATGAAATTTTGAGAGAACCCGACTTCAAATGTGTTGCAACCTTGGTAAAAAAATGCCAATAAATTCATACTTGTGTGTAAAATATAGCGAAACAAAAAATTAGTTTTTGGCCCAGATCGCAACTTAGGTACCACTTATAATGAAATTACTTAGATAAATCTAAATATCAATAACACTATATCACCAAATAACACCAAAATATAAATAAATGATCACAATATGTAAGTAGAATGACTTAACCACATTGAGGAGCAACCTCCAAACCATACAATAAGACTTAAGTGTTGAATATGATGATCAACTACTACTTACACACACACACACACAATTCCTATGTTATGGCCACCATCAAGGCCAACCCACTAATGATACTATAACATATATGAAAGAGATACAACATGATAATATGTTATGATAGACAAAATTCGGCCATACACATCCACTTTGTAAGATATAAGATTAAGGGCGTAACAAATTTCCTATGAACCTAGACGCTCTTACATTATACACCTTGGGTAATTTTGAAAACCCGATCTCTTACTCAAGGAATCAAAATTTCATATTGCATAACACTCATAACACTTAGCCAAGTCATATATTCAATATTATTGTCTTTCCACTAGACCAAATCCTCAAAGTATACTACCTTTTGTGTGTCTTCTTGTTCATAGTTTCTATTAACCTTCTACTTCATCATGCTCTTTTTCTCGACATCTATATTATCCATCTTCATAATTTATTAACTAAAATTATCTAAAATATGGACTAATAGTAGTTAATATAATCTAGAATGATAAATAAAGTAGGTAAATGTAGTAAATAAATGTGGAAAATGACCCAAACAACTAATCTAGTGAAATTAGAAACCCTAATATGCAAGAGAAGTATGGAAGTGACTTAACTAATTTGATGAATTTGGGGGATTGTGTCACGAGTTGGTGGAGAAATAGGAAGCAAGAATGGTATCTGAGAGGCCCTAAAAAGGATGGATCTGAGCTATCTAGTTGGATTGGAGCACCTGGAGAGGGATTAAGGCTCCTGTGGGTGCTCTGGTATATAGAATGGGCACCCTAGTCTATGCAAAAGGTCTGGAACGGAGTTTCACAGGTCATGTAAGTGTTCTAAAACCTCCTCTTTCTATCACATCGGTTCGTTGCCGCGCCAAGTGTCACTGATAATCCAAGATGAATAGAAGACCTGTAAAAAGACCACAAGAAGTATCAAAACCCTAAAAAAGAAGAATGTAAATGAATGGGTTGGACTATAGTGGGCTTACTAACTAAGCGTTACACTACATTTCGGACCCAAATATAGTTCTGGTGTGTGTGTGCATCATGTGCCCTATGTGCTCTTGTGTCAGTCACACTTTATGAAGTAACGAGCAATAACTAGATGTAAAAATGTAGTAGAATGGTGGAGGAAACATAATAGAATCCCCTCTGATGCTTATATGATGCAGATGAACCAACCTTGTCCTTTGTGATGGAGCTAAATGTATGCAAATGATCTCCAAATGCCTTAGATGAATGCAACCCTAGGTGGATGATAGTAGTGACTAGTGTTTGGTCCCTCATTATGGTCTCATAACTTTATATTTATAGGGTTCTCTTGATCTAATTTCGTAATTAACCCCGAAATGGCCAACCACCAAAAAGATAAGAAGCTAAAACGGCTAGAAAGTGCCCAAAAAGTGGCGGAAAAGTTCAAAAGGATCGGGCCCCTGGTGGGACCAAGGCACCCATGGGCACCCGGTACTAGTCAAAGCTAAAATAACATGAAATGAAAAAAGTTGGTTAGGCATGCGGTGCAAGAGGTCGGGAATGACGAAAGAAAATAAAGTAAGATGGCCAAAAGATGGGGTTAATTAGTATTTTCTTCACTCAAAAACCTTCTAAATAGTATTATGAGACTGGGACTAAATAATTTCTAAAGTGCATGATTTTGTGTCTATGATAATTTGATACCTTATCAACTTCTGGGTTACATGGTATGTCTATAAATCCACCACATTAAATATATTAGATATGTATGTGCTTTTAGGAAATTCAAAATCACAAGCATTTTACACAAATTTCCTTATGTTTTTGCATGGTCTTATCTTCTTTCACTTAAGCTTATTATATGTTCCCTTAGGAAACATTTACTTGTGTATGTATGCTAGTACCATGTCTCCAATCTAATATTCAACTTATCTCCATCTCTCCGATCTACACACTATTTGTATTGTGCATTCATCTATTACAACTGATTGTGCACTCACTAGTATAATTCTTTCATGTGTTTTGTAAAAATCTCTTACCTTAACACTCCTTTCTTCATTGTGTGGTAAGTCTCACAACTATACAAATCCTCTTGGGTTGTTCCCATATACAATTTGGAATGGTGTTTTCCCCATACTCATGTTTACTAAATTGTTATAAGCAAATTCTACATGGGCTAAAGCTAAAGCTAAATCCAAAATTCTTGGCTTATCTTTGACAAAACATCTAATCAAATCTCCAAGGATTGTGTTCACAACTTATGTTTACCCTTTATTTTTGGATGGTGTGTTGAATTAAATTACAATGTAGTATTCAACTTCTTCTATAACATTCACCAAAAATTACCAACAAATGTTGTCTCTATTAGACACTATACCACATGATAACTCATGAAGTCTTACAATCTCCTTGAAGAAAATATTTGAAATATGTGTTGCATCATTGTTTCCTACAAACAATAAAATGCATCATCTTTGAAAAAAATTCCACCACTACAAAAATGGAATCAACATCCCTCTCGTGTCCTAGAAACCCTAAAGTAAAGTCCATATTTATCTCTCCCTAAGGCATCTCTAGATTGGGAAAATATTGATACAACCCTTTGTACTGATATCTTCCTTTAGCCAATGAAAGACATGACATGTTTGCATGAATTTATGCACATATTCACTCATCAAAAACCAAAATTAATTCTCCCTAGTTTTTCTAAGGTTTTATCTAAGCCAAATTACTTTACTAAGGTCCTCTGTAATGTTTCTCTCTTACCAACTTTTCTCGTATAGATCCACACAATATGGATAATTGTTTTCCTCACGAATAGTAATCCCTCTTGCAAAAATTAATCCAACCAAGGTATCCTATCAATAAATTTTTGGTACTATGCACACATATCATGCTTCTACGAAATCTTCATCTTATGTATACAGTTCCTTCATGGATTAAAAACACATAACTTCTACTCTCACCCATGTCGGCATGCAATTATGCATATTGAGTGGATATGGTACCATGTTAGATTTTCCACTCATATGCTTCAACACAAATGTGTATCCTTGTAGGTACTCTACCCACTTCATATGTCTCCGATTCAACTTGATATGGATATTAATAAAGCGATGGTCTATACAAAACATAAATTCTTTAGGCAACAAGTTATGCCTCCACTTCTTCAATATATGAACAAGTGTGTGAACTTCCTAGTCATAATCACTATACTTCCTCCTTAGATCATTCAAATTCTCACTAAAATACACAGCAATTCTATCTTCTTGACTTAATATTGCACCAATGGCTATACCACTAGTATTGTAATCGACTTAAAATACCTTTGTGAAATCTCGTAATTCCAACACTATTTGTTCTGTCACCTTCCTATTTAACTCCACAAAACTATTTTCTAAGAAAATTAATCCAGATGAGATTATTTTTATCCCCTCTAATAACCTCTATATTTGGTGCACTCACACCACTAAAGTTCTTATGAACCTGCTTTATAAAGGCTAGCCACCCCGATAAAATTGTGTGTCTCAAAAGAAATTTCCTATGATGGACACTCCAAAATTGTGTGAACCTTATCTAGGTCAATTTTTAGTTCCTTTTAGGAAATAAAAATCCTATATATATTAACTCATTTTCCATAAATATGCATTTCTTCAAATTAATCAATTGTTCTTCTCGCGATCTCCACAACACCTACCATACATGTAGCAAATGTTCTTCATGTGTCTTGCTGAAAATAAAAAATCATCTAGGTACATGATCAAAACATTTCCTAGAAATGGTTTGATACTTGATTCATCAACTTCATAAAATTACTTGGTGTGTTTCTTAATCCTAACAACGTGATAACATACTCATATAATCCTTCTTATGTCTTAAACAATGTCTTCCATTTATCTCCTTCTCTTATGCAAATTTGATGTTATTCACTCTTCAAATCAATCCTTCTAAAATACTTTTCTCCACTCAAACAATCCATAATGTCATCCATGCATGGAAATGGAAACCTGTACTTGATGGTGATCTTATTTATGATCCTCAAAGCAATACATATAAGCCACTCACCACCCTTATTTGGTGTTAAAATTATCATCACTACACAAAGAATCAAACTCTCTCTAGTTATTTCTTTATCATAAAAGTCTTGGGAATGCCTATTTGTGTTTTCATTCTCCTATAATGTCATCTAATAAGTTGTCTTGTTCAAAAAATTGATCCTAAAATTAAATCCATTTGGCGACTCATGCCTCTTATATGTGGTAACCCTTAAGGTAACTCATTGGGCACAAATTTTGTAAATTCTTTCATGATTTCATTTACCTCTTCTGTATTAATCTCTCTTCCTCAACTAATTTTACCACACCACCTCTTTGTGTGGTCCTCATTATGAGAATAAAATATGCACTATATTGCTTTACTTCACTCAGGAACTACTTACTTGAGAGCAAAAATATTTTCATTGCTACTTCACCATTCTCTCATGATGGGTTTAGAGTGTGCTTCCTTTCATCCTTTACTACCATCTAGGTGTTTGTGAGGCCACTATGCTACGCCTTACGATAAAACTACCAAGGGCTACCAAGTAGCACAAGAAAAACATCCATGGGCATGATATCACACATCACTTTGATACTCTTCATATCTCCCAATCTATAATTTAACCGGACATTGTTCATTGACCAACATCGGTGTCATTTTTACAACCATAAAATCCTATATGTATTTGGATGTTCAATTCTCTCTATTTTTAACTTATCCACCATCTCTTCAACCACCAAGTTATCGGTGCTTCCACCGTCCAAAATCATCTTGCATAGATTTTCCCGAACTTACATATCATTCTAAACAAACTTCTCTGCTCATGACCAACATTTTATTCTTTTTATTTAAATAATACGTGTTTGACATCAATGTTTCATCCATCTTTGGTTCTTCCTCATGACTCGATAAGCCATCTTATTCTCCTTGCACAATGTGTGTTTTTAGATACTATCATTTTAGGTGTGCATGCACTTATATGCTCTATGCCTCATTTCTCCATGCTTGTAACATGTGTTTTTGAATTTACATCCAAAGGATAATTTTACCTTGGATACATTTCCACCTCCTCAAGATGTTCCTTCACTTTTGCAATGTAAAGAGTGAATTGCCTTTACCTTGCATAGAATTTTCTCTACTATTGTCGCTATTTGTAGCCTCATGTGACCTTCCCTTTCTACAGTTAGCACATTATTGTTTACATGCCAAAGTTTCCTTTACCTTTAAATTATATTAATAGGATTATTCCATTGAATAAACTTACAACATCCTAAACTCACTTTGAATCATATTCTACAATCCATTCATATACCTAGATATATTATCCACATCATCCTCCACATGGCCCTCTCTAATGGCGAGTCAGTAAAATTCCTTAACATATTCTTTCACACTAAGCTCACTCTATCAAAAACCTTGTAACCTTTTGAACAAACATAGTTGGTAACTTGTGGGAAAAACATTTCCTTGAGTTTTTCCATCGGCCTATCCCATGTCTTGATATTTTACTTGTTATGTTGCACTTAGTTGTTTTAGATATGTTCCCACCAAAGAGATGTGCAAACTTTCAACTTCATACAAGAAAAAATGAACTTCCTAGGATCTTCCATGTCCTTGTACTTAAAATATTTCTTCATTTTTACTATCCAATCCATGATCTCCAATTTCTCTAAACCACTAGAATAACAAGGAGCACCCAATCTTGGTTTATTCCATACTTTATGAATTGTGCAAAGCGATGTCTTTTGGACCATCTTGCACTTCCTCTTCTTCCACATTTACATTCACATTTGCATTTGAATTTATATCCTGAACTCCCTATTGTGCAATTACACATTCATCATCACTATAATCGACATAACAACGCCTTAGTGTTGTGTGTCTTCCATGGCCTCTAAGCGAGCTTACATAGTTTGCATCATTTTAACCAAGTCCTCAAATTTGTGCCTTGGGTTTAGTGTCCTACATTAACATTCCTTTGGTGTGTCATTTTCCTTTTATGAAATTCGAGACCACAATATTCTACCCAACAATATTCTTGCTAAAAGATGCCTACAATGACCTTATACATCTAACTCACAATGTGGAAAGCCGCATGACTTACTATGTTGCTCTCTCACACCTTCTACCCAATAGTTACTCACTAGAAGATGTGTGAAATGATTTTCTACTCACACTTTACACTATGGAATACTACATATATCTATGATGACTCAAGGAAATCAATCCTCATTATGATACTAAATGATGCATATGGGGTTATGATGCTCAACAAAGAGCCACCTTTCACATCACAACCCTCAAAACACACCCAAAATAACACATTAATAGAAGGAAGACATACATGGACATAAAGATCACATGAACATAGATTTAAATACAAATAAAAATTTGGGACATATATATATATAGATAAACAATACCATTATATTTATTTCCAATTATACAATCTCATACAACCTAAGTACTATAATCATCTCCTCTTAACTCATGCCACTCAAGCATGAAAAACCCTCCATGTACTATAAAGTAATACTCAATAAAATTACACCTTTACCATGACATGCCATTAGACATCACTTATAAGACATGTTACTATGATCGTTGAGCTTCCATCCACACTTTAATTTGATTTCCACAAAACATCAACTTCCTTGATTAAGTTCCAAAAAACTTCGAACTACTTCCATAAGACGATCGATGTTCTACTTATATAGTCTCTCATGCCGATTCTAAAACTCCTAAACTTTTGGAATTCAAATACCAATATAAATGACCCAACAACAAACCCAAACACAACCAATCAGCCTTTCTAAAAACTTTTCATTCAAACATTCAATTATTCTAAAGTTTGTGACTCAAACAAGATTTCACAAACTATACGATAGACCTTACACTGCGTAGGTGAACTATGCACTCTACCAATATTACATAATGGACTTACCCACTCAAAAATATGCAAAAATATACTCCATGGATGCCATAAATACACACTTCTTCAAAAAACGATCCACCAATCAATGCCAAAATACTTAACAAAGTTTAAACACAACTAACTCAAAATTGTTCAATTATTTTTGGTTGATACTAGATTTCATGTGAACCTAGATGCTCTTGCATCATGGTAGTTTGGAACTAGCAAAAATTGTGGATTATATATTAAAAATGGAGAAATATTTGAGTATGAAGACATGGAATATCCTTGAAAGTTCAAGTTTGTGTTTACAAAGTTCAAATGTCATGTGTCTCTTTGGTGGGAGCATATCCAAACCAACAGAATGCGGTGTGGAAAGTAGAAGATCGGGACACGACATAGGTTGGTGGAAAATAGCAAGGTTAAGTTTTTACCCATGGATTACCAACTAAATTTGTTTAGGAATTTATAAATTCTGTAACAAAGGGTGCTTAGTGTGAAGGAGTACACTAAAGAATTTTATCAACTCATTATTAGAGCGGGACACGTGGAAGATGACGTGGAAAATATATCTAGGTATGTGATTGGAATAGATTGTGATTTAGGATGAATTTAGTATGTTTCAAGCTCATTCGTTAGAAGAATCCTATCAGTATGCTCTAAAGGCGGAAGAGAAGTTGGTGTGTAAATAATAGAGTGTTACCCACATAAACCGGAAGGTCACACAAGGACACGAGACAAAGTGAAGGAAGAGAGAATTATACACAAGGAGAAGACGAGTCAAGTTCAACACTACAAAGGGAAGGAAAATATCAAGGAGGTGGAAATTCATATGGAGACAAAGGATCCTTTGGATGTGGAAAAGGTCATAGAGTCAACATCAAGTATTGTAGATGTGAAGAAATAGGGCATAAAACATGAGTTCTTATACACCCATAAAGGTAAGAGAAGTGTGCACATTGTGTAAAGAGGGGAAGATGATATGTCATGCCATGACGAGGAGTTGATGATGGATGAAGAATTGATATTTAAATGTGTAGTGTTGAAACTAGAGAAAAATAAATTGGTTTTGAGCATAGAAGAAGTTTGTTTAGAATGACATGTAAGTCGGGAGGAAAGGTTTGTAAGGTAATGGTGGCAATGGAAAAACCAATAAATTGGTTGTGAAGTAGATGGTGGATAAGTTGAAATTAAATATAATCAAACACTTAAATCCATACAAGGTTTTATGGTTACAAAAGGGACATCGATTTGTTGGTGTAGAAGCAATGTGTGGTAAAATTACATATTGGAAGATAAGAAGATGAAGTGATGTGAAACATCATACCCATGGATGAATATCATATACTTTATGTAGATGGTTGGGGTATCAAATAAGGACATACCTCACACCATGCCATACATAGAATACATACGAGATAATAACTTAGAAATAAAGAAACATACAGAGACATAAAGATCAAATGAGCAAATTTTTGGAATAATAATGCAACTTGTGAATATGTTATTCAAAGGAACAACACCAAAATGATCACTAATGATACAATATTTTACATTACATATGGATATGAAAAAACATCCATATAATACTCCTCAAATAATTGAATCACTCTTAGGTAGATTTATTTTTACATCTTACTATGGTTATTTTACCATCATCATGATTTCGCGAGGATTAAGCTTGCATCCATACTCTACTTTTAAGCACTTTGAATTCTCCCCATAACTTGAAATAATTTCCTAAGGCACATAGGTCTACTTATATATCCATTCATGCCAGCTCCTAACACTCCTAATTCTATGGAATTCAAATGAATGATCAAAATACCCAACAATAGACCCAAACACAACAAGTTGACCATCTTTGTGATTTCTAAAATTCAATTATTACAAGTTCGTGGATTGAACATGATTACGTAGACAATGTTGCACCTCGGACAATTACTGAAACAAACTAGACATTACTCAGAGGAACTACGCAATGTATGGATATTGCATAATGGACTTGCACACTCAATAGAATGCAACACTACATTCCATGACTCACTAGTAACATGATTCTTTAATACAAAACCCACAAAATACTCCACAAAATAAAAACATCACGTACTATAACTATTTAACTATTTTGGTTGATATATATGTTTTCTGTGAACCCAAATGCCCCTTCATCATACACCTTAGGTAATTTTGGAAACTTGAGATCATATTAAAGGAACCAATATGTCATAATGTGTTCCATCCACATATTTACCCAAGTTGCTTCTTCAATATTATTTCCTTTCCACTTGACCAAATACTTAGTGTACTATTTTTTGCATGTATTCTTGATCCAAGTGTCTATTATCCCTTCTACTTCATCAATCTCCTTCTCAATAATCTATTTCATCTAATCTATGTCATCCCCTGATTTTGTTTTATCTCTACCTTCTGTAATATGTGGTGTGGATAGAAATCGACATATTAAAGATATCATAGATGTCAATTCATTTAGGAATCTAATCTCATAAGAATTTTGTGCAAAATTATTGACAATCCTTCATGTTCCTATTTTCCTCCACTTAAGTTTATTATATTTTCCTTTCTAAAACCTTTTGTTCTACAAATATGTCAGGACCATCTCTCAATATGATATACAAATTTTCTTTGTTTTGTATCTACGTATTGTTTATAGTGGGCATCCATATTTTACAATTGATTGCATACTTGTTTAGGCACTTCTTTCACGTGTTTTACAAAATCTCTAGCTATAACACTCATATCTTCATTGTATGGTGTTGTCATGTAAAATGTCTAGGAAATTTACATGACAACCCTATGAAAATTTTTGTTACTTCTTGGTCAAGTTAGTCATAATTGTTGCTTTACAAAAAATCAACTTATGGGAAAGGTTTTAAGAGCTTTGGGTGGTTTCAGAGGCCCATATTACAATCATCGAAAGGTCTCAAAATTTACTTTATGACAGTATGAGTTAGTAAATATTATAGGAACATTAGAATGGTTTTGGGGACACATTCTCTTCTAGTGATTTTTGAAGAAAAGGTGTTTGTGATCATTAGAGAAGAGGCATCTTGTGTGAAAGGGTTCGAGAGCCTCAATTGGTTTTAGGAACCTAAATCATAGTCAATGGAAAAAAATTTAGGGTTGATTAACTAAAATCTGAATTTTAGTGTTAATCTAAGAAGTAAATCAATGTAATAACTGATTAAATTAAATGAAGAGAATGACCCATGCAACTAAGAAACTAAAAATGTAAAAAACTAATGTGCAAGAAGAGTTAGAAAGAGCTTATCTGATTGGACGAGCTTGTTGGACTATGTCGCAGAGATGAATGAACAAAAAGGAGGAGGAAACAAGTATGTCAAGGCCTAGAAAAATATAGATCCAAGCACTCTAAGGAGACTAGGGTGCCTAAAGAGGGATTAGGGTGTTTAGAGCACCCACGATCAAAGTTCTAGGTGCCCAGTGCATGCGGGAGAGGTCCAAAAACCAAACTTGCAAGGTTGTTAGATGATCTGAGCTCTTCGGTGCATGTCACATGTATTTTGATGCATTGCACCAGATGTCTCTAGTAATTAGTGATGAAGAATATACCTGTAAAACCCCAAGCCAAGCATCAAAACCCTAAAAATGAAAGATGTAAATGAAGGGGTTGGACCATCCTCAGTGGCCACAATGTTGGAATTACTAACTGAGCGCTACACTACATTTAAGACCCAAATGTAGTTCTATATGTGTGTGTGCATATTGTGCCCTAGGTGCTCTTCGTCGTCGCACTTTGTGAAGTAGCGAGCTATAACTAAATGTAGAAATGTAAATAAATGGTGGATGGAATAGAATAAACTTCCCTCCTATGCAGTGTGATGCAAATGAACCAACCTTATCCCTTGTGATGGAGCTATATGGATGCAAATGGAGCCTTGGATAGATACAACCTTAGGTGGTAGTAGTAGTGACTAGTGCTTTGTCTCTCATTATGGTCTCATAAATTTGTATTTATATAGTTCTCTTGTCCTAATTTCGTAATTAACCTCAAGAGGACAAACACCAAAAAGATAGAAATCTCAAATGGCTAGAAAGTTCCCAAAAGATGTGTGCAAAGTGGAGAAAGGATCAAGGCACCCCGAATGGGACCAAGGTGTTTGGGGTGCCCCTCAAGATGGCTGGGTTCCCCCGGTAGGGGTAGAATGACGTGAAATGACAAAAGCAGATTGGGCATGTATGTGTTGAAGGTCGAAATGATGACATAAAGAAAAGTAAAAAGGCCAAAGGACATGGGTTGATTAGTACTTTCTTCACTCAAAAACCATATGAATAGTAGTATGAGACCGAGACTAAATAATACCCAAAGTGCATGATTTTTTGTCTACATTTTCCCCAACTTTATGTTGGTGAGCGAGAACACTTGATAAAATAAAGTAGATAGAGATGCATACCTGATGTCCATGTAGAGTGATGTAGAAAACGTGCCGAAGGATTAGACAAAGCGTGGAGTGAAAAATGATGAAACATGGAGACTAAAGATGCAAAAGAGAAAAAAGTGAACCTAGGGTAGAAATGTGTGTGTAGTTGTTGATGTGTGATGTCCCTGCATGTTAGTATGAGGTGTGTGTTGCTTCAAAATGTTGTTGTTGTTAATGTTGTTGTAGTTGTTGGTGTTGTTGTTGTTGACTACTTGCTTCTCATGCGGATGGGCCTTCAAGGAGAAGATGATCAAGTAGTCAAATACACATGTATATGTGTAAAATTCATATGTAAAGATGTATATATATGGTAAAAGCATGTAATGGAAATGAAAAAGGAACAGTGCACTTGATCCATGATGAGAGGAAGGGGTAGAAGATGATATCTTGACTGCGAGTTTTTGGGAAATCTCACGCCACTGTGGCTGAAAAAATGTAAGGAGAAAGTTGCATTATCGTCTAACCTAGAACTACTTCCCGAGAATGTATGAAGAGATGTATGTAATGCCTAGTTTTTAGACAATCCGATGCCACTTTGGTTGAAGTAGTGTAGGGAGGAAATCCATCCTCCAACCCGTAACTACTCCCCAGAATACTAATGACAACTTGTCTGTAAAAGCCGCTATGTATGAGGTTCTTAGACCGGTTTGAATCCACTCGTTGTAAAACCCACATATTAAGGAAAGAAACTGAATTGAATTGTACCAAGTAGAGATCATTGTGTAGTGTGTAAAACCCCAAATGATGCCCCCTCTTTGGGGGTACATGCAACGTCATAGATAGGAGGATGCAGCCCCAAAAGAGGACCGACTATGTAAATTGTGCCCTGCAGGGGGAAGGGAATGCACTTTTTAGAAACCAAGACACACGCAAACAAGTGGCTATCAACAAGTGTTAATACGAACAAACATGCATGTAAAAGACAAGTGTAAGCTACAGAGATAATATAGAAGCTAGAAAGCAAGTAAACACACAAGAAACCAATCATAGACCGCCAAAGCGGGTTGTAAACATGGGACACCACTCATGATGTCACAAGGCACTCAAGTCTGTAGTGGCCGCATACAAACAAACAAGTGTACGCACCAAACAAAGGGCACTACCCACATACAATAACAAACAAGAGACAAAAAATAACATACAAACAAACATATAGCGATGGAAGTGAATAATCCTACAAAACAAATGTTGCACATGAAGCTCCCATTAACATGTTAGAAATATAACCAATATGTCAAAAATCATTTATAACCAATAAAGTAGTGTGCTATGAAACAAAACGAAACAATAACACCTATAAGAAACAAATGTGGATGCCCCCAAAGAACTTCTTGTAGGAGTGGTAAAAGGCAAGCATCCCTGTTGTGTGTAGGAGACTTGTATCTACGATCACAACTAGAAAAAGGTGTGAACGTGCATGTGTGTATGGTAAAGATAATGACATACAAGAGATCTATCTAGCATGTGTAATAAAAGACCATATATAAGCAAAAATAAGCAATAGTAGAAGCAACCGATATATGCAACATGACGTGGATGGATGAAATGAAATGCAAGATGGATGATAGGAGTCACATGCCTCTCGAGTGAATGGAAATGTATGTAGTGAGGTCCATGTAGTTTTCCCCCTCAGTAGTCAAGAATAAACCATAAACGAGAGTGTCATCAAGAAATGGTTGAAGTGTGTATTTTGTCGATGCACTATGATGAGTGTGTATGTGTGTTGATGATATGCGACCTAGAGATGATGTATGTGTGACCCTATATCGAAGTGTATATCATGACAAGATGAGCGTATGAGTGATGATTTAGCCTAAATCATATATCACTACAAGATGAATAGAGGGAGTGGTGATGTAGCCTAAAGCGTATACCACTACAAGATGAATATAGGGAGTGGTGATGTAGCCTAAAGCGTATACTACTAAAATTTGATGGAATAGGTGACCATTTAGGCTATAATTTATGTCACTAACCTAGAAATGTTGTAAGATAGAAGGTCAAATGATGAACACACGAGTATGATGAGGTCCATTTAATTTGTAAACCCTCAGCAATCGAGTATGGACCGAGGAACTAGAGTGCATCATAAGGTAGTGAGTGCAACACGTTGAAGAAGGTGAAGTATGTGTGATGATAAAAGATGACCATATGATGAGAAAAATGTGTAAATATGGGATGTGTGGAATGCAATGCTAGATGCGTAGATAGCCTAATAGTGTGAAATGCATGCTATGTAGTATGTAGAATGAGTATTATGGAATGCTAGACTTGTATATGATATGAATGTGATACACGTGTGATGACTACTAATATGGTGTGTATGATGTGTAGATGCATAATGGTCGAAATGATGTAGACTAAGCTGTAGAATTTAGGATGTACGACACAATATATGTGATTAAACATAATGTATACTACTTGTTGTGCGGTGCGTGGGGTTCATGTGTAGTATGCCCTCAACAATCAAGTGTGAACCGAAGCATAAGAGTGTGTCATCGGGTAATGGTCGATGCTAAAGTGTAGATGATGATGCTTGTGCTATGAGGTTAATATATGACAATGCAAGAATGAGAGATGTGTTGATGCTAAGATGAATGGGGGTGTGAATGTTATGCCCCCCAAGTGTGTAAGATGAAGGATGCAATTATGTAATGTCATCTAGAAGATCATCGCTTTTAAGGTCATAGTCGAATGGATAAGCATTGGTTACTTGATAAGAAATAGTGTTTGGTTGATCCCTTAATGAGCCATTGAGGCACAAATTGTACATACCCATGGCATATTCCTCATCAGTAAATGGAGGAAGTGGACAACCATGCACATACCAATGAGTGATATTTTACGTATAGCCAAGAAAATAACTATTGCAAATAAAGACACGAAAAAAAGGCATGGGGAAATATATGTCTGTATGATTAAGATCTAGAGTAACCCTAATGTAATCAAGCCATGATTTCCCTAATGTAAGTGGTGCAGATCGAGGATCGCGTGCAAGGAAGATCATGAGGTGGAAGACATGAAGACCATAAGTGAAAGTGATGTGAACAAACCCATAATAAAGATGAGGAGTGTATGGTGTAGGATAGAGGTCCTCAAAAGCAAAGCCTAGTCGATCCAAACCCTCATGTGTACAGATAGTGTCATCACAAGTAGGATCGAACGAAATGTGTTCCCAGTATGAATCATTTATGAAGAGTGTGCAAGTAAATGGTGGGTGTGCTAACGTATGTGGTACATGTGAAGGTGTAGGTGATAGAGTGACGTCGTGAGATTTGGATAAGCCCACAGGAAAGAATCATAGTAGTAGTAGTATGAGTGGCATAGAAGAAAGCGCATCTATCACACAAATGACACCCTTAAGTGGTGGCAAGTGAGGTGGTTTGTCCATAGGTTGAGGATCATCTGTAGTATCAGTACATGGAATAGGAAGAATAGTATTAAGAGCTCGGTCACAATATTGGAATGGATCTTGGCCACAAAAAACAATATACTCAATGCATTCATGTATGAATTTAACACATTGATGTATAGTAGAGGCAACGACCTGGATGGCATGGAGCCATGGCCTACCCAAAAATAGTTGTAGGAGACTGGGAAATCAATGATGAAAAACACAGTATTGACAATTTTTGGCCCTACAGTGATAGGTAGTGTAATGTGACCAACACATGGACAAACAAAACCATCATAAACACATAATGAAAGACAAGATGGACTAATGTCATGAGCGGAAGGACCTAGGACTTCAAGGAATGACATGGAGCACAAGTTAAGCTCAAATCCATTGTAATTAAATTATGTTTGAAAACCTACATTCGAATGCAACACATAATATGAAAAGGTGGGTCATTATCGAAAGTGTGAACATCAGCTAGAGGATTAGACTTGAAAGCAATGTGTTGAGAAAATGCGTCAACAAATGTTTGATAGACCGAAGATCGGGATGCATATCAACACAAATGTGAGTAGTAATAAGAAGATGTTGGACTCTATGCCTTAGATCCAGATGTGGAAGCAAATAATCATTGATTGAGATACTCATGGTGACTAAACCCTAGGATTATAAGCAATGAATTAAGATCCTACAAGCATGAAGATAGAGTCGAGTTCACGAAAATGATTAACTAAAATCTAAATTTTAATGTCAATCTAAGAAGTACAACAATGCAATAACCGATTAAAAGAAATGAAAAAATGACCCAAGCAATCGAGAAAGTAGAAATGTAAAACCCTAATGTGCAAGAAGAGTTAGAGATATCTTAGCTAATTCGACGAGTTTGTTGGATTGTGTCACGAGATGAATGAACAAACAGGAGGAGGAAACAACTGTACAAGGCACGGAAAAGTGTAGATCTAAGCACTCTAAGTAGATTGGGGTTCCTGGAGAGGGATTGGGGTTCCTGGGGTGCCCTGGTTTGAGTTAAGGGACCCTGGTTTGTGTAAGGGGTCTAAAAACCAAACTTACAGGGCACTAGATGATCTAAGTTCTGAACTTCCTATCACGTTTATTTCACTGCACTGCACCAGATGTCACTGGTAATCAGTGATGAAGAATAAACTTGCGAAACCCCAAGCCAAGCATCAAAACCCTAAAAAAGAAAGATGTAAATGAAGGGGTGATTGTCCTCAAGTGGCCACAATGATGGACTTATTAAGCGAGTGTTGCACTAAATTTCAGACCCAAATGTAGCTCTAATGTGTGTGTGCATATTGTGCCCTAAGTGATCTTATGTCAGTCATACTTTGTGAAGTAGTGAGCTATAACTAAATGTATAAATGTAAATAAATTGTGGATGGAATAGAATAAATTTATGTTCTATGCGGTGTGATGCACATGAACCAACCTTGTCCCTTGTGATGGAGCTAGGTGGATGTAAATAGAGCCTTAGATGGATGCAACCTTGGGTGGTGGTAGTAGTGACTAGTGTGTGGTCCCTCATTATGGTCTCATAATTTTTTTATTTATATGGTTATCTTGTTCTAATTTCGTAATTAACCCCGAAGAGGTCAACCACCAAAAAGATAGAAAGCTCAAATGGCTAGAAAGTTCCCAAAAGATGTGTGCAAAGTGGAGAAAGGATCAAGGTGCCCCAAATGGGACCAGGGAACCTGTGGTGCCCCAATCTTGGCCTAAGTGCCTCAATTAAGGGTGGAATAACGTGAAATGACAAAAAAGACTGGGCATGTGTTTGTTGAAGGTCGGACATGACGACATAGAGAAAAGTAAAAAGGCCAAATGACATGGGTTAATTAGTAATTTATTCACTCAAGAGCCATATGAATAGTAGTATGAGATTGGGACTAAATAATACCCAAAGTGCATGATTTTGTGTCTATAAGGGTCTACTACATGCCAATATGTTTGAGATAAAATTGTGAAAGCATTGGAAGCGGAACCGTTTTATGAAATGTAAAGCCTTAAATTTATTGGAGTGTCAACTTCCATAAAAGGTTTTAGGAGTTCTAAGTGGATCCGGAAACCTCTCTAATAGTTAAGAGATGGGTTATGTAGTTCTTCACATTTTTAGGTACTAGTTTTTATTTTGGTTATTGTAATTTTATTCTATGGCAAAAAACCAAATGGTGCCTCATCATGCCCACTTCGGTCACTTTTGGGTTTTTGCTCAAAAATACAAATGCAAGCACTTTCAGCTCTTGGAAATGGTTGTAATAGAATCCTTTGATGTTTTATAGTTTTTTTATATTATATGACCTAATAAGTCCTTCTCTTGCTCGAGAATGAAGGTTCCACTTTTTAGTTCTGTTTAGACCCCCATATGCGCTTTTGGGAACTTTAGTTCCTCCTTTCACTCCGAAATGTGATTTTAGAACTACTTCGTTCCAATTTGAGGTTCAAAATGTGCCATGGTTACTTATTGCACTCAAAAATGCACTTTTGGGAAGTTCCAAATTCTAATTTGTAGTTGGGGTTTGCGCTTTTTCACCTTGGTTCCTCATGGGAACTAAGAGTGTGCTGACACTTAAGTGGTTATAAATTCTATCTTGAAGTTGAGTTTTCACTTTTTGATCACTTAAGTTGGTTCCAAGTTTTATTTTTCCATGGGCTTGCACTTTTGCCACTTAAGTTACGTCCACTTTCTTTTGGCCCATTAATATGCACTTTATTGGTTCATGTCTCCTTTTTGCATTAACATGCCTTAAAGTTCCACTTGAACACCAAAAATCCACCCAATAACCTTGGAGGTTCCTCATGGAGTCCAAAAATCCACCCAATAACCTTAGAGGTTCCTCATGGAGTCCAACAATCTACCCAAGAACCTTGGAGTTCCACTTGAAGTCAAAAATGCGCCCAAGAACCTTGGAGTTCCTCCTCCACTCCAAAAATGTGCCTTTCCTCCCAAAGCACAAGTAAAATCACTTAAAACACCTCTTTATCAGCCCAACTCCATTTTATAACAAAATTGCTTCTCCATTTTGTTCCACGAACTTCATTTCTTCCTTTCATTCCTCCATGAAAGCTTGTTGATGTCCTAGGTTTGCAAGAAGTTTTGCTCATATATTGAGCTTCCATGGGAAAAATCCTCTGTAATTTTACATGCATGACCTTTATATAACCATTTGAAATTTGCGGTTGTAAAAGCCACTATTTTCCATATTTCTCTCAAAAATCAAAGTGTTCATATCTTACAAACCCCATTATCAATCCACATGAAACTTTTCCCATGTGATCTTATAAAAAATGCCTTTCCATTTATCCATTCATATTTTTCTAGAGTGGGAACTTTTGTGTGTCTAGTTATGTCCTTACACCATGCTCATGCACATAAGGTTGTGGAAGTCGACGCGTGCAAGTTTCCTTTACCTTTTGTGCAAACCTATCACGTTGTAGTGTAAACTAGGGTGAGCTCACGAAGTGCGAGAAGGTTCGAGGTCCCATCAAGGTTAGCATGGGTGAATTGGGTTAGTTGTTTGAATAAAAATACTTAAATTCGTAATTAACTCACCACATATAATTAACAAATACAATTATTGCTCAAAATACGGGTTTCTCATATATTAATCACACTGTTGCACAATTACATGCATGGTATTCAAGTGACTTATAGATTCATACTAGCTTAACGGTAGACTTTCTCTATAAAAGATACACAATGCGACTATTCGACTCTCTCACACACACATATAATTGATATCTCATGAGCTATTTATATTAGTGTGGACTTTTCATTCACTGAGTCTTCCAAGTGCTATAAATAGCCCTTGAGTTATACATATTAATAAAATAGTACATCCAGCAAAGTGACTAAATATAGCCACTCATTGCCATACCCTTTTCTCTACATGGTGATCCTTCGAGAAGTTGGTTGCCTGTTCTTAGTAAAGTTCTAATTTTATCCATTCTTCCAACGATTCCATGCAAGTGTCCCAACTGTGAATCGCAAGTCTATTCTTGGCCCTACTTATATATGTTCTTCTTTATCATATATTCCTCTCGTATGAAAGTATCCTTCATGCATGCTCTTATATCCTTTCTCAAGTGCTTCCTTTTCCTTACTCAATTCTATGTGTGGTCTCTAGTTCCATATTCATGTGCTTGTCCCTTGTCTTGTTTTCCCGCACACTTACTTCTTTTCTATTTTTCCTTTGTGTGCATCCTTTCTCGAGTTCCACGTGTCCTTCCAAAGAATAGTAGACCATGAATAAATAATAAAAATTTATGGGTCCAACATAACCCCATACTAAATCTATTGTATGTCCTCGGGAAAATATTATTGGACTTCTTCAAATAATTCGATGCCTTGGCCTTTAGTAGGTATTTATGTGTTTGCCATTTATTTATTGCCTCATGAATAAGTGGCATAAGTTGTCAATTGGGTGGCTATTTGGTTGAAAACTTTGGTGCATTTTCTCTTATGTTTATTGCCATATACGCAGTCTTCAAATTCTTGCATAACTTTGTGTGTGTATTTTCTAGCTATCTAATCCTTATTGGTGAGCTTCCTCAATTCTCGTCAACCTTTGCTTCACCCTTTCTTTCTTTTCCACGATATATTTGCTAACCTTTTCACATTCCTCCATCAATTTTTTCCCTGTCAAATTTATCAAGAGAATCGTCCTCTAGTTTGAATTCTAGAGATGTGAGCTTATTGGTATCACACGCTCTTATTATTTGGGATTGTTTGCAAATTCCTTCGATAATTTATTAGCTTTCACGGATTTTTCTTCCATTTACCTTGTGATATTTTCACAGGATTCCAAATTCTTCAAGCATATGACCTATATGTTTTCTTGGTCATCTTTTTGCTTCTTGGCCCTTTCTCATTCCTTTTCAATTTGTTTAAAGAGTATTCCTATGAGTTGTTCCAGTTCATCAATATTTTCCCCTTCAATGAGTAGGTTGGCTTTGGTAAGTTCGGACTCATTGCGAAGAATTATATCCCCCAATGCTTTTGCTTTTCCATCCGTGCACTCCTACTTTTCCTTTAGGTTCTTGTTCTTATACCGTAGCTTGCAAAATTTACTATTTTCTACCATGAGCTCTACCTATAATTTTCATATTTGGACCCTATATAAATGAGACTCGTGACTATTATGTAAATTTTGTTGAATTACTTCTCCAACAATTTTCGGTAACGCCTCACCCGCTTGAGTTTGTGACATGTTGTAAGTTGTTGCGAGGAGGACATGATATCCTTCCTTGGTATGAGCAAAGTATGTATGTTATCACTCAACAACTCAATTAGTGTCTCCTTTGTACATATGTCTAAAGAGAGTGATAATGCCTTTTTATAACACTTGGTAGACAAGGTGTTTTGAGGTAATCCCATGAGAATAATTCTTTGACGTCTTCCCCTTCGATATGCTTCTTGTTGGTTCACATTTTGATCTTTCAAATACCTTTCTTTTCCCATGCACTCTTAGTGTGCTTGATTGTTTCAATGTTCCGCCTTCATTGTTTACTAGTTTTTGCAACGTTCCCCATTGATCCGAGCCTCATATCTCGAAGAAAATTATGTCATTTACAAGTCTGTCAAGTCATTTTTGAATAACATTTTAACATATTACATGTTTTATGGTGTATTCATGATTTGCAGGTTTATGAGGAAGCGGAAGAACTCCTGGGGGTCCTAATGAAATGTTTAAACCTTTGAAGAAAGGATCTTTTTACTTTGGAAATTTTCCTTGTTCGAATTCATAGGTTTGTATTTAGTGCACAAATACAAAGTGCAGATCTATCCCCACCGCCCCATTTGACCTAATATTCGGAGAATCTACGAGTTTGAGCCCTTAAAATAGTTTTACACTTCTGTATAAAGTTATAATTTACAAGTAGAAGTTTGTGGCCCACAAGACAATATATTGGGGTATCTTCACACCTTCGTGTCTTTTAAACAAGTTTGCACGTTATATGCAAAGTTGCGCAATGTGCAATTCATTCCCGACACCCAACGGAGAGAATATTCTATGAATCTTACAAGTGGTGGGTGGGTGTACTTTACACCCCGAACTTTGCAAGTTTGCATATTATGTAAACATGTAGGATGTGCCATGGAGCCCGAAACCCAATAGAAGGAAACGTGGCACCCTATCAATGCACTTCGTTATCGGGAACCTCAAGCAACTTTGCACTTTGTAGTTTTATAGTTGATGTAAAAATGCAAAGTGTGCATCCCAAGGTTTGATGCCCGATGGTGGACATGCAGAATCTCGTTGACACATCTTGAGATTGGGCATCTCACAATGCCTTGCACTTTGCATTTTTACAGTTGTTGTGAAAATGTAAACTACTTCTTCATCCCCGATGCTCGATATATCTCTGCACAAATGGATGACCCAGCGTTTAAACTTGGATTATAAACCAATGGCCATGATTGTGCTAGAGTAATTAAACCTTCCTCCATTAATGGGCCTAATGTGAAGAACTATATGTTTAAAATGTTGACTATCTCACTCTATTATCATATTTCAATGATATAGAGTATTTCTAGAGCCCTAGAAAGTGAATCAAAGCCATCAAATTTGAGAACAAGTTGCAGAGATTTATATTGAGGGAGAATTGGAATATTTGTGCCCTTGTTCGATTTGTAATTGGAAGTTTTAGTTGCATATGCATGGGTGAGCTCTAAGGCTAGATACTTCTATGTTTGCATTGTTCAAGGGGTTTTGGGTGGTTTTTAATGTGTTCTCTTTCTTTTGCACTTGTTCTTGTCGTCTGCTCATCGAGATTGTGTTTTTCACTCTGAATTCCAGGATGAAGATCAAATTAGTTGATATCCACATTACTTCCAATATCACAAGAAACATAGATGAAGTAATCGATACAAATTTAGGTAATGCCAACCTAGCTGATTTTATTCAAAGGATTCATGCTCTCGACCAAAGAAAATTAATGGCATATATTGATGCAAGAGGTGTTGCTTTGACCTTTGCTTTTCCTCCTTCCATTCAATTCCCTGAATTGGTATGGGCATGTGTAGATAATTACAACCCTGAAACCATGGAAGTACTGGATAACAATGGTGCTAAAGTTCTTTCATTAACTCCAAAGAAATTCCAACTAAAAGGTGTGGGCCACCCACCATGCTACATTTTCCAAGATTATGCACAATTATTGATTGTAAAAGGTTAGGGGTTCTTATACAAGGCTTCCCAAAAATTGACAAGATTAGACTTCATTAAGGAAGAGGACATCATTACTCTATTGAGAAAAATGGTAGGTTTGAGTTCGCATATTACTTCCAGGAGTGGATGTATGTTTAGGTATATACAAATTATCCTCACTTTTAAGGAGAATATTTATTGGGTTGAACTCATTAGCAAATCCATCCATGATCAACTTATTAAGATGATTATACGAATTCAGGAAGGATTTAAACACATATGTGAATTTTACATGACATCCTACTTTGTATACAACATAGTATGCCACAAATCCCTTCCTGATATTCCAAGGAAGAAATATGATGTATACCTTCAATCTGAACTTGGAAAATCAAGGAGTTGACTTTAGGAGAGCTCATGATGCTTTCTTTGCACCTATTATTTGCTTATTCAAAGCCAGAGTGGGAACAATATAGAATATTTGTTGATGCAAAGAAATTGATTAGTGAGTTTGGTGCTTATTTCATATAATTCATATTCTTCACCTACATAAGAGTGAGTGGCTTCCAAGGCACTCCATATATGTTTCCTAGGTACTTGGATGATAAGTGGGCACTTATTGAATTGTCTAGACAACTTTTTGATGTGCACAAGCTGATTTCAAGGAAGCACAAAACAAATATAAAGTTCCCAATTACTATTGGGAGGTATACATGCTCCACTGTTGTTAAAGTTAGGCTTCTAGATGCATAAATGAATATGATGGTTATGGAAAATTTCTAAGCAAGGCCTAACTATAATATTAGGTGGGTAATGCATACAATCCTAGGAAGATCATATGAGCATGAGACCCATTATGAAGACTATTGGATGAAATGCAAGAATGAAGAAGAGGTTAGACTTAGAGATTTCTCTAGGATGACCTTGACACAAATCATCGATTACAAAGTTGCAATTATTTCACTAGGCCTTGTAGATGATGACCAAGTGATAAGCATGTTTTATGTTGACAAGAACTTAGCCGCACAACCAGTAGAGCCACCTGATTAGAACAAGGAAGAATCCACACAACTACATGACATAGCTGCGATGTTATAAGGAGAATCTTGACTTGGCTCATGCAAAAAGGAATAGATTTATGACTTTAGAACACTGTGGTGTTAAAGGAATACATGGCTTCAAGGATTCTCAAGGAGGATCTTCCTCCTTTGAAAGAAGGTGCAACTACAATGGATCCTTTGAAAAGTAAAACACCTTAGCTCTCATCCAAGAGGCCTACTTCGGGATGGTGGAGGAATAGATGCTGCTACAAGTAAAACATGTACTTATGTGTCCCATCTAACCCAAAAGGTAGAGGAGATGCTGATGAAAACCATGAAAGATAAACCCACCACTCAGGTAATTCCATTGCAATATAAGCTCCCACATGCATCAAAACCAGGACATCTACTATAGCTCCTCAAGGACCCTTAATCAAAGGGAAATGAATGAGGGATATCTCTCACAAATAGAATCAAGGCTTGGATCGACAACATGATCCATGCGGGAAAAAGAAGGTGAGGAGAAGCCTAGCCTTAAGAATTTTATAAGAACTAAGAAGGCTAGAGTTGAAACCCCTATAGTAGGAGGAGTTACAAGTGCAACTATCATTGGAAACATTGCAACTCTTAAATTACATAAGAAATAGGTGGAAATAACAAAGGTGATCGATACCACTCCACCCATTGAAACAATGGGAGTTCTAATTGCAACAATTACTCAAGATAAATCAACTATAGAGGTTGAAGTGGTGGACATTGGAGAGAAAGAGGAAACCCATACTTAGGAGTTTGTTTATTTGTTGCAAGGCCTTATAAAAGAAGAAGGATCGACCTCCCCTTACTTAGCAACCAACAAGTAAGTGTCCTAGAAATGTAAGTTGGTGGGAAGAGTGAAGCTTCCATGATAACTCAATAACCTACAATTGAGGTACCTACAGTTGAAGTATCTTCAATAGGTGCAGGTTTAGTGGAAGTACCCTTTAATGAGGAAATTTCATCTGAAAAGGAACAACCTCAAATTGAGACAAAAATTTCTAGCTATGAAGGGTAAGTTATCACAGATGATCCTATTGATAAGGCATTAGAAGTTGTTGAGAGAGTATTGACAAATCATGAAGTTTTCAAGGAACAACAAGAAGAGAAAGTTCAAGAGGAGGTTTAAAAGACAACTCACACAATAGCTCCACCCAAGGAGCCTAAAATAAATGATGAGGAAACTAGGCTAGTTGATATAAGTATCACACAACTTGAATCGAAAAAGCGAAAGAGATATGGAGGTTTCACAATTATAAGTTCCAATTCTCGATGTTACCCTTGGCCTCAAAAGAAATTGTGGTTGTCCCTAGCACCTCCCAATAGATGCCCCAAATTCAAAAGGAGGGGAATACCCTAACAATAGGGTGGTTGGGAGCTGCCCTCCCAAAAAGAGAAAATGTGAAGATTCAGTTAGAGGCTATCAATTTAGAAAATATCATGTCATCTAGACAACCAAGGGCCCCAAAGAAAGCAAGGGTGTTGTCAAAAACTATTGTGGGTCCCCAAGGGAAAGGTCCATAGAAATTGCAACTCCTAAGGGAGATATACTAAGAAGTGAGGCCGCCCTGCAGATCGCGAGTTACATAAATACCTTTGGGAAAGCCCACCACCGAGATCTTAAAATGTTGACATGATTATTCACATTATGAAGTTGTTTTAGGATGTTTGTGGCATTTATATGAGCATTATAATATACCATGGAAGCCAAAAATATATTAAAATGATAATAATGAAGAATATATAATATTTTACACAAGAAAAATGCATAAACACCATGATATATATGTAAATATCTACTAATTAGTAACTAATAATATAAATAAGTGTTAACCAATGGTTATCACGAGTCATTATGAGTGAAAAGACACAACCTTTACCTTTTAAAGGCTATATAATGATGTAAAATGAGGGGATAAGAGAATATCATGAAAATGAGTGAGAAGAGTTAATATAATCATGAAGATAAAAGAGAGGAATCAATGTAAGAAGTGAGAGATATGAATATAATCAATCCAAACATATATTTATGAATTTTATGTAATTGAGATCAATGTGTGTGTGTGTGTGTGTGTGTGTGTGATATTTGTGGTTTGAACCATTGATGTGTTGATTATTATGTTTATTCATGTTTAATAAAGGATAAATATTTATTTTAGAAGAGAGAGCTACCCTCTTGGTGATGTTATCTCTAGTTGGAATAAACAAACTACTTAACCCTCACATTGACGTTGAGGCTTAATGTCAACATTTTGGTGTCTGAGCCTAGGTCCAACTAACTAATATCTACATGAGGATAGCGGGAGAAAGAAAATAATTTTAAAAAGAGGAAAACAAGGAAAAAACATGCATATAATCTGTGGGGAAAATATTAACATGAAGATTTGTCTCGCCCTCTTTTAGAGGGGTTTGGCGCTGGGGTAGTGGGCGAAAAAGGGGGATCTAAAGGAACAATTTTTTAAAAAAAAATAGTGTATAGTGGTTAGGGAGAGTAAATAGTGAAATAAAATAGAGTAAAAGATAAATTAACGAAGAGATAGGGGAAGAAAAAATATGGAAAAGTAGAGATTAGAGAAGGAAAGGAAAATGAAGTTAGTTATTACTTAGTCATGGGAATAGTAGTGAATTAAGAAGTGATTTTCTCCCTAAACATAAGAGATTGTTGAGGAAATGAACCCCTTGGACCAAACATCACTCCCCTTCATTTAAAGGTGTTAGAAAAATTAGGGACTTAGTTCAAAAGGAAGGAGAGGCAGTTAAGGAATTTGATCAAAGATTCAAGAATATTGTACAGAAACTAGATGAACCGCCAAATGAGAAAAAAAAAGTTGAGTTTATTTCTGGATTGTTACCTTATCCAAGATTTTTAATTGAGGGAAAAGAGTTCATAACATTCACGAAAGGATAGGAAATGACATCAAAACTAGAAGCGAAACCATGGAGGAGAGAGTGTGAAATGGTATTAAAAGTGGAAAAGCTACAAAATGAATTATTGCACCTAAGACAAAGACTTCATCAAAGTAATGAGACGAGGATACCTTTGGAGATATCAAAGAGATAATGGATATCATGGGGGATATAAGGGACATAATGAAAAAAACCTTCGGGGATATACGAGAGATAATGGATATCATATAAATAATGTAAGGGGATACTACAAAGGATACCATGGGAGGTATGAATGAAATAACTATAATAGAGAAAACTATCATCATTATTATGGAGATAATAACTACAATAAAAGATGGTATGAGAAAATATATCAAAAATACAAAGAAAATGGCCAATGGAGAAGGTCGATAACATGTTATTGGTGTGGAAAAAATGGACATATACTACGAGAACTTTGAGAAGAAGATACATATTGAACAAATATTTTACAAAGAGGAAGGGACACAACAAGAAAAGAGACCAAAATAATAGAAACTTTTGAAAAATCTACATCCATGGAATTGGTTGGGCCACAATATGAAAAATCATGGCAAGCAAAGAAGAATCATATGGAAGAGAAACTAGAGAACCAAAAAGGGAAAACGAATAAGAGATAAGGAAGTTAAGTATTAAAGGAGAAAATGAAACTGTGACATTGTGTGAGGATGTTGCAGAAAAAAGAAGGAAAAGGTAGACAAAGAAAAAGAAAGAAAAAATAAGCAAAACCACGAGGAAATAGAAAGAAAAGAAAGGGTGATAAATGAAAAGAAGAAAAGAAGAAAAGAATACTTAGGTAAAAAAATGTATGATACAAAATGAATACGATGGAAGGAAAAAGGATGAGGATTGTGATGTTAAAAAACTAGAGAAACATGTCGATACTTGAGAAGGGTATTGCGAGATGATGATGGAGAATGATTCATTCGGTTGCAGAAGGAAGCACAGCTTATCCGAGAATAGAGGGACCAAGACAAAATCCTTGGGAATGGAGGCACTAGAAAATTACAACTTATGAAGACTCTGTAGAATGAAGATTGTGAAGATGAATCAGATGTAGATCTTGTCGAATTTATATTCAAGAGAGAAGCCAGGGCGCACATCTTCTAAACTTGGAAAACTAGGTGATTTATTCATCAAAACTTGTGTATGGTAACACGATTCTTCATCATTTGGTTGTCTCGAGGACAAGACAATGTTTAAAGTCGAGGATGATGTTGACAAAGTTATTCATATTATGAAGTTGCTTTATGATGTTTAGTGGGATTTATATGAGCATTATAATATACTGTGGAAGTCGAAACATATTAAAATGATAATAATGAAGAATATATAATATTTTACACAATGACAATACATAAACACCATGATAGATATGTAAATATCCACTACTTAGTAGTTAATAATGTAAATAAATGTTAACCAATGGTTGGGTACATGAGTCATTATGAGTGAAAAGACACAACCTTTACCTTTTAAAAGCTATATAATGATGTAAAATGACGGAAAAAGAGAATATCACAAAAATGAATGAGAAGAGATAATTTAATCACGAAGATAAAAGAGATGAATCAATGTGAGGAGTGAGTGATATGAAAATAATCAAATCAAACATATATTTTTGAATTTTATGTAATTGAGATCAATATATATGTGATATTTATGGTTTGAATTATTGATATGTTGATTATTATGTTTATTCGTGTTTAATAAAAGATAAATATTTGTTTTAAAAGAGAGAGCTACCCTCTTAGTGATGTTATCTCTAACTTTGATAAACAAACTACTTAACCCTCACATTAACATGGAAACTTAAGGTCCACACCACGCTATTTATCCACCAAACGAAATTGGACATGACTTATTTATCCACCCTTAGAGGTGCTCAATCAAAAAAACTTGGACGTGGCTTATTTATACACCATCATTGTCCTCTCATCTCTGAGCACATTGTCCTCTCATCTCTGAGCACTTAAAAACATAAAATATTATCGGCACCCACGTGCTTTTTTTGATAAATTTGAAACCGTAACTGGTTGCAAGAGTACGTTCGGCTAGAATCCATGGCTGCTATAACTGCTCAAAAGTTTGGCTCTACCATGCACAAACTGGGAAGTTTTCCAATACCGCCATTTTCAGTGCGTAAAAGAAGTATTTACAGAAGCATATATGGTATTAAGTTAGTTCAGATCAAAAGTATATACAGTAATATGGAAAAACGGAAGTGGGTAGTGCCTAAAAACAGTTACAGGACTGTATGTAATGCAGGGGCAGCTGAATTGGGAGGTTCAGGAATTGGGTCTTTTGAGGAGTTGACTGAACAGAGACTAGATGGAGAAATCAGGCCTAAGAAGAAGAAAAAGAAGAAGGTATCTGTAGCTGGAGTAGACCAAGATGAGTTGGTGGATCCCCTAAATTTAGCTGATCCAGACAGTCTTTTTGTGGAGTTCAATGGGGTTCATCTCCATCATAAGGTGGCTGATTTTTCTAGTGAAATTTCAGCGGCGAGTGCTTCTGATTTGGACAATGGTGTGACTACCAAAGAGAATAGCATTAGTACTTCTATTGGGATTCCTGCAATTTTATTGCATGGGTTTGGAGCCACTGTGTTCTCATGGGAGCGGGTGCTGAAACCTTTGGCTAAGCTGATTGGGTCTAAAGCGGTGGCTTTTGATAGGCCTGCATTTGGGTTGACCTCTAGAATTGAGATCCCAGCTACTGGGAAATTGTCCACCATGAACCCCTATTCTATTGGGTTTTCCATTGCTGCAACCTTGAATTTTATCGACCTCCTGCAGTCCCAGAAGGCTATATTAATCGGGTAAGCAAATGAAGTCAATTAATTGGATAACGGATCTCAGTAGACTGCAATTGCAAGTAAATGTCAGTTTTGTGCTCTCAAAATTTATTAACACTTCTATCCATAATGCACTAAAGGTTAGATGAACCCAGGCCATCGTCACGTCAATTTCTCTGCCTTGCCACTGTTATCTCTAGTAAAATGCCACTTTTACTGCCGAAAATGGAAAAGCATTTTACAGTAGCATGTCGAAGAGAAGGATCTTAATTGCAAATAGAGATTCTGCCAAACTCACCTCATCTTTTGTAAGGGCCATTTCACTGATAGAGCAATGTGAGTTTGATAGAAACTTTTTGATTTGCATAAAAAAGAAAGAAAGATACTGTATACAGGATTGACCAAATAAGAGGGGTTAAACCAAACGAATAAACCCTAGGGCCTAAACAAACAAGTCTATATAAAATCATATAATACGAAAAAATCCTGCAAAAGGAAGGCTTAGCACCAAAATGAACCCCTTGTGGATCCAAGAGAAGAGGTTTGATGGAGAATAAGGCTTTACGCTCTATAGGAATCAGGAGCAGAAGAAGGGCCGGCATCCTCATTGATCACGACCAAAGGTAAAATACAGAATCTAATGATGTTATCAGAAGAAGGGCCTAGACTAAAAGGGACTCGGTGAAAAATCCAAGAAGATAGTAGGGTCCTCTTTCCAATGCTTTGCCCAACATCCACAGTAGATCCTTTAGATGCAGAGAGAAATTAGTAACGCATGTCAGCACCTGTAGGCTGAAGTGTTGAGTTTAAATACTCTTTTACCAAGTATTGAAGACTTTGATTATTTCTTGAAGTAGGTGATGAGTTGAGATCTTATTTAATATTGCTGCAATATATGCAGCAAGACCTATTATAATTAACTCTAGCCTCATGTATTACGAAATGCGAGACTGTCCTTAATTCATGTGGTGAGCTTATCTGCAGGGGTACTTGGTACTAGTGGAGAGATGTTATAAATCGAACAATGTTAATGGGATGGAGTATGTACTAGCGCCATTTTGTCCATTATTGTTAATCTCAATCTTCCATGACCATACTAGGAGTAAAGAAGAGAGGCAGTGGAGAGAGAAACGTTGTTGACTTCAATGTGGTGGAGAGAGAGATATCCAGGCAGAAATCAGGTGGATAGAGTAATTCGAGCTTGATAGAAACTTTTTGATTTACATAAAAAAGAAAGAAAGATACTGTATACAGGATTGACCAAAAAAGAGGGGTTAAACAAAACGAATAAACCCTAGGGCCTAAACAAAACGAATAAACCCTTGGGCCTAAACAAGTTGGTATATATAAAATCATATAATACGAAAAAAATCCTGCAAAAGGAAGGCTTATCACCAAAAAGAACCTCTTGGATCCAAGAGAACAGCTTCGATGGAGAATAAGGGTTTACGCTCTATAGGAATCAGGAGCAGAAGAAGGGCCGGGATCCTCATTGATCACCACGAAAGGTAAAATACAGAGTCTAATGATGTTATCAGGAGAATGGCCTAGACTAAAAGGGACTCGCTGAAAAATCCAAGAAGATAGTAGGGTCCTCTTTCCAATGCTTTGCCCAACATCCACAGTAGATCCTTTAGATGCAGAGAGAAATTAGTAACGCATGTCAGCACCTGTAGGCTGAAGTGTTGAGTTTAAATAGTCTTTTACCAAGTATTGAAGACTTTGATTATTTCTTGAAGTAGGTGATGAGTTGAGATCTTATTTAATATTGCTGCAATATATGCAGCAAGACCTATTATAATTAACTCTAGCCTCATGTATTACGAAATGCGAGACTGTCCTTAATTCATGTGGTGAGCTTATCTGCAGGGGTACTTGGTACTAGTGGAGAGATGTTATAAATCGAACACTGTTAATGGGATGGAGTATGTACTAGCGCCATTTTGTCCATTATTGTTAATCTCAATCTTCCATGACCATACTAGGAGTAAAGAAGAGAGGCAGTGGAGAGAGAAAGCGTTGTTGACTTCAATGTGTTGGAGAGAGAGATATCCAGGCAGTAATCAGGTGGATAGAGTAATTCGAGCTTGATAGAAACTTTTGATTTACATAAAAAAGAAAGAAAGATACTGTATACAGGATTGACCAAAAAAGGGGTTAAACAAAACGAATAAACCCTAGGGCCTAAACAAAACGAATAAACCCTTGGGCCTAAACAAGTTGGTATATATAAAATCATATAATACGAAAAAATCCTGCAAAAGGAAGGCTTATCACCAAAAAGAACCTCTTGTGGATCCAAGAGAACAGCTTCGATGGAGAATAAGGCTTTACGATCTATAGGAATCAGGAGCAGAAGAAGGGCCGGCATCCTCATTGATCACCACGAAAGGTAAAATACAGAGTCTAATGATGTTATCAGGAGAATGGCCTAGACTAAAAGGGACTCGCTGAAAAATCCAAGAAGATAGTAGGGTCCTCTTTCCAATGCTTTGCCCAACATCCACAGTAGATCCTTTAGATGCAGAGAGAAATTAGTAACGCATGTCAGCACCTGTAGGCTGAAGTGTTGAGTTTAAATAGTCTTTTACCAAGTATTGAAGACTTTGATTATTTCTTGAAGTAGTTGATGAGTTGAGATCTTATTTAATATTGCTGCAATATATGCAGCAAGACCTATTATAATTAACTCTAGCCTCATGTATTACGAAATGCGAGACTGTCCTTAATTCATGTGGTGAGCTTATCTGCAGGGGTACTTGGTACTAGTGGAGAGATGTTATAAATCGAACACTGTTAATGGGATGGAGTATGTACTGGCGCCATTTTGTCCATTATTGTTAATCTCAATCTTCCATGACCATACTAGGAGTAAAGAAGAGAGGCAGTGGAGAGAGAAGCGTTGTTGACTTCAATGTGTTGAGAGAGAGATATCCAGGCAGTAATCAGGTGGATAGAGTAATTCGAGCTTGATAGAAACTTTTTGATTTACATAAAAAGAAAGAAAGATACTGTATACAGGATTGACCAAAAAGAGGGGTTAAACAAAACGAATAAACCCTAGGGCCTAAACAAAACGAATAAACCCTTGGGCCTAAACAAGTTGGTATATATAAAATCATATAATACGAAAAAATCCTGCAAAAGGAAGGCTTATCACCAAAAAGAACCTCTTGTGGATCCAAGAGAACAGCTTCGATGGAGAATAAGGCTTTACGATCTATAGGAATCAGGAGCAGAAGAAGGGCCGGCATCCTCATTGATCACCACGAAAGGTAAAATACAGAGTCTAATGATGTTATCAGGAGAATGGCCTAGACTAAAAGGGACTCCCTGAAAAATCCAAGAAGATAGTAGGGTCCTCTTTCCAATGCTTTGCCCAACATCCACAGTAGATCCTTTAGATGCAGAGAGAAATTAGCAACGCATGTCAGCACCTGTAGGCTGAAGTGTTGAGTTTAAATAGTCTTTTACCAAGTATTGAAGACTTTGATTATTTCTTGAAGTAGGTGATGAGTTGAGATCTTATTTAATATTGCTGCAATATATGCAGCAAGACCTATTATAATTAACTCTAGCCTCATGTATTACGAAATGCGAGACTGTCCTTAATTCATGTGGCGAGCTTATCTGCAGGGGTACTTGGTACTAGTGGAGAGATGTTATAAATCAACAATGTTAATGGGATGGAGTATGTACTAGCGCCATTTTGTCCATTATTGTTAATCTCAATCTTCCATGACCATACTAGGAGTAAAGAAGAGAGGCAGTGGAGAGAGAAATGTTGTTGACTTCAATCTGGTGGAGAGAGAGATATTCAGGCAGTAATCAGGTCAAGTCCATCCTGGGAAAAATCTAAATGCACTCTTCTCTTCATCTATCAAACACAACAATGATGACCAATTTTGTTTCCCTGCTCTCTCTCTCAATCTATTGACCAATTTTGCTTCCCTGCTCTCTCTCTCTCTCTCTCTCTCCCAATCTATCTTTCATATATTATAATATTCCCGACAGACATGGAGCACAACCCCCAATCAATTTGTCTTTAAATTACAAGATTGTGATTAATTATAAATTTATTGCTCAAGTACACAATTCAGATTTACATATCATCCTTTTTCCTGTTGAATATAGTCATGTAAAAATTCGTATTCATCTCAATGCTGAAATTGAGTACACGATTCAGATTTACACAACATCCTTTTTCCTGTTGAATAGATTTATGTAAAAATTCACATTCTTTATCTCAATGCCTAAAATTAATCACTCAAGTACACAATTCAGATTTATTTACGATCCTTTTTTCTTGCTGCGTATGGTCATGTAAAAATTCATGTTCATCATCTCAATGCCTGTACACACAGAACCTGTATCTCCCAATGTTTTAGCTTTCTAAGATAGGCGAGGTTACTGTATCCAGGTTGAAATCCCTCTGAAGATTGCTTGGTACTTCACAAAATACACAAGGTTAAATAGATTTAGTTTGAATAGTCTTTACAGAATCTATATATGAAATGGGAAATATTTAGCTTAATTTGACTAGCAGTGAGAATGACTGTAAAAAGTAATGAGCCAAAAATAATTATTGACCCCACAGCCTTTGTTGCCATTTACAATATATCAAACATAACCAAAAGAAATCATGTAAGGGCATATAAAGTATCTTTCAAAGTTCCAAATTTTTACAAACGATTGAGATTCAAACTTCATTCTTTTTGTGATGTATTAATGAATTTTTATGATGATAGATAAACTTTGCTCATGTTGTCTGCCAAATATGAATGTACACATGTAAGTGCATACATGATAGGCTGTTTGTTAATTTTTCTGTTGCTTGGCATGATTGCTTGAAATTTTTTATTTTCATCCTGATGGAAGTAATCCTTGAAGTCTATTCTTTCCAAATCTTAAGAGAAAATTATCAAAATAAGCCAAAGAAATGAATTTGGATGACGTACATGTCCATGATTGTCCAAATCACATAAACCAAATATTTTCTTCATTAGTGCCTGTCCCTCTCAGCTGCATTTGTTATGGACCATCAAAATTGCTTAAAAATGAATGGAAAAGAAAAAGTGAAGTCTATCTACATGTTTACGATACTCATTTCTTTGAAGGAATGCCCATATGGCTTATAGACTGTAATATTTGTCAAATGAAATGTCTATTTTAGTAGAAAATGTCCCTAAGGCATGCTCATCTAAGTCCTAAAATACAATTGAGTGAGCCATTTACTGGGCAGAAAAATATTGAACATTGCAAACATATACCTTTTTTAATAGTTTCGATAATTTAATTTTGAGATAACGTGATCCTATTGTTTAGCAATTAGCATCATGTACAGCATAGGAACACAAAATATGATGATTCCTAATATTAAGCTCTCATGTGTAAAATGTTAAACGACAGCCATTCTGCAGGCTGTTTGGTAGCAGCAAATGCATATTTTGAGGCTCCTGAGCGTGTTGCGGCACTGATCTTGGTAGCTCCTGCAATTGTAGCTCCTTTAGTCATTGGAAAGAATGACAATACAAATAGAATTCCAAGGAAAAGGAATAGATTGGATGATAACTCCACTTCAGAAGAGGGAGAAAACCCTTTTAGGAAGATCAGAGTAATGCTCTTTAAGCTATGGACAGGTCTTTCTAGACTGGTTGTGAACATGGTTCAAGAAATGAAGGCAATGGCAAATACTCTTTACAGGAAAATCTTGTCTGCCATCCTCCGTTCCAACTTTGCAGTAATGCTGGTAAGGCTAAATGTTTATATTTATAATTTATGGTTATGGTGTTCCTTATGCAGAGATTCCATGCAACAGATAAGGGTGTTGACAAGTTTCCATTATCTGGGGATTGGGCTGTTGACTTGTTTCCATACTTGCAGGTGAGATTGATTATGGATAAGTATGGCAGAGAGGCAGTTAGAAATGCATGGTATGATAGCAAGCAAGTACCAGATCATGTCATACATGGATACACAAAGGTGAATTCATGATCTATGTTATCAATGCAAATCTAGATGTCAGTTTTAGAAGCAAATGCTCAGTGGATAGCAGGCTTGCATAATATGCCACAAGGTACATTGAACATTGTCAAATAAGTTCGAACTTCACTGAACTTTATCGCCACTAAACAAGAACTCAAACTTTATCCATTATATTTGTATTGGAAGTTTTTGACATGCTTTTGCATTATTTTATAAATATGTGTGTATAGAATGGGATGGAATGCTCTCTCCCCTCGCAACATATTTATGCAATTTTCAGAAAATAAAAATCATGAAAAAAATTCTCTCGTTCAAACTTAAAGACGTTTTTTTTCAAAACTTATCCATTGGCGAACTTGAACTGAACTTTATCCACGTTGAACATGAACTTGAACTCAAACCTTTTGATTTAGCATGCTTGTAAAGATTGAAATGAGGAATCATAAATTATAATGATGTGCACAAATGATCAAAAGTAGGTCAATGCGAGTTGAAAAGTACAGTTGATACAGTAGAGAAAATTGATTTTGTTGGTTTTTTGTATTTACAAAATTTGTAGGCTTTTGAACTCTTGTGGATGAACTATCAAGAATTGGCAGCTAAGGTTTATTGACATTCTATTCATCTGCAAAAATGAATATTTCTATTGATATTACTCCTGGAAGGATTTTGCCTATAGGTTTGTACACTGACTCAAACATGATCACTTATTTTGTCTGGCAGCCACTTAAATGCAAAGGCTGGGAGAAAGCCCTACTAGAGTTTACATTAGCCATGATTCTAGACTCTGGATCTGAAGGAAGCCTCCACTTAAAAACGGCTTAAAGATATCTCATGTCCTGGTAATTCATTCTTGAGTTTCATTCCTCTTATGTTGTTTGGACATAGACATTAAGTTTGATTTATTGGTTTACACTTGCTTATAAAAACAGCTGATTCAATTGCATTTGCCATTGTATGGTGTATGAAAATGAAGTTTTGGTCGTAACTGGCGACACAGACCGGTTAGTTCCTGCATGGAATGCTGAACGTCTAGCAAATTCTATACCTGGAGCCAAATTTGAAGTTATAAAAATTGTGGTCACTTACCCCACGAAGAGAAGCCAGAGGAGTTCGTTGCTGTAATTCAGAGGTTTTTGCAATGGGCTTTTAGCACGTCTGAGAAACAGGTCCTTCAAACAGCTGTATAAAACTAATTGTAAGGCATTCAACAACTGAATTTAAGTGACTTTGGTACAGAGCAGAAAGCTTTCCTGAGTAAGTTCCTCAAGAAAATGTGTTGCGCTTGTACTTGTTTTCTTTTGAGAAAGGTACAACTTTTTAAAAATTCTTTAAATAGATAGACTTCGGTTGTTTAACAATGGTAACTCAGTATGGAAAATAAAAGTCAAGCCCATATTTCTTACAACTGCATACCACTTCAACCAAGATTGCAGATTAGCCAAAGCAGGACTTATACTAAAACATGATGGAAAAAGAAATCTTGATGCTATGACATATTAACAGGAATTACATATCTGGCCCTTTTTGGAAGTGTCTCCTACTAATAAAAAACAACAAGACGCTCCTTTGCTTCAGTATTAGCTTCGTCATCCTTCAGGCCTGATGAATTAGCTCTGTACAGAGTTAAGTGCTCTTCTCTTGGCTGTTTTCCTAGATACTTTTAGTCTCAAGGGGGTCTTCATAGGGCTCACGAGTTTCCTTCAGCTTCTCTGATTCCCGTCCCCGATTTTTTGGATTGTATCTCTCTCTTTTCTCAAGGTTTTTCTTCCACAACCCAATTTGAAAACCAGTTCAGTTTTGCCTCAGATCTTCTTTCGACCTTCTGAAAACTCTTATCTATTTTCTCTTACAGCCTGGTTGATCTCTCCTCACTGTCTGTTGACTGCACCTTCTTGGGACAGGAATCCATCAGGTGTCCTACTTCATGGCATAAGTTGCATCTGAATGCTATCTTTTCATAGTTCAGCATTTGGGTCTATTAATACTCATCCATATTTGTGATTGAATCTAGCATTTGGGTCTAGCAGTTCCTTGCTTAAATCTTGTTCTAAAAGGTCCTTGCATAGGTGGCAGGATGCCATGCTCAGATGTATACTTCAAAAATTCCATATTGTCTTCAAGGTCTTGTTATTTCATTGTGTATAGGTAAGTTCAGAAGCGTCACCTACACAGGGGAAGTAGTGAGCATGATTGTAGCTGGATTAAATTCTGGAAACCATGGCTTCATAAAGAGCCCAGCCCTTCCCCAATACTTTGGCCCTTCCTCTGAAGACTGTCTTCTAGCTCAGGCAGTTTCAGTTTATTTATCAAAGAAAACATTGAACAGAAATTTACATCTACCTCTGATATTGAGTCGAATGACACCCCAGAAATTTGCCAGAATATGTTGAATGTACGGATCAAGGCATTTGCTTGACACATCACGATAATGAATTAAATTTGAATTAATGGTATTTGAATAACTTGGGCAGTCTCTCCATATTTGATGATGCATTTTTCTTTGGAGGTTTCTTCATTTTTTCGATGCATTAGGCACGTCTGCAGGGTGATATGCCTTCTCCGGAATGCTGATTGCGTCCTTGTACAATGGTGAGAGTCCCTGAAAGGTAACTGGTTCTGACAAGAATCCTTTGCAGGGATCCTTGTCTCCTAGCTTCTTCTCATACAACTTAAGTAGCAAGGGTTCCGTAAGCTTGCACAAGTCCAATTCTGTTTGAGCAATGCAACGGGATGTAAAGAGGTTTCTGTTGTGGGAGCCTCATTCACTGGAACCTTTGGTAGGCACATGTGGCACATCCTTGGTGACTGTGATTTCCAAATATACCATTTGGTGCCTGTAATTATTAAACAGGTCTGTGAGAAAATCAATTTCAAAAGAAAAGCAAACAGTGATTGTAGTGGATTTATCATGTATGGAAAGAATCATTGGTGTAAACATAGGCTAGTTAGATACAAGCAATCATTGGCTGATGAGAAACTGAAGTTTGTAAAACATGTACTCAACCCTGCCTGGTAATGATGTTTTACAGCCATTTTGTTTTCGTGTTTGCAAGTTCCTCTTGATGGTGTTAGAGGGACTCTTGTTGGATATTGAGAACTACAAGCTATAAGTTCCTAAGAGAGGAGAATAATAACTGTTTAATTTTTTCATCCTTTATTCTGTTTGATGCTTTAAAACTATGATTTTGTTTCTGGTGTCTTGATTTACCTGCTGACATCATTCTGTGGTTAAAGCAATTCACTTCTAAGAGGCAGTTTTTTTGTTCTTCATTTTCCTATTTCAGGAATCGATATATGAGGCTAAATTTCATATCTTGCTTTTTTGCAATTGGCAAGGAAATGGTTTATTTTGAAGTTAGTAACTGTTATTGTTTGTCTTTGTATTAGTGAAATTCTTGCTACAGGAACTGGATCATTTTTGTGCAAAGAAAAAGTTAGAACTAAGATAATTTGGATTAATGTTATTAATTCTTTTATAGTGTTGAATGGTCAGATCGAGACTCTTCATCTTAAATCACTCAAATGAATTATATCAATGCCCTATGATCATTCGAAGCTTTATTTGCTGTATGGAATCAAACTTCAAGGCAGCATTGTTGACATTAGACGATCCATGATTCTCAAAAGACTTCACCTTTATCTGTGATCACTTGCCTGAGTCTTTGGAGATTAGATTCAACAATAGTTATGTTGGAATGTATAGGACGAATGAATACATTGCTTGAAATTATAGTTATTATGACATATAGTAAATGATGATGTCCAAGAGTTAAAAGTATTTTCATGATGAACCTATCATAAAGAAAATGCAAACAGAGAATCTGTATGGAATCAAACTTTAAGGCAACATTGTCGACATTAGATGATCCATGATTCTCAAAAGACTTCAACTTTATCTGTGATCACTTGCTTGAGTCTTTGGAGATTAGATTCAACAATAGTTATGTTGGAATGTATAGGACGAATGAATACATTGCTTGAAATTATAGTTATTATGACATATAGTAAATGATGATGTCCAAGAGTTAAAAGTATTTTCATGATGAAATCATAAAGAAAATGCAAACATTGAATCTGTATGGAATCAAACTTTAAGGCAACATTGTCGACATTAGATGAATCCATGATTCTCAAAAGACTTCAACTTTATCTGTGATCACTTGCCCGAGTCTCTGGAGATTAGATTCAACAATAGTTATGTTGGAATGTATAGGACAAATGAATATATTGCTTGAAATTATAGTTATTATGACATATAGTGAATGATGATGTCCAAGAGTTAAAAAGTATTTTCATGATGAGCCTACCAAAAGAAAATGCAAACAGAGAATCTACTTGATCAAAACAGTAGTTACCCAAAGAACAGCGTAGAAGACCAGTTTTCAATCTTCAAAAATTGAAATTCCAAATGCAAATAGCGGAAAACTTATTATTACCAACGGCAACATCTCAGCACTGCTGACTTAAGACAATTGAAAATATATAATGATTGTCTTAGTTCTTCCAATATTATAGGCATAGGACTTATTCCCAAAGCCTGAGCTAATCTGACATTGGGCTCACAATCACATGAGTTATTCTATGAGAACTTGGACAAGCCCTTGATCCAAGTCATGATATCTACCAAATCTATTCTCTCTAGGAGGTGGAGAATTGGGAGCCCTTTATTTTTAGATCACCGATCTACCATGAGATTTGGGTGAGGTATTATTGTTTGTATACAGATTTAGGAGGGTCCATATCCACATTGTGTTATCCTGACTAGAGGTGTTTGGCCCTTTACCTCTGATAAGTTCTTGGATGCAGACTTGAAGCATTGCAGGGAACCTCCATGGCTACCATGTTGATTACCTCCTTTCAGCCTATCTCGGGGGTGGGGATACTAACTGTCCCTTGGATGTGGTTGGGTCCACACATAAACGGTGGCAGGTCAATGAGACGATATCTTTCTCCACATGCTACTATGGGATATCCTAGTCTTTCTCACATACCATGGAACATGGATATGCTTTTACTTGGCATCAAAGACCATTTAATTCACTTGGCATGCATCCTGAAACACGAAGATATGCACGTCTAATGAGTTTTTCTTGTAACTTTGGCAATCCTCTATCTTGGTTGTTAGGAGAGGTTTCAAGGAGAAGTACCATGCTTCCTCCTATGATTGTCCAACCTGGCCCTTGTATCCGAAGACATTCTCCTGTGGATATCCTTTGATCTAGTTTTGGTCATATTTGTGGTGATGGATGGTGATGTTGCTGGTTGTTCTTATGTTTCTAGCATTGATATAAATGCGTGACAATGCTGGTCTCCAACCTCTGTCCCCAACTTTGGATTCATCCGCTCCTTGTTTCCTTGAGGGGTCTTCCCTCACATGATTATTCGTATTTGCATTTGAATAAAATGGTTATAGTTTACCTGCCTTTGGTTTTAACTCCACTCATGTTTATAGTGTTCTAGTTAACTACTTTTTCAGATCCTTAGGTTTTTTTATCTTAGTACTTTCTGATTGTAACAGATGCACCTTTGAGTCCCATTGACCTACTTTGGTCATTCACGAACATTAATATAAATTCTTCTTTCTTTCTTTCTTGACTAGGAACCACCCCAATGTATAATCTCTCCGTAGTATCCCATATGAAATCTGTCTAGCTCACATCTATACAAGTAATTGATGCAACACATTGAGAGAAAACTCAGCCCCTCACTTCCGTTCTGGAAAATCACTATGAAGTAGATCCAACTTATATCATACAAAAATTACAAACCTTAAACCTGCCATGAGCAAGTGAAAATTTAATGAGTTGTAATAGACACTAAGCAAAATCATAGACACTAAGCAAAATCTCCTCTTCAATGCAATTGATGAGCATCCAATTTTAACTTCTCAAAATAAATTGGCAGCTTGGAGTGGTGGACCATGAACAATCAGCTTGTAAATGGCCAAACCATTAGACACCATATAGAGATTTAAAACGCACTTAACTATAAATCGACAAAAGTACTTGGATTGTAATAACTTGCTTCACAATGCAAACAATTCAATGTACATATGTTACACCCCTAACATTATATCTTTTTATGAGTACTAAGGTAATGAAATGGAGTACATAACTTTTTATCTTTCATTTCTTAGTTATTAGTATTTATGTAAGCTGGCCTAATTAGGATGAAAGGGTGTCATCTACATAATATGTTTATAAATATGGATGGGCGAGGTTCTTTCAAATCATCACGAGTTATATTATTGAATGCATTTCCTTATTTATTCGATCTTTGGAAGTTTCCCCTTAAAGTGGAATATATTTGAGTGTTTATTCTATTATCCTAAAGAAATATCATAACAAGTGGTACTGGAGCATTGATTTTGACAAAAACATTTTTTTGTCAAATCGCACCAACTACTATGAATTTTGAAGGAAGTTGGGATCCAAAGCACCAAGCTTCATTCCGATTTCAGCTTTTGATGATATATTTTGCCCGATGTATTGCAAATTTGGTGGTTTTCATAAATTTGCTCTATAGGCTAAAACTTTCGAAAATTTTCTGATTTCTATACATTTTTGGAAAGTTTGTGCAAATTTAGTTGGGGGTTTATTCTCTATTTTTTTTATTAATGGCCAAAATCACCTCAAAATCATCTAGCCAAAGTTCGTTAAAGGTAGAGCATTTGATTTAGATATCACATGCTTTAATTTTTATGGTTACCACTTGCTCAAGATAATTTACTCACTAGGTTGAGCACAAATCTAGAGCTAGAAACACAATCAAATTAGCAGCCATGCCTTTTGGACTAGATGCCTTTTCCTCAATGACTAATCTCAATGACTCCCTTGATTTGTGGACCACCAAAAATTGAGGGTAACACTCTTGCATGATATGAAACGATGGTAACTTTTATCCAAGATAGTTTGTTTGTTCCATTCACAACAACCTTGAATGATGGTTTAAATAAATTAAAACAAAATCTAGTGTCCGAGTTGAAGTCCCTAATTATTCATCCTCATACACAATTGAAACACCATGTAGGGTGCAACAAACCAAACATAGGGAAACATTTCCGAGGGCCAAAATTGAACATACCAAAAATAAACATCCACGAGTTTGATGGTACGGATGTAACCTCATTTATAAGTCTCATGGAATAGTATTTTGAGTTGTGCAATATACTAGAGAATGCAATGGTTGACATAGCCTCACTATATCTAAATGTTTATACCTCTATTAGATTATATGAAATCTAGATTAGTGAATTATGTACCTTTGAAGGATGCACGGGGAGGCTGTAGGAGGTTATTTTGATTAATTAACTTCTAAAATTAATTATCGAAGATTATAACATGTTAATACTTGCAACTAATGTATGAAACATGATATGAACTTGAAAACACAAAGGGATGATTGCACTTAACTGTTTACATATGCATGTGGGAAGTTTTGGGTGTGTAGACCGTTGGAATTGGGAGATTTGAACGATAATGCTTCGTTCCTATAACTTTGACTAGAAATTGCCCTGGGGCAGGAATGTACAACTCTGTCATGATTGTCTGTACGGACTTGACCCTACTGTACGGTGTTAGACCTACTTGGATTATGACTATACAACTTTTTGGAAGTGTCGTCGCCTAGAAATATTTGTCGTCAAACCTTGGTTGTTAGTCATGCCGCAAAGCTCTATGAAAATCCAGAGTGAAGTCTCAAACCCTAACTATAGATAAGAGACCCTATAAAATATGTTAGTTGGGTTGTGGGCACCCTCGTGCACTAGTGACACTAGCACTTCTCTAAAAATATTTGAAACTACATATCGTTCTCCACCTAACATGTGATAACTAAGTGGATGTAACTAGATTTGGCAATTGAGAACTCCTTAACAATGCTTAAGTTGAGTTTGGCTCTCGCCGACACTTGACATGAGGATGTTTAAGCTCGCTTGGAGGAATCTGCTTTGAAAAATCTCTCGCAAAATCTAGATCATGCTCATAACCTTCCTGATATGCTTCACATAAAAAAGGCTCAAGAAGAATTAACATGCCCATAGCTGAAAACAAAGGAGGTGTAGATAACATATCAACCAACTTGTTAGTCACACCTTTTTTATATTTCATAATCAAATGAAATTCTTGTAAAAAAACCCATCCATTTATAGTGTCTAGTTTGTTGAAGTTTGTTTTGAGCTGTAGATATTGGTGAGGTTGGTGATCCGTGTGAATAATAGTTTCCTTACCCATCAAGATAATGTTTCCATTTCTTAATCGCTTGCACAAGAGCATACAATTCCTTATCATATGTATACTAATTTAGAATTGCACCATGAAACAATTCAAAGTGATAACATACAGACCTACCTCCTTGAAGAAGGACAACCCCCATAGTATAGTCACTGCCATTAGTTTCTACTTCGAATGAAAACTGTAAGTTAGGTAATGCCAAAATTGGAGCATGAATAATCTTATGTTTGAATGACTCACAAGCAATATGATGTTTCTTACCCCAATTAAAAGCCTTACCCACTGTTGTCACCAAATGTAGTGGCACTACTATGGATGAGAAGTTCTTAAAGAACTTCCTCAAATACTGAACTGCACCAACAAAGCTCATGGTCTCTGTCAAACTTGATGGTGTAGGCCAATTTTGAATGGCCTCTATATTAGTCGGATCAATCCTCAACTCTCCATCTCCAACCACATGTACTAAAAAGACAAGCTACTGTTGAGAAAACTCACACTTCTTCTCATTCAACACCATCCAGTTCTAATTCTCCTTAAGAGTTTGCAAAACTTGATACAAATGGACAATATGCTTTTCAAAAGTTATGCTAAAAACTAGAATGTCATCCAAGTACACAATAACAAAAGAATCAATAAATAGTCTCATTACCCCATTCATGAACCTCATGAACGTAAATGGTGCATCGTGATAGCCCGAACAATAATACCAACCATTCATATAATTTCTACCGGTCTTGAACATTGTTTTCCAGATGTCCTCTTCCTTGATCCGCACTTGATGATACCCAAACTTCAAATCAAGCTTAGTAAAATATTTAGCATGTTGTAACTGATCTAATAAATCATCAATGCAAGGAAGAGGGTACCTATTCTTGATGGTTATTTTATTTAAAGATCTATAATCAACACACATTCTCCATGAACCATCTTTCTTAGGTACTAAAACAATATGAGAACCACATGGAGAAGTGCTAGGATGGATTATACCTTGTTTAATCAAAGATCTGTAACTATTGTTTTACCTCATTGACATCTTTCAAATATTGCATGTATAATCCCAAGTTCGGAAGCGGACTATTGGGTAACAAGTGTATCTCATGCTCAATTGGCCTTGGAAGCAACCCCATAGGCTCTTGGAAAACTTCTTTGAATTGCTGAACCAACTCCTTTATTTGTGTCTACTCTTTGTTAGAAAACATGCTACATGTGGTTTTAGATGTAACAATCTCATCCTCTGGCATATACCTTAAAAGAAGTAATTCAACTTCACCAATATCATTAATAAGCTTTCGGGCTTCAATGTCACTTACCAAGGAGATCTCGAGTCTCTTGTAAAGGTTGAAATGAGGTAGCTCTTACCATCCTTCACCAAACAATACCGATTGGTTCTTCTCATGAAGATAACATCCCTGATATACAAATATGGGCTGCCAAACACTACACCACACACATCAAGGGGAACAACATCTACAATAAATTCATCAATAAATGTCTTATCAATGCCAAAAGTGATTTTACATTGTTTGGTAACCTTGATGTCTATACCTTTCTTTACCTAACCCAATGAATATGGACTTGGATAATTGTAAGTTTCCAACTTTAACATGTCCACTAACTCTTTACTAATCAAATTAGCTTGAGAACATGTATCAAAAATATCACTCACCTTAGTTTTCTTCACTAGAATTTTTAAATGAAAAATCTTAGTTAGTTTCTTTTCCTGAACAACACTATTACTACCCAACCATACCCTCTGCATGGACGGAAGTACAACACAGTCTCATCCACCTCTTCACTGCAAAATGCTTCCTCTCCTTAGAGGATATTCATGGCCTCCTTTTTCTTATTTTTGAAGGGATGTAATTCCGGGTGGAGCTTCTAAAATTTTTCCTTGGAATGAGTGTCAACATCACAATGCCTGCAATGAACTTTAATATCCTTTTTAGAAACGGAAGTAACATTTTTATTACCTTTCCCTTTTCCCTTTTCCTTTTGTTTTGTATCACTTTGTTTGTTCGAAGCATCTTTGCGAGATAGATGAACTGTTTTTCTTGTCCATCTCTAAATAGAGGGCTTGCAAACAAGCCTTGTCTACATCCTCTTGCTTGGCCAAGAGGACTGATCTCCTCAAGTGGCTATGAAGTCCACCAATATACTTCATCAGAAGGTCCTGGTCCATTACATCTTTTCCCATCTGGAAGCTTTCTTCCGAGAACTCACTAGTGTACTCTTGCACGATCGACCTTGCTTCGTCTCGAGATATCGCAATACATGGACCTCTCTTCCTCATAACAAATATGATAAAACTACTTTTTGATTAGCCTTTTAAAATCATCCCACTTATTAATTGGAGGAATCTTCTTAACAACCAATGAATGAACATAACTTTCAAACCAAGTTAAAGCATGATTGGTCAATTTTAACCTTGCAAAGGAAATTTGTTGACTCTCATTGATTTGATGCAAACTGAAATATACCTCAAGTTGAGCTAGCCAATGGTCTAGCTTCTCTAGCATTCACATCTCCATCATAAGGTTGAATCTTTATCTTGGCCTCTTCTTTGAATGGAGGAGGTGTGGGAATGGCATGGGGTTGCTCTTCTTCATACTCACGAGTATCTTCTTCATGGGCTCCTGGTGTCTCGTTTGGAACACCAAGTTTCTCCATGAGAAATCCCATGATGGACTCCAATTTCCCTATGGACAAGGAAATACTGCCCACATCCTTGGACAAACTTGCCACATTTGCCTCCAACTTGTAGAAACACTCTTCTCCAGTGTCATCCACATCTTCTCTACGAGCCATATCGATTTCGTGCTTCCACTTCTGGTGAAAATATCTCGCTTCAAAACGAATAAGGATGCCTTCATCTATTTATTTTCCCTTTCGGGTAAGGGGCATCTAATTGCAATCTCCACAAAAGTTAACCACACAAAAACTGAAATCTTAACCGCTCTGTTACCAATCGATCCGTAAACTACTTTTTTCCCACAATTAACAGATCCTATTTAGTGACAATTGAATGGAAAATGATTAAGTTCCTTTTAACCAATATAATGTGTAAGAAATAAACACAACTATACTGCAAATTGAGAGAACAAAGCAAAGGAGACACAAGAATTTATCCTAGAGAAACCCAAGGTGGGAAAAACTCCAGTGGGTAAGAAAATTGCTTCCCTCTCACTATGTAATTCTTCAAAATACAAATCTATTGTCAATAAATGACCCTCAAGAAGGATTATTCACTCCTCCCTTTGTATTTGGTTGCTCACAACTCTCAACCAATAGTAAACTCACTCACAATGAACAAACAAGAAAGAACTCCAACTTCTCCTCTTTGATCACACTATAATTCACTCAAAATCACTTGCTAGAATGCTTCTACAACATTGTATTTATAGTTGCTCTACCAGGTCGAATGGAAAGAAGAATCAAACCGCTTGGAATCCCAAACATTTACAATTGTTGAGTTTCTCAAATTCTGGAGCCGTTAGGAATAGAACCGCCGGTGAAACAGAGTGGCGGTTTTTGCAACCGCCGACCCCTATAACTGTCGTTAAACAACCACCGCTCTATGAAGAGCAGCGGTTACGTAACTCACAGGGCATTTGCGTACCCGTCACTTGTAAAATCGCCTAAACAATAGAATGATGGAGTGAAACGTTATTCAAAGGTGTCCGGATCACCTTGACTGTTGGACCATCTCTTGAAGAAAGAATAAAGCGAGAATTTACACTTTGTAAGAATCAAAGATGGAGAATACATAGAATTGGGCATTTTCATATCCATTTTTGGATCAATAGTCAATAGTGCCACATTGGGTTGACCATACAACGTTGACATTAATTGTGCACGCAATCACTCCATGTGGACTCTGCTTATAATTTTTCATTTCTTAATCGAATTCTCCAACCATTTGAATTTTATACCTTCCGCTCCCACTCCTTGCAGCCTTGTTTTGTTTCATATATATTTTACTTTACCAATCTCAAACTGTGCACGCAACCATTTTATATTATTATGTCGTTGACACAGAATGTCGGAATTAGCAAAGCTCGGTAAATATACATTCTGACATGAAACACACCTTTGGTGTAATTATTATGTTTTTTTCTCAAACATGTCAATAATTAATTATTCACAATGTCTAACAAACTGACTGTACGCCTATGATAAATATGTTTATCAACATAAAATGATTGATGCATTCATTATATTTATTCTGTGTTGCGCTTTCCAGCTAATATTAACCGCATGTTGATCGACAAAGATAAGGTATTTAGATGATAATAAAATAGAGGGTTGCGTGCTTGTGTAAACTACAGATAAATCATCCATTATCAATTGCATTCATACACGCCTGCTTACAAAATTCTTTTCAGGATTCATGGTGAGTTTATTCCTAGCAAATTTATTCATGGTGAGTTTGAAGACGATCTCCTAAGACCATAATTTCTATAGACACTTCAACTTCAAAGAAATTGAAATGGATCTTCGTCGAGAGCTTCAGGAATATGCCTGTGTTCGCCTTCTGCCTCTCTATCTCCCTCATACGTCTGTTTATTTATACTGTCAATACCTTCCTTCCCTCTCCTATTTTTGCGCTGGGAGAAAAAACTATTATTTCCTCTCCGCCTCTTAATTCTCTCACCGGAAGCACAATTGGCAACAACATCATCAACAATTATTATTATTAGGTTAAAGTAAGCAATTCAGTTGGAAGTCTGTATCTTTACTTCCATGTTGCAACAACATCATTAGGCAAAACTTATTTTGTTTTAAAGCTCTTATTTTGTTATTAAGGTGGAAGGAGTATTGGAAACGATTGTAGGATACTTCTGATTATGTTTTGATGGAGGTTCTTACTCTGTTTTAAAGCTACCATTTTGTCACAAGGTGGAAACATGTTGGCAAAGGTTGTTGGATGCAAATTTATGCATGGCGGTTGTATTTTTGTGTAAAAGTTTCTCAAATGTGGTTGCGTTATTGCACAAGTCTTTGAAATTTTATCAACAAATGCATTTTGTGCATATCATGCAAGCATTGCAATTTCCTAGCCTGATCAACAAACCCAAAACCCATTTTATGCATATCATATTTGAGAAATTGACTAGCGCAGGTGGAATTATTGACTAGGCTAAACATGTGCTCAATTATTGATGAGTATTCATGCATCACCTACTTTTTCAGTAATTACTCGAGCTTGAAACTAAAAAGTGTGATTGCAAAGTTCTACAAGAAGCAACCAAAGTGTGGTTGGGTTTCGAACTTGGCCCCTATTGAATCCTCGCCAAATTTCTATGTTGGCCCCATTAAGATCGCATTTCACTCACATGAATAATGAGAACGAATTTGACACAAATAAGTGGAGCACAAATAGCATATATTATTTGGGTAGGAACAATTTTCTCTGTGGAATAAGTGTGGGACATGCAAGTATTTCATTCCTACCTTTTAATTTCCAACATTCCTTTCATGTCTACATCTTACCTATCAAATTAAACATTGTCCAATCAAATTCCTTGGTGCCATGAAATAAATAAAATTAGCAAGCTTAATCGACATATTAAAATGTCACGTGGTTGTTTGGGCGTGGAGTCTTGGATTTTCTCCCCATTCTTGTTTCCTCACCCTTGCACTTATCCACCACAAACCATTGTTCTTTGCCCCTCTTCCTCTCTCATTATTTCTCTCCCTCCACTTTGACTTCTTCAATAGATCCCCTTCGGTGTTTCCATCGTACATTTCAAGTACAATTGCTAATTATTAGGTTAAAATAAGTGTTTTATGCGGGTATTGGATTTGTTTATTGAAGCTCTAGTTGATTCGAGGACGTATCATTTTTTTGGAATTTGGCAGATAAAATGATAGAAGAGAATTCGAAGGATGAGTCGTTAAGAGAGGCGATTAAAATGACTCTTTTTCTTGGATTTGAGGAAAGCGTGAAGCTCTTAAATTAGGCCCTACGTGACCACCAGACGGGTGGAATGTCATGGAAAATGATACAATGTATCTTGTGCCTAAATAAACATTCATGCAACCATTTTATATTGTTTTGTCATTGGCCTTACATTGCATCGCCTGAGTTAGCAAGGCTATGTCCATATATATTCGACTAGAAACACGTCTTCGGTGTAAAAATGCTAAACAATGTTATTCTCAAGTATCTTTTATATATGTGTCAAAATATCTTCCCAATTTTTTCACCTCGTAAAATTAAACAAATTAACATTGCAATGAATGGAGTCACTCAAGTATATTTTTGTTGATATTCACCTACACAACGAGAAGCCTTTGAAAAAAAAATCATTCCTTTAGGTATTCTTTTTCAATTAATAAAATGACGACTTATGATATCCTAAGCTTTATCGAACACAAGATTTCATGTCAAACAAACATGTTTCGTTGTAATGTATTATGATAGAAAATGTAAGTCTAATTATTTAGTGTAAATAGCAATTGCACTTAAGTGGTGCACTTGAGACATCGATAGGGAGGCATTGAAGAGGTTAAAGTTGAAGGATTGGAGGTGAAACATTGGATGAGGGAATAATCGTGATGAAAAATGGGATTGTGGGAGGAGAATTTTCGGGTTGGGGAATCAATTAGAGGGAACATAAGTGATCCTCTTTTTTTTCAAATAAGTCATATATGGACTACATGTTACTTTTTCTTACCATCACCACATCATTTATTTAATGCAATATTTGTTAAACATTAAATTTGTCTTAATAGCTACCAACTTGAAAAGTATTATTTTTATTAGATTTGCAAGTTTTAGAGCTTAATGCAATCACATTATTATGTGTTTTGATAATGTAAATGTGGAAGGTAAACAAAAATATTAGTAAATAGAAGTGAAAACATGGTATATACTAAGCACAATATCACCAACTCAAGGGCGTAGACATCCATAGCTCTAACAACAATGATGGTTGATTTTGTTAATGTTTTGTTGTTTCTTAATAGAGAGGATAAGCTAGATGATGAGGACGTGTATTTTATCATTCTTAAGTAGATGCCTACTTTTAATGCGCAACAAAGCCATAACACGTGTAGAGAAAGGTTGATATAAATATCATCTATTTCTTGTGTGTAAATGCTTGATTTATTGATATTCTTTATAATAGTCAAATTATTGATAGAGGTGTATGCATGTTTAATTGTAGAGTAGTTTGTTAGGTATAGAATTTACCAAATTCCTTTAATAGACTATTTTTACGTCAAATTTACAATTCCTTCCCAAATTTTAAATGTGTTTTCAAAGTGCCTACTTAGGAAATCCTATCAAAAATTTTAGTGCATGTCATCTCTTTAGTTTGCATGCAACTCAATTTATTGTTAGATTCATGACTTGGTTCAACCTTCACAACAACTTGTTGTGATGCTTGGTGCTCTTTATACTTACACTCTACCTTGTGGATGGCATCTCAACATTACATGGTGCTTGAGCTTGGGTTTATCTCAAATCCATCAAATAGCCACTTCTCATAGCTCTCCATTGATATGTTTGGCTCCATCTTATCTACATTTCACTTTCACCTTAATTCACCCAATGAGCTTGAGGATTTTTCTAGTGCCATCATGCAAGTCGAGTGTTCTTTTCTTCTTGTGTAAAGGATTTGACATGTCACTTTTTCTTACCATCGCCACATCATCTATTTAGTGCAATGTTTTTTAAACATTAAATGTCTTAATATCCACCAACTTGAAAAGCCCTATTTTTATTGGATTCATAACTTTTATGGATAAATGCAATCACATTGTTATGTGTTTTAATAATGTAAGCGTGGAAGGTAAAAATGGTAAACACTAGTGAAAACATGGTATATACTCCGCGCAAGAGCACCCACTCAAGGGCTTGGACATCCATAGCTCCAACAAAAATGATGATTTCTTTTGTTGACATTTTTTGGAGGCTTTTTCTAACACAATCATGTTGGTTCAATATTTGTTTCCTTCTTGTGTAAAGGAGTTTGCTTCATAACACTTTAACTTGGCCTCGAGTGAAATCTCTCCAAGCTTATCATGTTTCCTCAATTATCTCCTTAATAGACCAAGATCACCTCAAATCCCTTATCGTTCATCGCCACATAGGTATCCATTTAGGTTTGGATCAATTCTTGTAATCAAATGAAATAGGACGATTTGGGGTGAGATTCATACACATCAAATAAATCTACCTCCCATCTTTAACATTCTATCAAACGAATGATGTATTTTACATAAGTGATGGTAAATATATGATATGTTCTACCTTCATCACTACTATCACATATTTATGACCATAGTTTCCCCTATCAAATTTTTTTCATATGATCACATCTTGATCGAGGGCACTAATGTTGTTGATTGAATGTTTTTATAGGGTACCATCATCATGGTTAAAATATGTTGGTTGCATCATCCACAACATTTTGTCCTCAAGCATGTTTTCCTTACATATCTCGAGTTGATCCCCTTAAGATTTTCCATCCTTGGTCTCATTTATTTTGTTCAGTTCTCATTGCTTCGCTCATCATACACAACTTAGTTTGCCACTTTTATCGTTCACAAGCTCTTTTTATTTCCAAATCAACTCAATTTATTTGTAACAATATGCCACCAATGGTTTGGCATCGAAAACCCAAATTAGATCAACAAGCTTTCTCACCATGTACACTCACCTGACATAAATTCCTATATACTACACAAATAACTTGCGAGATTTCGTGATTTGCGATCAAAATCTCTTCATTCGTTGTAAATATTATAGCAAAGGGCAGTTGTTAACCGCGTGTCCAAAAAATTTACAGACATAAAAAAATTCTCTTTGTCCTCCAGATTTCATGTTGTGGAAGTCATTCTTATGATGTCCTCCTCCTTGCAATCTGCACACCATATATTGATTCTAGGCTTCTTTCCTTCATGCAATTCCTCTAGTCTTCACATAATTGCGTCGGGTTTGATTCTGTTTTCAAACCAGAATTACTATTATTTGCATAATATTTAATTTTTTCAACTCTAATAGCCGCTTCAATGGCTTCTATTTTGGTTGAAAAATTCTTCTGTGTAATTACAACCTGGATTTTACTTCACAATCCTTCTACAAACAAAGTAGCTTTATTTGACTCATCAAAATCAAAATTTGCTTTATTCGTGACATATGATAATCTAAGATCATATTTTATGATAGTTTCTTTTGGTCTCTATTTTATTTCTTTCAGATCCTGAAATGTCTCCCCAACATACTTGTTTCTTTTGAATTCCTGAGTTAATGCTTTGTCCTGCAAATTCTGTGAACTCAACTGTCTTGAGTAAATGAATTCCAAGGCTCTTCCCTGCAGTGCGCCTATTAGTTCATATTTCTTGGTATTTTCATCGGTGACTTCTTTTGTGCCCCATCACATGTCACAAGTCAACAAGTAATGTTCAGGGTTGGTAGTTCCATCATACAACTGCAAGCTTGTATATGGGTTAGAATAATGAGCCATTGTGCTTCCTAGTCCCAACTGATTTCCTAGTTGACTTTGCGTAGTTTGAAAGCTCAAATTCTATCTTGAATATATATATTTTTTTCAAGTTGTGGATTGTTGACTCAATAATTGTATTACCCGTGCTAGATTTAGATTTTTCTTCTTCTGATTCTTCATATTCTAGAAAATTGACCCTGTATTTTGGGCTAATAGAACTATTATTACTTTTTTCCCTCTTCTTTCACCATTTCCTCTTATCACAACTCTTTGCAATGAAGGATTGTGTAATGAAAAATATACTTCTCTTGTAACTTCTCCTACACCAATTTCTTCTACTCTCAATTTTAATATTGATTGTGTTTCAGATTTCTGTTCTAACCTTTTTCGTAATTCTTGTAGAATTTTGAATTGTTCTATGTCGTTTAGACAATTCCGAGTAATTAACTCTCTATATAGCTCTAAGTATATATCCTAGAAGAGCGGTACTATCATCTTCTACGGGCTTCTAAGGATCATGTTGCAGTCTTTCCTCATATTGTATGCTTGCTTGATTTTCCATGATGGTTACTTTGGGTTCAACATCCACTGCTTACTAAATATACTCACAAATACTTCTAATCATTTGTCCTTAGTTTCCTTTTCTTTTTCCTCGGTTTATCCTTCGGCTTTTATTTTTGGTTCCTCAGTCTCTTTTTTGATTTCCTCTTCAAGGTTCACTCCTCATTGCACACCCTCTCGATCACTTTGGTTCTTTTCTTCCTCGGTTCCTTTGGTCTCTAGGGGAGGCTTTGTTCCTCCTCCTCCGGAAACTCTTCCTACTTTACTCCTACTCACAATTGGTTTTTATTCCCCCAGAATTATTTCCACTTCCATGTTTATTGTGAAGTATTATTTCTCTTTGCAACCTTTCCATTCTTCTCTTTTATTCCCTATGATCCTTCTCAGATCCTTTCATATTGCTCTTTAGATTTGTCCCCTTCCCATTCATCTTCCCCTTCTAGTATTACATCCCTTTGAAGCCTACCCGACTACTCCATACTACGCGGAATCAACACCATGGCCTTTTCCACAGCCGAATTTTTTTACCAAATATGATAATTGGCTAACAAATTTTCCTCTTCTAGTCCAAATAGAAAGTGTACTTCAACAAAATCAAATGAGCAAAAAAATTTAACAGAGATCTCGATTATGTACCCGTCAACAATAGTTCTCATCCAATAATCAACATCACGGTTCCATAGAACATCCAAATTGTGCGATGTTTCCTCTTTTATTCCATCCATTCATATTCCACCTTAGGTTTATATCTCAAGCAATAGATTTCTAACCGAGTTAACCAAGAGGCTAGCTGCTCTAGAAGCTTACACCAAAAGTTTTCATGAATATCTCCGTAGATATGTTCTAAATGGATTTTTTAGCCAAAATTCATGTCATAGTCTCTTCATCTTCTGCAAATGTCTTCTTCTCCTCTAGCCATCTTTCTACATCTCTTTTTCTTGGTAGCCATCTTAGTATTTTTGGGTCATGACAACGAAACCATTGTTAGCAAAGGTTCTTGGATTACGAAATTTGAACTTGCAATAGGTTGTAGCCTAGATCAAAGCATTGAATATAAATAAATGTTTCAATTGTGCAATAAACTATATACCAAGATTTAAGAAAATAGAACTATATCACAAGAATCCCATAATGCAATTCTAATTCAACAGAGCTATGTCGAACACAAATGGGAAAAAGGAGCTGTATTGAAGTACTTTCTATTAGGATCCAAGATCAATATCTTTCAAATTAGATTACATAGCTTTATACAAAATGTGATGATTGTTGAATTACCAGTCCTTTCATCTCCTTCTCATATATTTAGAGGCTTTTCATATTATCTACCTATGCACAAAGAAGATAGACATTCTAGCTTTTGTCTTATACTACTATATACATACAAAGGGATTGTGAAATCATGAACTATATCCATGTTGGCTTGTTATCATTTTTACTATCCAACAACCTCAAATCTTTTGGAATTATTTACGGATCATATTTTATGGAGTTGGGAGCTTTTGAAATGTGATTTCAGACACAAAGGTGATAGAGTGAGTGGATTTACATGCACATGGAATTTGAATGTGACCCAAGAATAATTGAAAATCATGTTATTTAGAAATGAGTCCAATACTTTACACTTTTCATGTGATAAGAAAAGACCCCGCCATTACGCTGATATGTATGTTCCAAATTGAAATGAGGTGGGTAAACACTTACAAACTATAATGGCATACATAGATTTCATTTCCAGTGTGTTGGTGTGTCACATCCATCCACATAGAGCCCACAAACATGACCATACACAATAGAGGGCTCCACATACAAATGCAATTGCGTTGTCCATGTGCATGCCTACGAGAATATGGCATTTCCTTATATGTCACTTCACGCTACATTGAATGCCTCTACCTTTACATTTGATGTATGATACAACTATAGGTAGTTTTAGCTTTATTATTAATCAAGAACATTTACTATTTTGTTGCAAGAGAAAAAATCTTGACCCCCATCACTTTTTTCGCTCTTGCACTTCTCCTCCCTCAATCCCCTTCTTCACCAATGCTCTTCCTCATACACACTCCTTCAACTTTATATATATCGACACCCATCACTTTTTCGCTCTTGCACTTCTCCTCCCTCAATCCCCTTCTTCACCAGTCCTCTTCCTCATACACACTCCTTCAACTTTATATATATCGACATCCATCACTTTTTTCGCTCTTGCACTTCTCCTCCCTCAATCCCCTTCTTCACCAGTCCTCTTCCTCATACATTGTTTCACTCCTTCAACTTTATATATATCGACACATCTCTTTCAATGTCTCAATTGCATTACTCACGTGTGATTACTAATTTTATCAATAATCCCTACTGTAACAATTTGTTTCAATAGCATTGTAATTTACTTCTCTGTAAGAACGATTTTTCATAATATCTTTTTAGTTCCTGTTGAAACACACCCATAAACATAAAACATTTTGTATTTTTATTCGAATTGGCTTCTTATATTATATACACATTATGTAAATGCCACTGTGTCGGTTGTGTCGTATCAGAAGGTTATACAAAATGTGTATATTGTGGAGAAGAACATTAATTTCTTTGTTGCAAGTAAATTTTAAAGATATCAAAATTTGCATTTTTCGCTTACAAAAATATTTTACACAGTCAGAATGTGGACGGTTAGAACTTAGGATTGAAAGTGTCGTTGAAGCACGGTTTCATCACAAAAGTTTAAAATTTAATTATGCTCCAGTGTTTATCTGTTACATGCGTGAGGAGGCCAGAGTCCACGTGGAGTCCCCATTCATCCTGTTATACTGATTGCCTCTGCCTTCCTTCTCTATTGCAGATCTATCCGACCCATTGGATTGCATTATTCCAAAACTGGACTCTGATGTCAGGGAAGAAGATCAACGATTCTGGCTACGATTCCCTACGTTATCAACTTCTTTGCAACCTTTTATTAATGGTGAACAAATACCTACGTAACAGTAACAACATTATTGTTTTTAAACTAAAGGGGAGAGCCACGTGGTGTCTTGTTCGTGCTCATGGACATTTTAATTGGAATTAAACATGCAATTATATTGAATGGATAATATACAAGAAAAAATGAATATAATTTTTCTTTAAAATGTGGAGTATGTTTTAATATAAGAATATTTCTTTTATTTGTTTATTATTACATATTTAATTACATTTCATAGATGTTATAAAAGTATAACGACAATATAAACTTCTGGGTTTGTTTAATAGTGTCTTATGACTAGAGGGCAATCATCTATAGCTCACGTTTAACTCGAGTGGATTTGGTTGTGTTGGAAACATGAGCTTTGTGTTAATTCAAGGTGTTATTTGTTGTGTAGGTTTTTTCACATTTTTTCTTCTGTGATCACCACTTCCCTAGAGACCGATGTCAAATATATCACACTTGTTGAATGAGGGCTTGTTCATTTCCACATAGGTGAGCTCCCCATGGATCAATTTCCGAGCTATAGTAGATTTTTCTCGCCAATAGTCCCCACAACAAGCAAAACCAAGATGTTAGTCCTTTGTTTTGCACAATGCACAACATTGAAGTAGCATAAAGATGCACCACAATGTCTACAAGTAACAACATTATACCAAACACAAACTCCTTGTTAACTACTATGGTGGCCGCATTGTGGACTACAAATGGCCAAAGCCATTTGGAGAACAACGTCCCCCTATGGTAGTGATAAGTGAAAGCATTAACAAGGAACATGAAGCTGTTGAAAAAATGCATGAAAGAAATGCATTCTTATGGATTGCAATGATTGTGGAATATGCACAAAATGAGTTTGTTGAGAAGGCCTTGGAAGTATTTTGACAAATGCAATTGGAAGTGTAAAGTTAGAGCCCACAACATTTTCCATAATCCTTCTAGCCTATGTCGTCATGTGAGCTTAGAACATGACATGGACATTTATCAAAGCATAATGGGAAGCTAGAACTTTTTGGACAAAATGCCTTGAACAATTTGGTCTTGTTTTTGTTTTTCTCATACAAAATTATATAATTTTGGTTCTGACGCGCTTGGAAGATTAACAATAGATTTGAAGAAAGGAATCCTTGTCCGATTAAATGCTCGTCTACATTTCTATTACATCTTAGAGATTGATATGGGGTGTGTGGCTATAAACAAGGTTATAACTATATATATATCTCCTACCTACCTACAATCTATAAAGAGTTAAACAAAAACATACTCCCAACCTATGCCAAACAATGTATGTACATTCACTAAAGCATAATAGAGAAGGGATTTTTGTCACATGTTATTGCAAGTGCCCGGTAGGTATGTATGCAAAATGTGGAAGCATGCATAGGACCTATAAATTGTTAAGTGGAGTGCAATGATTGAAGGAATTGCACAAAATGGGTTTGTTGAAAAGGGCTTGCAACCTTCTTGAAAATGCGAGTCACATTTGTTTCTAGTATCCTTCCATCCTATGTCAAACGGTATCATTGGATCAAGACATGGACATTCATTAAACCATAATAGAAACATGATTTTTGTTAAATGTAGTTGTAGGCACCCTCAAAGACATGCATGGAACAAGTAGAATCATATACAAGGCACATATACTAGTTAACAAAATGCCGAAGAATGAGATGTGATCTTGTGGACTGGAATGAATCAAGAATATGTAGAAGGACATCCATCAAAGCATACACAAAACACAAATTGTATGACAAAATGATTGAAGGATATGTGGTCTCATGGAATGCATTGCTTTCATTTATTTTATTGACATCAAAATAAAATCCCAATCTAGCTTCAACTTGATATCACTTGCGGCGTAATTTACAATTCATGTGCAATTGCTAGTAGTAATTCTCTCACAACAAAAGGGATGCTAGTCACAACTTCTAAAAATGTGTTGTAAGGTTGATCTATAGTCCAACCAATTTTCCCAATTAATATTCACGACATCTAAGAGTCTTTTTAGTGTCCAATTGAAAAAGGGTTGCAAATGAAACATCAATAAAAATCTAAAAGAAAATTAAAATGCATTGTAAAATTGATCTATAATCAAACCATTTTCGCCAATTAATATCACTAACATCTAATAGTCTTTTTAGTATCTAATTGATGAAGAGTTGTAAATAATATTCAATTAACATCTAATAGCCTTTTTAGTGTCTAATTGATAAAGAGTTGCAAATAATATTCAGTAGCATCTAATAGCCTTTTTAAAAACATATAATAAATTTTTAATGAATATGAATCTTAAACACTTAGATAAAATATAAATTGAAGTAACAATATAAGAACAATTTCTATGTCAAACACATTACCAAATTTTTTGAAGTAGTTTTAATTATAGGGTGCCCTTAAACATGTCCCACCAAAGGTCCAATATTAAATGTAATCACAAAAATATCCACTAGCTATTCCATAATTGGAATGCTCCCTAATAATTAGATTATCAACTAGCAATCACACGCAAGCAATGCAATGTGAACGCTGAAAGGGATCATGTGGAGGAATGAGGAGCAAAGGATGTGCAAAGGGCGAAATTTTAAGGTCATAACTTTCTTCTTTGGACAATGATAAAGGAGAACTGGAAGGGGGACGAGATGGATGGGAAAATAAATTGAGATATTGTAGAAGTCTTGAAAAGGATTGACATTTTGAACGATGCATATACATTTTGTGCGGAATTGGAATATAACAACTGCTGACAAAAGGTAGGAAAACATATGTAGATTGTTGAAGCATGGAAAGAAAATTATATGCATAAGGAAAAATAAAATCCCAAAACGATTGATTAGTGATAGTAAGACATGAAAATGCATATTTGTTTTAGAGGGGAGGTCAATGGTTGTAAAAGTGTTGGGAAGAGGCGAGAAAATGTAGTTGAGTCTCATCCTTTTTTTGTAGTTGCGAAGAGGCCATGAGCCATTTTCGAGTGACAATAAAAGAGAAAAGAGGTGAAATGTGTAGATTCACAAGGGAGGGAGGGAACTGTAGAGATAGTAATGAAGGTAAGATGTGTAGACACCTTAATTTACACACTTGTTTCCATCTTATCCTAGTACACTTCTTAGTTTAACTCTTTATGATTGATTGATTAAATCGATTAAATCATGCACATTACGCCCTTAGATTAATTAAATTAATCCTTAGTACCCAATTAGATAGCTTAATTATCATTTATTAATTAAATGATTAATTAATTAGTGTGAACATTATAGTTAATTAAATTAGTTATCTAATTAGGAAAGTACACATATTTCCTAGTCAACCCCACTTGGACTCCACTTTACCAATCGAGTCAATTACACTTCTAGAATCCTAGAAAGGTGGGGGCATATACATTTTGTGCTTTGAATTGGAATATGACACTGGAAGAAAAGGTAGGAAAACATATGTAGATTGTTGAAGGATGGAAAGACAATTATATGCACAAGGAAAGGCAAAATGAAATCCCAAAACTTGATTGATTAGTGATAGTAAGGCATGGAAATGCATATTTGTTTTAGAGGGGAGGTCAATGGTTGTAAAAGTGTTGGGAAGAGGTGAGAGAATGTAGTTGAGACTCATCCTTTTTTTGTAGTTGCGAAGAGGGCCATGAGCCATTTTTGAGTGACAATAAAAAGGAGAAAGGAGGTGAAATGTGTAGATTTGCAATGGAGGGAGGGAACTGTAGAGATAGTAATGAAGGTAAGATGTGTAGACACCTAAATTACACACTTGTTTCCATCTTATCCTAGTACACTTCTTAGTTTAGCTCTTTATGATTGATTGATTAAATTGATTAAATCATGCACATTATACCCCTTTAGATTAATTAAATTAATCCTTAGTACCCATTTAGCTAGCTTAATTATCATTTATTAAATAAATGATTAATTAATTAGTGTGCACATTATAGCTAATTAAATTAGTTATCTAATTGGGAAAGTACACCTATTTCCCTAGTCAACTCCACTTGGACTCCACTTCACCAATCCAATCAATTACACTTCTAGAATCCTAGAAAGGTGGGGGCAATTCAATTACATGTACAACCACCTTTCCGGATGCAACTTTTGCTAATTAAATCCCTATATTGCCCCCTCAATGACATTTATCTTCCTCAAATGTTATTTTTAGCATGTGCATTCAACTATCTGTAACCAATTTCGAACCACCACTTAGCCTTATAAAACACATGTTTATCCTATCCCAAATCCACTTGGATTGTTTGCAGAAAACTCAATTAATTTACATATTGGAAGCTTTCCAAGCCAAAATATGCTCATAGCATTGGTCTATTTCCCATTTGGAGGTCATTCAAGAGCACCCATAATCTTTTACAAGGTTACACAAACTAAGCTTCTACAACCTTACTCGAGTTTTACAAGGAAAAGCTATAGGAAGGTTTGCAAATTTATTTTGTTTGTCTTCCATTTAGTGTTGTTTTTCATTGCTCACAAGATGTCGTCTCTCTGTATCATCAATATACGTAGTTGCTTTATTCAAAGTAAGACCTTGAGAATTGTGAATAGTTAAAGCCCAAACCATTTTGATAGGCAGTTGTCTACGACTCCATCTTGAAATTGGTGGAAGAGGAACATGCATGGGGTTCTTTGGCTCATGACATCTCCCAATATCGTCGAATATGATGACGACAAAAAGAGGCAACTTAGGTGCTACTGAGTGTAATTATCATAGGCAATGTCAATAATTGTGCCTATTGAACCATTTACAAGTCCAACCTCAACCCACAAAATTGTCATGAGCGTGATTTTTTTATTTTTGGAAAGAACTTGGTGTTGTAATTGATCATCATCGGGATCCCTGAACTAACATGCTCGATAGATTGTGCGATGGAATGATCGACATAAAGTTCCTACAGCTATTCAATGGCTTAGGTTGTTCCTACCCAAAGAATTTTTGTGCTCTAATTTATTATATGGGTTTTGCTCACATTATTTAGTCGAGTGCGGTTTACATAGGAAAACTAACAAATGGGCGAGAATCCAATAGGTTCCAAGTTTAAAACACATCCATAATGCTTGTCATGAGTAACAGATAGATTTTATCGGTCGGATCAAAAGGTTTAGACTAAAGCTCCATAAGATTCTCCACCTTGTTGAATGCAAATAGCTCTCGGAGTTTAGGAGGAATTTTTACTATGCACCGTGTAGTGTGCGGGTATGACGAATATTCCTTATATGTTGAATTTCATTATTAGGTAAACACGAGGGAAGTGATGTTGGATAAATTGATTGGAAGAACCCTTTCCGACAATTAAAAATTCATCGAGGTGATTGTGGCATTTGCCATCCCGAGTTAAAACACATACCTCTCCATTTGTGGGAAAAATTCAAATTGAGAATGACAACAACCCACCTTAACAACAACACAAAACATCCTCCCCTAACTAATTATGACAACTTATAAAAGATATTCATTCACCATTTTTGTGTAATGATTTACCATTCCTAAGAATTTGATGCTAAATATACTTGCACACTCTGATATATCAATAATACCGAGAAAGAAAAATATCCGATGTCAAGTCTCCCTAGCTTCGTTCAACAACTTTGAATCCATAGCTCACAACTCAATCCCATCACCACAAGCGTCTACCACAACTAACTCCACACAACCCGCCATCAAATCATTGCAACAATTCAATCCTCCACTCGATCCACCCCAACCACCTAAGCCATCATCAAGACCTCTGCCGAGGACACAACCTCCACCTAAACAAAGTCACCAACACTTTCTCCAAGGCCTAAGCCACCAAACAAACCACCACCACCTCCATGGCAATAACCACCACCAACCCCACCACTAAGGCCAAAACTCCAACGCCATGGACAACTCCACCGCCACAACAATCTATGTCACCTCCACACTTTGCCGCCAAAACTAGAACCATTATGTAGACAACGTCGTGCCCTTAAATACTATCAATAAATGGGAACAACTAGTTTTTAACCATAGCTCTAGCTATATATTAGCTATACCCAATATCCTCTTGCACCTTGCATCACAATTACACTAACTACAAAATGAAGAAAAACAAATGAAAGGGAATTTTTTTATCTTTTACGTGAACTCTGCTATGAGCTCGCATTTCTTATCTTGGTTGGGGTTCTCTTTCTTTTAGCGCAACAAATTCTTGCGATTTTTTACTAAAATGAAGCCAAAAATTAAAAAAACAACTTTATTCAAATCTCTGAGTAGGAATTTTTAAAAAGAACAAAAAAATTACAACAGAAGAAAATACACTAGAAATTTAAGACAAGAAAAAATAGATGAAATTTTAGAGGGAAAAAATATGAAATTTAAGAACTATAGGTTTGAAAACCACACAACAAATGTTGTTTGCCACGATAAATCCCATCGTTGCTCACTTCCTCGACATCCTCCTCTATGGCGGTGACAATGAGCCAATTTTAATAGTATTCCAAAAGGCCGGGATGAAACCCCATAGGATTGCATCCACATTTTCCCGTTCTAAAAAACAAGAAACCTCTCTATACAAAACTTCTTAGGTGAATGTTGAACCTACATGGTCTCCTTCTCTACCACTCCAACACAGTCTTCTTGGGCTCTCTATTGCTCAACGGCTAGCTTGAGGACCTCACATAGAACTTCGGGATGTTGCAGATGGAAGAGACAATGGAAATGATGCAACAATTCAAAATCACTTCTCTAGAGTCTTCGGTTGAAATGCCTTCTCCAAAATGACTCTCCCCAAATAAGTAGGATAAACAAGTACACCACCACATACATTACATTTAGGGTTTACATAGCGATTAGGGTTTGACACATGATCGTTGGTTGCACAAAACATGTACTTCAACGTCCATCCTCACCTCCTCTACGTCGTCGATTCCTCGATGCATGTCGGTTGCGGGCGGCCTCATTCCACTTTGGAATACACCTTTTGACATAGTTATCATTACCTATTATTTTGGTAAACTTATTTAATTTAAAAAAAAATAGATGTCTTTAAAAAACGTTCGAGGATATAAATTTTAAATATATTTATTAAAGCTTTTATATATATATATATATATATATATATATATATATATATATATATATATATATATATATTATATTTACTTATTTATTTTCTAAAATATTTTTGAAATTAAATGTTAATGACATGTTTGTAAATTTCTATGGTCATTTTTCTTTTTCTCAAATTGGTGCATATTCTTATCCTTCATTTTCTTGCTTTTCTATTCTACATTGAAAGCCACACAATTCTCACGGCTCTCGTCTATAGCATCACAAACACTTCTAGATAATTATTTTGGTCTTTATCACATTAATGTGTACCTTCCGCTATGGCCCATCATTTTCAATTGTAGTTCATTTTCATGGCTCCTCACCAATAAATCATAATTGAATTGAGGTGTTTATAAATACACAAATTTGTAGTTCATTTGACATATAATATATCTATTTATATTAATATACATATAAAATATCTAGTTTAATTAATAGAAAAGTTGTTAATTAAAGAAAACAAGAATAATCAAAATTAAATAAATAAAATTGTAGTTCATTTGACATATAATACATCTACTTTTATTACTATACATACAAAATTTGTAGTTGTATTAATAGAAAATTTGTTGATTAAGGAAACCAAGAATATATACAAAATATCAAAATAATATCACTATATTAAACAAACATTTTTCTTAGAACATTAATGAAGGCATGATTTAAACCAATAATTTCTTTTCTAGAATTCATTTAAGATGGACTCGTTAATTGTCAACTTATGATAAATTGTAATTTTTTTAATTTTTTTTTTTACTTTTCTATCATATTTAAATAGTTTACTAGTATAGATATCTTAAATACATCTATATAAAAGTTAATATATTTTACTCTCTAGGTGCCTATTTATTATACATGACAAATTGAATAAAAATGTAAATTTAACATTCTAAATAAAACATTGACATAAAAGTTTTGTAGAAGCATGTTTCTAAAAGATAATTTTTCTAAAAATATTTTTTTCTAATAGAATTATTAACTTGTTATTTTTATATGGATAAAATAATTGAATGTTAAATTGTTGCATTATAAAATATTTGTTATTGAATGAATAAGATGGGAGTTTATCTTCTTTACATACATATATTTGTGTAGAGTCGTATTCTATTTGGAGATTGGTTTTGTAACAAAACAAATCCGGATAATATTTTAATATTATATGAAACTCCCATACCATTAAACATTTGCTATTGAATAAAATGGAGGGTAATTTTTTTTTAATTTTTACTTTGTAGACAACTATGCGAAAGCCTTGTCATAAGCTAATGTTTTCAATGGAATCAAATAGAAGGGAATTTTTGTTCTCTAAGAATATTTATTATTATTATCAACTCTGGCGCTTGTAGTCCACTTTATTTGATCGCACATCACCAAAATGTCTCATTAATCACAAAAATAAAAAATCACCGCCCAAAATCCTAATAAAAAAGGGGGTTAATGTGACCAACCATAATATCATGACCCCTGTTGATGAGGGTTGCATTTGCAGGGTGATAAATCACGTGCAATCGTTGACAACATTATTTGGAGGCTGGTTTTGGCCATTTCCATAGGCGCTCCATTCTTGATGCGAGTTCTCCTTAGTGCTCAAGCCCTTTCTCCTCTCCTTCATATGTGAACTTGGTCTTGTCCTCTGTTTTCATTCACAATATTCAAAATGAAATTGCAAATAGAAAATTTGAAATGAATTACCAACTACTTGAGCTCGAATGTAGGTGATAAAGAGAAGTAACCCCAACACAAGAATTGTAGTTCTCATTACAAATCGTGCCATGTCATAAACCCAATATGAGGAACTTAGGCATTTATTTCACCTGACAATAAAATAGAAAATTGGAAATGAAATTGCAGATAGAAAATTTGAAATGCATTACCAACTACTTGAGCTCGAATGCAAGTGATAAAGAGAAGTAACCCCAACACAAGAATTGTAGTTCTCATTACAGATAGTGCCATGTCATAAACCCAAAATGAGGAACTTAGGTATTTATTTCACCTGACAATAAAATAGAAAATTGGAAATGATCGGTTCCTTGACGGACATAATGTTATATTGATATGAATGTGAGGCAAGAGCTCATTGATTCGAACAAGAGAGTGTGAACAGGAAGGTGACAGAGCCATTGTGAGTGAAAAAGTAGTTGTACGTGAAAATTTAGGGATTTGTTGTTATCATTGTCACAAACTGTGACAAAAACTTAGAGTTTCGCAAGGGTTTTCTATATTACCAATATGTAATTAAGTGTTAAGGTGTAAAAAGGATTAGATGATAGGAGAGAATGATTGAAAATCCTTGATCACAACATTTAGAACAAAGCGATGATTCATATTCATTCGAAGTCAAAACAAGTTTCTACATGGTTTTTGTACAGTCTTGATTGTGTTGTAAATTGCCAAACAGTGTACATTTACTTGAGATTATCAACATCTCTATTTGGAACTCTTGCATCCTAATAAAGCGAGGGGTTAGAATTTGAGTTCAACCATGTAGGGAAAACCTCCTCCCCATGTGTGGTGGGTTAACGATAGAGGAAACATCTTATAAAATTGGGTAGATGGATTTGTCGCTTTAAAAATGTTTGAGATTGAGTTGAACTTCATCATTCCCCATTAAACCCTCATGCTTTATAATGTGAATTTCTTCAACATAGATTAGAGGGCTCCAATTATGGTCTGTATGTGAATCAAATACGACCTCGTCATGAATATGCCCTCTTAAATAATCTTTAGCTAATCCTAATTACTCCGGCTTGATAGTCGCATGACTCAAAACTTCCAAACATATAACATAAAATGTTATACACCCAAAGACCAGTCTTCTCCAACCATTGTTTAAGGACTAATTGAAAACCCATCGGCCCAAAAGCCTTTCATTGCTCACATTGTCGATTTCTATCTCGCGATATAGAAAAGTTTTGATTTGTTATGGGTGCCTTTGTTGGACCCAAAACCCCTGCAATCTAAGTTCAAGAAAACTACAAACCAACCAAACGGAGCCTCGAGTTTCTGTCTATAGCCTAAAACAAAATACAACAAACACAAAATATAAGCCCAAACAAAGCAATTAACCCACACCCATTTATACAAAGAAGAAAGAAACCATGACCAAGTACAAATGTAAAATATATAACACAAGAAAGAAAAGACAAAAACCTGCTTGGCGCAGTGAAAATGCTACATCCGTCTCCATGGAGCTTATAATCGCATGGCCGGCCTCAGACCACTCCTCCCCTTCACCTCTTTTGTCATCCACAACACCGCCACACACATAAGGCTACATGCAAGAATCCGAAGGAATGGCATAGAATGATCTATTAATTAGTTAGCGAGAGGTGATATAAAGAGCGGAGATGTATTGGGATAACATACAATATTCCATATAATGGATCGATAACCAGAATGATTTAAATGGACATCGATATACGTTGCATCAAGATTGATGGTTGTCGAGCTAAGGGTGCCACTTCCCTTTGGCATACACCTTTTGGCATAAAAATACAATTTTAATATTTTTTACTAATGGTCTATTTGTGGTGTTGGTTTTATTGAAGTATTAAAGCCAACCCATATGCAAAGTGGGGAGGGTTCCATGGTATGGGTTACCTAAATTATGTAACGACCCAAAAATTTCACACACAAAACAACACAGAAAACTACAGGATAACTTTTTTTTTTTTGACTTGCTTTGACTCAACATGTCATCACCAAGGTTACCTCTAACTCTGAGAACCACTAGATACAAAGATGACCACAAGGGTAGCACGAAAACATTCACACTCAACAAGGATAATATGCTTTTCTTTTGACAGGACAAAATAACATTCCAACCACATGATACTCTTACAACTAGGGCAAGCCACAACAAGAATTATTAAAGGGTTATATTTCGATAAAACACTCTTTTACTCTTAACTTATGTTTCAGAGAGGTTCAAGTTATGATTCGCATAATTCGTCTTACCAACATGAATTCATTTTATTAAACATTGCAGAGTCGTTCACTAAGGTCTTCCCTTTACAACAATTTAATCTTTATTATTATCATTTTTATTTTTATTTTCTTTATTTAACAAAGGAGATAATTTAACACCACAAAGTCATCCATCCCTACTTACGTTACTAAAATTTGCTCATTACTTTGCTACAACAAGAATTCGTGTTCAACAAGTTAAGAGGAGAATTACAGAGCACCCAGGGAAAGAGTTAAGAGAATGAGGTCAAATTGGATTTCCTCCTTAAGACGTCATCAGTTATTACCAAGGTTAGATTGGTGCTTAACGTTTTTACACGCAAAAATTAACAATTTTACTTAGGCCTCACCGAAAGATCTTAACAAAAGGGAAACTATTTTCTTTCAAATAGGCTGAGAGATAAATTGAGGGTTTTCTAAATTTTCTTCTCTTACTTGTTAACTCTTATTAGAAACTAACCATTGTTTTCCTTTAAGCTTGTTTTAAGAGTTCACCCAAAAGGGATAGTGTTCGCTAGTTTAGCTAGGGGTATCAATTTATAAATGTTTACTTCACAAAGGATGTTTTCATTTTGATCACTCATGGAAGTATTTGATTTCAAATAGATCACCTTTACATTTATTTGTTGAATATAAAATTATTATTTTTGTTTAGCTTCTTTAAGGGTTAACCGACTCATTTTACTTTACTTATAAAATATTGTCGCTAAGTCTTAGAAAGATTTAACTTAACAATTTATTCTCATGATCAAAGTTTTACAATACTCATATCAATGTAAAGATTGAATGCCATTTCTCACAAGGATAATTTCAAACTTAACTACACCAGAACAAGACACTTTATTTCACCATTACCAAACAATACAAAGCAAGAGGTCATATCAACTCTCTTTACAAGCAATGTTACGCAATTTTCATCACATGGGACATTTTTACAAGGAACTTCATAATGGTACTGGTGAAAACTTTTACACTCTTTTCTTCTAGTCTACTCGCATAATCCATCTGCACAAATATTAACTAGAGTCAGTTCGCTAGAACTGAGCATGTTAAGTCTATGCATTGAAATAATAAGCTAACATTTAACAATTGACATGAAAGGAATGTTCTACTTCATGAAAGGATCAAAGCACAAACCACTAATCTACTTTTCACACGAGGTAAGGATCTACACCAGCCAACAATGAGGAAGTCAAACATTCCAACAAGCAGTTTAACACAAAACAAGAAACAATCCAAGGACTCGTGGGATAGGAACGAAAGGTCAATAGTATAGAGGATTTTGATCATGCAACCGTATGGATTACGTGACTTAAATCTAATATTCAAACCATCCACCAAAAAAAAGAAGAAAAACTTGAGAGTCAAAGACATACTAGTTACGATCAAGACGCGAAACAAAACATAGTTACCCAGTCCTTCCAGGAGGATGTTTCATAGCAATAAAGGGATACGTGATCCCGAAGGAAACATTCCATCGTTAAAATCTAACAAGAGGTCTACCGCCTCTTCCTTACAAGGTCTTTTAAAAATAATAAACGTTAACAACTAGAATTCTCTCTAATTTCTTTGGTTTGCAACTAGGATTCTCTCTTCCTAGAACTTTCTATTGCTAAAGGTTGTATCCTGAATCCCATTGATCTACTTTCAGGCATTGAAGACAATAATGAAATTTCCTTCTTTCCTTCCTAATGTCTGATTACCATTTAATAGATTATTGAAGAAACCACAAGCCGCAAGCCTTATTACGAAACGAGTAATAAACAAAATAGCTCACAAGTAAGCTACACTCTAGGTAGGCAAGCATGACAACTTTTATATGCAAAACCTAAACAAACCTCATTCGTAATCTTCATAAATAGCATACATACTATTATCCAAGACAATAAAGCACTATGTGTAAAATGTTGTACAATATCAATTCATTCCAGCAGGACTCTCACTTACGCAACAAATTACATTCAATAGAAAGGTAATCAAGGAGTAGTGTTACAACTAATACAACAAGAGCCACTCTAGCTAAGGACCCAGATTTCCATATTTTGATATTCCTTATCAGTGATGATAAAACACCGCAAAAGAAATATACATGCATTTGTGTTTTATCCAGCGGTAAGTCTATATTCAGTAGATCTGAAAGGTGAAAACTATCTTGTCAGCACAAGCAAGGGAACAAGCCAAAGAGGAAGAAGCATTCGAGTGGGGCAGAAGTACTAATGAAGGCAACCCCCTAAGGAAGCAAAAGCAAGAAGTATCGACTATCGAGCAGAAATCAGACCCAAGCATTTATGAGCCTTTATTGATTTGATATCGCTTAGGGTAGCCATAACCAAGCATTTTGAAAGGTAACATTTTTTTTTTTTTTTTTTTAAGCTTCCATGTTTCATAAGAATGTCTCTTTCCATTTCAGATGATTTGATCCAAAAGAAACAAGCAAGTACAACATTGTTCTCAGCCATATAATAATAACAAAGTAAAGATAACAACAATTTTCCCCTATGCAAACCAATCATGAAAGGAACAACGGAACAGGAAAATAAAGAAACCAATGCAATCAAGGACAATCGATAGAATCAAACACAACATTCCATCTTAAAGTGTCATTTCAGGTAGTAGATCATTTATTTCATGAAGTTGAAAAAGGAAAGCAAAATATTTCAGGGGCTAGTCTTAACATGCCTGGTTTAGAACGCCATCTCCATATGTAAAAGATTTGTCTCAAAGCCGCTGCTTGCCCTTAACCCAAAGTGCTCTGCGAGCTCGTGCTAGCGCCACATTCACGCGGTGAAAAACAGCTACAAACCAACCCCATGATTTGAAGCTCGGACACGAGACATTGATTACACCATGCTCCTGGCTCGGGTAGGCATCTACCGTGATGATACACAACCTTTTCCTTCATCAGATTTGGGGACAACATCAAAATCTCGGTGCAAACATTGCAGCTGTAGCTTGTAAGGTGTGATAATTCCAACAACACCCTTTATGCCTGCCAACATATTGACTCGTAGAAGATGCTCATATAGTTGCAAGGCAAATTGTGCTTCATGAATATTTCGATATGAAACAGATCCTCCTCTATGAGATTCTCTTCCATGAGTTGCATCGAAAAACTAGCAAGGTCCCAATAGATAATCTTTGTAATAAATTTCATCAGGTCTCCTGGTAACACTCTTACTGTCACTAATTGATTTTGATAAAAAAAATAAATAAAACTTGAAGGAGAATCCCAAATTTGAGGATGCATTCAATACTGAACAGGTAACAACAATGTTGGACAGCCTGCTTGTTGGAAGCGCTCAAAGAGGCTTCTATTAACTACATACGCTTTCTTTGCCTTGTTAAAAATGTGTTGCAGACTATTCTTTGTGGATCCCCTGACAAGAACACACCACGCAACACCAAAAGAAAGTGGAGGTAACACGCCCTCCCTACTGGCTTGTAGCTTCATCTAAAACCCGCAAAGAAACTCCACGCGCGGCCAGGAAGGAAGCGCCAAAGTCCTCCATGCTCAGAAAAACCTTCCTCCACGTTTCTACACGCCCCGAGTTCCAGGCGAGAACAGGATCCAAAGCGGCCATGGAAGGCAAATAAAAACAAGGGAACATGGGGCAGGAGCGCAAGAAGAAAAGGCACGCATTTCTCACGTTTTTCCACCCCGCACAAATCCGCAAGGAGATCCTCGCCCCCAAGGTCTCAGAAGTTGCAGGCCGAAATTGTGGAAAGGAGAAAGTGCGGCAGCAAGAAGCGAGGAAAGATACAAGACAAGAAATGTTAAAAAAGAAGTGCACAAAAAGATCCAGGAGGAAAAAAAGGCGCCAAGGAAAGAGGCGTCCCTTTCCAGCTAAGAGGTCAAAACATGATTTCAATAAAGCTGACAAAGAGCAAATTTAGGCGGCCCAAGACAAATTTGCACTTCCTCCACCAACAAGTCAGGTAAAATTACTTATCCATAAAATAAATTTAAATCTAATTAATCACAATTTCCTTTTTTTTTTTTTTTTTTAAAATAATTCCGTTAGTCGACAAATCGATTGACAGTAACCAACTGCGAAGGATAACCGACGTCCATTCTTTTATTATTCATTTTTATTATGTTTTAAAATGCTGCGACCCCCGACGGGGTTCGAAAAGTCGCTTAGGACTTAGCACAAAAGTGACAACAATTAAAAATAATAATAATAATAATAATAATAATAATAACACTAATTATTTAATCGAGAGGTCGAGCATGAGCGTGACCAAAACTACGGCAAGAATATCTGGCAGGCAACAAACAACAATCAACAGGAGGTTCGATATAGCAAGAACAAGGTCTTCCTTTAATAGGATAAATCGCGAGGGATGTTGCGGGCCAGCAACCAAAACATCGACACGACGCGCGGAGACAAGACGGAGTGGGAGAACTCCAGTCATTTTCTAAGGCAAGGGCGAAGCCAACAAGAGGTCAACACAAGCACTACAACGTTAAAAGCTTAATGACATGGTCGTCTTGAGAACAGGGCATTACAAATTATATGGAATAATCATATATAAAGGTAATATATGGAAATGACTATTAGTATGCGGATACAATTTAAATCAAGGTTCCAAAGTAAATGAATAAAGATGTTATTATATGATTACACCTTAACAATAATTAAGAATTTGTGTTATAATGTGTTTTTATTTATTTAAAAGATGTAAGGGTAGTACATGTTGTATATTTCAATTAATTAATAAACATTAACTTATAAATTAGAATATAATTTTAAAATTAATTTCTTAGATATAACAATAGATATGATTGTTCAAAATACAAGAGAAGTACACTTGAATGATTATAAAAGCATAACTAATTTTAAGATATAATGATAAATATAATTGTTTAAAATTCAAGAGGAGAAATACACTTAGCCAATTACGAAACACGAGAGGTGATTTGAGAGTGCAAAGTGGTTGTGCGGGATGTAAATGCCACAGAAGATGCTTTGTTTCTAAAATTGTGGTTGCAATTTGAGCTAATATAGAAGCTGTATGTGTCCTAAAACATGGTACAATACAATCTTGTGTTGTATAGTTTCAAACGAACGCACTAGCACTATGTAATTTAGTGTATGGCTATGACATTCTATGATGACCTTCACACCGAAACCTTATGTTGTACATTTATGAAACCATCTATGTGATTTGAAACACCCTCAAACCCTAACCATAAGTGGGAGACCCCTATAAAAAGTCAACTATTTGGGTTGAAGTGCCCCTATGTTGCCTACGTCAACACTTTGCTCCGAAGAGGCCTCAAACCATACACACTTCTTCACCTAGCATGTGATATCTATATGGATGCAACTACTTTGGAAACTTAATCCTTTTTGACGAGAAACAATGGCTTCGTATAAGAATATAAGGCTTATAAGTTATTATTAAGCCATTTTTAAGTTATTATTAAGCCATTTTTTAGTTATATATTAACTAATCAACAATTATAACCACTTCAATTGTTTTGTAACTATCTCTTGCATAATAAAATGACAGACACAATTCACAATTTGTGCGATCCACTATTTCTTTATCGTTCGTTGTTCGAGTCTTCTAACATTGGTATCATAGCTTGGTGCTCGATAGGGTTTGAAAATTATGAATAGAAGATTGCAAATCATGAACAAAATGTTGTGACTCGGATAAAAAAATCATGAATAAAACATTGCCACTCAAACAAAACATCAAAATTGTGAAGCTAGGGCACACGATAGAGAAAAGCAAAGTCACAAAAGATCATTTAGGGCACAAAACACTGTTTATAAATTTACATTTACAATATAGTTTATAATTTTTCTCATTTTCATTTACATTATAGTTATTTACATTGATTTTGGGTCAAAATTTGCTTGCTTTATTAATTTCAATGTGAAAATTGATGCATAAACTCCTATGGTATTATTTTTAGAATGAAAATTCTATTGGAAAAATATTTTGGCCTTAACGTTCACACCTAGAAAGTCAAAATATAGATGCAACTAATGAATAAAAATATAAGTGGAATAATAAATGGAAAAGAGAAGTCACCCTCGATGTAATAAATTAATAGATTAGTAGAGCGAGAGATGACAAAGATGCCAAAGCTGTCTTGTTAAACAATCTACTTTATAAATATAACACCGAAAATTCAAAGATATACCGTGGGTGAAAATTTCGTTAATAAAGAATATGTATTTTGAAGAAGCCCAATACTTTGAAGACAAGAAGGGATATAGTGTAGATAAAACACAACATGGATAGTTGCCCAATTAGTTTGAGAATTTTACCCTTACGAGGGTCATGAGACAACTAAATGAGCATTGTGGATGTCGCTTAATATAGACGGTTGTCGATAATTTGAGAGGTTTATAATTCAAAATTTTAAGGAGGTGGAATCTAAAAACTTGAGACTTCAATTCAAGAACTATATCTTTATGAGGGTTACGAGGCAACTTGGAGTCACTTGGTTAAAAAAACTTTTCAAAGAGAGCTTTACGAAGATTGCACGACTCTATCTAGTTATGTTATTCTAATCTTACATCAATATCTTTGTTTTTGCTTTTTGTAGTGTAAGAATTAAGAAGAGTATAAGAATATAAGGCTTATAATTTATTATTAAGTCATTATTAGTTATGTATTAACTAATGTACGGTTGTAACCAATTCAACCTTTTTGTAACTATCAATTACATAATGAAAAATGGACACACAATTAACAATGTGCGCTTGATATGCTTTGCTTCTTTATTTCTTCTTTGTTCAAGTCTTCTAACACGTGGCACGCTTTGGCTTGGCTTGACTTGGAAGGTCTATAAATGGGAAGCATGGCTCTTAAACCTAGTTTGATTGGCTTCAGACTTGTGTATGTGCTTGCTCTAGGTTGTGTTATTGTTTTGAAGGGGTTTAGGAGAGTTTAGAGTGCTTTATGAATGTATTTTGTAACGAATTCTTTTGAAAGTGCTAATTCTCTTGAAAGTGCTAGGTGAGTTAATGAGTGCATTAGACTTTCTTTGATAGGCATTCACAGGTTTAATTTTGCATTATAGCCAACCTATGGGATATGAACCAACCCATGAAAAAATATCAAATTGGAAAAGTATCCATTGGGTGGCGGGAGATAACATTGTTTGGCGTGGAGCGAAATCATGAGACGGTTTGGTCCGTGCAAATGGTCTTGTAAATGCAACTTGTGGGAGTTTGCATCTTTACGGGATTGGTGCTTGCGAAGATTATAAAGCTATTGATTGATTTGATTGGTTTTGCGAATGGTTGAGCAATGCAAGTATTTAAATAAGTCATTCAAAAGAAATAAGGATAAGTCATTTAGGTTGAAATGCATGCATGATTCATACTTTAAATATAAAACCAAAATTGTCAATACCAAATAATAAAATACCAAATTTAAGTATATTAAAAAAATTTGATACTCCTCCTTTGTTCAATCCTTCAATTACGGATGATTCAACAGGTTGGGTAACGATACGTAAAAAGAAAAAAATTATTTCTAAGAATCTTTGCTGCCCTACCTTGAAGCTTTTGCTCTTCTCTTGCTCGGATGTTCTCGGACAACAATTTGTTCTATTGCTTTGATGTTGGTATGTCACTGCAGTTTGTTTGTTGTGCATCAACTTTTTAAGTTGATCTGTTGTTGGTTTGGTTCTTTCTATACTGAGGTTTTATTGCTTACAGGCATTCATGTTCTATCTTGATTTTGATCATTTTATTATGCTTTCATTGTTAAATTCTGGCTTTTTGAGCCTTCTTGTACAAGGGTATAGTCCCTTTCAAAAAACTATTTACTCATAATAAAAAAAATAGAAATTTAGATATGAAAATGAAGAACAATTATAAACAAATATATATATAAATATAAAAAAATGGTCCACCCAATATTAATTTTTTTCATGATTACCATGGTATTAATTAAAAAAAGCGTTCCCTTTATAATCTCCCAATCTTTAAAAATCAGTTCTTCCATAAAGGATCGTCTTAAAAGCTTATAATTGTAGTGAATAAAGCATATATTTGCATCTTTTGATGCGATCAAGCTGGGAAATAAAACCATAATAAAGTGATTAGTTACAAAAGTGCTCAAATGTAGAATAAACTTCAAATAAACCATAGTGAAGTGACTAGTTGCAAAAGTGCTCAAATGTGGAATAAAATTGAAACAAGGCGAAAAAAATCCAATGAAATGTTGTCATGAAGCAATCTTTTTCCATTGTTTCCGATTATCATTGCTATGATCTCGTGTATTGGTTGAAGCTATATGCATCAACCACCATTACTTGAAAGTAAGAGCTCCTCAATTGAATGGTTTTTTTTTTTTTTTTTTTTTTGTGGTTTATTTTGCAATATTGGAATGGTTGGACTTTATCATATTTAGACATTTGAATCGCTTACTATTCTATGGTTTTCGTGATGATGACTTTTCTCTTATGTGGGTGGAGTAACTTCTTTTTTTTGAAGCTATGCACCCTATAATTTTGATGCTATTGTTTTTGAGGTCACTTTTAGTTGTGCTTTTATTTTGCCCGTTTTTTCATAGTTTATATATTGCAATTTATTACAATGAATAAAATTGATATATTGGGAATATATTTGAACTTGGAAATATAAACGGAATTCCTATTTTGGATTGGATTTAACATGGGGTGTACGTTTATATATATAAATTTGGGATCTCAATATTGTATCAATCTCTCTAAATTTACAAAATGAGATTTTAATGTTGTACCAATATCTCTGTATTTATGAAATGAGATCTCAATATTATACCAATCTTTCCAAAAGTTCAAACATGGATTCCTTTTAAATACACCAACCATTATACCATATAGTTGAAACGCTTCAAAAAAAAGTACAAAATATTTTATGTATATGAAAATAGACAAGCTGGTAAAAAACAATCCTTTGAACAACTAAATACATATAGATCCACACTATTTTGACATAAAATAGTGCAAAAAATTTACTAGCCTTTTCAAAAGAGAGAATCATCAAATTGGAAAGGCGAAGAATCACACCCCATGCAACTAAATCCCATTATATTATGAAAATATCCACGCCATTTTGATGTAGAATATTGCATAAAGTTATTGGCCATCTCAAAAGAGAATCATCAAATTGGAAAGACAAAGAATTACATCAACATGCATCTAAATCCCATTATATTATGAAAGCAGATTAAATTGCATTCCTTTTGATATTTAATCTATTTTGATGTAAACTCATTTCAATGATTTATTTCTACTAATTTTTTGGAGAGTGCTCACTTATGATTAAATATGGTATATAGATATAGGTATCTACCACAATCAAATTTCAATGAAGAGTGTATTGTGTAATGCAAGGTGGTCAAAAACCAAGGTTCGAGATCCAATCTGTTTTCCTCTCTTCCCAAAAAGAACCAAGCCATGAACTTTTACAAGGGACCATAAGATAAATAAATAGTAGTGAAGTGAGAAGTAACTTCACTTTTATTTACACTTCAGTTAATTTACTAGCCATTTCAAAAGAGAGAATCATCAAATTGGAAAGACAAAGAATCACACCCCATGCAACTAAATCCCATTATATTATGAAAATATCCACGCCATTTTGATGTAAAATATTGCATAAAGTTATTGGCCATCTCAAAAGAGACTCATCAAATTGGAAAGACAAAGAATTACATCAACATGCATCTAAATCCCATTATATTATGAAAGCGGATTAAATTACATTCCTTCGATATTTACTCTCTTTTGATGTAAACTCATTTCAATGATTTATTTCTACTAATTTTTTTGGAGAGTGCTCACTTAATGATTAAATATGGTATATAGATATAGGTATCTACCACAATCAAATTTCAATGAAAAGTGTATTGTGTAATGCAAGGTAGTCAAAAACCAAGGTTCGAGATCCAATCTGTTTTCCTCTCTTCCCAAAAAGAACCAAGCCATGAACTTTTACAAGGCACCATAAAATAAATAAATATTAGTAAAGTGAGAAGTAACTTCACTTTCATTTACACTTCACTTAGATACAAGTATCGAATCTTTTGATAAATTAATTACTCTCAACAATGAAAAAGAAAGATTATAATGTTGGTCACAATTTTAAAGGTATTCTCAATAAAAGAAAAAAAAGATTATAATATGAATCACAATTTAAACTTTTAATTAAGGAAGTAGTTAAAAATGGCTCACATTTAAAACAAAACATAAATATCTGTCCTACTTCATTGAATAATAAAACAAACACACTAAAATAATCATACATTATAAAACTTAAAACTGAAAAAAATATTGCAAATTTGAACACATCTTCCATTTTTATTAATAATTATAGGAGGCGAACCTTCACCCTCCATTAGTTAAGTGAATTCCCACCACCTACAATTATAACATTGATAATTTATATATCAAATGTGAAAACCCAACCCAATCCTCAAAGATTTTACATCTACAATTAGAAAATTGATAATCTATACATCAAATATGAAACCCAACGAAGAAATTGCAAGGCGTCTAAAGCTTACCTTCCATCTTTCAAAGAGAGAATTGCCATAAACATTCACCGACCCACCATGAAATTGAGAAGACAAAGCATCATTAATCCCATCCTGCAAACCATCCAGTCCAAATAACATCCCGCCGGCAAGACCGCCGGCCATGGCGCCCGCCGCCAAACCCAACCCAGGTTGCTGCGGGGCGCCGCCACCGTAAGTTGGCCTTGACGGCCCGGGTAACCCAAAATAGTTATTCCCACCCAGAGGCGGAGGATAATTATACGAAGGCGGTCCGTGAGGTTGAGGACCGTACGGATCGACACCACCACCGTACGGAAAAGGCGGCGCCACCGGAGGCGGCGGACGATAGGGAGGGTTTGGCGGCCGCCCCGACGCTGCGGTCTTTGGCGGGTAACTGTACGGATAATTCGGCGGCGGGAAGTCCTCCGGCCGCCCCGACGGCAACCGGGACGACAGGTCCGCCGGGTACGCCGTCACAGGCTCCTCCCCGTCGTCGTCTCCGTCAAAATGAGCGCCGTCGGTGACGGCGGTTTCCTCGGAGTGGCCATCCTGCGGATCGAACCCGCGACCTACCCGCACGCAAACGTCGACCATCCCCCTCGGCTTCCCCGCCGGCGTGCGCAACTGGAAGCTGGTGGTTTCGGACCAGTCGCCGGCGGTTTTGTCCGCCTTGGCGAAGAACTCCCTGAGCAAAACCGTAGCGCTGCATTCCAGTTTGAAGAAATGGAAGAGCGGCTCGCGGCTGTGGACTTCGACGGCGAGGGCGGCGTCGCTGTCGTCGAAGAAATCGGCGTCAACGACGGAGGAAAACTTCATGTTCCAGGCAGGGTGAGTGTCGTTTTGCTTGTCGATTTTGCTGCAGTATTTGTGCTCGGGGTTTATCCAGGCGACGCACAGGGTTTTGAGCTTCCATAGAGGGTTTGCGCGCTTGAGGCCGCGGGCTGAGAGTATGGAAATCTCGATCGACCGCTTTGACATCTCGATTCTGCGAGCTGTACCATAATAATATCAACGCAAACCCTCCCCCTTGCCATTCACATAAAAGAGGTCATTTCAGAATAATGAATGTTCTTCCACGGACCACAGTATTTTCTTTTTCATTTTCAGTAGTATGAATGGATGCGCACTCTAGCTTCCCTTAATTATTAGCTGGATCATGGATGGCAAAATTTGTGACTTTGACGTTAAGTTAGGCATGTGTAGGTTTTCGGGGTTTGTTAAAGTTTTTGAAAATGGAGGAAAAGAATAATGTAGGTACAGATTAATTTGTCGGTAAAGGTGGCCCCAAGCTTTTTGACAATGGTGGCCCGGTGGGTATCTTTTTGTAATAGCAATTGTATTAAAAGGTGCAATGCTTAGGCTTATGCAAAAATTCAAATGAACGATATGAAAAAGAAATGGCTCAAATCTTAGCCTAGTGTATAGAAATCTTAAAGTTCCATTAAAAAAAAAATTGTTATGAAAGATAATATTATCAATTATTTCATTATCTCAAATAATACCAGGATTAAGCAACTAATCTTGTTTTAAAATAACAATATAGTGTTTTCATGACTGGTTACAAATGAAACAAGAAATTGTTTTTGTGTGCCTATATTTTTGCATACTTTGATACACATTATGTATTGTGTATCGTGGAGTTGGCCAACATTCCATCTTTATTTTCACAAGATGTCAACAAATTAAAAATGAAGATTACTTTATACTAAAATCTTAAATAATAAAAAATTATGAAATGAAAACAGGAGATAATATGTTTATTTTGCACTTAAATATGAAACATTATGAAATAAAAGTAGAAAGAGAATGTTTATTTACAAGATACAAGACAAAGTGACATACCAACATATCATCATTTGTACTATACATGACAATATTCAAGAAACCAACTTTAAAAAGAATTGAAAACATTTTCTCACTTGTTTTATGTTCTTAAACTCCCATGAAACATTATTAAAATTTCTTTATGTCATTATTAAGTGTTTTCTTATCTTTTATTTATTTATAAAATGTGATGTCTTTATTTTTTAAAAATTGTTATTTTCACCAAAAATGATCTCCATAGTACCCTAAAATACATTAAAATAAGTTTAACCTCATAAATTTTATGAAATAATATAAATAAATCTAAATATTTAAATAAGTCTTCCCCACCATTCCCAAAATTTGAATATTTGTTTTCGTTTGAGAATCTTGTACCCATGTCCCCAAGACTTAGGTAATTATGTTTTTTTACCAAACTCTAATGTCCCTTTTGGACTCAAAACAAAAATATACGGATCTTGCACAAACTCCAATAGATACTTGAACTAAAAATGTATGACAACAAGTACATCAAACTGATTCATTTCTAACAACAATCAAAATTTTACAATTTCATCCCAAAATATTCAAATACGAGATATACCCGGATGGTTCCAAAGCTTTAGAAATATTTCTAGAATGCTTAGGAACAAGGAAATGATCATCCAAGCAACTAACTAATTTTATTTAATTAAATTTATGACAGCGGTGAATGCACTCTCAAAGATAGACAAAAATAATGATTTCAAGGCCCAAATACAATTCTGGAAAGTACAATCAACCTCCAAAAATATGAAGAATCCAAATATGGGAGGAAAGTGAGTTGTCGTGCCCTAGAAACCAATGAAATCTTCCCAAGGAGGGGCTACCCTAGGAGAGGGTCTGAAATTGGCCAAACAACCCTCCAAAGTATGGCACTTCCACCCAATGGACTGAAAATCTGCCCAAACCCTTGTGTTGATCCAACACAAACTCTTGTGGCTGTTCCACACTCAAAACTATGCAAATTTGATCCACCCTAGCTAAAAATGACAAAAAAATAGATAGTGCACCAAAGAAATCTGAATGTAGCCCAATGTAATCTCTAAATGAGACCACCTTATGCAGATTTTGAGGGTTTTGTCCCCAAATCTGAATGCTATTGAGGGGCTTCGTCCTCAGTAGACCTCCATGGAGGGTTTTTGTCCTCAATGGAGAGAGAAAGCAATTTCGTGCTCCAACTCAAAGAAAATGAATTCCAAAGTAAGTGTCTTTTCAAGCCAAGTGACCCCTTTATATAGCTAAAGGTGGTGCCAAAATCAAAAGGATGATCCCCCCAAAGAGGACCAACCTCCTTGTAGAAATATAAGTTTCTTTTTATTTTTCAAGTTGGTATTTGCACTTTTTTGAACCAACTTGACTTTTCTAAGTCATAATTAGAAAGTTGCTTGAAAATAATATAAAGCTACAAAAGCAACTGACAATCATGACATTAAATACTTCCCTTGCTCTTTCCCTTTAAGCCCACGGGAAGTGGAATGGGCCCAAGGTCTTCAAAACCGGAGAAGCGGGACAATTACACAAACATTCAAAATATTTGTTTTCCTAAATTCCTTAAATAATCCTTCTATACAAAAGGTCTAATTTGTTAGGATATATTTGAATGTGATGTCATTAGTTGTAGCACATTATTAGTGTAAAACCACTATCTTTTAACTCAAGATTCTCTCCAACATAACTTTTTTAATATGTGATGTGTTTTCATTAGTATCACCCCAAGGATTTACCCTCACGGGCCACACATAATAAATCCAAGAATGAAGAACACACTAACAACAAGGAAATAAAAAAGAGAGCTGATTACAGAGACATAAATCCCTACCTCCTATGAGGAAGTTGGCTCCAAATTCTACATTAGATAGGAAAGAAGTGAGGTAAGACTAAATGGTTACAATTTTTTTAAGTATGTAATTTATTTTGGCTAGCCATATCTGTAGACATAAGCAACATGTCAAAGATGTATATCAAGGACAATAAAATATGCCATGAAAAATCAAACGTATCGAATTGTATCCTTATGCAAATGCAAATACACATATTCACAATATGGACACCCCTTGAGCGTACATGCAATTGATTTGAGTTTTTGCTTTCCTTTTTCATAGCCATTATTCAAGATTAATATGAGTGAGTGCGCATATGAACAAAAAAAAAAGTATACACATATATTTTCTAATTCTCATGTCACTAATTTGTCAACTTTCTTAGAAGTGAAACTTGGACCATCAAGCTCCAAACACGGATAACAACTATGTTACATGTCACTAATTTGTCTACGTGTTGGACCCTACTTCAATTTTAAAAATCTTGGACATCACTAAGCACAAGTATAAAATTGGAAAAACAATAAAATGTGTGATAAATGCATGTCCATTGTAGATGGTACATGTATTGGAACATGTTTCAACTTTCTAACATGTAACCATATTCTCTTAAACTATGGCTTAAGACATATTTGAAAATATATGCTAATAGAAACTAACAATGCATTAGTTCACTTGTATTAGAGTCAATTTCCTCTATTACAATTCGAGTATGAATAATTCTACTTTTGATGTGTGTCCGTAGCAAGTTAATGAAATCTCCAACTTTTCACATAGTCACAATGATGTGTACTTAGTGTTATGTAGAATATTCTCAATCACCCACAACATCTCTTTTAGGATTGCACTTTTTTGAAGGGAATGTAGGTTCTCGTTATACCGAGAAATGAGTTTATCGAATTTAATTCTTAATTCACGAGTTGTCTACATGGTGAGACTAAAACAACCTAGAAGCTATTGTTTTGTGGAAAAATTTCTACTCTCATAATGTTATATGTTGAGAAGACTTTGAGGGTGTTGTGAGAAGCCAATACAAAAATGTGTAGAGATGAATATTATTGACAATAGAAAGGATGACTTGTAAAATCAAAGTGGTCTTGGAAGGGCCAAGAGAAGAGCAAGTCAAACTCAGAGTATTTAGTCCATCCTACCACAAACAAGAATACAAATACTATTCAACTTGTGGAGGGATGTAACAAGAGGTAATTTTCTACATACGAGAAAATGTTCCTATAGCTTGAAACTACTTTTTCCATACCAAAAACTCTAAAAACTTTAGAAAATGTCTTAGGTAGCAGAGGTAGTGCCCTTGACCTAGTATGATAAATTTTCTAGGAGATGTTTAATGGTAACTCTTATGTTTGAGGAGGATACAATTTTCTCCAATCCCACTCCTCCATGAATCAAGAGAATACAATTCCATGTGAATAAAAATGACAATAACCATTGCATTTGTATCTTTCAAGCTTACCAATTACAAGGCTTATATTCTATAGAAACAAAAATAATGTGGACAAACTTTCCGGGAACACCTTAGCTTGCCAAGTATGTTCTTAGTTTTGATTATGTGGCTTGTGGTCTCCTCTACTTTGGTCAAAACAATTTAAATAGATGTTTGTTAGTTATCTTTCACTACCATTAGTTGTCTCTCCTTCGCACATCCTTCCCGGCATCACCTGTTCCGGTCATCCTTGTTTTCAATGTCCTTTTTGTCATTTAATGTGACTGACAAATTAATAAATTGACATTCAAATCCAAACACAATATGTATTATTTTAAAAGCTGATATGAAAGCAACCTCCGTGATAAATCCAAGTGTTAGAAACCCTCTAATAGTACATAAACCGATAAAGTGAGGAAAGGAAGAGAAATATTTATGACAATTTATCACTTTTATTTTCCTAAGCAGATGCGAGGAGCATGTATAGAGAACAAAAAAAGATGAATGTAGTAAGAAATGAGGCACTACATTCAATTTTAGAAGTTGTTTTGTGGCACCCAACTAAAACTACTGAAAATTACAAAATACAATTTTAGAGTTGTAGCCATGTTAATTGTTGGGACACACCTCTACTGCTTGTGGGATGGAAAAACGTCAACATGAGAAGCGCAAGCTGGTGGAAAGACGCACTCCCGGAGCACTTGATCTTTGTGGATAGAAAGGATCTTGATTCTAAAGCAGTAGTTGAACCAGAGTCAACAAAAACCCCTTTATCCGAAACTCAGATTGTTAGAAACATGAAAAATACACAAGCTGCTGAGGGCAGCATGGAAAATGAAAAATATATCTCTCAGGAGAACAACATGGCTGTTCCAAATGGGACATATGCGACTAAGGAAAATACTCCTCCTTTGTCTTCTTCTCCAACCGCGAAGACTCCATCAGGGTGGGTAACGGTCAACAAAAAGAAAAAATCTACCACTCTGAAGGGTAACGCTTCGCCTTGTTGATTCTTTTCTCTGCTATTCGCTGGCTGGGTTTCATTGGTCTCATATTTCTTGGCCGGATAGCAGGTTGCTTCCAATGGTGCTGTTTTGCCATTGTTGTTTGTTTGCTGTACATCAGTTGTTTTTTTGTTGTTGTTTTGTCGGTTGTTGGTTTTTACTTTGCAGGAAGTTCTCTGCAGTCGGGCTTAATTGGTCTATCTGGATTTTGATCCATCTCTTGTGCTTTAACTTTCATTTCTGGCTTCTGAGCCTTGGTGTACAAGGGTATAGTCCCTTTCAAAAAACTATTTGCCAATAATAAAAAAAAAAATTGTTGGGATGAAGCCAAATATGATTAATAATAGCCAAGAATTGATGAAGTTGTGTGATCATTCAAATTTATGGATTTGTTTATTCTTTAGAGAAGAATTATTACTCAATGTGTACCATGGACACAACAATTGGTGACAATGAATGTTAAAATCCACAAGTGTTCCTATTCCCTAAAAATTGGTTAGTTGTTGTAACAATGAATTTAATGAGATTTTCAGTTATACATAAATACGTCAAATGAGGGAAGAAAAGTTAGTATAACTTTAAGTTTAAAAATCATGCTGAAATAACCATCTTTCGTTAGTAAATTGTATATGGAAGTTACTATTTTTAGGCGAGAATAATGACTCAAATTCTCGGTCAAGAAACACCTATATTTTACTATTAGAAAAAAATCACCAAACTTTAATATAAGACACACTTATTAAAAATATATATAATTGATTCCTTGAAAGAAAACTATTTAATTAAAAATGCTCATGGTATTAGTATTCTTGGTATATTAATAAATATGAGATTATTAATTAATTCAAATTTATAATATATTATAATTTATTTATTTTTTACAATTTTCTTTACAATTGTAATATAGGTAAACGGATAGAAACTAAATACAAATCATTTAGTCTAATTACTATTACTAAAGTGTTGCGAAAATATAACAAGGGTCGTGTTACTGGTATGAATCCCTATCTTAGTAGTATAGATATAAATTATTTAAACATTTTAGAAATCTATTTATATTCAAAATAGTGTAAAGGTTATGGAAAGAGAACAAAAAAACATATTATGAAGAACAATAAAAAAATTACAATACAAAATATGTACATACACGAACTACATTTATATAGTGAATGTATCAAATACAAGAGAGTTTTTATTTTATATTAGGTAAGAGGAGGTTTTTAGAGGGGCCTCGACATGTCACAACATATCCCAAACAGATAGAAAGCTGTGAAAGCACAAAAATGAATCAAAAGAAGAAAGTGTTGGAAGTCATGCCTAACAAAATAACTTAACTAACCAAAACACCACACAGAGAACCATAAACTTTTGAATTAAAATGTAGCAATAACACCCACCAAATTGATCTGCAAGACCCCAAGGGCCTTGGAAACTTCTCACTCCTCAACAAGGAAATTAAATTGAGAGTATTCATGTGTGGTCTTTTCCTCCTCCTCTTTAGGCCCGTTTCTTTCATACGTTTACTTTCTCTAAACACGCCTGCATATCATCCTTCTTAGATTCTTTGTCATATCTTGGATAATGGTGACATTGGTTGTTTAGTTCCTAATAGTTACCCTACTCAAGTTAGAAATCTTGTCTAAACTTTCCTTCAAAGCTTTGTTGTCTTCTTCTAACTTACCATTATTTTCTTGCACCAACTTTTGACATTTTCTCCTTTTTTTTTAATTTTTAGGGGTTGTCATTATTATCTTTTCCTTGGGCACAATTAAGAATTGCCTCAATCTTCTCAACATATTTCATCAACCAATTCATAATTCCAATGTGGAGTTCCAACTTAATTTGTAGGGCATTGAATTTGTCTTGAAAGTTTTCATTAGGGTTTTATTTTTTATGCGCAGAGCATCACGGGAGAGTCGGACAATCGTAAATAAAAATTTCTAAGAGAAGTGGAGGGCGCATAAGAATTTAAAAGATTATCTAAGTGACTAAGACGCGGAAGAATAGAAGCACAAACAATGCGCGAAGATCAAACATAAGTTTTGGGTAAGGCATTAAATGAGACATGGGCACGCAGATATGGTGAAAGGAATTAGAGTGTACGTGAAAGAAATACTTGAGTTGGATTGATGGTGAAGAACATGTGCTCTTAAAATAGAGGTCACAAGTTCAAATCCTGCAGGGGGTAGGGTATGTAAACCTCATTTGTAGCAAAAATAGTTGCCTCATGCATGTGAGTACGAGGTAGTCCCATATGCTATAAGCCACTTGTAGACCCAAAAATAGGCCACCCGACATCGTGGACTATAAAACCATATTAATATATATATTATTATTGAAGATAGAAAATACAAGTGGTGTATGGATAACGTCGACTCAACCGTGACATGGAATTACTAGTTGAACACTCTCTCAACTACTAAGCCATAGGTAGGTAATTTCCATTAATGCACATGATTTCAAATTCAAGAAATTTTGAGAGGATTCTAAAAATATTTCAAATTTCTTTTGAGCGAAAGGAACAAGGATTGATATATACATTTCTTGCGTCTGGTTTTAGTTACGGAGGGAGAGCTTTGGGGAAGAGATTTTGGTGGAGGAAACCTTTGGAAAATTTAGAATTTTTTGAAACTATCACCCCTATCATCTATAGATCTATATTTATCCCATAAATGATTTAACGTTGTAGATGACGTATGGTTTTTTGTTAATAGAAAATAAGTTATGTTTGTGGATTTCCGATGTGTTTACTCTAGAAACGATGGGCTTGGGGAGTAGGGTAGATGTCATTTAACCGTCGTCAAGTGGTATCGAGCTAGCTACTTTCCTATAGAAGGGACGGGTAGAATGTGGATCGTGAGGTAATTGGTCAAAGAAGAGAGGATGCCGCCAAGAAGAGCTACTAATATGCGCACAATAAATGTAGTTAATGTAGCTATTATGGGAGCAATAGAGCAAGTGATGATAGATATATGGGGTGTGATAACAAGGCTTGAAGTCTTTGAGAAATATAAATGAAGGGGACTTGTGGCCCGGATGCACAAAGTGATGAGGAAGGTGAAGTGATAAGAATAAACACATGCAATGCGGAAGTTCTTAAGGATGTACAAGAAGAGGTAGAGGCCTTAGGTGTAGAAGAAGCACATTTGCTATAGGAAATATCCAAAAATGGTCGTGGACCGAGAATGGATGTCTGTCATTTTCTAGAAGGTTAGACCCAGAAGAATTTGTAGATTGTCTAAGTATGGAGGAATACTTCGAGTTCAAGGAAATTGTTGACCCACAACGCATCAAAGTAGCGCAAACCAAGTTAAAGGAACATGCAACGTTGTAGTGGAAGTATGTGCAAAAAAACGATGATGAAGAGGTAACCAAATCATGATAAAATCCAGACATACGAGAAGTTGACCAGGAGAAGGTCGCGTGATATATAAATGGCTTGAGGTTTGGAATTCAGGAAGAACTCACCTATTGTGTATCTAGATAGAGGAAGAAGTCTATTAATTAGCCTTGAAGGTGGAGGAGAAGATGGCGCGTAAAATTTAGAATGCGAGTTAGAAGAGGAACTGCCATGTACACAATAGAGGAGGAAGCGGTCGAGGATATAACATATTGTTGGAAGATGAGCCCAATAGTGTGCAAACATTATCTCAAAATAGTGCACAGAGTAATGACGTGTCAAACTCTTCAAGAGGACACATGATATTTAGTTGAGGAAAGGGAAGAGGATTAGCGGAACATGTTACAAGTGTGGAATCATAGGACATCATGCATTTGAATGTCCAAAAATGCAAGGTGAAGTTATGAGTAGGCACATGAAAACTAGAGTGCATTTGACACATGGAGATGTAGAATCAATGGGATTTACAAAATCCTCCGAGATACCGAGTGCGGAGAAGCCCGATGATGAGGAAGGTCTTGATGAAGACATCATAGAGAGAAGATGAACCTACACGAGAAAGAATTTGTTTAGAACCATTTACAAGTTAGGGGAAAATGTTGTAAAGTAATTGTAGATAATGGAAGCAAAGAAAATATTGTTTCCTCCGAAATAGTGGAGAAGTTAGGGATGAAGAAGATTGCACACCCGAACCCCTACAAAGTGTCATGGTTGTAAAAGGGACACCAAGTTTTTGTAAACAAGAAAAGTCTTATCAAATTCCAGATTGGGAATTATTGACGAAGTATTGTGTGATGTAATGCCCATGGATTTTTGTCACCTACTATTGGGAAGGCCTTGACAATATGATAGGAAAGTTGTTCACGATGGGCACTCAAATGTCATCCATGTCGAGAAGGATGGGTGCAAGTTTAACTTGTCACCATTAAAGGATGAGGAGAAAGGAGAGGTACATAGTGGAGTTTGCACAAGAGTTTTACTAGTATCCGAGAAAGGAATTCTTGTGAGAGGTGGATAAAGGGAGGCGCATTATATGCTAGTGCCTAAAGAAATACGTGAAGATTACACAAATGAAGAGATTTATGTAGAAGTGCGCAAGGTGTTGAATTAATTTTCAAAAATTGTGACAAAATAATTACTGCAAGGTTTGCCACTCGCACGTAGCATCGGTCCCAAATAGACTTGATACCAAGAGAAAGTTTTCCAAAGAATGTCCCATATAGGATGACCCCAGAGGAAAATGGAGAAGTGTGCAAGAAAGTATAAGAATTGTTTGATAAATGGATAGTGAACGAAAATTTGAGTCCATGTGCAGTGCAGCAGTGCTTAACACTAAAAAGAGAGGAGAATGATGCATGTGTGTTGATTCTAAAGCCATCAACAAGATTACTATTAAGTATAGGTTCCCATTACCCAGGATGGACGACTTAATGGATTGCCTTAGTGGCGCGCGACACTTTTCCAAGATCGACTTGAAGAGTGGTTATCACCTGATATACATTAGAGAAGGAGATGAGTGAAAGACCACATTTATAACAAAGAAGGATTTGTATGAGTAATTAGTCATGACCTTTGGGTTAACCAATTCTCTAAGTACTTTTATGAGATTGATGAATGAAGTGTTGAAGCCATTTTTGGGAAAAAGTGTGTTTGTATATCTAGATGATATACTAGTATTTAGTAAGCCAAAGGAAGAACACATTGAACACCTGTGCAAGGTAATGAAGCACTTGCGAGAAGAATTTATTTTAATAAACATAAACAAGTGTAGCTTTATATGCAAGGAGTTAGTATACTTAGGTTTCATAATATCCCAAGAATGTTTGCGAATGGATCCATAAAAGGTACATGCAATTATAAAGTGGACCTCATCGAGAAATGTGACCGAGGCATGAAGTTTTCATGGGTTGGCAAGTTTTATAGGAAATTTATTAGTTCTAGAGGGATATGTGCAACGATCACGAAGACCATAAAGGGAGATCACAAGGAGTTTGTGTGGACAGATGAAGCAGAGTGCATCATCCTGGAATTGAAGAAAAGGATTATGAAGCAAGCGCAGTGTAATTTTTACATAGTTTCGAGAAATTATTTCGAGGTGGATTGTGATGCGAGTGGATCAACTATTGCCACAATACTAAGCCAAGAAGGGAGGACCATAACTTATTTTAGTGAAAAGTTGAATGATGCCAAAAGGAGGTACTCGACCTATGATCAGGAGTTCTACACGATAATCCATGTGTTGAAGAAATGGAGGCATTATTTGTTTCCAAACGAGTTTGTCTTGTACACTGACCATCAGGCGCTACAGTTTGTCAATAGCCAAGCCAAGTTGAACCAAAGACATATGAAGTGGGTAGAGTTCTATACAGTTACTCATTTGTATTGAAGCACCGCAGTGGAAAATCTAACAAGGTCATGAATGCGTTAAGTAAGAGAGTGATGGTATTAACAGAAATGTGTAATAAAGTTATGGGATTTGAAACCATAAATGAGTTATATGCACTAGACAAGGATTTTGAGGAAGCATGCAAGTAAGTAATGGGGTGGATAGAACGCCTTGGTTACATTATTTTATCTAAGAATAAATGTTGTTACGAGTGATGTAGTTATGTATACCATAAGGATCAATGCACGAAAATTTGATTAGAGAAAATCACAATAGAGGACTTGGAGGACACTTTGAGATGACAAAACTTTGGTGTTATAAGAACAATACTATTGGCTGAAGATGAGAAAAGATGTGTGCAAGTATGTGCAAAGATGTAGGGTTTTCCAGTTAGCCAAGGGTCACAAACAAAATATGATGTTATATCAACCTTTATCTATACCATAAGGACCATGGGAGGATATTAGCATGGATTTTGTATTAGGATTGCCCAGAACTTAGAGAGGAAATGAATTCATTTTTTTGGTAGTCGATAGATTTTCAAAGATGGCACATTTTATTACATGCAAAAAGACTAGTGATGCGTCGGGTATCACACACTTATTTTTCAAAGAAGTGGTGCGATTACATCGGTTACCAATGAGTATAGTATTAGACATAGATACCAAGTTCCTAGGGCATTTTGGATAAATTTGTGGAGGAAGTTAGGAACAAGATTAACTTATAATTTATCCTACCATCCACAGATTGATGGGCAAACAAAAGTAGTGAAAAAAAGCTTAGACAATTTGTTTGCACAACCTGATAGGAGGTAGACCAGATTAGTGGGACACAATATTGGTGTAAACAAAGTTTGCCTACAATAGTTCAGTTAATAGAAGCACAGGGAGAACCCCATTTCAGATTGTATATGGAGCAATGCCAAGAGGAGTCACGTAGTTGTGCAAGGTAATGGACAACCGAAGCACATAAGCAAAAGAATATGCAAAATATATGCATGAGCTGCATATGGAACCGCATGCAAAGTTGGAAATGAGTAATCAAGGCTAGAAAGAGTGCATAGATAGAGGACATCGATCCAAATAATTCAAAGACGAAGACCTAGTAATGGCACATTTGTAGAAATAAAGGTTTCCTAGAGGAACTTATAATAAACTAAAACTAAAGAAAATTGGACCATGTAAGGTAGTGCAAAAGATTGGGACAAATGTGTATAAGTTAGAATTTCATGAGGATTAAATATCTCACCAATATTCAATATTTCAAATTTATATGAGTTTCATAAAGGAAACACCATTGAATATAAGGATAATGAGAAGTATGTAGAGGAATTAGGAGAAGATGTGTGGGAAGGAATACAAGGAATACGTAGTGAAATGGAAGGAGCACGTAGAAGAAGATGTAACGTCGTTAAGTGCGGAGGAGCTTGGTCAACTAAACCATACTTTGAAGATGGAGCTCAATTTTGTTTTACCGGAGTGTTTGATGCAGGAGCATCCCGGGAGAATTTAGGCAACTACATATAATTTGGATAAGCAAAGTAGAACGAGCGTAGGAATTTAGAAGATTAGCTAAGAGAATAAGGCGCGGAAGAATAGAATCACAAACAACGCAAGAACATTGAACATAAGTTTTGGGGAAGGCATTAAATGAGACAAGGGCATACAGATATGGTAGATGGAATCAGAGTGTGTGCAAAATAAATACTTGAAGATATAAAAGACAAGTCGTAGGTACAAAGAATGTCAACTCAACCGTGACGTGGAATTTCTAGTTGAACGCTCCCTTAACTACTAAGCTAGAGGTGAGTATTAATGTACATGATTTCAAATTCAAGAATAAACGAGATTTCGAGAAGATTCTAGAAGAGATTTAAAATTCCTTGTGAGTGTGAAAAGGACCTATAAATGCATGTCTTGCATCTGGTTTTAGTGTTGGTGGGAGAGATTTTAGGGAAGAACTTTTGGGGGAGGAAACCTTCGGTGACTTTAGAAGTTTTGAAAGCCATCACCCCATGTCATTTGTAGATCTGTATTCATCCCATAAAGGATTCAATGTTGTAGATGTCGTATGGATTTTTGTTAATAGAAAAGAAGTTATGTTTGTGGATTTCCATTATGTTTACTCCGGGAACGACATGCTTGGGGAGTACTCGATAGATTCCCTTTAACTCTGTCGTCACTTTCTCATTAACATCCCTTTGAGTATCCTTACATCAACCTATTGGACTCTATCATGGACATCTTCACTTTGGATTTTTTGTTCTTCCTTCTCAGAGGAAGATTATTCTATCTTAAAGGACTCCCCATCTGAATCATAATCAAAATCATGTTGTAGAACATGCTCACAAGTGATATGTCATATATGCTCATGTAAATTCCAACAATTATTCATGTAATTCCCATTAATACGATGATAGTTGAAAAATGCTCATCCTCGATGTTGTATCAAACAATTTTTTGGTCGATATTGCATATTGGGTAACTTGAGTCAACAAACAACCAACATAACATCCGAAAAAATACCATCATTCCGCATAATGATTCATAAAAACATTCCCGATGAATGTTTAAAATTTTTCTATCCGATAAATTGACAACATACATGCATAATTTATATGGGAAATTTATTGTTTTCTTAATCATTTACACCCACCAAAGTTGCATCATTTTAACTCTTCAGTCACCTTGCAAAAACAACTTGTCAAATAAAATCTTGGGTAATGTATAAAGGTCAACATAATTGGATTTTGCATATGGATTTTTTAATAATGGTCCGAGTAAATTAAAATGTAACTCAAAGTGTTGCACTATAGCGTTTTGATTAAATAGAAAAATTGGATTTGACATATATCTTTTTAATGCTTTCATGAAAAGAGAATTAATTGTTAATATTTTTATTAAAGATTAGTAATTACTTATGTTAAGGTCTATTTTAAAAATTGCAATTTTCAATATTGGTGGGGGAGTTAATGGGGACAATTTGGGGTATATGTTTTTAGTTGTCTTACCAACCTTGTTCGAACAATATTGTCAATGAAACATTGTATAGAAGACACATGCATCCTCACAAAGCATTGATACTATTTCATCAAATGCAATGAACAATTTTCTAACCCGACCAATTCACCTTTGTGACCATACTCCCAACTTGTGTCAAAATACGAGCTTTGGAACATCAACCTTTTCTAGTGTCCTCCCAACCTATGCCAAAATAGGAGTTTTAGAACACGATATTGACATCCATCAAAATGTAATTGAAATTGGATGTTTGTCAAATGGTGTAATTACAAACATATTTATAGACATGTATGCAAAATGTTGAAGCATACACAAGGCACGTGATTTTTGGCAAAATACATAAATGGTCTCATGGAATGCAATGATGACATATATGTGAAATGTAAAAGTATCATAGACACTGAATTATTTTACAAAATATTATAACATATTAAAAAATCACATACGGAAACAAAGTTAGAGAATTCAACATTGACACCCCTTCCAAAGTACTTTGCAACTCGTGCAATTACTAGTTTAAAATGTATAGCTTATAATATTATCGCTTAGGCTAGCACACATAAAACCATAGGAACATATTTAAAATTTTGTTTTTGTGTCTTATATTGACCCCGATTTTGAAAGGTTAGACTTTACATTTCTAAACATAAATGTAATGTTGCACAATATGGAAATTCCATTTAATACGAGACTTAAAAAACTTATGAAAAGTAAATTACAAAATCCTAGAAAAACAAAAATAGAATGTTATAGCACTTGCACTCATATATCCAACTACTCTTGTTGAGATATTGGAAAAATTATCCTTCACCGAATTCTTTTAAAACATTAAAACAAAATAATTCCCTACAGAAACTATCCAAGTCTACTTAATTGCATCTCATATACCTACGTCTTACATATATGCAATTGAGGAGTAAGATAAAGAGTTAGAGTATTGGATATTGTAATGTTGAGGATTATATATGGATAAAGAGGAGTTAGTTTATGATATATTATATGTTATGTGTTATATATGTGAATGCAATAAAGTAGAGTACTCTCTTAAAAAATAAATAATCAAGTAATATAGTATCCTTGTGTAATATCATCTCTATCCCAAACCTTACGAACTAAATAATATGGTACATAGTACTTCATTCATGTCAACGTCAACACTTACTTTTCTAGTTGCTTCTAACCCATGTCTTGAGCTCTCACTTGATTGATCTTTGTCTCATTGTTTCTTCTCACTTTTGTGCCCCCTTGTCTAATGTTTAATGTGTTTGTTAATATAAAACCAATATCAATACCTACATTTTGGTGTATTACCGCTACATTAAATACCCATCCTATGGTTTCATTTCTAGTGAGAAAGAGCTTATAATATCGAAAATCTAAGCCTTTTGGTTTTTGGTTTGTTCAACTCAAACCTTGCACGTAGCACAAGGTTTTCCTTTTTGTGAACCCTTGCTTATATCAAACACCTATGTACAGTATGTCTATAAGTGATTTTCTTGTGTTTGAGGGTGCACATGCTAAAGTATTGTTGAGAAAACGTGGAGTTATGTTAAACAATTTCTTTGGTGTATCTCAAAAAATTGGCATATGTTATTCCATGTGAAAGGGGTTTTGGCCTTCAACCCTACACCTACTAGGCCTTTGAAACTTATGTTGTACGTGCCTATCATAAGCGTATGGAATCTAGAATATGAATGTGTGTGGCATGAATCTTAATACTAGGTGTGATGTGAATAATGTTGGGAGTTGTCCAAAATTTCTCAAAGTATAGAGGATAATTTGAGACATGTTTTTTGGAACTTTGTATAATGCATATGATGTAATAAGTTGTGTGGCAAGGGTGAGTAGATAAGCTACTCGAGGTAAAATCCAATGGGAGTGCAAATACATATGGATCATTCATGTTAGAGATATGTGCTTATTATTTTTTGGTATAATGTTTTAATATGTTAGGATGTATACGAGACTTTTTAAAAACAAAAGAACAAAAATTATTGTCCAAAGTTTCATATATTTATAGATAAAAAAATTGTGTTTTTTTAATTTTATGTCTAAGGTAAATTATGAAGTACATGTCTTGACCTTTAAGCATCAAAAATGGCCTCAACTTGATAAAAACCCATATTATGTTATTTGAATAAATATTATGTTTGTCTCGATACAATATTTATGTAAGTTCTTGGGGCGGTGAACATGTGTACATATTTTTTCCTTTTGAATATTTTTATACACGTCCCCACATATATAGTAAGATTTGATTGAATAATTGAATCATTTCACAAAAGACGTAATTCGTATATAAATTTTACCTTCAATCTTAGATATTCCATTAGATCTTCTTAATGATTATAGATAATATGTTGTATCATTAAATTCGATAGATAATAAGATGTGTACCTTCTAAGTAATACACTAGTTCACTAACATTAATTCAAAACCCGAACCGTATGTCATCAATTATATATATAGAGAAATATTAGTAAATATTTCATTAGTTTTGATTATATACATACCCTAACATTCCCGAGAATTAAAAATAAAATAATTAAATGTTAAAAAGAAAAATATAAACAAACATAGACAAAAACAAATGAAAGAACAACTTTTTAGCTAAAAGATTTTTTATTATTATATCCGTGCAAGTAATTACATCCTCAAAATTTCCCTAATTTATCCACCATACACTTGAAAATTTAACAAAAAAACTTATACATTTAATAAAACTTTCCTATTATCCAACAAAAGTAATACTACTTGAAAATTGAAATGCTTATTTCAAGTAATATAGATATAAGGAAGTAACAGCTCAAAAGACCGGTATGTAAAAACCATTTGTCTTTGTATTTAAATCCCAACATATTTCACCAAACACATCCTCCAAATCCTTTTAAGTATGATATATTTACTATTTACAAAGTACTCAAGTTTTATATGAATATTTTGTTCCTAGATTATAGATTTTCTAAAGACCGGGGATAAACATTGCTTCCTATAAGAAACATGAAAAAAAATCATGGAAAAAAAAAAAAACTATTGGGAACAAGTGGAAGTTATGCACCAAATATGCCTTAGACAAGTAGCCTTATATTACCCAAGTTTTAATTATTTGAAACAACATATCCCAATAATTGGTAGCCCCAAACTTATTTTTATATATTTTCACTGAATCAGAGGTTTTACTTTTCTATAACTAATTCAAAGTTTTTGATGTGGTATGAAAATACTACATGACAAAAAACAATAAATCATCATATCATATTATTGATTAGATTGTCAAAGAAGGTTTTATCTTGAATAATTTTGATGTATACTTATAAAATATTAAAATCTTTTTGTAAGTAAAGAATGTAAATTTTAATATTTTTAAAATTTACTTACAACAAATAATTGTACATAAAATGTATGATGAAAATGTCAAAAGGGGATGGAGTGGGGAAAGGATGAGGGGTGATCAAGAAGGGGTTCGATGGAGAGGGAGGACATTGTGTTCCAGTGTATGGTCTATATCTTGCACGTATTATTCACGGCGGTGCAATATGCGTTTGAAGAGGACAAACTAAAAATGGGGAAATTTGAAAAGGTTCCATGTTTGAGACCCAACTGAAATGATTGCTTGTTGGAGCACTTTGTAGCTTCCTTTTTAATTTAAAGATGGTGTAATTGTCATGAAATAGGAGATGCACGAATAGTCATCAATAATTGAGTTCTGCAATGGTAGGCCAAACATGTATGGTGTGCGAATGTTGTATATTGAGACTCCATTAATCACGTGAGTGCAATTTGAGCCTAAAGTGCCAAAAATTTAAAAATGACAAAAATTCAATATGTTAGAAGGTCAAAACCCATCCACATTGCTCTTTCCATTAAAACTTTGTAGTCAAGTTTTTTTAGTTCTAATCCTGAGTAAATACAAGTGTAATTGTAGGAAAATAGGCAATGCACAAAGAAGCATTAATAATTGAACCCCTCCAATGATTAGTCATATGAGTGGCAGGTATATGTTATCTCCTGGTTGAGCTCGGCTATTTGAAACCTAATCGAAATGCTTGCTTATTAGCCTCAATATGCGCCACACAATCCGATCCTTTTAGATCCATGGCAAGCTCTAAGAGAGACCACCACCAATTACATTTATTATGGGGTTTTCTATTATAAATCATTAATGCATGAACAAGCATTAATAATTGAGCCCCTCTAGTGAATAGTCATACGAGCGCAAGGTATATTTTATCTCCTAGTCGAGCTCGGCTATTTTCTAATTTTAATTTTTTACACCATTAAGGTTTTGGAATGGATGGTGTTTGAATTGTTAGAAAACACCAAGACATAAATGGAAAGATGGAAATGAAATAGTGAAAATTAACTACATGCATGAATCACACATTTTCCACGTGTCAAATTGTAAGACCCTAATAATATCAGTTATTTGTGATTAGTCATACAAGTGACACACATATTTTATCTCCTAGTCGAGCTCAGTTTTTTTTAATTTTATTTTTTACACCATTAAGGTTTTGAATGGACGATGTTTGAATTGTTAGAAAACATGAAGACATCAATGGAAATATGGAAATGAAATATTATGTGAGCACGCTATACCCCCTTTATAATTCTAAGCTCGAATAAATGCATGGAAATAAACGATGTATGAATCGAGTTCACATTATTCACGTAAGTGTACTTTACACTTAAAGGTGCCAAAGTTAAAAAAGGAAACTATCAATACATTCCATGTTCGAAACCCAATTGAAATGCTCGTTTCTTGATCCGATCCTTCTAGATTCATGGCAAGCTCAGAGAGACACCACTACCAACTACATTTATTATGGGGTTTTCTATTATAAATCATTAATGAAAAGTAATTCTACTGTTTTGTGGGATTGTTCTGAACACATTATTACTTAGTGAGATGTCATTGATGGTTATGAAAATTATAATATTAGATTTGTGAGAGCTTCAACAAGTTCGATAGAAAAACTATTTGTTATCCTTTCATGTTGTCTAGTTGTTCAGTCGGGGCAACTAAAGGTCACGCAATCGAGTTGCATGGATGACAAAGGTCGTTAGAAAAGTGGCGGGAGCTTGACTATTTTTAAATTTTAATTTTTTACACCAAATCCACAACATGGACAAAATCATCCTCAACATCACAAAATATTTGTGAAGTCTCCCCAGATGTGGTGATGGGGACGTGCTCTCTAATTGTTTATGCCGAAAAATCATAGTCAGAGGTGCTTTCCCAGTGGTCCAAGGTCTCAGGTTCGAGCGATTTCGCTTTGCCAATGCAACGAAACACCCCTAAAGATGGATTTTTCATAAATGAAAGCAAAAATGTTGCATGCAGTAGCAGTCTGGGATTAGTAGAATATATTGTCCTGTGAGGAAATCCATGGTCTTTTCCCAAGAATCAAACCCTTGACCCACATGAAGTATAAACAAAAAGAAAAACCTACGCACTCGAGAATTTGGCAGGGGAATACCGATGATGCGAAACAAGCTCGATGTTAATGGTCTTGTTCAACTTGCCACATCACATGAACACAAACATGAGAGTAGGCGGTGATTACAAATACGTTTTATTACGTGAAATTAATTTTGGCCCGAATTATCCTCTATTGCCACATGGACGATTACGATCGTTATGTACATCGACATTCAAACGAATATGCACCATCTATTTCATGTCGTATGTCGACATGGGTTCTACTCCCGTTTGGAAAACACCTTCTAAAATAATCTTTGAAAATAGTCGAGTCCCCATGCTTTGTTTTAACGACCTTTTCGTAGATGTGGCTCAATCGCATGACCTTTAGTTGCCCGACTAAACAACTGGATAACATGACGGGATCAAGAATTTTTTCTATCGAACTCGTTGAACCGAAAGTTTAATACTAAGAATCCTTACAGTTTCATACATTATTGAATACAAACTCTTCTTTGATTTACCTGGAGGGTATTTTTATAATTACCACTTTGTTATATTTGATCGCAATGCACTGGGATGTTTGGGCACACAGACGAAGCCATCAATGGTCACCCAAATCAAATGCATTTGCGTCAAATAATAAACGGTTGTTCGATTTGCAAAGCAATAATGCGTAATTAACAAGGGTGTTTCTGCCCTAAGCAACCTAGGCGATTGCTTAGGCACTCAATGGGAAGGGGCGGCCTAATTTGGAAAAAAAAAAAAAAAAAAAATTAAGTTAGCTAAGGATTTTTAGCAAACCAAGAGAGTCACTCCTCCAGCGCTAAGTTAAACTGGTGCCATTGCATTTACTTTGCCCATTAACATATGACTATTGGCATATATATAAACAACGATGAAGCTTGAATCTTGAGTCAGTGATGGGGATATATCATATGGATTCCTTTACAATTTTAATTTTAATCATTCATACATTGTAGTATGAATAATTCAAATTTCAGTTGACTGTTGGCATCCGAGTCTACCAGTTCCTGTAGTCTGTTCTCCTCATACAAATGCCAAGTCTGTAATGTAATCACAAAAGAATGCTTTTCTGGATTAGACACCAATATTATTTTTTTGTTGCAATTTGTGTTCTAGGCATTTATCGGAAATTAAAAATTGTAGTCTGATAAAATAGTTTCCTACGGCTACACTTCATTAACTGAAAAATCTTTGTTCTTTTTAAAACTCTCTAGAATTGCTTCTGAATAGGCTACAACCGCGAATCCAGTCATATGCCCTCTTTCCTGGTGTTTTGTAACAATCATATTAGGGAAGGTGAAGGTAAATTTGCGGGTATATTTTTTCATTGGATTGGTTTTTAATTGTGTATGATAAATCTCTAAAATGTATATGAATATGATGATAGAGCCCCTGTATGAGGGAATGCATGTTCAGAGTTCTCTGTCTCTTTCCTTTAATTCGAATCTCGCGTGATGACCCTCCTTACCTGCCATTAACTTGTTTTCTGTATTTTACAACTTCTGTAGGCTTAAAATACAACCGCAACTCTACCTCCAGTGCACCAGGTTTCCATGATTCATAATATATTATATAAATGGTAAATGTTGCACAACCGTAATACAGAGCAACATTAAGTATTTTTGCAAGAAAAGATAGTAGAAGATCAACTTTACATTAAAAAATGAAAAAGATAAACTTGTACGAGTGTTATGTGAAACACAGGAACAACATGACTGGAATAAGTACCACAATGTAAAAGCCAGAAGGGATTATATCTTGAGGATCATAGTTTTAATTGAATATGTTAAAAGTTATATTATAATTGTTTAAAAACATGCATGCAAACGCTGCGCAGGTGTGGTCAGTCCCGAGGCAAAGGGGGCATACGCTCCAAATCGCCTAGGGCGCTTTGAAACCTTAATTCGGCCCTGAGCGGATCCTGGTTTAATTGTTTATTTAGAAATAGAGGCTTCAAAGAAAGGGAGCAGACATTAATGGCACCCGAATAAATAATTATAGGGAGCCTATTAAATATACAGTGCAATGTGAACGGCGAACAATTTAAGTTATTTGATTTAGAAAATTATCGATTCTACCCAGTTAGGAGGTGGAATCGCACTACGATTTCTTTGGAACATAATGAAAGTCTGAACAAATTGCAAGCATAGCATTTAAAGAGAATACAAACGCAATAAACATATTATTCTTTTCATTTATCTGTAATTATATCAACAATTAATTTTATCTTGGCAAGTGGAAAAGGAACAAAATGCCCAAAGCCAATTTTGCCCCTTCAAAAAGAAATTCGGGCACACTTTTATGTGGGGGCAATTTTGATAGAAGGATCTAAGTTGCAAGGCCATTTGTAAAATATAAAATGTAAAAAAAAGATGGATTTAATCATGGAAAAGCAGAAAATTAAACATACATAAATTATGTAAATGTTGAATTTTTTTGGGTTACTCATCGAATCACTTGTGATTGTTGAATGTGTGTGACTGTGAATTAGAGAAATTAATGGCTGTTTTGTCAAATACTCTGGTTCTGTTATGTGAAAAATTAAGCAAATGTTTGGTAAGAGCTCTAAAAACAAATTGTTAGCCAAGTGAAATGAAACGAAATTATTTTTGAATAAAAATTAGAATCAGATGAATACATTCTGCCATTACAAAGTAGAAAGTCTTTTAACTTCAATCTGGAAGAGTGATTTTGAATAAACATGATACTACTAAGACAACAATTTGTTGCGATCTGAGAGTTGGTAAACACTTGTTCGGAAGAGGATCCGGTCTCTAACATGGCAGTTTCTATTTTCCAAGAGCCAGAGTTACTAATATCCATGCTCTTTGAGAAATCTTTTCGCAATTGATTAGCAAGCTCAACTTTACAAACTAAACACTCAATTTGTTCAACCACTGTGCTACAACAAGACCCATTGCCCTGTGATTCCGAGCACACCTCTTTGACACAATCACCTGATTCTGTAATTGGGTTGCAATCCGCCATTTCAGTTTGCACAGAAAGAACCTTCTTGGAAAAGAACCCATTAGACAGATTGTTCAAAAGGGCTAGAGTCTAAGGACTTTTGTTTGGGGGACCTCACAACAATCCACTGACCAGTGTGGGGACTTGAACACCAATTATCCCCCATCTATACAATTCCCTTAAATTCACCTCCTGCCAATGATTTTTTTTGCTAGAACACAACCATTTTTCACATTAATGGTTTTCAGACATTATTAGGATATTGTCTAAGAGGGTTGGAGGTCTAAAAAAAGTTGAGAAAAGGGAATCAGAGGTGTCTAGAGAGCAAGGATTATATAGAACTGTACTCTAACTTCACAAAGGTTTAGATAGAAGAGACAATGTATACCACACCTCGGCAGGTGTAGACACATAATTGATGACTTAAATGAAGCACTGAATGTAAAGGGCATTGGTTTTATGTATAGAAAGATTGTTGCAAAGGTTGGGAAGTCAAGAATAAGTTTGCACAAGTCAAAAGAATCCATTAGTAGCCCAAGTGTTAAAGAACTTAGATCGTGAGTCTTGATGGAAGGGGTATAACAGAGATATTTTGTGGAAAATCATGAAGAAGATGGTAAGACAAGGTGATTAAGAGGATAGAGGAGTGTTATAGGCCTAGAGGAAGCATCATTAAACCTATCGAAATCCAAAATAGAGAAAATAGTTCATTGTCTGTTCTAGGATAGTCAAAGACTTGTTAAGAACCAAATAAGCTAGAGAATATATTTTGGCTAGTGTAAGCAACTTGAAAGAGTTAATGAGTGACATGTGTAAGGAGAAGGTCTGAGAAGTGAGATTGAAGTCTTGAGGAGGAGTGTGGACCTAAGGAGAGCCATCAAACAAGAGGGTCCAATGACTACCCAGGTCTTGCATTATCAAAGCTTAAGAAGCCTAGAAAGCCAAGAGCAAGAAGTGCATTAATGGGAATGATAGAGTATAAATGATGAGTGAAAGTTAATGAGGTGCTGGTGAGTAGGGCTAAACAAGGAAAAAACTAAGTCAAAACTCGAGTTGGAGAGTATTTACCAACTATAAATATAAATGAAACAATCAAAAGCGAATAAAATGAAGACTCTTCATTGTTCAATATTTTTTAGTTCATAACATGCTAAAAGAACAAATGAATAAATACTTCACTCAATATGAAACCCAACTAACCAATGAAAAAGGGAACAAATGCGAGAATAAACACTGGAGTTCACGAAAAATCTTGATTCAAGTTAATATATATACCCACACCAATCTTAAGTCACGTAAGAGTTCAATCCTACAACTAAGAAGAACTTTTAACATCCACGAGGCTAGTTGCACTTCTGTTCGAGTACTAACAAATTTTAAAAGCGGTTACAAATTTCACTTCAATCCCCAACTACTATCATTCTGGACTTCACAAAATTAATACAATAATCAACTACTATACCTTTTTTGTTATATCAGTTCAATCCTCCAAACGGTGGATTTTTTGCCACCATAAAGAAAAGAACCCCATATCTAAACAAAAAGCATAAGACAACAAGATTTATTTGGTTGCAATGTCGTGAAAAACAAGGCTCAGAAAATTATCCCTCCGATAAATTCTTTGTCGATCCGGTAAAAAAGACCACGGTTGTCAAGGGAACTTGTTCAAAGCTCTCCAATGGCACGGGAAAGACAAGAAGCAAATATCGAGGTTAGAGGAAATAGCGGAAGAAAGGTGGTGACGCAAGTGACCGTGATGCAAAGTGCCTTCGGCGCGGGAAATGCCATGGAGAGAATTGAGATAGTTTGCGTGCATAACGAAAAATAAGGAGATTGTGCCAAGGCCGTAGGATCTAAATAAAAAATATTATGTCGACAAGGTACAACTCAACCCATGCCATCCACTTCCTCGCCCGATGTCAAAGTGGAGAAGGCTTCACCCCAACTTGTACACTTGCAATGCCGTGAAAAACAAGGCTCCAGTAAAATAATCCCTCGATAAATTCTTTGTCGATCGATCGGTAAAAAGCATGACCACGCTTCTCCGAGGGAACTTGTTCAAAGCTCTCCAATGGCACGGGAAAGACAGAAGCGAGTATCGAGATCGGAGGAAATAGCGGAAGAAAGGTGGTGGACGCAAGTGAATGTGATGCAGAGTGTCTTCGAGTGCGGGAAATGCCATGGAGAGAATTGAGATAGTTTGTATGCATAACAAAAATAAGGAGATTGTGCAAGGCCATAGGATCTAAATAAAAACTATTATGTCGACAAGGTACGACTCAACCCACACCATCCACCTCCTCACCCGATGTCAAAGTGGAGAAGGCTTCACCCCAACTTGTACATGCCTTCGGCATAAATACATAAACTACCAAAAACGTGATAAGGATTGAATGTTTTAGGCTTTTACAAAATAATTAAAGGAGACATCCACTGACACAACCTACAATCAATTTTCAAAAGAGAACATAAACTTGTAATAATTTTTTTACAAAATCTGATCAAATCAAAACTAATATTAAATCACAAAAAAGAAAAGAGATCTAAATGAAACTGAAAATTATAACAAACAAAGATACACACATAATTGGCAAAATACTACCAAATAATTTTTATTAAAAAAAAACAAAAATCATGAAAGCATTGTCAATAAAGTGAAAAATAAGTTGCATTACTAAATATATAATATACAATACTGAGAGAATTTCAAACAAATAAATTTTGAGTTTAAAATGTTATTAAAAAAATTGTAAAAATGAGAAAACAAAACCCCTAAATTTAGGTATTTATAACTACTTTACAACACCTCATGGCAAACCATCTACAACATTGCAACAATCATGATTCCAAAACAAAACTAATAGTGTTTAAAATTATCTTTAAAAACGTCCAAATTTTGTTTTCCTTGTTTTGTGTAGAAGGCCTATAGCTTTTTTAAACCCAAAGATGGTTGCCACAAAGAAAGTAACCATGTATCTTTTCATAGACAATGGTGCCCTGGTCTTGCCTTTGACAAAGCGAACAACATCAAATCCATCAATATAACGAATACGGGAAAGAGTAATATCTTAAAATAACTAAGAGATTGAATTCATGACCTTAATTATTGCCAAGATGGGAAAAAAATTCACTTGATCTTGTCACATCAATCTAGTGATGTTTATCGATTTATCTTTTGCCTAAAATACTAGGGTTTTAAGGGTGAAGGAAATCGCATACCTTCCTCATCCCAAACCAGAATGATGACTCTACCACCGCCAAACTATTATGTCACGCAACGTGGGAACTAATCTCCTACGGTTAAAACAAAAGGGCCTTACCCATTCTAAAAATTTACAAAATCCTCGGCCATCATTTAAAATTGCTACACGTCTGCATCCTAGGTTTCCAATGTAACGTTTCAGAAATAAAAACCCTCAAGATTCCAAACAATGCAAGTCAATTTGCAAAATGCCAACCTTTTTACAAGGAGTTTCTACTAAAAAGCCTAATTGGATAGCCAAAATAACTTTGAAGAAACTCGAAAACCGTAACAGTAAACCCACAATTTTATCACGGATCGAAATAAATATACCACACAACATTGTTAAAGAAATAAATATAACTTGATGTTGCTAGAACTTGTTAAACCCTATGATTTAAATCTAAATTTTAGAAGGCAGCAACATGCCCTAACTAGAGGTGGTGTCAACAAACATCGTAATAAATCCACCAGAGACGAGTGAAGAGAGAAATCAACCAGAAGTGAATTTTGTGACAGCCTTAGTGCCCTCCGACATGGCGTGCTTCGCAAGATCCCGGGAAGCACCAATTTCATGGCGCCGCACCTTAAGAAGATAGAGTCTCCTTCTTTGAGTATTTAGTGAGCTTTGAGGCCTCTCTCGGCCAATTTCTCGAAAATATCATTCATGAAGGAGTTCATAATGCTCATGGCCTTGCTAGAGATGCCAATCTTGGGTGGACTCCGCTTCAACACACAAATCTTGTAGCTCTCCACGCTCCTCTTCTTCCTTCGCGATCTTTTTCTTGGCAACTTTAGGAGGAGCCTTCTCCTTGGACTTTTCTCAACAAAGCAATAGTAGGGGTCTTCTCTCCCACCATTTTCCCTTCTTCAACAAAGCTTCTTCTCCATGGCTTCTTTCTTGTCTTGGGCATCGAATTCAATCCCTACAATCTACCTTCACCCGTAAAATAAATGACATCAATGACAAACAATACTAAAAACAGAGAAAAAACATCTAAACGCCCATCAAATTTAGGCCAGTGGCGTGAACGACCGCAGACTCTTTACCATAGGGGGAATGCCTTTTGGCGTAAAAATTTATAATTAATTTATCTTTTATTTTTATGAAATAGAACCAATAAAATAATTTTTCATAAAAATAACACCTACAAATCTTGCAAAACCTTTCAACGTAACATGCTCATTACAATTCTCACATTTATCAATTAATAGCAAAAAAATTACTATCTATTAATTATGTAAAATAACATAAAAATCCTTATCCAACCTTTCAACAATATTTGTATTCATTTCCAATTTTAAATGTCCACGTAATCTCCAAAGAACTCTTATTAGTCTAACCTCCACTAATATTTGTATATTAAAAATATTTAGTGTTAAAAAATTGATAGGTTTTTTAAATATTTGGAAGCATTTTATATTATTACAAATTATATTATAAATTGTCAATTACCTTGTATTAATAATTATTTTATATTATAATTTGCAAATTGTGGTATACATCTTAATCTGCTTTATTGATTTATGAACTTATGGCGAAAGCGAGGGTTACGTGAGTGACGGTTTTTGTGATTGTGGTTTCGAGGTACACAGTTGTAGATGCCACGATTTTGGTGGTAAACCGGATGTGAAACAACCTCTTCTCACCGAAGCAATCAAGAGCACCGACACTAAGTCCGGCACTTGGTCGGGCATTTGAAGGAACCACCCGACAAGCAGGTGGGTCCTCAAACCTCTGCATCTTCGCAGCCTTATTCGTTATTTCAAAGCACTATGAACAAAGAAGGTGTGACCCACATCCATGTGCCTAATGGCCGCCAGATCGGGCAATGGGTAGAGCGAATCTTGCCTCAGATGCAAGTTCTTAGGGTCTAGGCCCAATATAGATGAAATAAGAAAATGGGCTATGCAAAGATGGAAACCTAAGGGTGATTTGGTTATTACAATGGTGTCCCCACATTTCATCCTGAAATCTAAGACTACCCTATCCAAAAAAAATTCGTACTTTTAAAATAATGGGTCGTTTTGTGTTTTTATTGCCAGAAAGTTCCTGTAATGTGTCGAGATATTCCCAAGGAGCCATATTATTCATTTTCACCAAATATCTAGATGCCTAAAATTGTTATATTCTGTTGTCAGGATTTTCCTGCAAGAAATTTGTATTTAATTATTTTGAGCCCCGTTTGAGGCAATTTGCGCTCCGGTTTAACCCTGTTGTGATCGTATATATCGTTATTCCAGTATACCAGTAGGGTTTTAACCAGGAATGAATCTTGGGCTTTATTTGTAACTTCTGGCAACATTTTGTGTTTTTGTGTTTTTCTCGTTTCGTTTTCTGTGAAATTTCTCTGGATCAATTCCTTTGCCGGTTTGGCCTGGAGTATCTAAAGATCACATACACACGTTGTGCCAGAAGGAATTCGCCATCGGAGGTCTGGTTCTCTGGGAAAAGACGAAGTCGTGCACCAAAAAGCCTCTTTTGCGCTGGCCGCATTTTTGGAAAAAGAAGGTTTGAAGTGGATCATGGGATTTTGGGAAGCAACAGGCAGGGGGGAATTTTGTCCCTGCCTAGCAAGGTACTTTTTCCCATGGAAGCAACGTCACTTAAGTCACAATGGGAAAATTAAAGGCAGAAGAAAGTGCGAAATTTCTTACCTGCCTTGTAGGGTAAAAATTCCCATTATGGAATAAAAGAAAAAATCACTTAAGTGAATCATGGGATTTTTTACTCGCCTTGCAGGTAAATAATCCCATTATGAAAGTCAAATGACTTAAGTGAATCATGGGATTTTCGTGGCTGCCTTCATGGGGTAAATAATCCCATTGACATCCGAATTTTAAAATAGAAATTCTTTATTCCAAAAGTGCGACCCACCTTGGGTGAATAATAAATGTATTAAATAAATATTTGTTAATATTTATTCACCCAATTTTGGCGCCCAGGCTTGTGGAAAAATCAACAGAGGTAAATGGACAAAAGAAGGTTGAAAATAGATTGTTCTAAACTTAAATAAATAATATTTATTTAATGCAGCCCCTTTATGTAAAAAAGTGCACCCCTTTTGGGAGATAAATAATATTTTTTGAAGTATTAAATGATTAAATTAATTCTTATTTTCAAGTGGCTAAGGTCAAAGCATACTGTGAGGCTTGAGTCGATCGAAGTAGAAGACTAAAATTAAATAAATTTAATTTATTTAATGGCAGCCATGAGCATGCACAAAATAGGTGCCCCATTTGAAGAGTAAAGCTTATTAAATAATTAATTAATTGCCAGGAATAGGAGAGGCATTAATTAATTATCAAATTATGAGGATTATATAAACAGAGGTGACATAAGAATGAATTAATTAATTCAAAAGCAAAGAAGTGCAGCCCAGACAAAAAGTGCACCCCATTTGAAGAGGAATTTTGCTCAGAAGGTGTAATTAATGCTGGAAGCTTCCAAATTTGGCGCCTAGGTTTGAAGGAGCTTGATTTGTGTCTGAATAATTGTCTGCATAGTGGTACAGGTGCTCAGGTGGAGTTGGTAAAGTTCATGCTTGCTTTGCATGCAAACAAAACATCAAATTTTGGGGCAACAGGCTTGATATATGTAGATTTTTATACTTAAAATCAAGTGTTCATGTTCCGGTTGCTATCTTTGTCTGAATTATTTGCAGGAATTCATTACATGTGCTCTTATAAGAGAAAGGGAGCTTAAATCAATGTCCAATACATTGATCATATCCTCTGAATCTAAAGAATTATCCAAATCTGCACCGGTTGTGAAGAATTCTAGCCGAATAAAGAGGAAAAGAATTGTTCAGACAAAGATTGCTCCAACCATGGCAAAGCGGGATAAACGAGAAAGCTCAGCAGAATCATGCATTACTTCTAGATTTGCTGACATCGAGACACAAATCCAGGCCCAGATCCAGATCCAGATCTCATAATTGTAAAAGCTTCCATCAACATTTCATCCTCTTATTTCTGATGCAGCCCGTGTAGAAGTCAGTGCGTGAAAAATTTCTTCCAAGATCTTGTGCATGTGCTCCCGATCTTCCAGTTGAAGCCTTCATTGAAGTTGCATTCACCCGGAGTGCTTTCCAGAATTTTTAATTGCTCATATGCAATTAAAAATAAAAATGATGAGTTATTTATGGTATAATCGCATTGATGCACGTACAGGAGAAGAACTATAAAAGCTTCAAGGATAAGAAGAAAGACAAGTCAAAGGCAATATCCACAAGCAAATCACAGTCACTTGCTTCCAAATCCAACTTGCTTCCATATCCAACCGCTCCCAGATCCAACTTGGTGAGAATCAAAGGCAAAAGAATCAGCTGCATGCAGAATATGAAAAAGGACAAGACTGCAACTTTCCTCTTTCTTCTTCTTTCTCTTATTTCCTCCGACAAAATAATTGAGCGATCAATTAAATTATACAACTTAAGTGATTGGTTTAAAAGCCATTACTTGAAGAAGTCAACTACTTAGAGATAGGTGGCAGACGTGCAAAATAGAAGGTTCTATTTTCAACAGAAATCATGCATGTCATGCAAAGAGAAATTCCAGGAGGGAGATTGCCATTTGTTTCTTTTCCCACTTCACCACATGTGTCAGTTCCACTAAAATCTTCCAACTCGTAATTACACCTCTACATTCTATAAGTAGAGGAAGAACCTTCGGGTTAAGGATCGAATTTGTAAGCAACATTCTTATGTTCCAGCACTTTTCAGGCCAAAACCCCGATAGCCACTGAAGCAAAGGAATATAAAGGAGCAAGTTTCCGGAGAACTTTGTGTCACAGTGCAATTTGTTTCTAGCTTTCTATCTTAGATCTTCTAATAGACTTTGTGTTATTTTAGATCTAGATCTGAAGTGCCTTTGCTTATAATTTTGTGTGTTGATATCTATTGGTTTCTTCTATGTGCATGCAATCAACTCTATTATCTATTGATTGGGATGCACATCTTCCCCATTTCTTCCCTGTGTTTTACTATTTTCTTCCTCTATAAATATTTCCTTTCTTAAACAAATCTGCTTACTTGTTGTTGCAGAATTATACAGCCTATGGTTCATGAGTCAATGGAAGTTAAAGTAAAACTCCATATAGATACTAGCATATTTTAATTGACAACTCGACATGGGAGCCTCACCGTAAATGAGGGAGATTTATCTCATGAATGCCTAGGTTTTGTGCTATGCAAAAATCTAGCCAACATACAACCATGTCTAAAGGATTTTCTTGGCGATTTAATCAACAATCGATATGGAATCAAGTGCATATTGGGAGGACTGTGGTGCATAGGCAATATGGGACTCTTCTTAAAAAAGTGCTACTATCCGTGTTTCAATCTCAACACTGAAAATATTCACACCATACCCATATGGTGTAGACTCCCTGGGCTTCCTTTGCAGTTCTGGGATGATGAGATCTTGTTGAATATTGCTAAATCTATTGGCTCTCCAATAGGAGTAGATGGGCCTACTAGAAACAGATCTAGGCTAGCCTATGCTAGATTTTTCATCTCTTCTGAAATGGAGCAAAAGCTTCCAGATCACATCGTTCTTTAGTCCAAGTTTGGTCCATGGCAACAATTGATTGAATATGAAACATTCCATTTGAGATGCGACAAGTGCCATAAGTTAGGACATTTTACCAAGAAATGTCCCACTTCAAATGGATCTAAAACTCAACATAAGGAAGACGAAATATCCAAAGGAATATCTGGTTCCGAAGCTTCCAACAAGGAAGGAAAAAACCCTAATGCAAATGGTGGATTTGAGACATCAGAGCAAGGAGCTTCCCATGGCCATGAAATGATAAAGGGAAAAGACTTGAATATAAATGCACCAGAGGTAGAGAATCTTATTCCACAAGTTCATGGACCGTAAAACCATAAGATGTAAAAATAGTTTCAAAACCGCCAAATCTGAAACATAAAAAAATCAAAAGGGCTTTAAACCCCCATAAGGCGGCCACCTGTCTGAGGAAACTTTGGAAGCCAAAGACTCCTCTACCAAAAATGGGAGGAGATGTTGCATTGGATAAGGAAAGCTAGATGACTTGGCTCAGACAAGCTTGAGAAGCTTATCATGAAAGTTGATGAGAATAACTCTAGGGTTATGATTAATCTATCGGGCAAGAGATCAGGGGCTTGTTGTGGAAGAGAATGCAGATCAAGTGGACACTTCTGATTAAGAAATTTCAAAGCTTTATGAACAACCTCAAAGAAGCATCCTATCGCAGTAGTGGAGCTACAGGAGATGGAGTTGCCTCTGGAAGATGCTTTCCAAGTTGACCCATTGGAAACCATCGTGGAAGATCTAAATGAAGAAAAGGGGGATGATTCACTTGGAGATTACACTAAGGTGAAGACCTTATCTCTAGATCAAGATCTACTACTCTCTCCATCTTGTGAACAACCTATTATCAATGACAAAACAGTAACTTCACAGTTGGATACTTATAACCTTAATGCTGAACAGAAATGTGTGAAAAAGAGGAGGGGGAATTAACCCTAGCTCCAATGAATATTCTTACTTATTGTGATAATGACTTGAATAGTGGTTTCATTGAAGTTAAGTCTAAGAAAAGAAGAATGAAAGGTTTTGAGGGGATCCCTGATGTGCTTTACAATGATAAAAAAGAAGAAAATTGGAAACTGGGAAGCTTCCACCTCAAGGGTCACTAGGTCCTCTGCTAAGAAGATAGCAGATATTGGTGTTAGCAACAAAAAAGGCGGACCCTCTAAGTCTGAACTAAGAAAGAAAGAGACTGAGAAAGATATTGCAGATGGGACTCAAAATCAATTGAGCCATCTAGAAACTGCTTCCCCCATATTTTTTAGATGAAGATTATCTCCTGGAATGTCAGAGGACTGAATGGGGGTCCTAAACAAAGAGTGCTTAAGGAACTTCATAGATCTAGTTGCCGATAGGCTTCTTAGAGATAACTTTTTCAGAATCGATTGTTTTTTGTAGTCGTCCTTTATTTTATAAAAAAATAAAAAACCATGTTGTTTCAAATAAATATCTTTATTGTTGCAATATCTTATTTCTTTGTAATTGCAATTGGACACCTAATGACCTTCCACATTCTTCCTTCTCCCTTGTCTCTCCACTTTCAACTCTCCCCTCCCAATTTATATGCCTATCGGCCTCTCACAAGCACCTATGGATGCTTTTGCTAGTAAACCCGGTATCCTTGTTATTCAAGAGACTAAAATGAAAGCAGATACTCTAGCTAGTTGTATAAAGAATTTTTGGATAAATCAGATTTTGTTGGTTTTGACTCTCAAGGAGCGTCAGGAGGTGTAGCAGTCTTCTGGGATCCGAGCATCCTAACGGTAACATGATCTTTGCTTCCCATAATCATTTAGCTATCAAATTCAATGCTTTGGATAATGATTTAGCTTGGATCCTTTCCAATGTTTATGCACCTAATTCTATTGCTAGAAGAAGGAAACTTTGGGAGGAGTTAAGGGTTTTTAGAAGCAGATATGTTGATGCTAATTGGCTGGTTATGGGAGACTTCAATACCCCCCTAAATCCTGGTGAAAGTAAGGAGGTAAATCTAACTTTTCTGCTAGAATGGAAGACTTTTCTGATTTTGTCTCCTCTATGAATCTTATGGACATTGAGCTTCATGGAAATCAATTCACTTGGTCTAATAGGAGAGTTGGGAAGATCTAATTTAGGTAAGGCTAGATAGAGCTCTTATCTCTGCTAGTTTGATTTTAAATCGGGATTATCATTTCACTTGGTCTAATAGCAGAGTTGGGGAAGATCTGATTCAGGTAAGGCTAGACAGAGCTCTTTCTTCCTTACCTAGGATTGGATCTGATCATAATCCAATAGTGCTAAGTTTATTCAATTGGTCCAAACCCTCACATAGTTCTTTTAAATTTGAAAAAATGTGGTTGGATCATGAGGATATCAATGATAGGGTTAAAGAATGGTGGCATTGGGATGGGGAAGAAATTCTCAATTCAGATTGGTGCAAAAATTGAAAAATGTAAAGAAAAAAGTGAGAATTTGGAACAAAGAAGTCTTTGGGAATATTTTTGAAAAAAAGAAGGATCTCGAAATAGCAACAGTTGGAGGATTTAGAAAAAGAGTATCTACTAAAGGTATGGATTCTAAAGACTATCATTTGGAAAAGGAGTTACTTTCTGAATTCCATAACATTTGCAATAGAGAAGAAACTTTTTGGAGACATAAATCTTGGGATATTTGGTTGAAAGAAGGAGATAGAAACACAAAAAAATTCCATATGACCACACTCAAGCATAGGGCCTGCAATAGAATAACTGAAGTCTCCAATGGAAATGGCATAGTCACTAAGGACCAGAAATGACATTAAAGCGAAGCACTAAGATTTTATGAAAATTTGCTCACTGAGACTAATGCATGTAATGAAGAAGCAACCTCTTATCTATTAGATGCCATCCTGGAGACATTATCTCTAATGAGAGGTTTAAAGAACTCACTAAAATAGTGACAATTGAGGAGTTAAAAAGTGTTGTTTTTGCTCTGGAAGGGGACAAGGCACATGGGCCTGATGGATTTTCTGCAAACTTCTTTAAGAAGTTTTGGGATATTTATTTGGAAGACTTGCTCAAGGCAGTCAATGAATTCTATAGAACGGGTGATTTACTCAAAGAACTGAATAATACTCATATTGTGCTAGCTCCTAAAAAGATGGATGCTAAAGACTTCAAGGATTTTTGGCCTATCAACCTGGTAAATGTTATTTACATAATTTTTACTAAGATTCTTGCCACTAGGATTCAACCTTTGCTTTCTGATTTGATCTCAAAATAGCAAAGTGGTTTCATTAAAGGGAGAATCATACAATATGGGGTGATCATGGTGCATGAAACCATTCACTCCATGGATAAAAGCAAGAAAATTGGGATGGCCATCAAGCTGGACATGAACAAAGCCTTTGATAAAGTATCTTGGAAGTTTCTAGATAAGGTATTGTTGAAGTTTGGATTTCCCACTAAATTCAGGAAGATCATTCAGGCTTGTATATCTACGTCCAGATTCTTTGTTATAGTTAATGGAGTTCCAGTGGGTTGCTTTGCAAGTAGTAGGGGCATAAGACAAGGGGATCCAATATCCCCTCTTCTTTTTATAATCATGGTTGACAACCTTAGTAGATCTATTACTAAGGTTATTAATACATGCTTGTTAAAAGGATTTCAGACCTACCTCTTCAAACCAGATAGCTTCCCATCAACAATTTACCAATGACACCATTTTGTTGTTGATGGCCTCTATTCTTGAGGCAAAAGCAATTAAAACCATTCTCAAGTTTTATGAGGCAACTTCTAGACAACAAGTTAACTTTGATAAAAGCTTGGTTTACTTTTTCAATACCCCTTTGGAAAGACAGAAGAGAATTGCTCTCATTTTGGGATGTAAAATAAACTCTTTGCCTACCACTTATCTTGGTCTACCTCTTGGGACCAATAAAGTGTCTATGGTTGTATGAAATGCCTTATTGGACATGATTTCATAGGAAATTGGTTGGTTGGAAAGGTGCAGTTCTTTCTAGTGCTGGGAAATGCCTACTCATCAAAAGTACACTCAGAACTTACCCATTTATATAATGTCCATGTTTAGATACCTTGATTGTCATTGAAAAGATTCAAAAACATTTTCTTTGTTATGGAACCGAAGAAAGGTTCAAATATCATCTAATTACATGGTTTGTGTTTGCATGCCTAAGAAATTTGGAGGCCTTGGTATCAAAGGCATAAGAAAAATGAATTTTGTTTTGATTACTAAAATGGTATGGAAATTGTTAAAGGAAGAGCAGCCTTGGACCGAGCTCATCAGAATCAAATATTTGGCTCAGAACCATGTTCATACCTTTTGTAATGTCCCCTTTTCCTGTGCCAAAGGCCTAAGGGCCAGGTCGAGTCCAAGCCGTGGTCAAACCCAAGGAGCTGTGGACGCTGGGAGCTATGGGGAGGGGGCCACGTGGTTCTAATAGTCTAATTTTGCGTTGAGGGTCACTTTTGGACCATGGCGACTTAAAGGGGAAAAGTAACTTAAGTCACTTTATTTTATTGGCCCCTCCATAGAATGAAATGCGTATAGGGTCTGTTGGGGCTCTTTTTCCTGGGAAGTATATAAGGAGCTGGGGGAGAAAGGAAAGAAACCTTTTTCATATACAATTTTAGCCTCCTTCACGTGCAGTTGTTGTTGTTGCGCATCTACAGCTTGTGGAGTCAAATCCCACAGGACCCTAGCTTCGGTGGTGAGAGACTCGTCCCTAGCTAGCAGGGCATTCTTCGATAGTGAGAGATCTACCCTAGTCTGTCATTTTGGAGCCGCTTTCAGGGATGTGTGGCAGAGACATTATCAGAGGTTTAAGAGGAAGGATTTCGAGGGTTTTGGGGGCATTTGGGGAAGATAATCAGAGGGGCTCCAGATCAGATTCACTAAGCCATTTGGGTTGGGTGTGGCAGCACGTTGAAAGCGCTCCATCATTTTCCAACCCCATTCCAAGTGAGGTGACTTACAACCTTTATTTGGGGGTTTTCCAGGTTGGTCGTTGTCGAGATCAAGGTGGAAATATTATTTCCTATATATGTCAATGTTATTTCCAGAGACCCTTATTTTTGCTTTGTATTTAGAGAGTAGCGAACCTCGGAAGTTTTCCACTGCCTAGGGCATGTTGTGCTTTTTCCTGCAATAGTTTAATTTACGTAAAATTCCAAAACACTTTTATTATGTCCTCTATAATAATATCAAGCTCTCTTTAAATTTTTAAGTAATTCGAGTGGATATCTTGGGAGATATTGATTTTATTTAGTTGGTTTTCCTTCTTGTAAAAAGTTGGGTACATCGTATTTTACGTTGCTGCAATTTTCATGTATTTTGTGCATTTTTAAGTAGTATCCCATAAGGGATATTTCAGTGGTATCAGAGTTGTTGTTCCTCTAGCCTGTGTGGGTTAAATATGGTAGTTTGGAAAGATCTCAATGTGGGTTTTATGAAGGAAATGTTCACCAACATTGTGAAACAACAGGAAGCCACTAACCTTTATTTGAGCCACTCACTCGTAATGTGAATCAAATCAGATCTAGGGACAATAAGAAACATGGTGAGAACAGTGATAAAGGGCGGCCATTAGAAGTGATTGATGAGGATTCTTGTTAGAGGAAGTACCAATCTTTGAGTAGGGGTTTCAGAGATAATATGCCATTTCCAGATTATTGCATGATGAAGATTGGTAGCAAGCCCAAACGAGGTCATCATATGCCGGTACCTGAATTACAAAAGAACTCATTTGAAGAAGAAGCTTCTAGAAAAATGGTATGATTTCCATTGAGCAAAATAATTGCATTAGTGAAAATTTGCTTGTTAGAGAAATTATTCCAGCTCAAGAGAAGAAATTTGTATATGCAAGCAAGGAGGATGTAAGGGAAACTCTTAAAAAGTGTGAGGAATGGAATAGCAGAGCTAGAGCTGCTAGGTTGATAGTGACTCAAGCAAGACAACACTTACAAGAGTTCAAGGAAACGATGAGGGTAATTGATGCAAGGAATTCTACACCCACGAAAGAAGACTCTATGGAGCAGATGGCACATGAGGAGGAGCCTCACATGGACACTTGTGTGGAATTGCACATTGTTGCAATTTCCAAACTAACAACTCCTGATAAGCTGATTTATGAAGAATTTCAGCCCATTGTAGACCAGAATGCTCAGGATTTGTGGCAGAAAAGTCAAGTCATTTTGGAGACCAAGCTTGATGAGGATACTCCAAGGGATGGTGTTTTGGAGGTTTCTAAATCAACAATAGAAGGTGAACCTTTTGATGATATTCTCTATAAGGAGGTTAGTAGTAGCATGGATTTATTTCATCATCTTCATCCTATATCATTACAACAATTTTATCATGATGGTATTCACCTATTGTCGATAAGAATGCTAAGAATTTGGTGCATCAAAGTCAAGTCATCATGAAGACAAAGAGTGATAATCTTCTTTATGAGGAGATACAAGAGAAGCAAAGATGGCAGACCTTACATGATACAAGGGTTCATGGGCATTATAAGGTATGGGATCTTGGTAATATGTTGCAATTATCCAAAACTATCAATTCTGATTTTGAAAACTTTGTGACTGATTTCATAAGCAAAAGAAGGAATTCAAATGTGTCTTTTGGGATTACAAGTGTTGGCAAGCATGATTTCTTCATTGGAGACTCCGGTGCAAGAAGGGAGAGTAACTCTCAAGGTACTAGCGTTGGTTTTCTAATTGCTAAAAAGGGTAAGAGAATATTTTTTAATCATCTTCAGCCTGTTGGACTGTGTATAACAATCAGTCATAAAGAGAGGAGAAAATGCTTTATTAATAGAGCCCATGACTGATTTTTATACCAGCTACATGGTGGAACCCTTGGAAGGGTTAGTGGGGGCATTTGGTCCTCAAAGTGCTCAAAGAATCAAGGTGCAATTTGCTGTTAAAAAAGAAGAGTTGAATTCAAGGTGCATTCATGACTTTAGCATCCTAAGGTATGAGAATGGTTACCATTTTCCTAGCTTGTTGAGTTCTCCTATGTTGTTGCCATGTCTCTATTATTTGGGACAACATTTATATGCTTGGATGATTGGGGAAGACTATTTCATAATCACGTCTCAAGGTATGCTAGATGGGATAAACACATCCTCCATTCACATTGCTCTTGATTCAGCTAATAAGCATATGTTGGCAAAGAAAACAATGCAGGAGCCCATGATAGTGAAAGGACATGAGGTATGTGGTATATTTATTGTGGTTGAATTTGCTAGAGGTAAGACTATTTTTGGGATGCAATGGTTGCATGATGTTAAGGAAGACGATGATGCATGTGTTGAAAAATCAAAGGAGAATGAAGATGTTGATCCTATATCAGAAATTCTGAGTTGCAAAGGTATGATGAGCAGCCCCAATTATGCTATTTCAGATGTGTTGTCTTCTCTCATGACGAGAATCAATGGGTACAACAAGAGGTATGAAGTTCCTTATGATAAAGTTTATGGATGCATGAGTTCTAATGTTGATTTCCCTTTCTCTTGCATTTACGATGAAATGAAAATATGGGGAAAGAGAATAAAGTATGATGAGGGAGCAGCCATGTGTATTCCCAACATAGAAGGAATTGATGAGTTATGTCCATGGAAAGACATGTCTTGCACTAAGAAGGTAACTCATTTGTTTATTGTCATTAAGAGATGTGAAGTACTTGAATGTGTTTGTACATTTGGGTTATTTGAAGTTGGAATCATTCATTGGACATATTGGCTTCCATATTTTGGGAAATTTGCATTCATCCCTCATGTGGATAAACCGAAATTTTTAAGGAAAACAAAGAAATCAGATTTCATGGTATACAAGGGCAGATTACAAAAGATGTGATTGGTGAAGAAAGAAACATGTTGCAGCAGTTGAATTGTGAAGGAACTCAGCGTCTTGTGGATCATGGTGACATCACAAGGAATGAGACAAGTGGGATATTTGATGACTCCTATTCTGACGGATTGTTTGTTGCAGGCACAGAGCACACCATAATGACTTATGTGGAGAGTGAGTCGGATGATGTTGAATTGGGGAGTGAGTTAGATATGATGGAGACTTTGACTCTAGATGGGGTGAGTGGAGTCATGGATGTGGGTGTAACCAATAGTGTTACACATGAGACAGTTACAGAGATTGGGATTACAGGTTCAGACCATCCGAGTTTATCATTATGTTGGTTATCTAAGGTTTTGGTAGACTGGAGATCTCATTTTCTTGTTGAGTACTCCAAGAACCGACACACTTGTGAGATTCTGGATGGTCACATACAAAATGACAACTACAGATTAGAGGATGAGATGATCTTCTATCAGGGTAGATTGTACCTTGTGTCAGATTCATGGTTGAGGATGGAGATATTGCGACATGTGCATTGTTCTTCCATGACTGGGCACTTGAGCTTCGATGAGACCTATAGGTTCATGTCAAAGAGGTTCATATGACATAGGTTGAGTGAGGATATCCTCAACTGTATACAAGCATGTACGGTTTGTCACTATGAAAAGTCAGAGCTTACGGGTTCATCATTTTTTGAGTCGACATGGGATAGCACACCTATGTATTTCACTGCTTCTATGCCCGCGAGCACTTCGCCCACATGCTAGTCAGTGGAGAGATGAAATTGACTCATGGTTATTCGGTAGGTTCACATTCAGCGCAGGAGGTGGACTATGTGGAGCTGATATGGCCGGTTGACTATCTACTGGAGTCTTGGGACTTTTCCCCACGGGACACATTGAGATACATTATGAGGATCCTTGATCTCACACGAGTGCAGGTCATGTGGGAGAGTTAGCACCATTTGTGTGTATACAATTTTTTTCACAGGTTGATCCAAGGGATTCTACAGGATTCAGAGTGGACTTTCATACCCAAGAGTTGATTGGAGAGGCCATGAGTGATCCGTGATGACACCTTGCATTGGCAGGGATTGGACCGATTGGAAATTTTGGTGCGGGTACTAGTGGAGAGTCGGTTTGGGTATCATTCTACTTCACGGACAACATTGCTCTCGGTACCATATGGAGGTCATGATGACAGCATGGGGTTTCTTGGTTACTTTGGATTACACTGATCCTTGGTGGACGGCAAGGTGAGGTGGAGAAACTTACAGACGCGGTATTCAACTTCTGCAGCAGGATAGGATAATACTTGGGGTCAAGCATTTCTCGGGAAGGGAGGACTGTAATGTCCCCTTTTCCTGCGCCAAAGGCCTAAGGGCTAGGTTGAGTCCAAGCCATGGTTAGACCCAAGGAGCTGTGGACGCTGGGAGCTATGGGGAGGGGGCCACGTGGTTCTAATTGTCTAATTTTGCATTGAGGGTTACTTTTGGACCATGGCGACTTAAAGGGGAAAAGTAACTTAAGTCACTTTATTTTACTGACCCTCCATAGAATGAAATGCGTATAGGGTCTGTTGGGGCTCTTTTTCCTCGGGGAAGTATATAAGGAGCTGGGGGAGAAAGGAAAATAGCCTTTTTTCATATACATTTTTAGCCTCCTTCACGTGCACCTGCTGTTGTTACGCATCTACAGCTTGTGGAGTCAAATCCCACAGGGACACTAGCTTCGGTGGTGAGAGACCCGTCCCTAGCTAGCAAGGCATTCTTCGATAGTGAGAGATCTACCCTAGTATGTCATTTTGGAGCCGCTTTCAGGGCTGTGTGGCAGAGACATTATCAGAGGTTTAAGAGGAAGGATTTCGAGGGTTTTGGGGGCATTTGGGGAAGATAATCAGAGGGGCTCCAGATCTAGATTCACGGAAGCCATTTGGGTTGGGCGTGGCAACACGTTGAAGGCACCTCCATCATTTTCCAACCCCATTCCAAGCGAGGTGACTTGCAGCCTTTATTTGGGGGTTTTCTAGTCGATCGTTGTCAGATCTGAAGGTGGAAATATTATTTCCTATATCTGTCAATGTTATTTCCAGAGACCCTTATTTTTTCTCTTGTATTTAGAGAGTAACGAACCTCGGAAGTTTTCCAATTGTCTAGGGCACACTGTGCTTTTTCTGGCAACAGTTTAATTTGTGTAAAATTCCAAAAATAATTTTATTATGTCCTCTATAATAATATCAAGCTCTCTTTAAATTTTTAAGTAATTCGAGTGGATATCTTGGGAGATATTGATTTTATTTAGTTGGTTGTCCTTCTTGTAAAAAACTGGGTAAATCAATATTTTAGTTTTGCTGCAATTTTCATGTATTTTGTGCATTTTTAAGTAGTATCCCATAAGGGATATTTCACCTTTCTCTTTAAAGAGTAACTCTCCAATGGTTCAATTTTTGGAAAAATTTGCTACAAATCAGAAAATTCTCACAAAAGGATGCAGATGGAAAGTGGGAAATGGTAATAACAACATTTTGGCGGGTCAATTGGCCCAATTTCAGCTTGAGGGACAGTTTGGATCCATCAAGGAAATTTTGATTGAGAAATATGGCAACAAAGTGAAAAACTATATAGATTTGGAGAACAAGAGAACTTGGAAACAACTTAGGGTGGACTTGTTAGAATTGGAACCAATAGTCTCTTCTCTTCAAGAACAACTTGCCCATATTCCTTTAAATCAAACTGAATCCAAGGATGAACTTATTTGGGTCAACTCTTTTGATGGTGATTACACTGTCAAATCTGGATATAATACATTCTTTGAGAATATTCAAAGTGTGATTTTAACTGGAGTAAAATTTGGATGTCTAAGTTAACCCCAAAGATTAATCTTTTCCTTTGGCTTGTGCTAAAGGGGAAGATTCTAACTAATGATAACCTTATCAAAAAGGGTTTCATTATGTCAAACATGTGTTGTATGTGCAAGAATGAGGCTGAAGATATAAAGCACTTACTGTTACATTGTGATTTTGTTGCAAAGTTGTGGGGTCTAATATTTACAAGTTTTGATTTGTGGTGGACTTTTCCTAATAATGTTTTGCAGGCCTAGACACAATGGGACCCCTATAAGCATTGCATGGTTAGAAGACTTTGGAAGTTGATCTTTCCACATACCATTTAGAGACTATGGAAAGCCAGGAATGGAATCATCTTCAGAGATAACAGACAACTGTGTAGAAAGGTGCTTAAGGAAAGTGTCGTTGTCAAAGATAACTTAGAGAGATTCAGACCTCGAAAGAATAAGAAATATACTAAGGAAGAAGAAGTTATTCTATCAACATGGAACATTGACATTGGAAATCTATAGAGAAAAGATCACACTAGTATAGACAGGTCTTTGATCCATTGGATTCCACCTCCTAATCTTTGGTACAAGCTCAATTTTGATGGAGCTTCCAAGGGCAACCCAAGAGTTGCTAGAGGAGGAGGAATAATCAGAGATCATAGAGGTTGTATAGTTGTTGCGTATGTAGGTATCATGGGGCATCAATCAAATCATTATGTTGAAGCTTTATCAACATTATGGGGCATTAGATCTGGTTAAGGACTGCAATATTTCAAATATCATCATAGAAGGGGACTCCATGAATATTGTAAGTCATTTAAATCAGGTACATCCCCCTAGTTGGACAATAAAGGATTTTATCTATGAATCCATAAATATTTGCAAGTCCTTCACAAATTGCAAAATCATTCATTCCTACAGGGAAGGCAATAAAGTCATGCAGACACTCTTGCTAATCATGGGGTTCTCAATAAAAAATGCATATTTGGTATAATAATGAGAACTTACCTAGTCAAGTACAAAATGCTATTATCAATGAAAAATATGACAATGCACTTGAAGTCCAAAGCCACTAATGAGATGTCCTTCGCACATGTGAAGGTAAAGATAATTATAACTCTCCCCGCAAGCTTATCATCAAAACTAAATGCTCTCATCTCTCTCACGCTTTCTGGGTGGGAAAAAGAGTTGATAAGAAGCGGTATTTGGGCAGTAATATTGTCATTCTAAAGTGGAACGAAGACTCAGTAGCGGAAGAAGGACATCATGGGGAGCAACATGTCAAGTTGAGCTGACCTGTGACCCGACATGGAAGGAGGACGAGGTTCTTTGGAATTATTTGCAGATTGGTGGGGTTTCCAATCTCATCAAAAGGATTCAGGGATACAACCAACAACCCACCATTCCTACCCCCACCAATCCTATGGGACAAACAAAGATCCGATCAAAAAACCCCTTCTACCCCCTTAATCATATTTTCCTCCGAAGAGAGTTCTTCGTAGCAAGAAGAACAAGGAATTTGAACTTGCTCAAAGCCTACTCCATATGGGTAAGCCTAGACAAAGTAGTACTGCTTTGGAGAAGGATGGAGACATAAAGAAGAAAAATTAATGAGATTGAGAAGGATTTGGAGGCTTTAAAGAGAGAAATGAAGCAATTGTCAAGAAAATATGGGAAGAGGAAAGTGGAAGAGGGACCTAGACTTGCTGAAAGTCAGATACAAGAGATTTACAAAAAGATCAAATCCCTTGACAACAAGATGGTGAATGTGAGAAGCAGACAAGATTTTACTCTCACAACTCTCAAAGTTGTTTACAATTTTCTGGAACAATAAGTCAAGAATGTTTGCATGTTAAGCAATATTCCTGAAATCATATGGGGGGAAGGACCAATTCAAGCTCAAGTCTTGATCAAGGCACAATAAGAATGACCCCTCACAGAGTTACGGCTATTGCATTATTCGGTGCCTCACGGGAATGAAGCAAACAATTGACAAAGCATCCAAGTGATGAGCTACTTGCAGGCCCGCAAAGGATCGGTAGATTAGAAGTTGCTTAATTGTTTTTTTGTTGTTGATTTACAGTTTTGTTGTTGTTTTGGTACTTTTCCGTGTAGTTGTTTAATTACAGATGTGCTCTCATGTAACATCCCGATTTTGATCGTTTTGGTATGTTTTAATTTTAATATTCGAATTTTGAGCCTTTTTTGTACAAGGGTATAGTCCCTTTCAAAAAACTTTTTTTAAAAAATTATTGGTAAATAGTTTTTTGAAAGGGACTATACCCTTGTACAAAAAAGGCTCAAAAGCTAGATATTACAATAGAAGCATAGCTAAAATGACCAAAGTCGGGATGTTACAAGAGAGATCAACTATAGTTAAACAAACTACACGAAAAAGTGCCAAAAGAACAACTGCCCAAAAACAACAAATAAATAGGTACTAATCACGGTCTACTTCAAGCCTGTAAGTAACTCATCACTTGGATGCTATGTCAATTATCTGCTTCATCTCCTATAGGGCACTGTATAACGTAATTGTTGTAACTCCGTGAGGGGCCACCTTATCAACCTTACCAAAGGCTTGGTCTCGAGTTGGTCCTTCACTCCATATGTTTTCAGAAACATTGCTCAACATGCATACATTCTTGACTGTTCTAGAAAATTGAAAACAACTTTGAGAGTTGTGAGAGTATTATCTTGCTGTTTCTCACACCAAACATCCTATTGTCAAGGGAATTGAGATTTTTGTAGACCTCTTGAATCTAACTTTCTGCAAGTCCAGGCCCCTCCTCTACTTTCCTCTTCCCTTCCTTTCTTGACAACTGCTTCATTTCTCTCTTTAAAGCCTCCAAATCCTTCTCAATCTCATCAATCCTCTTCTCCATGTCCCCATCCTTCTCCAAAGTAGTACTACTCTGCATAGGGTCACCCATATGGAGCAGGCTTTGTGCAATCTCAAGTTCTTTGGTCTTGCTACTACGGAGAACTCTCCTTGGAGGGGAGGAAGGATTAAGGGGGTAGAAGGGGTTTTTAGATCTGAACTTCCTCTGACCCATAGGATTGGTGGGGGTAGGCATGGAAGGGCCATGGAGAGGGGTGGGGTTAGGAGGGGCAGGGGCTTGAGTAACAAAGCAAGGTTTTGGATAAGGTAATGTCGATGCTAGAAGAAAAATAATCCCTTGATGGAGGGGAATGGCTTGAGTGTGGTTCTGAACCTCCTTGATTGAATGCTCTAAAGAGTTTAAAATGAAATGCGGAAAGAAAATCTTGAAATTTCTCCTAAAATAATTCAAGAAGATAATGTATCTTCCTTCCAAAGCATAACATATCTTACCATAATTTTTGCAATCTCGTCGAACAGGGCTGGAATTGAAGCAACCTTGATTCTGACAGTGACAAATTCTAACTCTTCACCCACCTCGAGGAACTTTTGGTTTCTACCGCCTTGTCTATTCTTTTGCTAAAGAATCGGTTGCCTTCCATGTTGAGTCTAGTGATCTCTGCTATAAGTTCTTCAATGACATTAATGACCCTGTCCCCTTATGTCACTGTTCTGTTTTTCCAACCCGTAAAAAATTGAAGGGAGACATGTTGATCATAGCCCTGAATCCTCTCGATGAGATTGGAAACCCCATCAATCTGCAAATAATTCCAAAGCTCATCATCCTCCTTCCATGTCAGTCATAGGTCAGCTCCACTTGACATGGTGCCCCCATGTTATCCCTGCATTTGTTGGATTCTCCGCGCCACTTTAGAATGGCAATATTACTACCCGATAACCGCTTCTTATCGGCTCATTTACCTTCCCGCAAAGCGTGCGAAAGATGAGGGCATTTAGGATTGATGATAAGCTTACGGAGTGTTATAATTAACTTTACCTTCACATTTGCAAAGGACAACTCAGTAGTATCTTTAGACTTCAAGTGCATTGTCATTCTTGTCATTGATAATAGTACTCTATACCGACTAGGCAAGTTCTCATTATTATACCAAATATACATTTTTTATTAAGAACCCCATGATTAGCAAGAGTGTCTGCGACCTTATTTCCTCCTTGTAGGAATGAATGATTTTGCAATTTTGAAGGACTTGTAAATATTTATGGACTCAAAGATAAATTCCTTTATTGTCCACCTAGGGGGATGTACATGATTCAAATGATTTATAATATTCATGGAGTCCCCTTCTATGATGATGTTTGTAATGTTGTAGTCCTTAACCAATTTGATGCCCCATAATGATGATAAAGCCTCAACATAGTGATTTGAGTGATGCCCCATGCTACTCGCATAAGTGTACCACCATGCGTTGTCTGTGATCTCTGATTATTCCCCCTCCTCCAGCAGCTCTTGGGTTGCCCTTGGAAGCTCCATCAAAATTGAGCTTGTACCAAAGATTAGGAGGTGGTATCTAATGGATCAAAGATCTGTCTATACTAGTGTGATCTTTTCTCTGTAGATCTACAATGTCAATGTTCCAGGTGATAAAATAGCTTCCTCTTCCTTAGGATATTTCTTATTCTTTGGGGGTCTAAATCTCTCTAAGTTATCTTTGATAACAATGACAATATCCTTTAGTATCTTTTTACATCATTTGCGATTATATCTCGAAGATGATTTAATTCCCGACTTTTCATAGTCTCCAAATGGTGTGTGGAAAGATCAACTTCCAAAGTCTTTTAACCATGCAATGCTTTTGGGGGTCCCATTGTGTCCAAACCTGCAAAACATCATTAGGAAAATTCCACCACAAATCAAATCTTGAAAATATGAGACCCCATAACTTGGCAACAAAATCACAATGTAGCAATAAGTGCTTCATGTCTTCAACCTCATTTTTGCACATACAACACATGTTTGGCATGATGAAACCCTTTTTGATAAGATTATCATTAGTCAAAATCTTCCCTTAAGCACAAGCCAAAGGAAATGATTAATCTTGGGAGTTAACTCAGACATCCAATTTTACTCCAATTAAAATCACTCTGAATATTCTCAAAGAAGGTATTATAACCAGATTTGATAGTGTAATCTCCATCAAAAGAGTTGACCTAAATAAGTTCATCCTTGATTAGTTTGATTTAATGGAATATGAGCTAGCTATTCTTAAAGAGAAGAGACTATTGGTTCCAATTCTAAAATGTCCACCCTAAGTTGTTTCCATGTCCTCTTGTTCTCCTTCAAATCTATATAGTCTTTCACTTTCTGCCCTACTTCTCAATCAAGTATGTCCTTGAGGGAGCCAAACCTATCCTTCAAACTGGATTTGGTCCAATTATCCTGCCAAAACTGAATGTCATTTCCATTTCCCACTTTCCATCTCGCATCTTTTGTGAAATTTTTCCCGATTTTAGTGATTGTTCCAAAAAATTGAACCATTGGGGAGTTGCTCTTCAAAGAGAAAGGTATGAACATGATTTTGTGCCAAATATTTGGTTCTGATGAGCTCGGTCCAAGGCTGCTCTTCCTTTAATAATCTCCAACCCATTTTAGCTATCAAAGCAACATTCATTTTTCTTATGTCTTTGATACCAAGGCCTCCAATTTTCTTAGGCATGCAAACTTGATCCCATGCAACTAGATGATATTTGAACCTCTCTTCAGTTCCATGCCAAAGAAAATGTTTTTGAATCTTTTCAATGCTTTCAATGACATTGAAGGTATGATAAACATGGACATTATATAAATGGGTAAATTTTGGAGTGTACTTTTGATGAGTAAGCATTTTCCAAAGCACTAGAAAGAACTGCTTCTTTCCAACCAACCAACTTCCTATGGAATCTGTCCAATAAGGAATTCCATACAGCCATAGACACTTTATTGGTCCCAAGAGGTAGACCAAGGTAAGTGGTAGGCAAAGAATTTATTTTGCATCCCAAGATAAGAGCAATTCTCTTTTGTCTCTCCAAAGGGGTATTAAAAAAGTAAACCAAGCTTTTATCAAAGTTAACTTGTTGCCCAGAAGATGCCTCATAAAATTTGAGAACAATTTTAATTGTTTTTACCTCAAAAATAGAGGCCATCAATAGCAAAATGGTGTCATCAACAAATTGTTGATGAGAAGTTGTCTAGTTCGAAGAGGTAGGTCTTAAACCTTTTAGAAAGCCTACATTGACAACCCTAGTGATAGATCTATTAAGACTATCAGCCATGATTATAAAAAGAAGAGGGGATATTGGATCCCCTTGTCTTATGCCCCTACTACTTGCAAAGAAACCCACCGGTACTCTATTAACCACAACAAAGAATCAAGGTAGATATACAAGTATGAATGATTTTACTTGAATTTAGTGTGAAAGCCAAACTTCAACATTACCTTATCCAGAAATTTCCAAGATACTCTATCAAAGGCCTTATTCATGTCCAACTTGATGGCCATCCCGGCTTTCTTACTTTTATCCATGGAGTGAATGGTTTCATGAACCATGATCACCCCATCTTGAATGATTCTTCCTTTAATGAAACCACTTTGTTGCTTTGAGATCAAATCAGAAAGTAAAGGTTAAATCCTAGTGGCAAAAATCTTAGTAAATATTCTGTAAATAACATTTACCAGTGATGGGCTGAAATTCCTTGAAGTCTTTCACATCTATCGTTTTAGGAACCAACACAATATGAGTATTATTCAGCTCTTTGAGTAGATCCCCTGTTCTATAGAACTCATGACGCCTTGAGCGGAGTCTTAACAAATATCCCAAAACTTCTGAAAGAAGTTTGCAGAAAATCCATCAAACCTGTGCCTTGTCCCCTTCCAAAGCAAAAACAACACTTTTAACTCTTCAATTGTCACTTTTTTAGTGAGTTCTTTAAACCTCTCATTAGAAATGATGTCTCCAAGGATGGCATCAAACATATATGAGGTTGCTTTTTCATTACATGCATTATTCTTAATAAGCAGATTTTCATAAAATCTCGGTGCTTACGCCTAATGTCATCCTGGTCCTTGGTGACCGTGTCATTTCCAATGGAGGTTTCAGATTATTCTATTGCAGTTCCTATGTTTGGGTGTGGTCATATGGAAAATAAATTTGTGTTTCTATCTCCTTCTTTCAACCAAAGAGCTTGAGATTTCTGCCCAAAATGTTTCTTCTCTATTACAAATATTATGAAAATCAGAAAGTAAAGCCTTTTCCAGATGATAGTCTTTAGATTCCATACCTTTAGTAGATACTCTTTGTTCTAAATCCTCCAACTGTTGTTTCAGATCTTTTTTTTTTCAAAAATATTACCAAAAACTTCCTTGTTCCAAGCTCTCACTTTTTTCTTTACATTTTTCAATTTTTGTACTAATATGAATTGAGCAGTTCCTTCCCCATCCCTATATATATATATATATATATTATAAAAATATTTTTTTTATAAAAACTATTTACCAATAATAATAATAAAAAAATTATGGAAGAATTATACCATAATTATTTCTCCTCTAATGTAAGAAAACCATAATCGTCCCCTAGGTTGTAGTGTAATCCTTAAAATGGAACACTTGAATATGTATGACCCCAATTCAAATCCCACTCATAATAAGGGACACCCAAAATTCCACTCTTGTTTGTGTCCCTGATTTAATCAATCAAAAACACAATGAACATAAAGTAACTACTAGAATATTCTCTAAAAGAATAAGATATTAGTATTTTTAGTGGATGTTCAGTTTTGAACAAATATATAGGCACATGTTTAGTTGAAGAAGGGAAACTCAAAATAGGTACATATCCATGATAGGGGAGAAAATTAAATCATGAAATAATCGCCAAACAATGGTAATCCACACATCCAATACGAGAGATAATCTCATTATTTAGACTTAATCTTGACTGGAACATGATCTAGCACAAGCCCAAGGTGATAAATACTATTTAAGTTGCGGATCAACATGGTGCATGCTTCAATAATGTCCAAGACCCGACTTAATTTTTAAAAAGCATCATCGAAAGCATGGTAGTGATGTAAATTTATACTAGTAGCATACACCCATATCACCGTATAAATACTTGCTATTCAATTGTATAATTCAATTCATGAACCCATTTTCATTGTAAATCCTTACTAAGGACACCCCGAGAATTACCAAACAAAATTACTTTGAATGATCTATACCATGATGGTATTTGTCTTGAATGGAAGCAATAATATATTGATACCATATTGATTTACGAGGTAAATGGTGTTCGAAAAGAAGGTTCACAGACACCAAACAACCAAAGGAAAATGTGTGTCCAATCAACTAGGTCTCCAAAGTAATCATAGAAACCACACGGAATATACTCCAAGAGCCATCACAATTTTACCGCATGATTATAACACAATTTTCTTAGACATGCAAGAGGCAATAGCGGAACATTTCTTTGCATCTAGAATCAAGGTTCTTTATTTGAGCTAAGGCTTTCTTGTGTGCTCAAGTTCGTGCATGTTACGATAGAAGGTTGTAAATAACTTGATAATGAATCTCCTATCACATCATTGGAATAAAGCTTTTGAGATAAGAGTATCCGGTGATGGAATTTGACACCCACAATTACAAAAATGATGTTATTGGTCACCTTAAATTACATCTCGTGTTGTGTCTTTGTTGCCTTATCAAGTTTTAGATATAAAAAGGTTTTCCGTGTGGTGGATATTACACGCACATTATTAGTTTCAAGATCGGTGTACATCAATGAACTTCTATTACAATATTTTGTTAACAGCTAATCTGTGGACAATATATCATCAATCTATCAATCAATCATCCATGCCCTCGAAAGTATCATCAAATATCCATAGCCAACTAGAAGTTAGTCAAATAGAGAAAAATTGAAATAGTTTTCTATATGCAATTCAGATTGCTCATGTACAACTCGATCAATGGCCCTTTAAATAATGAACTACTTTTTGACATTTCAAAAAGAAACAACAAACATTCCGTAAGCCTATTCACAAAGAGGAAACACCAAGGGGCTATCACTTGTTTTGCAATAATTTTCTAGCTCGATTGAAGCAAATAAATTGTAACATTTTGTATAATCTCAATTTTGTTTTTCCGGAATCAAGAAGATGAAAGTAGGATTTGACACCACAAGGATTTTGCATGTGTGCTTGAACTTTCCTTATGGCATGCCATCGAAAGGCCTTATCGGTCATATCACCTTATGAAACTCAACTAAGAGGCCATTTGAATTGAGCATCATTTTACCTTCCGATAGATACACATCTATGACATCATCCACGTCAATTTTTTTACTAAATGTCACTTTTTCCTCATACTTTCTTACCTTTCTTTTAAATGAGACAATACTTTTAACACTCGAGCAAATTTTCTCTAATGCAAGCACTACAAATGTGGAGACTTTTGGTGGACCCATTCATAGAGTGACATGTTCTTTACGTTTCTAAACTTAAGGGTTTTTTTATCCTAGTATTTTTCTATTGTAGTTAATCGTACTTTTACATCCCATGTGACCTACTTTGGTCATTTGTGAAACATAATATAATGTCTTTCTTGGTATCTTCTAAAATCACTTTAGAGAGAGGGATTTCAAATCGGCCACGATATTTGTAGCATATAGATGTGATGTCTTGGAAATTTGGATCAATGCAACAATTGCAATTGTTAAAATATAGAGCATTATATAGCATGTAATGCAGTTATGTAGTTGTCATTCGGTTGGTAACTGTTCAACCAATCTGTAACCACCTCTTTCTATATAATAAACATTGTCACACTTGTTTGAGTGTGCATTCAGCCTTCTCTGAATTCTTTCTTCTCTTTGCATATGCTAACATTGGTATCAGAGCATCGAAGGTTCGCAGTTCGAGGAAGAAAGAAGCCATTCATTTTGAGGAAGCTCTTGGCGGAAGAGTACAGACAAAGGAGAAGCCTATGAAGGTCGTACAGACCTGGAGCATCTAGTTCGAGGGTGTGAAGTCGTGGTTCGAGGCCCAAAAGTTGTGATTCGAGGGCAAACAAGGGCAAATACCAGTCGTTTTTTGTTGCAGTCGTTTTTGTTACACAAACGCCAATAGAAGAGTCGTGGTCGTAGGCAAAGACAACGAGGGCGAGTTGTGGAGAAAGAAAAACAAGGACAGAGGAAAAGTCGCGAATACAATGTTTTGTTGTTGTCGGACATCGTGGGAAATGAATACCCAGTCGTGTGAAAGGAGAAAAAAATGTGGCGCTTGGAGGGCAAACGTCCAAGAAAGACATGTGGGCAAAGAGCCTAGTCGTGAATCATGTGAAGGAAAGGGAAAGAGTCGTGGGCAAAGCTATTTTGTACGACAATGCAAATAGTCCTAAAGGGCGAAAGGAGACAAGCGAATCAGTCACAAATCCTAAATCCTGAGTCGTGTGGGCAACAAAGAGGAAAAAGTGAAGTCGTGTGGGCAGAACAAGGGAAAGCATGGAGTCGTGTGGGCAAACTATGTAACTTTTCACCTTCCCTGCCACGTATTTGTTGCTTGCATACTTTCTCCTTCCTTGCCACGTATTTGAATAAGTGATTTATTCAATTTATTGGAGTGGGCAAAATACTTTATTATTACCATTAATCTGGTATAATAAAATGGCAAATATTTCACACTTGATTCTACGGAAATGCAAAAATCAACAGGCACTAATTTTAGTGTATGGAGCCATAAGATTTTAACGCTTGCGGAGTTTCATGATTGTGATAAAATAATCACGGGTAGTGAAAGTCGACCAACAACAAACTTCGTGGATTATGAAAAACGTCATAAGGAAGCGTTATTGCTTCTCAAGTTATCGGTGTCGGATGATATGATACCGGAAGTGCGGAATGCCATTGTGGCAAGCACGTTGTGGGCCAGTCTAAGGGATAAATATCAAACGTCAGAAAAGAGTCGGGTTTTATACCTGAAGAATATGCTCTTTTCCATAAAGTTACAAGAAGGTGGATCGTTGTCTGAGCACCTACTTCGGATGAAAGACCTCCGAGACCAGTTATCTTCCATCAACAAAAAGGTGGACAATGATGATATGGTGGCTCTGGTTCTAAACAACTTACCTTCTTCATATGAGTCATTTGTGGAGGCACTCCATTTAATGGCTGAAATTCAAACACTCACGTTTGACAAGGTGAGTTCCTACCTGTTGCAAAAGGAGCGGAGACAAATTCAAGCAGAATCTAATTGTGACCAATCAGAGAGTGCTCTTGTCACACAATCAAAAGGAAAGTGGAGACGTCATTCTGGTGAGTCTTCCACTCGAGTATCAAGTCACATGTTATTATTGTCACAAGGTTGGGCACCTTAAGAAGGATTGTCGGAAGCGGAAGTATGATCTTTCGCAACAGAACAAAAAGCCATGTGATGAGACACATGTGGCAGCAATTGCAGAAGAATGGGATTCGGATGACGAGCATGCTCTTTATTGTCTTACGACATCATGCTCGCATGACAAAGTGGTACTAGTTGTTGGATCATTGACTCTGGTGCATCCGCACACTTTTCATGTCGCAAATTGGTATGTTTCATTTACTGCAAATATTTGTTTTGAATCAGTAGTACTAGCTGATGGAGAATCACTTACAAGTAGAAGGGATAGGAGATATATGCATTATATTGAATAATGCTCATAAACTATTAGTACAAAATGTTATATATGTACCTTCTTTACAAAAGAATCTTCTATCTATTTGTCAATTAACTGAAAATCCCAATATTTTTGTGGATTTTTGTGGGAAAAAGTGTATTGTTTTTTATATGAAACAGAGATAGATGATTGCCCTTGGTATTGGGCAAGGTGGTCAATATCAGCTTGTTGATCTTGCTACGATCAACATGAATGCACGTGTGGAGGACAACTCCACCATACAGGATGTGCAGGAGGCTGCAATGCCTTGGGAGGAAGCCATTCCTCACAGATTTGTTGACTTGGATACAGTCAACCTACATATGGAGGGAGTATCCACTATACCAGATGTACGGGAGGTGGACATGCCTTGGGAGGATGGATTTCCTCATTCTAAAGAACAGTTTGTTGTGGATGGAGACTCCACTATTCCAGATGCATTGACCGTGCATGTTGAGATGGCATGCCAAACCACTCACTCAAAGGTACTTGCTAGTAGGACAATAGAGCATGAACAGTTCGCTCATTGTGTTATGAAAGATATTTCCCAATAAAGGGGGATAAATGAGCAAATAGATGACAAGGAGTTAGTTCTCACTCCTACTACGGAGATGGTTATTTCTCCCACTGCTAAAATGAATGAGACAAAGATGGTTATTTCTCCTACTATTGCAAAGTTGGTTCTAACTCTTGAGACGGAGATGGTTATTTCTCGTACTATTGTGGAGTTGGTTCTAACTCCTGCTGCACTAATGGTCACATTTCTCTTCTTGAAAGGGTTGGATGAGCACTACATGGTGTTGTCTGGACATGATCAAGGTGACTTCGATTGTAGGATAATTGAGTCTTTGTATAGACTCCAACAAGCTACACAAGCCTAGAGCAGATTTTTCAATCCACCTCTCTGAGTTTATGATTCTAGCACTCTGGAGATGGGGCTGACACTCTCATCCATTGATGATTCATCACTGGTCAATGAATCACGTAACAACGAACCAGTGGACCACTTGCCATATCCTTTGTTCACACGACTAGATTTTTGTTTTGCGGTTCTTCTCCATTCGACAACCACAACAGAAACAATGGACTACTGATTTCAAAGTACAAACTATGGCACAGTCTGTAGACATAATGACTAAACATATGGGCTTTAGGACATTTGTAAAGTTTCAGGACAAACTTGGTATTGTTTACGGTTTAGTCATTAAGAGGGGGTGTTAAAATATAGAGCATTATATAGCATGTAATGCAGTTATGTAGTTGTCATTCGGTTGGTAATTGTTCAACCAATATGTAACCACCTCTCTATATATAATAAACGTTGTCACACTTGTTTGAGTGTGCATTCAACCTTCTATGAATTCTTTGTTCTCTTTGCATATGCTAACAATTAATCTAAAAGGGCATTTCCGGCAAGTATGTATGAGATCTTGAAGATAGCCAATGAATAAAACTTCTTTACAATCCGAGATGGTGATTGAAAGTACATTGGTATAAATGGGTTTACAAAGAATTCACGAGATATATGAAAAAGCAAATTTCGTCCAATCTTTCTTGTAGCAAGTCATTAACTAATTACCGATTTGACCAAGTAAATTTACAACTCTCCTACCCGATATACTCAACAAGCTCTAGGTCTAGAATTAAAAGGAGTCCAATCTTATGGATCCTTGCATGGGTGTTATTTATTCATAAATAAATAAAACTTATGTCCTTGTTCTAGTTCGAGGAAATGCTCATATTTATGCCCAACAATGTGATAAAGATTGGTACGGTGTCTACTGAGAAAATACACTTCATCATTAGTTATGGTACATCTTTGTGCATGAAAGAGAATATTTAATGTCATTTTTATTTTCTATCGGTTAATAGATGTTATCTTTATCTAGGTTCATTGTACTTTTCTTAAAGTAGTAAATTTTTAAAAATCTAATCATCCCACACGGAAAAAAAAAAAGAGCTAAAGAGGGACTCTTAGCTACAAAGGAGCTCTTAGGTGTTAAGTGGATCATGTTTTGGTTGGAGGTGATTTTGTACACGTCTATGAGTTACATGCTTCTGTTGGGGCTGAATTGGTGCACACACCTCAAAAAAACTCTCCTCTACGCCCGTCCGAACTAATATATCATTAGTACTAAAATTTCCATTTCTTTATGTTTGTACTTTTTAGGCAATTAGATCTTTGATATAAACTCTGTTTTTCTAAACTTTAAAGCATCATAGAATGCTTAGTATGTTTGCTTATTGGGTTCATGTTCAGATTTTGTTTTCCCAGTACACTTTCAAAATATTCGGACACGGGGTTTCAGCTCTTGGGTTCATAAGAATTATAGCGAGTTTTTTTGGCTAGATTTTCTGCATAGCACAAAACCTAGGCAATCATGAGATAAATCTCTCTCATTTACCGGTGAGGCTCGTGTCAGACTTGTCAATTAAAGTATGCTAGTATCTATATGGGGTTTTACTTTAAGCTGTTCATTCAGCTCATGAACCATAGTTGTACAATTCTGCAAAGAAATACACGGCACTATTTAAAGAAAGGAAATATTTAAAGAAGAGGGGAATTATATAAATACGAGAGAAGAAATGGGAAAGATGTGCATCCCAATCAATAGATAATGAGTTGATTGCATGCACATAGAAGAAACCAATAGATATCAACACATAATTATAAGCAAAGGCGGCTCTAGATCCGGATCTAAAATAACACAAAGTCTATTAAAAATTTTAAAATAAAAAGCAAGAAACACAATACACCGTGACACAAAGTTCTCTGAAAATCTGCTCCTATATATTCCTTTGCTTCAAGTGGCTCTCAAGGGTTTCAACACAAAGTCTGGAACACAAGGATGTTGCTTACAAATTTTGATCATTAACCTGGAGGTTCTTCTTCTACTTATAGAATGTAGAAGGGAAAGTACAAATGGGAAACTCAACTGAACTGTAACATAAACAAGAAAAGATGACATTTGACAATTATCCTCCACTAACTTCTCCTTAAGTGACACATGTATCACTTAACTAATAGAATTGTTCCACATAACTTTAAGTAATGGTTTCAAAACCAATAACTTTAAAGTTTTACAATTTCATCCGGGAACGTGAAAAATAGAAGAAGAAAGAATAGAAGTGAAGCCAGCTGTAACATTTATGTCTTCTTTTTGTTTCGATCTTTGGATATACTTGTCGAACATGTAATTCAAAGATCGTCCATCTGTTTTAGCCACTGCTTCCTTTTCTATCCTAAACTGCAGCAATCCTTCATTCAACACCTTGATACACTCTTCCACATCCTCCAAGCTTGGCCCGAACCTCACAATATCCACCTGCAGTGCCACCAATCTGCTAATGGAATTCATCGTGAAAGGTTTAGTAGCTCCATCAATTCTCTTTTGTACCATCAGAAGAGACCCTTCCAGGGAATTAGGCACTCTGCTAGGAACGATCCGTATGTATGAAGTAACATTCCCGACCACTTCCTCCTCAGTGAAAGCAATGATACTATCTAGTAAGGATGATGTCTTACTCTCAAGTGCCTGCATCCTTTTTAGCAAAACTTTGTAGATCTCCAAACGGAAAGATACTACAAACTCTAGCTGCTTCCCCTTCTCAACTGATCCATCCGGTACAATCTGCTCTGCAACCAATACTTTTCTCAAGCTTGTTGATCTCGGTCAAAGTACTCGAGTTACTCTCGCAATTGTGTTCATGTCTATTGTGCTCGTCACCATTGCTTGACTAATTTGTTGCATCATTCATAACCTTCATGCGGGCTGACACCTCTCCAAGTTGTACAGAAGATTGACGAATAATCAAATTCTTCCATTCGTCAATAGCTTTCACCTGATTGCTTGCATCTTCCATCTCCTGCATAAGATGATCACTCACCGCTCGAAATGGGTTGAGCGGAAGGTTTAGCAACCTTGGCTATGATCTCGCCTGGTTGAGATACCTACTTTCAAGTTTGTCTTTCTCCGCCTTTTCTCTGTCAAGCCTAAGGAATAGAGCATCTATCAATGTCTGCGTATCCTGCTTCAATCCTTCTGTGGTGGCTTGACCGATGGGTACTCTAGTTATTGTTACATCTTCTGCCGTGAGCTCATCTTCCTTCTTTCCTTCCATCGGAACTGACATCTCAAAGCAAACTTCCGCTGACTCCTCGATGATCAACCTTGAAGTTACCTTAGCAACTTTAGGTCTTCTGTCTTTTCCGCCTAGACTCTGGAGCAGCTGCAAGTCGTGTTCCTCCAAGTTCATTTCCACTCTAGCTTCTGGAACCAACTGCGAAGCCAACCATTCTGAGAAGTTACTTCTCGGAGAATGAGAAGTTGTTGAGTGCACTACTATCTCCCGCTCTGTTTCCTCTCCATCAGAAAGTGCTACAGTGTTATGGCTGCCATCTTCTGAATCATCCAAGGACAAAGCTCTTTCGAACTCTGCCATCTGCAGCTTCAATGTCTCTTCTAGAACAGGTGTTGAACGGAGTCGCTGAGAAGAGAAGATGAATGTTGCGGATTTAGTACTCTTGAGGTGCAACAGATTGGTGAAATCTTGGAGTCTTTGAAGAAGCCGGAACTAAAGTCATAGCCGTGGAAGTGATCTTCTCCTTTGATTGAGATCTTCTGTGTACTTTTAACTTCTCGGATCTTCTACGCTTTCTCCTCCGTGCTTTCTTTTGAGGGAATCTCTGTGCTTGAAGTTGCCCGTGATTTGATTCATCAATGCTTCATCAAGGCAGTATCCCTTTGTCAACAACAAGTTTGAAGTATTCACGAGCAGTGCGGACCTTTCTTCAATCGTATGTATGACCCCCTACGTTATCTGAAATACGACTATATCTCCTCCCATTTGATGGTAAGCGTCAAGTAACACATTCCCATCATCTTTAAGATCCGCACGTATCCGCGCTAGTCCAAAGTCGAACACTTGCCGTGCTGATAGCTTGCTGAAATCCTTCTTTCTAACCTCGTACTCACTTTTGCACTTCATCCAGAAATCCTCTAATGAAGGCACATGTGTGTACTCCTGGGAGATCGTCTTCTTGGCTACTCCAAATGGATTGAAGTTCAGCCGTGTCGGGAAGAACTCTTGCTCATACTTGGATAACATCTCCGCCTCCATCCCTCGAGCTCTATGAATGCTCTGGCAGCTATAATGTCCCACAGTGATCGGGAAGAAGCCCGTAGACTTGTGTCGTTTCGACTAAAGGTCGTGTATCTCCACAAGAAGTTATGCCTGCTCGGCTCCATGGTGATCGATCATCATTCGGATATCGGGCGGCAAACTTAACCGGTTCTCCGAGAAAAGCCAAGTAACCCTAAGGTATGTGAAATCGCAAACCGAATAAATAGATCGCCAATTTTGGATACTGACTTCCCATGCTTCCTTGCTCACCCCTGTTGGCCTTCGTGTCCCCTGTCAGCTTCTGCAAATGAATTTGTAGAAGAATCCATCGTTGACCACTTTGAAATCTTTCTCGCACGCAGGTACAGTAAGCTGTGGGTAGCACTCGAAAATGGGGTCCTTAGAAAGAACGCCACATCTATCCAACTTGAAGAAGATGCCTTGTGAAGTTGCAACGTACACCAAGTAGGAAGTCATTTTGAAGCTGAAAGTACGCTTCACGTTCCGGAGTTGCTCACCAATGTTGTCGCTAATGATTTCCGACCAATTGATTATGGAATCAACCTTGTTGACTTGATGGTGCGATGAAAGTATACATCCATGTACGGAAAGTGTGAGCATTCGCCTCACCATTTATCTGCATAACAATTTGGCAATATCATCTACCTCCTGCACCAAATTGGACCGCGGAAGAGTTTTTGGGAACTTAGAAGGAGATTAGGGCTTCTTCATGTATCATTGTTCATCATGTTCGCGCGATCGACTCTATGCTTCTCCCACACCGCTTGTCGGCATCTTGAATGCTAATGGAAGTCACCACCTTTCGAGCCGGAATCTTCAAGCAATAATCGATGAACTCGTGTCCAATGAATTATTGTTTTCCCGTAGCATCTCTCACAGTCGGATAAAGGATTGTAAGACCTAGCACACTCCATAACGAACTCGGCTTGGCCCAAGTTTTGTGTATGGAAAGGGTGCGACTTGAATAATTCCCTTTGCTTTTAACTACACGCATGAGTGAAGTTTTTCCTGCTCTGGATCTATCAATCAATTCGGAAGAGGTTCCGGACCTAGGTATGTGTCTCCTATGTCTGCAAATTTGAAAGTGATGCATGACTCCGTTGTGCTTTCTTTTTCATCCCTCTTTGCCATGGTTTTGTCTATCATTGTCTGAATAATCCTTTTTCTTCTTATTCGGCCGGAATTCTTCAAAACTGGTGCAAATCTAGATAATTCTTCATATTCGGAGGATATATTCAATGTATTGGACATTGATTAAAGCTCCTTTTCTTTTGTAAAACACCTATAACGAATTCCTACAATTAATTCAGACAAAGATGGCAACCGAAACATGAACAGTGAATTTTAATTATAAAAATCTGCATAATTCAAACTCTTTGCCCCAAAAATTGATGTTTTATTTGCATGCAAAGTGAGCATGAATTTCTAACTTCACCTGAGCACCTGTATCACTTATGCAAACAATTATCCAGACACAAATCAACTTCCTTCAACCTGTGCGCCAAAATTGGAAGCTTTTAGCCTTGATTTCACCTTCTTTTGAGCAAAAATCCTCTTCAAATGGGGCGCACTTTTCCTCTGGGCTGCACTTCTTTACCTGTGAATTAATTAATTCATCCTTATGGCAGCCCCTGCTTATATAATCATCATAATTCGATAATTAATTAATGTCTCTCATATTCACGACAATTAATTAATTAATTAATGAGCTTCACTCTTCAAATGGGGCGCCTATTTTGTGCATGCTTATGGCTGCCATTAAATAAAATAAATTTATTTAATTTTAGACTTCTGCTTCCACTTAACTCAAGCCTCACAGTATGCTTTGACCTTAGCCACTGAAAATAGGAATTAATTTAATCATTTAATACTTTAAAAAATATTATTTCTCTCCCAAAAGGGGCACACTTTTTGACATGAAGGGGTTGTCATTAAATAAATTTATTTATTTAATTTTAGAAACGATCTATTTTCAACTTCCTTTTGTCCTTTGCCTTTGTTGGCTTTTCCACAAGCACAGGTGCTTATTTTGGGTGAATAATTAATTAAATTAATCAATTTAAAGGTTGCATTTACTTCTCCAAAGCGGGCGCACTTTTTGACAAAGAATTCTATTTTTAAGAAACACATGACAATGAGATTATTTACCTTGCAAGACAGCCCTGAAAATCCCATGATTCACTTAAGTCACTTGACTTTCATAATGGGATTATTTACCCTACAAGGTAGGCAATAAAATCCTATGATTCACTTAAGTGATCTTTCTTTTATTCCACAATGGGAATTTTTACCTGCACAACGGGTAAGAAATTCTCAAATGCTTGTTTCTAATTTTCCCATTGTCACTTAAGTGACGTTGCTTTCATGGGAAAAGTACCTGTTGGCAGTGGTACAAAATTCCCACTTCCCGCTTGCTTCTAATTTTCCTATGATTCACTTCAATTCTTTTTTTTCCAAAAATGCGGCCAGCCCAGAAGAGGCTTTTTGGTGCACGACTTCGTCTTTTCCCAGTGAACCAGACCTCCGATGGCGACTTCCTTCTGACATAACGTGCGTATATGATCCCAGTTACTCCAGGCCAAGAATCAGGCCAAATCGGCAAAGGAATTGATCTAGAGAAATTTCACAGAAAACGAAACGGGAAAACACAAAAACACAAAAAGTTGTCAAAAGTCACAAATAAAGTGCAGAACTCATTCCTAGTTAAAACCCTTATGGTATATAGGAATAATGATATGTTCGATCACAACAGGGTTAAATCGGAGCGCAAATTGCCTCAAACGGGGCTCAAAATAATTAAATACAAATTTCCCATGACAAATCCCGACGACGAGTATAACAATTTTGGGTATCTCGAGTATCGCGAAAATGGCTAATATGGCTCTCTGGGAATATCTTGACGCAATACAAGAACTTTTCGGCAATAAAAACACAAAGCGACCCATTATTTCAAAAGCACAAAAATTTTTCGGATAAAATAGTCACAGATTTGGGTGAAATCTGGAGACACCTGAGTTTATAGTCGATCATAGCATAGAACCAATACTTATATTTCTGACAATAACATGTTTTGTTCTTCAAAAGCTGCTATAAGATTCTTGTTTAGTTCCTCCATTTCATATTTTTATGCCGGAGGCATCCAATCGTGAGGTTCCATTTTCCGGAAAACATCTCGTATTTTGGCGGATGTTTTCCGAGTGACATCTTTTCCATTGACATTTCGGTGTAGATATATCGATCGAGGAGAAGCAGGCAGTGAAAAAGCGCCTATGCATTTGGTTGTTGATTGGCACTTCAACAACGATCTTCACCGCCTCTATCCATCATCTCCTGCTGCAATGATGTCACCAATCATGAATGGGAACGTGAAGCAGTGGACACCTCTGTGAACTCAATTATTGTTGGAAATATCTCACTTTAGCATTGTTGTTTTTTCACCAAATGCAGCCAACAGGTGACCTCATGCATTGCATTGATCACAGGATATGCACAAAATGGGTCTATTGAAAAGGCCTTGGAACCTTTACGCAAATGCAACCCACAGGAGTAAACCCGGACTCCACAACCTTTATCCACATCCTCCCAGCGTCTTCCAAAGTGGGAAATTTAGAATAGTACATGGACATCTCTGCCGGTGCTTTTTTCACAGTGATTTTAAAATATTTTATGGTAGAGAAAAAACAAAGGCGGTGGATATGGGAAGAGGACAGCTAGAAGAGCAGCAACAAACTCAAGATTGATGACCAACAATCCTCCTCCTTTTCTTTATGAAACTCTTTCACCTCTCCGGACAATTTCTTATCATCCTTTGTATGATATCTCTCCAATAAAATTGTCAAGAAAAAGAATTCCGATCACGTGGCCATATGTTCTGTGAGCCAGGTCACCTCAGGGGTAGTGGAAGGAGGAACTTCAATGGATTCATCAGCCCGAAAAGGAACGATTCACGAGATATTACGCATGAAGAAAGCACCATCCGGGTATCTTCGCCCCTTTCTTTCGGGGACTTTCTTCTTTGTTTCCGAGGCGCTGGAGTTGTGTTTCCCAAAGGATGTTGAGGACCACTTTGCCAAGGAGATGCGTATGTGTTTATTGGTGGGCAGATTTCTGGGCAAGAGACCATCTTTGTCGAAGCTCTAGCACTGAATCTGGCTTGCCTAGAAATACCTTTGGTGCCCTATTCTAACCCTGCTATCAAAAGACTTTTTTCTTATCAAATTTCAAGCTTATGCTTCTACCATTTTCAATAGCATGTTGCCTTTTTCTAGGCTGCAGTCATGTCCCAAATTTTTTGTTTTTCCGTCTTCCTTTTATTTGTATGTTAGGGTCGGGATTGTTACGATGTCCAATTTTTTCTGCTTTGTAATCTGCAACCTCTTCTCATGGAATATCATAATTGCAGCTAAGAGAAGACATGGGCATCCTCATGAGGCATTGATACTATTTAAAATTTCACTAAATACAACCAACAGGTGTCCAACCTGATCACTTCACCTTTCCTAGCATACCCCCGGCCTATGCCATAATAGGATCTTTGAAACAAGGTAAGGACATCCACCAAAGCATTATGAGAACTGACTTTTGTCAGATGTTTTAGTTGCAATTGTCATGGTAGATATGTATGCAATTTTGGAAGCATGCACAAAATGCCTCAAAGAGATGTGGTCTCGTCCTCTGTTTCAAAAATCGCTATTTATCGGCGATAAATCGTTTACAAGCATGAAAACAATTAATCTTTTGAAAAATCGTGATTTTTGTTATGCCGAGAAATCAACGATTAATTGCGATAAAATACCCTACAAAATCGTTGAAAATCGTGGCTAAACTTGTCGAAAATCGTGGGGAAAATCGTGGCTTAGGGTTAAATACGAAAATAGACCAAATCGATTTGTTTTTCCCCTGTTTTCTCTTTGCCCAACTCGTTTTTGCTATTGCGACTTGCATTTACTCCATTCGTGGACATTCGACATGGATAGGAGGGCATTCGGCGTGGGTAGGAGGGCACTCGACTTGTTTTTCTTTGTTGTGACTAGTATTTTCTCCATTCGTGCCCATTCGTATGCGGGTTTCGTGTGATTTGTGGCGGTTTCGTGGGATTCCAACCACTCAAAGAGAAATGGATCTCGTTTTTTCTTATCACCTATTTGTGGCCCTAGCAATGATTCATGATATATAGTCTTAGTAATATACAATATACTTTAGTCAAACATATATAATATAGTTGAATCTATAGTATAACATATATAATATACTATATTTATTAATAGTTGAATCTATGAACTATACAGTGTATAATAGTAGACTGTAATTAAATTAAAATTAAAAAAAAGTATAACTATACGTAATAGTAAGTTGTAACAGTAATAATAAATATATTCATAGAACAATGATATTTTACTTGGAACATTAGTAATAGTAATAATAACTATAGTCTATAACTATTCGTGACATTAATCTTCTACTTTATTAGTAAAAGTATATTTATAATAACTATACACGTAATAGTAAATTAGTAATACTAACCGTAATAATAAATATATAATGTATAACTATTCGTGACACTAATAGTAAATTAGTAATAATAAATATATTTATTGTTAATAGTGAATACAATGATATTTTTTATATAATTTATTCTATAGAGTCACTTATCGCATCATTTAACAATGTTTTTACATTTAATTTAAGTTTATTTTATGAATTTAAATGTTTTTAAAAGTAGCGATAAAGTTACCGATTAATCTTGATAAATTGCCGATTCGATTTCCGATTCAAAATTTGGCTCTACCGATTAATCGCCGATAACGATTTTTTTGAACTATGGTCTCATCAAATGCTATGCTTGCGAATATGCAAAAAGCAGATTTTGCGAGGATATGTTTGCTTGGTGCTTGTAGAGCACATAAGAATATGGAGGCACGATTTATTACAACTCTTCTTTTTGAGTCGGATTTTCAAAATGCCGCAACTTATGTTCTTCTGTCAAACATCTATGCAAAAGTGCGTTGGTGGGGTCGGAGTTCGAATGGTAAGAATATTGATGAAGGCTAGAGTAATTAAAATGATACTGGATGTCATTGGATTAAAGGCCATAAAATGGTGCATGCTTGTTGTAGCGAGTCGACTCACACCCACCCAGATATAGGAGATCTATGCAAAGTTGGCGAAAATGTTGGGATATTAAGGCGTAGCGATATTTTTAAAATTTAGAACATGTATTGGGTGACGTGGACAAAGGAAATGGAATTATTCCTCTACCACCATAGTGAAAAGTTGGCGGCTACATTTGGATTGTTAAATGTTCCCCTAGTACAACTATTGGATTTGTCAAGAACCTTCATGTAAGTGTTGACTACCACCACTATGCAACCAAGATTATCTCCAAAATTGTAGCAAGACAAATTGGTTACAACACATAAGAATATGGAGCCACAATTAGTTACAGCAACTCTTATTTTTGAGTTGGATCTTCATAATGCTACAACTTATGTTCTTCTATCAAACATCTATGCAGAAGTGTGTTGGTCGGAGTGAGGTTCAAATGGTAAGGAGATTGATGAAGGATAGAGGAATTAAAATGATACCTGGATGTAATTGGATTAAAGGCCATAAAATGGTGCATGCTTGTTGTGGAGGAGACAACTCACACCCACAAATACAGGAGATCTATGCAAAGTTGAGAACATGTCTTGGGAGATGAAGGCGACAAGCTATTTTTAAAATTCAGAACATGTCTTGGGAGATGAAGGAGATGAGTGACGTGGACAAAGAGGAAATAGAATTATTTCTCTAGAACCATAGTGAGAAGTTGGTAGCTACCTTTGGATTGTTAAACATTCCACTGGGACAACTATTGAATTTGTCAGAGAACCGTGTATGTGTTAAGCGCCACACCACAACCAAGTTTATCTCGAAGATTGTTATAAGTAAAATTGGTGTGAGAGATGCAAATAGGCTCCATCATTTCAAAAAGCACAATGTTCTTGTAGAGATTATTGTTAATGCTATGTAAAGCAATGCGTAGACATAGGTGGCACTCGAAACCCGCCATTGGTGAATCACTCCTAAATCCAACAAATCCTATAAATCCCCCTTCATCAATTAATTAAATCCCCTTCATTGCATCGACATCCCATAACATCTCATGGCAATTAATCATATTTAATTGCTCCTAATCACAATTAACAAGCTACTAATCATACATCTCCATTATCCCACATTCACCAAAATCATCTAACATCCTCCAACAAAAATCTATATAATGAACCTTCCAAAGGTACAATCACACACCTCTCAAGCAAGCCTTCTATTTTTAGAAACATAACTAAATTGAAAAAACCCTCTCATGTAAGACCTTACCAAAGCTAGATATCATTCCAATTTGGGAAAACTCCTTCCATCATCCTCTTCCTTACAACACGTTACTCAATTTTGCACATCTCCGCTTTGAAAACTTGTCACATTACGGTGAAGCAAATCTGTATAAGGGGATGTTACGATTTCTCTTATTATGTTTTATCTTGAGGTGTTTGTTAGGTTGTAGATTAGGTTCTTCTCAATGTAAGTTCCTATTCAAGTATATAATTTATACATGCATACATTTGGCATGATCGATGGGACGCCCCTTTGTCCCTTTAACTCGTTTTCAAGTTTTGCTTAAGGTTTTTGTAGAGATATGATGGTTGAGTTCTTGCACGAATGGTAATGCAGTTACTCTGTCAAAATTCTATCTTGGCCCTTAATCTTGCAATTTTTCATCATTTTTCTCGGATTTTGCAGCATATCCATCCCTAATATTAGTGTTCTTGTTTAGTATCATAATGTTTATGTTTCTAACAATATTTTGCAAGTTCTTAACATCTATGTGACATTTTTGTCTTTATGCTAACATTTATGTGCATTTTTGCAATGTTTTCATTTTTGGCCCCTATTTGCAGGTTTAATGTTTTTTATTGTTGTAACATTTTTGTTTTCATGAGTGATGTTTTTAATCATTATTGCTACATTTACGCTTACGACGGTTTGTTTGTAGGTTTAACGTTTATTGTTGTAATGTTTATGTTTTCATGGTGATGGTTTTTTTATCATTATAGCAACGTTTTTACTTATGACAATTTGTTTGCAAGTTTGACATTTTTACTATTGTTGTAGCGTTTCTATTTTGTGTAGCATTTTTGATCAACTTTGTAGTGTACCCTTGTTCTAGCTTTATGTCTAAAGGTATAGCGTTTTTGTCTACTATTGTAGTCTTTTTGTTTTACTGTCTGAATCTAATCATACTCACAAAGTTTTTGACTTATGACCGTTTCTTACAGTGCTCGGCTTTTTTATTTTTCTTGTCATGTTTATGCTCAATGATTGATGTATTTGATCATATCAAAGGCATAGTTGATATAGTGACTTTATTTAATATGCTTTATAATTTCTAATCAATTTTTCACTAGCTTGCAAGTTTTGTTTGTTCTTTTTGCATATTTCTAACTTTGTTTGCAGCATTTGTGTGCAGGGATTTGTAATCATATATTGAATTTGTGTATTGTTTATTCAATTTCATTTGCTTTCGTGTTTTGTTCAATCCTTGTCTTAGATTGTGTATGCTCTTCCCGGGCGCCACAAGGTGATCTTGGGAATCGAAACAATTCGGATGCTTTTTTTTTGCCTTCGTAGAGTCTCGGTGACTTGGAAGTTATTACCAAACCATTCAGCCAAATCCTGTGTACCGACGGGCTATATAAATTTGTTGGGTTGTCGTTTTTGCTAAGCAAGAGTTCACTTTTTCATGGCTCTTGTGAAGTGAGGTGTGCATTTGCCACCAATACCTAGGCCTTAGACAACACTCCATCGAGGTAAGAACTATTGTTTTTAGTGAAGCTCCACTTAATTGGCTGAAGTGAAGTGAGGGGGGATTTGACCCTCCAATACCACACCTTAGACAATATCCTCTTGCACAAAATTGAGTCTCACATACCACAATGTATATTGATGACTCCCCTAGCAACCTTGCCAAACCTAGCATAAGAGCCTTCTTGCCACAATCGTATAGTAGTGCCAGGAACGCAATATTCCCTAAGAAACCCACCCCATACCTTCGAGGTATATTGGTGGGCTACTTTGCATTTGTATTCGCATTTTGAATAGCATAGGTCGTGATCAATGTGTAGTTTGAGTCCCCCTTTGTGTCATACCGGTATTCAAGCTACAAACAACGAACCTCACGAACAAATCAAACCATGAAACTCTAAACAAATCAAAAAAGCTGTTGCACCTAAAATCACATACCAAATCAAACAACGCCAACAATCAACCAATCCTTTCGATGCCAATCCATTCATCAAACAAATGACAAATCCTTTCACGGACAATCCATTATCCCATCAAAACAAGGCAAATCGTGACCATGCTCAAATCAAACAAAGCCAACCATTGACCAATCCTTTTATGACCAATCTGTTCTCCCATCCAAATGATGATTATCATGACAATGCCCAAATCAACCATATCCAACAAACATCAAAGCTGTCAAAGTTAAATCTAAAATCCAACAATAAGACCCCTAAGTCGGCCAAATAATACTTCATCTTACCATATCACATCACTCTCCCTGGCGGTAACCTAGGCAAGAAAATAAACCAAGACAATACACTCCCTTACGCAAATCTTTGACCACCATCTTCCATCAACTACAAAAGGCAAACATGATCACACATCCAAAAACAAAACCATTTGATGAGAATATCACTAAATTGTCTTACTTATAGGAAAACGAGTATTGTGATTGCCATCAAATCCAAAGACACTCGACAACTAGGTGCTTGAAACTAAAAACTACATCCAAGACCTCATCAACCAAGGGGACATCAAACTTGAGAACAATGCCCCCAAATCACACAATCAACAAGCAAGATCATATCCCAAACCCAATCCAACAAATCCATCACACAAACGCAATCAAACAAACCCACCATCAAATTGATTAAAAAAACCCATCAATCACGATGCCCTCATTGGCTTCATCCATCCCGCCACAAATCAAAAGGCAACCATCAAAATCAAAACCCTAGATTGTGCCACCATAACTAGGCAAATCGAAATCATTATCCAACGGCCTCCTCTACCTACACCGAGAGCCCAAACAACCCTAACCAACAACTTGAGATGACTCACGCATATTTCCACCTTGGATCTTCTCAAAACATCCACTTTATTCATACGGACAACTTGTATAAGGCCCTTCACGAGTCAAGAGTCCCTAATGACATTGACCCATCAAAATTCCAAGCATTGGTTGTGCACTTGATCAAACAAATCACCAAATATTCTCATGACTTGAATACATCCAAACCCAATGACCTTCTATTTACATCTAGAATCAAAGAGCCTTCATCCCCAATTCATCGAGAAAGTTTCCATCCATACTTAACAATCCACCATCGAGGGAAAGGAACCAACGTCCTACCGATTAGGCACTTCCTCCTTCATTAGGGCCGCCTCCTAACAAAAAAAAGAAAATCAAATGCTCCTACAACCCTCATCTTCATGATGACAACCTTTCATCATGCTTCCAATCAGACAACTATCATATGGCCAATAAGATGCTTAAAAACATGAACTACATAGGCAAAGGCACGGGCACCAATGAAAAAGGAATCTACTGATCATATTCCTATTCATACGAATCTAGGTGGTCATGGCATAGGTTACAAACCTTTTGGGAACTCGAGTTAAAAAACAGAATCCGTCTCCACCATCAACGAAGAGAGATCTTCCAACATTAACACAAAATCCACTAATAACCTATCGGAGGAGCTTGCTTCCACCAACCCTTTTCACGACACTATCATCCAAACTATTCATCTCAACCACCAATCCCCTAACCCCATCACACAAGACCATCAAAATCAAATGGGCACCTCCCATAATGACAATGTTAGACTTTGCACTCCTTGGAGTCGACAATAATATTCCTCCAAGAGACCACGTAAAGGGCTTTGAAATCAACTTGGACATAACAACTTACTCGAATCCGAGTCCCTAATCCAAAAATCCGAGAAGTTTAACCAAATCCAAAACAATTAGAAAAAATTGCAAAACTCAAAATCAAAAACATCAAATAAATCATAGCAATCAAAAACATCAAATAAATCCAAAAAACAAAATATTCAAAAAGTAAAAAATAATAAAAATCAAAATGTTCAAAAAATGACAACATCAACAATCACAATAAAGCCTCGCTTGTACATGGATGTTCTCCTCTTCACATCCATCATACGCACATCACCTATCACTCTTGCTCAATTCATTCACGTGTCATTTCAATCCCTTGGCGTGGCTTGATTAGCCTCATCTCGCACACATCGTGAGGCAACGGTCTCTACTTTGCATGGTTGTTTGACCTTGGTCTATTAGTACCTAGTAAATCCAATAACAATTGTACTCCTATAGATTCCTAACACTATTATACACTTAATAAAACTTCTTGTGAAGACCCTCAGGGCATATCTCGTGACACTTGTCAATGTCGTCTCCACCATCACTTCCACTCCCTCCATCAAGCCGTGCGTGATTCTTAACCCCTTAAAAATGATCAAGAGCATTAAATATTTTTTCGGTGACCAATCAAAAAATTAAAAAATAAAATCATTATTAAAACTCTCTTTAGAGATTCTCCAAAATCTCTACATGGGCCATGGACGCTTGGTGGAAGTAGAGCAATGTTACAACTAGAATCGGATACATCTTCATCACGGATATAAATGTTTGGTAGCGGCAAATGAGCAATGTACAACTTGCCTTCCACACACTATCCACCAATCAACTATCAAAATCAATCATTCCTACACATTGGCTTGTTTTTCTTCATTTACTACCCTCCAAATCTGCACTTCAAGCAACAACACTCTTGTTTTAGTCCATTTGTTGTCTCACGATCCGTGCCTTTGGCTTATCACCTATTCATCGTCAATCTTCAAACCATCTGTCATAACCATCCATAACCTCACACTCAACTTCTGCTCAGAAGATCCATGTACATCCAATGGCTTCTACCATGGCTAGGGGCAACTTTGTCCTTGTTGCAATAATCATTCTTGTACCAAGGTGCATTTCCTATCATTTATCCATTGCCACTTTTCGTCTTGTGTTATGCTAGGGCAACCTATAGCCTAAAAACAATTGTCACTCGAGGGGGATACTATACCAAATCCTTCGCTTGTCAATCTTATGACAATCAATCATTCATCAACCAAAAGCGACTAAATAGTCACCCAATTTGTGCAATCATCCTATTGATCCTTTCACAAGATCCGTTGAAGTGGCCCATCAATCAACATTTTCAAGTCCTTATATATCCAATCAATCATCCAAACCCCCTTGCACACATCATTGTTTAGGGAAAATCATCCAACCCCACATGCATGGAAATCTTGTCATAGGGTCCAACTTTTCCACCACATCTTATCTCTTGCACCACGCAACCCACAAAGGGGCAAAGATATTGTGAAAGAACCACACCTTGATTAAGGTCTCATCATTTGCCAAAATCTCAAAAATCCACAAAAAACTAAAAAATCTAAACATAATAGAAAACATCAAAAAAATCCTAGCTTGAGTACCCAAATCAATCCAGGTAACAAATCACATTAACATTTTTAGGGTATATCCTTTCCAATCCAAGCCCCCTTGCATACATCGTTGTTTGGGGCAATTCATCATCATCATCATATTTTCAAGATATATCCTTCCTAACCCAACCTCCTTGCATACATGTAAAAGCGGTGGATATATTCCCATGATGGAAGTCAAGTCATGATTATATTTTCTTGGATTTTGGATAAGAACAGTGGCCTCATGGGTGCATTGATCGTAGGATATACACAAAATGGGTCTATTGAATAGGCCTTGGAACCTTTGCACCAAATGCATCGGCGGGTGTAAAGCCAGACTTCACAACCTTTGTCAGCATCCTCCCAACCTCTACCAAAATGGGAGAATTAGAACAGGGCATGGACATGCCTTTCAGCGTAGTTTGCAACTCATGTGCAATTGCTGGTCTAATCTCTTATGAAGAATTGATGAAGCAAGTCCACTTGCATCCTATAAAACTATGTTGACGTGTTTTTCTTTCCTTGCTTGAAATACAATTTTGCATGGGATTTTTTTAATTAATAGGTGCCAAAGTCCATAATTTCATTAAAGTGAATTGAGGTCCCTAAATTATGCACTCCTCCTTGCTATGAGATTCCAACCTTTTAGATGGTAAGTTTCTCCTCAAAGAATGGTATTAGGCTCTAGTTATGTGCATTACTAATGAGTGGGTGACTAGGATTGTTTCATTTCTTCTAGGATGCTTCGACATGTGAAAGAATGGGCACGCTTGGTCTAGAAGCTAATTAGTATATCAATCCCCATTTTTTAAATTTCTCCTTAAAGGATAGTCTTAAGCTCTTAGCTATGTCATTTTCTTTAAATCTCTCCTCAAAGGATAGTCTTAGGCTCTTAGCTATGTCTATTTTCTTTATATTTCTCCTCAAAGAATGTCTTACTTATGTCCATTACTAATGAATGGAAGATCACTAAGATTGTTTTGTTTCTCCTAAAATGGATTTCATATGGGAAAGAATGGGCATGCTTGATCTAGGAGCTGCTAATCAAATCCCCATTGTCATTCTTTCCTAGACTCTAAAAATTATGCTCAATTTGAGTATATTCTCAACCAAATTTGGGTCCATGTGAAATTGCAAAATCCTATTTGCCCTGATTATAATATTTTAATTGAATGAACGAGCTTCTCTACCACATTTTGATTTTCTTCTCTTGGTTAATCCATGGAGTGGATTGTTTTATATATTGGGTTCTATGTCTTTGCATCTTGGAAATCATTTATTCAAGCACAGAACACCAAAAACTTTTCAACTTATTTGTAGACCTATAATTTTACAGGCTTCAATGTTTTTAGCATTATTTTCTTCAATTTTCCACTATATTCTATTTACAGTTGAGGGATATTATTAGAACATGAAATATGAATTTGCTAGGAACGTAGAGTCAATTAGCAAGTTAGAAGTTGAGTTAGGCCAACATGTGATGTGCAAGAGCCTAAGTTTTTAGGAAATTAGAGGTTGAGTTAGTCAAATGCTAAAAAGTTGAGAATACACACTATCACAGGCTGGTAAGTCGAGGATATATTATTTGATCATCATATATCATAGTGAGATGTTTGAAACAACTCTCTTCTATATTTCATGCTCATAAATAGATCGTGGAAATACCTTTTCTGCTTCATCATCTCTCATGACTCGTAATGAAAAACTATTTCTTTCATTTGTTCACTTAATCAACTCTAGCTCTTTTCAATGATAAATGACAAAGGTATGTGCCCCAACATGGTAGTAGAGTTTGTTGCATTTGAAGATCAAAGTTTTGTAGGTCCTTGTGAGTGCAAAAAAATTCCTACAAAGTAGTTCAAAATATTACACCAGAAGAAGTCTGCAGTGATAGCACACCTACAATTAAGACTTTCATTGTGTTTCATCATATAGCTTACACCTGTATTTATGAGGATAAGATAAAGAAAATTGAGCATATTTCTTGGCCATAGTGAGGAAAGAAGTTGAGGATTGCAGGTTTTACAATCTTCTATGAGAGAAGGTTGAGCTTGTGAGAGATGTCAATTTAAAGAAAAGTCAAATACCCTTCTGTCCCCACTCTTTTTGTGTTTTACCTAAATGGTGCTGCAGGTACTTCTGATGATTTTGATATTGAAGACTTCATTTCTCACCAAAATCTTCAAAATGATTGTCTCCCATTCCAAACCCTAAACCTCGAGTGCCCTCACAAGATAATGAGAAGACTGCAGCTAGTGGTGAGGCCAACATGTCGTTTTGAGATACGAAGCCTAGAGCATTAATCTTCAGGTGTTGGACCAGATGTTTTTCATTCTCTTAAGGCATGTAATCAAACTTCCCATGCGTGTTGTATTTTCATTTCAAAGATTGTGGATAGCAGTACTCTTGTTAATGATGTTCCCAATGCTTCAGGTATTTCTTAACTTTATGAGGAAGGATTAGTTAATATGATAAATGCAGTAAATAATATGTTCGATTTGACTGGCAAGAATTCTACTATAAAAGAGTTGAATGCTAAGGTTGTTTAACATATTCCCATCTTGAGTAACTCTTCTCCTATAGGGACTTCTAGTTTTCTAGATCCTTGTACTCATTGTGGCAGGACTAATCACTTATCAGATAATCGTTAATCCAGGCATGCATACTCATTGTAGTATGAGAAGTCGATCATGTTTCAGATGCTTGTTGGTACAGAATTTCTGATTATTATGCCAAGAAGAATCGTCCAAGTTACGCAGAAATTTGTGAGTGGTGTGAATTGTCATAGACGCAACAAATCTTCAAAAGTATGACATATAATTGACATTTCTTGTATGATTGCTCTTGTGAAGGTTGGTGTTCCTCCAGACAAGGTCCTTACTCTTGAAAATGATGCCTTAGATTTAGAATCTACGGTTTCATCTTTTGATGGAATTAATTTTCCCACTTGGTCAAATAGATTGACTCAACTACTTAAGCTTAATGAATAGCTTCACAAACTTTACATATGATTAAGTTTTGGAAACAAACTTCGACTCTTAAGTTCTGCAGCTCCTTTGTTCCTCCATTTCTATGGAGTATGTTCTTGATGAGATTTTACATTCTACTTCAACTCATGAGGCTTGAATGAATCTTCGCTTAAAGTATGATTAAAGCAGATGTCTTTTAGTGCAGAGAGTTTTCTCGCTTCTTGGTCACTTTCTCATGATATAATTTGATGTATTTTCTACCACTGCTAAAATAAACATTAAGGAGAAATATTAGAGTTGGTGTTTATTTGCAATGTATTGCAGAATAGCAGGTGTGTGGTGCCCATGGTTTTGTTAGGTCCCACTGGATTAGTTTCACAATTACCGGATTTACTCATGTTGGCTTTAATCGGATGTTTGCCTAAGTTAATTGCTGGAAGTCTCTTTGTGGGCACCATGCCCCTTCATAGTGTATCTCATTGTATTGCTTTATCATAATATCTCAATTATATTTTCTTTCTCAATATGGACTCATGCTTGCTTTAAGTGTGTTCTCTTTACTTTTCTGCCATGCAGTAAATACATCTTTCAAGCCTGATCCTTGGTTGTTGCTGAGTTCATTGTATCTCAATAGCCTCCCCACTCTCAAGGCCAAATTTGCACAATGACGTGTGTGACTATTCCCTTTACCAGAAGATCGAAGTCAAATAATAGAATGTCATTCCATGTGCTATAACAAGTGAAATTCGATTGCATTGGAATGTAACTCTCACGTTTCATTCCTTACTTCCAAAAATGATGTTGAACAAGTTCTGAACTATCCAAGGACTTGAGCAATATAGAATTACAAGTTCAACATGACTGCCCACATTCTTTATAATTTCACATAACTCGCTCTGCATTATATATCATTCCATCAATGGATTAATTTACATAATGATATCAGTCCTCTTTCATGAATATATAAGCAGTCTTATGAGAACTAAAAAAGCATACAAAGGTGTATGGTATGGGATATGTTTCTGATTCTAAACTTTTAAATATAAGGTACATAAAATGATAAATGTTCATACAGAATCAAAATTCAAAATCGAATACACTTCCTTACCATATTGCATATGTAATGTCATTTATCTTATATGGCAACTCTCATCTAAAAGGATATTAAATACACAATTGATATTATCTCTTCAATGAAAATGGTATCAAAGGTGTGGGAACTAACAAAGGCTTTCGACCAAAATATTTGATACACTCGTCTTCTTTACAATTGGTAGCACTACGAGAGTAAAACATTGTCGTCGAGTTCAAGACATCATCGGCAAATCCACAAGCTTGAAAAAGGGTCTGCATTAAGAAACATATTCGTTAGGATTTAGCAGTCATAAAAGGGAAAGATTGAAGCGTGATTTTCTATAAGCATTCAAAGAGCACCCACAAACAATGACCTACTTCTGCAAACATCTCAACTACCCATCAGCACCCATAGACGAAAAGGAAAGTCTGCGCCATATTTACAATGAAAGAAAACAAAAATTATGCAATGTGTTAAACATAAAATATGCAACATGGTGTTAAGCTTGAACCGTCACAATTTTATAATGTCAATGTCTAATGATTTAGTAGTTCAAGCAAACATGTGACTAGTGACTCCTCAATAATAAATGGTTTTGATTAATGCTTAGGGTTTACTACATATATACGTCGAAGTCGTAGTTTTTAATCTCTCAATAGCTTTATATGTACATATGCAAAAGCCTATTTATGGTCTAACAAATGTTTGTATGCAATAACCCTTTGGGATTAGAATACAATAGTTTTGTATTCCAGTGAGCATTTATGGTTTTCACATATTTTAACCTCTCCAAAGGCATATGTGTAGGAACTAAACCCTTGATTGATATGTAGATGCATGCTCAACATATTTACACAAGTACAAATACACACATATAAATTTGTATCAATGTTGGGTGAGAGTTCTCTTCACAGAATATACACATGAATTTGTATCAATTTCGGGTGAGAGTTCCCTTCACAGAATATGCATGAGAGCTAAGATAAAACATTCCACTAAATGATACAAATGAGTGAAAATGGCATATGGCCACCCATCCTCTGTCCTTGATGAAATGTCGTATGAGGAATGAGTGGGATATAAAGCAAGCCAAAGAGGTGTATATAATTCTTAGACCAACCATAATTACTCTTGATGTAATTTGAAACATTTATTAGAACCATGCATAGAAGTGGGAGAAGTAATCAAACCTACAACTGAAGTCGATAAAGATCAATCTAAGCTTTGTCTAGGATAATACAAACATGCGAAGGAAACATAGTCAATCATTCATTAGTTCAACATAATCTTCTTGAAAAGTATATTAGAAAAAAGAAAATAAGCAGACTTTCTAGCTCTTGGACAAACCTTGAATTATTTTTTACATGAACAAACCACTTACAAAATTAATTGCCATAATATGTATCCATTTTGAATATGTGTGTATTTGTAGCAAATCCAAATAAAAGAAAATATAGCTCAGTGTAGACCTATGAAAAATATGTCTACATATCTTGTTGATGATAAAAAATCTTTACTGAAAATTACTTTAACATGCATTACACTACAAATTGATGAAAAAATGAACATTACAATTTTTGGAGTTAAAATTCTTAATATTTATTTGTATAATTATATTGGAAGTACAAAAGAGGTAAATTTGGGTTCAAATATATGGTGGAACTAAAATTCAAGACATTTCATAAATTTTAGTTTTTGAAAGGATGTCAAAAAATCTAGCTCTAGGGTTTCGACAAGGAAGATAAATGTCCTTTGTTGGGTTTTGAGCTTTTGATAACCTCATAAGGAGGGATTTCTCAGCATTTTTTTCAGTTTTTCAAGTTCGGTTCGATCTAGTAGAAAAGAAACAATGAGCAAAGTATGTGGGGGATTCAACCTCCCCTCACCTCCAAAAATTTACTTTTAGAGAAAAGGTGGTAGGATCTAAAGGGATGACCTTTGAAAAAAGAGGTGGATGCAATAGTGGTGGTGGCAAGGAAGAAGAAAATGGATCAAGAAGTCAAAGTGAAAATTACTTGCATGCTAGTGATGCAAGAGAAAATGCCCAAATACATGGATTATGGCGAGATCAAAACATATATTGATGCCTGCATGGCAAAACCACGATATGCAATTTTTAGGTGCCCGACTTTCTATGGAAGAACTACATATATGGACAAAAGGGGCATGGAGAACTCACTGAGGAATACTCTATTAGAACCCACATTAGGGGATATTTCGTATTGTCTTCATGAGCAATTCGACAAGGATAGTGTATTTGGAGGGGGAACCTATTTCTTTAGAAATGTAGGGTTGTTCATGAAACACTAGCACGTAGATTTTAGACCAACGGTAGAAATGCCATCAACACTGGTATGGATCGAAATGTATGCATTGCCTCAGCGTTTTGGGCAAATACATATTTGATATCGTGGCCAATCCATTAGGGAAACTAATTTAGACATCAACGCCATATCATGGTAAGGGGTTATAGAACTACGCCAAAATATGTGTGGAATTGGATCTTACCAAACCACTCCCTAAAAATATTACTTTGGAAGTTAAAGAAATAAGTTGGGACCTTACGATCTAGACTATGGAAGCTTCCCTTTTAGGATCAAGGGTTTCAATGAGTACAGCCACCTAATTGTTGAATGTCCTTCGCTCCAAATAGCAAATGTGCGGGAAAAACAAAAAGGGCAGCGAGAGAAGGATAACGATGGCTTCATGAAATCTAAGAGAAAGTACATAGTTTGAAACGAGGGAAAAAGGAATAAGGATAATGTCACATCTCGTCTTGTTGCCCCCAAATTTGACATCCATTGACGTTTGCGGTCATTTTCCTTGTTGCCCCCAAATTTGACACCAGTTGACAATTGACGGTCAATTTCCTCCTTTCTCAAAGATGCAATTATTATCGCATCCTTACAAGAAGCATGTAGATGTAATGTCCCTTTTTTTGGGGGGACATTAGGAAATGGAAAAAAGCTCCCAAATCAGATTTAAAACACATTGTTGTTTTAACCTTGCCAAAACAAAACTCAAACCCTTCCTAGAGCGGTGACCTTCCTGGGAATAACAACCCTTCAAAAAGGAGATAAACCTTGCAAATAATACTTCCAACTTGTGCCAAAAATAATAGGAAACCCTCATCAATCAATTACAGTTGTTAGAACTCAAATTTGCATGTGAAATTAATTAGTGATGAAACCCTAACCAGCAAACATTCCCGAGCATGCATAAAATAGTAGAACATCACCAAAATCACCAAACGAGATATTGGCTTGATAAAATATGGAGAATAAGATGATGAATTCGGATTTTCCAAATCGTCACCATACATACCAATTTAATTGTCACCATACATACCAATTTACCACATCAACATACGTCACTCCACTTGAAATAAAATATATTTTGCACTAAAGAGACAACACTTGCAAGAGAAAGATAATTCCTTTTCCAACCAACTTGCATATAAAAAACCTTATGAAGGGTTTCGTCCTTCACACCCCAACCAAGGGTTTTCATCCTTAGAGGGGATCCTCAACTCAAGGGGTTTCTTCCTTGAGAGAGAGAGAGAGTAAAGGGCAACACTAGCCACTTCCACCAAAATAAGAATAATCACTCAAACATAATCCAATAATGCCCAAGCGACCTCCTTAAATAGGCCTAAGGAGTGCTTAAAGAAAACATTACATCATGGTCAACCGCGTAAGTAATTGCTTTTTAAATATTAAAAAGGTTATTGGAGCCTACATGCTCACAATACCATTAATACTAAACTACTTTAATTCCTCTATTGGAGCAAAAAGGCTTCCAATAGGATATATGATAATAAATGAAAACGACTATAAAAATATAATCCAAATTTCCCCTTGCTTTTCTCCTTAGACCCACGGGAAAGAATGGGTTAAGGTCTTTAGAATTTAGCCTCCAAAAAGGGACATGATATTCCCCCTTCCCAAGATTGCTTGTCCTCAAGCAATGATGAACTTTGCTGCTCCAAATCTTCGACTCCTTGCGTGGATCCTTCTTGATTCTCGTGGAGAGCTGGTTTTCGTGATAAGGTATCCGTTGCTGCAATGTTTTTCCTCTTGACATATTTGATGTCAAAACCAAAAGCTTGTATTTTGCTGACCCATCAACAAGATATGGCCTAAATTTGACCAAGGCATGCATAATGGCCATCATCTTCTCATCATAAATGTGAAGATTCAGCTCATGTTTCTTGAGTTCTTTGTTTTCTAATGCAATAAGACGCTGATTTTGCATTAGAACAGCCCCTATTCCTTCACCGGATGCATCAAATCCCACCATAAATGGAAAAGAAGAATCAGGTACAACAAGCACTTGACATGAGTACATTACCTTCTTGAGTTTATCAAATGTTTCTTGAGCTAGAAGTGACCAGTTGAGTACCCCCTTCTTAGTTAAATCAGTTAGAGGGGCAACAAGATGTGAAAAACCCTTCTTAGACCCAAGGAACCTTCTGAGTTGTGAAATGGAGATGGGAGGAGGCCAACCAAGTATGGCATGTATCCTTTGTTGCTCCACATGTACCCCTTGAGGCTCTATGATATATCCTTGGTACAAAATTTTGCTCAAACCAAATCCACATTTGAATTTCTTTGCAAGTAAGGACTGCTGTCCTAAAACACTCATCATCATGTTAAGGTGTTGTAGATGTTTCACCCATGTTTTGCTATATCTCAAGATATCATCAAAGGAAACAAGCACAAATTCCTTTAAGTACTTACCGAATATGAGGTCCACACATGATTGGAAGGTGGTAGAAACTGAAAATTGCTCTAGAGGAACTGAGAATATGCAATCAGCTGTTATATCCATTCTAAAATATGTGAGAAGTGTACCTTCTTTCATTGCACATGTATGGATGTGATGACTATGTTTCATTTCCTCTTCATTCTTTATCCTCCTCATGATGTTGTTTGCAACATTCCTCCTTGTACTCTTAGCTAGAATCAGTCCCTTCTCTACTGTTGGTAATGAAGTAAAATCAGATTTTCCTTGCTTAACATGCCTACCATTTTCATTGTTGATTTCAAGAATTCTGACTTCTTCATGTGAGTGGAACTTCAATCCTTTCTTGTGGATTTTGAGGGTTAATTCCCCAAAAATTTGGAGCTCTTGAATCCCAAAAACAATATGTGCCTCAGTTGAACTTGAAACAAGGAAGTCAATACAAAACTCATACCTTTTCATGGGGATAGCGAGTTGTGGTATCTTTCTTATGCAAAGAGGATATGTTCCATAAGTTATGGTGACCGTGAAGCCTTTGAAACCAGCCTTGTTTGGCCCCATCCTTCTTGCCAATTCTTCTTCAATAAACTGATGCATATTGTCATTCTCTATAAGCATGGTGACCCTTTGGTCATGAAGAAGATCCCTCACCCGGAATGGGTGATGTGTGCCACATTTTATAATAAGAATGCTGCCCATCCATTCCATTCTTTTTAGCTCTTCCATTATCATGTGATCATGAGTTAACCACACATGAAACCGAAAATTAGAATCACCGTCATTGCCCTCCATACTGATTTTGAAATCTGGTATCCTTGCCCGAGTAAATTTCAACATATCAACTTTATGCCATGTGCAGAAGCACCTTTGAAATTGATCCCAAGTATCTATATGCTTTTTATTACAAAAAGTACTTCTTACCTCATCACCCCATGAAGTATGATGTGCATGATGATATCCAATCAGTGGTGGCATAGGAGGATACAACACACATGAGATATGAGTACTTTTTCTAACCAGTTGTCCATGGTAGCAAATCTGAAATGGTATATTAGTAAAAACTGAGATATCCTCATACCGTGGGCTGCTTATGACACTCCTATGACTCAGAATTTCTGAGTTCAAATCAGCACTCTTCCTTGGCCTGGTTTCCTCGCCAGATGGGATCTTTCCTTTCCACATTTGTCGGTACTTGTCTTGGATAACTCCCGGCTTCTTGTTAGGGCTGTGGTTTCCATCAAATGACCTCCCTTTGACTGCTGTTAGGGACAGTCCAGCCACCTTATCTTGTCCTTTATGGAGAGTTTCTTCCAATCTTCTTGACCAATAAAGACTTGTTGAGGCACCGTCAATGCAAGCATCATTGTGACCCCAATTTCTTCCCCCAAACACAAGTATATAAGACAAATTACAAACCAAATGGAAAGAGGAAGTAGTTACCTTTGCATGCATACTATTGGCCTTGGAAAGAAGGTTGCCTCTTATCAATCCCATTTCAGTCCTTGAGCCTAAAGCGACTTTTGTCTTGATGCATGCATGACTTGGAAGTTGCTTGAAAGGGTGCACTACCTCCATACCTTGTTCATGTGTGTTTGGAATGTCTTCATAGCTTTTACCAAGGTCTAATCCATCATCATTATGCTCTTTAGGGTCTGCTGTTCTAAACAGACCAGCAAGCTTATTGTCATCATGTCTAATTGGAAAATGGTCTCCAACCATCCCTTTCTCTTCCCCTTCTTGCTCCACATTCTTCTTTTCAACCCTGGATTCATTACATGTTGAAACCTCATCAATATTAACCAAACAATGATCAGTAATTACCTCATGATGTTGACTATCCAAGACAATAGCAGGAGTAAAGGCCGATTCTCCCTCTTTCATGGCTCCATTTCCTTCAAGACGCAGATCCAGTGCATGTTGCACCTCTCCTTTTGGCGCTAGGGTTCTTTGTCGGTAATGTTTTTCTTCTATCCTTAATTTGACAAAATCCGTGAGAGACATTGCTTCCCGAAACTCCTCTAGCATCTCTTGGTATTCTTCAAGCAATGTGATGTAGCCATGAGCTTGTCTAGGGCTCCCTTGTGGAGCGACTTCCTCCTTAGCCACGAATTGGGGTTTGTAGGGCCTTGCAAAAGGGATTTTCTCCTTCTTTGATTCACGGGGTTGTAGGAAGACTCTTCCTTTTTGGCCGAACCACCACCTTGCAACTTTTGGATGGCTAGGGTAAGCTGACTCAATGCCTCCATCATTCCTTCTTGTGTTTTCATAATCGTCTCCAATTTTTCTTCTCGGACTCTGTTGTCTTCTTCTTTCCCTCCTCTGGTAATATTGAATACCACTATCATCTGCCATGCTTCACAGGCTGGGAGGAAAGAGCTCTGATACCACTGTAATGTCCCTTTTTGGGGGACCTTAGGAAATGGAAAAAAGCTCCCAAATCAGATTTAGAACACTGTTGTTTTAACCCTGCAAAAACAGATCTCAAACCCTTCCTAGGGCAGCGACCTTCCTAGGGAAGAACAACCCTTCGAAAAGGAGATAAACCTTGCAAAGAATACTTCCAACTTGTGCCAAAATTAATAGGAAACCCTCATCAATTAATTACAGTTGTTAGAACTCATATTTGCATGTGAAATTTATTAATGATGAAACCCTAACAAGAGAACATTCCCGAGCATGCAAAAATATTAGAACACCAAAAATCACCAAACTCGATATATTGGCTTAGTAAAATATGGAGAATAAGATGATGAATTCAGATTTTCCAAATTGTCACCATACATACCAAATTACCACATCAACATAGGTCGCTCCACTTGAAATAAAATATATTTTGCACCAAAGAGACAACACTTGCAAGAGAAAGATACTTAATTCCTTTTCCAACCAGCTTGCATATCAAAAACCTTATGAAGGGTTTTCGTCGTCTTAAGAGAGAGAGAGAGAGAGTAAAAGGGCTACACTAGCCACTTCCACCAAAATAAGAATAATCACCAAAACATAATTCATTAATGCCCAAATGACCTCCTTAAATAGGCCTAAGGAGTGCTTAAAGCAAACATTACATCATGGCCGACACCTTAAGTAATTACTTTTTAAATATTAAAAGGTTATTGGAGCCTACATGCTCACAATACCATTAATACTAAACTACTTAAATTCCTCTATTGGAGCAAAAAGGCTTCCAATAGGATAAATGATAATAAATGAAAACGACTATAAAAATATAATCCAAATTTCCCCTTGCTTTTCTCCTTAGACCCACGGGGAAAGAATGGGTTAAGGTCTTCAAAATTTAGCCTCCAAAAAGGGACATGACGGAGAGAAGTGCAAGACTTCTTAACTTGAAACCCTTGATGGGCAAAGCTATGTGGCTAGAAAACACGTGTGTTGAAAGTTGTCTTTACTATCTTTAGCTTCTATGAGGTTTTTGTCTTGGTGACATCCCGAGTATAGGGACCCGGTTGTTAGGTCTTTATCCCACCCTCATTTGTATAGATCTCAAGTAATCAACTCTCAAAGTTCATGCTCCCTACTTTTGACGGCTCTGGGTAAGAATTCAATCCACACATGGATACAAAAGTTGGATACCTTCTTATCACTCATGTCGATGATGGAAAAGGAAGCCATCAAATTTGCTACCCTTCATCAGGAAGGTATAGCACATGAGTGGTGGTACCATGGACTAATCACACATATGTCACTAACGGTAGTTTTTAATGTGTTATGGTAATACATTCATAATGAATAACTGAAATTGTATAATTAAAGAACAATATTTGTATTGCAGAAATAGAATTGTAATTGTAGAAGTAAAATAGCTTTATTGAATATGTATACAAATTGGGCAAAATCTATAGGAGAGATGCATGCCGAATATTTTTACAATCAAGAATGTATGCAGAATAGGAAAACTCTATAGGAGAGATGTATGTTTGACGATTCTCTGCAAATGAAGATGTATACAAATGGAAAACTCTATAGGAGAGATGTATGCCTCAAACATGGGAACTTACAACTTATGCCTACAAAAACTTTCAACTTGCAAATTTGTGTTTTCATTCAAAATCATCTTTTTTATAGTGGTATGATCCAAAAGATGGAAAGTTGGTAAGAATAGTGAATTAAGAGTTCATAATGGGAACCGAAAGGTCATCCTACATGGAGATGACATGCATCCACCTTGGGGGTGAAATTCGAATAGGCAAAAAAAGGCAAATTTTTGAAAATAATAATATTATTTCTTTTAGTGCTCCTTGTTGGGGTCATATCTCCTAGTTTATTGACCCGATTTGCAAATTGTGTGATCTGTTGGAAAGATGACAGTGAGCTCATAAAAGAAAATATGACCAAAGCCCTTTGGCTATTATCGCATCTGTTGAAGCTCAAAAATGCTCCACCGACCCTAAAAAATGTAAAATACCAAAAGTTGTCAAAAACTTGCTAAAAATAGATTTCAAGACTTTTTAAAAATAGACTTTAGAAATCGTGTTGTGATTCCTCGTATTGCTCTAAATACTCATCTCGATCATTAACTGCTAAAAATAGATTTCAATACTTTCTAAAAATAGACTTTCCTACATCCTTCTCTAAATGTTGACATGGGTCAATCTTGCTCAGTGCTCATCCGGATCATTCACCCTTCCTTGAGAAGAATGGGCCCCATTGCTTGTAGGATTGACCTTTGATGTACATAGGAAGTTCGGAAATGTTGAAGTGATTTCCTTCCACTTGAGTGGGGTGGCCCACCGAAATTCTTGTTTACTATTTTGGAGACCTATGTGTAGGAATATCAGTGAACCAACATATAGAACTGCCATGGTTGCACTTCCCACAAATATCACAAGGATGGAGATTCCAACAATGATCAAAATCATGACCTTTTCTACCACAATGATTGCAAATGAGGTGATGAATCAAATACCTCCCATATGTATGAATAGGAGGCTCACACCGATGTTAAGCAAAGTGTTTTGGATGCATGTTTGCTTTAATGAATGTGGGACCCATGGTGGGTTGAGATGATTCCCAGTGCACAAGAGAGACCGGAATTCTTAGGTCTCTTTTTTGCTTTGAGAGGTTCATGAAGGCCTTGTCCATTATACCCCATTTTATTTAACAACTTGAAACCAATACCTTTTGTATGTTTTTCAAAACCACCAATCATATATGGAAAAATATCAGAATGTGCGAACAAGAAAAATATACCACGCTTTCCTTTGTTTTTGTCTAAGAACCTACAACACTTTTCTTCATTCCTTTCATCTCTTTGAATTCATCTTGTAGGATGGTTAGGTCTTGTTAAATTTCTTCACAAAATGCTTCTTTTTCTCCAAGTTGATTTTGAAGATCGTGCATAACTCCGTTGCGCTTTGCCTCTACTCGGGCAATCCTTCAACAATGGGGATTCCAAAAGGCGGCAGATTTTCTACACATTCATCATTTGCTCTATGATCATGCTTAGATTGGTCTGCAACCATTGGGGTTCTCTTCCCTCCTAAATTTGTTTTCTACAAGGAGTGATTCGTGCTCATTTTGAAATGCTAGAAATGGCTCAGTATCTCGAATTGAGCCCTCTTCTCATTTTTTCTAGCTACCTTTTCCCATTATTTTCAAAACCTGCAAAAATTTGAAAAATTCATTTTCATGTTCTAATTCCATTGATCCAAATTATTTTTGGAATTCAGTGGACAACACACTACCGGTGGCATTTAATGTGTTATGGAAATAAATACATAATGAATAACTAAAATTGTATAATTAAAGAACGGCATTGCGAGATAAGATAAAATATTTTTATTGAATACTTATACAAATTGGGCAAACTATGTAAGAGAGATGTATGTCGAATATCTTTGCAATCAAAGATGTATGCAAAGCAGGAAACTCTATAGGGGAGATGTTGTTTCACAGTGCATGCGAAATGAAGATGTATACGCAAATGGAAAACTCTATAGGAGAGAAATATGCCTCAAAATATTGGAACACGCTGACTTAAAACTTATGCCAACAAAAACTTTCAACTTGCAAACTTGTGTTTCCATTCAAAACCATCTTTTTATAGTGGTGCGATCCAGAAGATGGAAAGTTGCTAGGAATGATAAATGAAGAGTTCCAAATGGGAATCGAAAGGTCATCCTACGTGGAGATAACGTGCATCCACCTTGGAGGTGAATTCGAATGGGCAAACAAAGGAAAAATGTGAAAAAAAATATTATATATTTTTTAGTGCTCCTTGTCGAGGTCGTATCTCCTAGCCCTTTGCCCCGATTTGTGAACAACATGACTTGTTGGAAAGATGATAGAGTGAACTCAAAAATAACAAATACAACCATAGCCCTTCGACTATTATCATACAAGCTGAAGCCCAAAATATGCTTTGAAGACCCTCAAAATCCAAAATACCTATGTTCCACGAGGATGCATCCCCCCTGCCCTTTTAGGGTCGTCCCCATACCGGGGACATTTCGGAAACTCAAGGACGGGGACTTGAAGCCCTTTGGCATTTCAATGTAATTATTATTGTAATTAATACTTCAACCTTATATGAAATCTCAATTCAGCTCCAATTTTATGTATTAAGGTTCTATATTTGAAATTTTGTTGTGTGATGAATGATTCATCAATGTTATCATATAAATATTTGAAATTTCCTATATTTTTATATTTTCTTTTATTTTTAATAAATTAATAGCCCTCCTGTTATGATCCTCATGTACGGATTTCACTAATGCCTCGAGGTTTTGGTGTAATGGTTCGTTACATTTGGTATCAGAGCGACCACCCAAGTTCAAGTCCCGGCACGGGTAGCTACGTCGGCATTGCAGTGTTCGCCGGGGCTCGTATAGAGGGTAAGGCGCGGGGTCCCGTATATGGGCGCAAATCTAGCCCGGGGTCCAAGCTACGGAAGCGTGGTGGGATGTTATGATCCTCCTGTATGGATTTCACTAATGCCTCGAGGTTTTGGTGTACTGGTTTGTTACACGTCCTCTGTCGTCCCCTAAAAAAGGCCTCCAAAAAAATCCATCCCGGAAACACGCCCCCGTCCCTGTCGTCCCCGCCCCGAAACTTGGTGGAACATAGCAAAATACCAAAAGTTGTCAAAAGCTGCTAAAAATAGACTTTTAGAAATTTTGCTATGATTGTTCATATTGCTCGTATAGTTATCTCAATCATTAAGCTGCTAAAAATAGACTTTCATACATCCTTCTTTTCATCCTAACATGGGTCAATCTTACTTGAGGAATCATCCATATCATGTTTCAATTCAATAATATCCTTGGACATACAAAGAATATTGGCAAGAATGCTTTCAATGTCGTAACTAATCTTGATGGCTTGAGCAAGTCCATTTGTTTGATGAGCTCTATGCAGCTATCACTCTCTTCTTTACAAAGCTTAAAAAGATGATTATTCAAGAATTTCAACATGTTATATTGCACTATGAAAGAATCATTACGTACCCGAAAACACTAGATCTCATTACAATTAGCAATCAAGTCCACTCTATTAGCTTGAAGAAGCTTATTATTGGTGTTTACCATTTGGATATGATTTTGGGAGATGATAAGGTTACGCTCTGTAACCGCACAAAGCTCCATTAGACTTTTGCACATTTCTTCCAAAAATATGATGCTTCTCGTTTCATGAGCAAACTCTTTCGGGGCCACGTAACCAATGTCTTTGACCGCATTATCTTTTGAAGATTCTCCTTTTCCCTATTTTTAAAGACAGGGTTCCACTTATTGATATCTCGAGTATCCTCTTCATGTGTCTTCTTCTTTAGAGTTTTAGGATTTTTATAAGGAGCTTTTCCTAACACCCACTTTTCATTTAATGTGGCATCTCCTTCTCTCTAATTGTCATTAGTATTGATAGCCTTCGTCTCCTAATGGTTTCCCTTGCCCTTTGAAGCAGCATTAGAATCTTCTCTTATCAAGGTACTTTCCTTCAAAACCATTTCCCATTTAGTTAGTGGACATGGAATTGAGACTTCCCCTGCCACACAGTGTCGTTCCATTGGCAGATTTCATCTTCGTGCATGGTCCCCTTATCATGTTGTCCCTCCAACACATCATATTTGTCAATGCAACCAATGTTAACATCCAATGTGAATGATAATTACATATTTGGAATCCCCTCAATAATTTATACACTTTGGAAAAAAAGCACCTAATTTCGAGTTTGTATGCAAAAGGTATGTCCTCCACAAGTTATAAGACTTTTTTAATAGTTGAGTGGTATTTGCATAAGTGGTGGTTTCATAACCACAAGTTCCTTAAGTAGCGGTTTCGCAACGGAAAAACTATCCCAACAATCGCAAAACCACCACCTACATAAACTGATGGTTACTCGGCTGCTACATATAGTTGCATAGCGCATGAACTTGTCTATTCATAAAGTATTGCAACTTGCAAAGGCCGTAACTTTTTTATACAGACCTAGAATCAAGAGCCATTTTTTTAAGTGTAATTTTTCAAGAGGAATTCAAGTGTGCAATCGAAATTCACTTTTGATGCTACACCAAGTTTTTGCCCCTACATCAAACCCGCATTTATGAGGTCATAACATGTCTTAAACCCTTCTTTGGTCTCACAAACTAAGAAGCACAATTGATTAACTCAACCAGCTGAATTTCATAATGTTTTTGATCTGATTTGATATCACTATATATGCTTTGGCATCTAGGAACTACTCTAGAGGGTCATTAAAAGCAAATATCCATCCAACATATAGATAAAATACTTGTTGAATTACAAGGAGCATTAACAAATGATTTGAGATGTGGAAATCTTCAAAGAAGTATTGGGGCAGGCGACGATTCCCTTAGCACTTTTCAAGATATGATAAATCAATTTGTTTCCATATTTTACAAAATTCAGTTTGATCTTCTTTAATGATATTTTCATAGTTTGCATACTTGTATCCAGCAAATATTCAGCAAACCCAAAAAAAATTGACTTGGCAAAAACTCGACAAGGCTCGGCAAATATTCAACAACTTAAAAAATATGTTGTATTCTTAAAAAACATAAATTTTATGCAAAATATAGTAACAAAATATATCAAATGAGTCTGTAAAATGTTGGGGAAGTGTTTTCTAGTAGATTTGAATACAAATACAGCACAAAATCACATCATCATGTGAATACAATAGCCAACTAATAAGTATTATGAATTTATGACGATCATTCAAAATTGTCATCATAAATTGCATATCCATGCGAGTTACAATTTACAATAATTTACATTTTCCTCTTCTCCGCTCTAGAGAAATATCAACGTGATGCCTTTATAAGACAAAAATCAGCATTTTTCCAACATTATACTTGTGTTTTTCCCATTTTCCATGTTAAACATGCGCATGGACGAATTTTAGGGTCAAACTCACCGAATATTGGCAAATATTCTTAACAAATACTCACGAATATTCACCTGTGACAAATGGCAGGTTTTATCGGCGAATATTCACCCAAGTAAATTTTTGGCAAGTACTCACCGAATAGGCAGACTATGGATATTCTCATCTAGAGAGAAAAAGGAGCAGTTTTACAAGATGAGAAAACATAGTAGAATTCCATTGACTTAAATACCCATTTGGAAAAGGGCCTATAATAATATACATCAAACTCGCACTTAACAAATTTATCACGAACTATTTGGAATAGAATATTGAAATGTCCCGCTTCCTAGGATAGTCATGACGAAGACCCTTAGCCTATTTTGTCTTCCCGACGGCTAAGGAGAATTTTAAAAGGGAGACTTAAGTTCTAATATTTTATTATAAAGTGCAAAAATAAATAAAATATTATAAAAGCACTTGGGCCAAATTGGGCCAAGTTCTAATAATATTATGGACTTAATCATAAAATAAAAAATAGAAAAAGGCAACATATAGTGAAAAGCATTTGAGCCAAATTGATTTATCCTAGGAAAGTGCGACTTGCACTAGGAAGCAAAGTAAATGGGAGAAAAGGCAAAAAAGCATTTAGAAAGAATAAAATACCCAAGGAAAAATGTGACTTGCCTAGAGAGGAAAAATAGGTGGTGAAAAGCATTTAATATGAGAAAAATCTGATTGGTCATGGTAGGTGGCTATTTGGGTCACAAGGCTATATATGCAAGTAGACTTGCCTTAACCTCACATCACTTGAATATTTCTCTCAATTTTGATTTTGTATGAAGCTTCCAGCTTTGTCTATTTTATTTCTAAAGACGAAACCCTTTAGAAATACACTCTTGAGGACGAAAACCCTCCAAGAGTTTGTGAGGATTCTCTACACAAGGGCTTCCATTGTGCTTCAATGGATTTATAGTAATTTTCTGAGTATTTCCAGCAGTTGAATAAAGGAGTATTGCATATTTTGGTCCAAGGGTTTGTGGGAAAGATTGCAGCAGTGTTTTGCTTATTTATTTCATGTGGAGCGACCCACTTCTTGTCAAATCTGGTATGTTTTAAGGTTGTTTCAGATCTGATTTGGAGAGCTATCAACAAAGCTCATTTTTAGAGATTGAATCAATCTATTTTCAGAAATTTTGGTGTGCAAAAAGTGTCATTTTCAGGGCAGCCAGTCTGCAGATTTAATAAATTTATTTCAGCCTTGTTTGCATCAGAAATCTGCATGTTCTTTCATATTTTGGCTTAATAAATTTGGTAAATCAGATTGGAGTGGTGAAAGTATAATTTATTGGCTGATTTGTATGAGTTTCTTGCTATGCCCTAGTCGCATTTTCTAGAAGAAAATACAGATCTGCAAAGTTTGATTTGATCCATGTTTTATAAATTTACATTTTGGGTTTGGGTTTGCTAAAAGACCACTCGGGGTAAATAGTGTCCTTTTGGGGACATTACAAATATGGTGCATTGTGCATTGGCATAGGGGTTATCTTCAAGCTAATTAAGCCATCCTTGCTTTTGAAATCATAAGGTTGACTAATAAGAATAACTTGTAATCCATACGCAACAAAGAAACATCGGTCAGTATATGTGCTTTATAGAAGAGTTCAACAAATAATTATTGGCGCAGAAATACATTATCTGCACAGACCACCAAAATTTGAATTATTCCTCAAAGGAACTTACGTAAGTAGCACTTAAAGTGGTTAGGCACATGACAAAGTTTTGAGCTTGAAATCCAAATATCATAAAGGCATAAATAATGTGGTTGTACGTTCCTTATTTTGGCTATAGAGCTACAAGTGATAGCTAGGGTTAAACTAGGATGGAAAGTTTAGGTTGGAAAGAACCACATAGACCTTGTAACTAATTCTAAATGACAACATATTGTATTAGTGAATTAACATTCCCTAACCTGCTACAGGTCACACTTGTTTCTCTAATGCCTGTTAGGATAAAACATAATATATATTTGTAAGGGTATTAAAGCATATATGAAAAAATCTCAAGTACTATCCCTTAAGAAATAAAACAAGACTATCAAAATTGTAACCCTTACACATTCCCTATAAAAGATAAAATCCATCGAGTGTATACTATATTGTACGTTTACCTCGAGTGGAAGGGAAAATTCTATCTTTATCATGACTGATCTCAACTAAGTATGTCCAATTAATTTCCATGGGCACCATTGCCAAAGCTTCACAAATTGTTGAAATGTAAATGTGAAGAATGCTACATGAGAAGGCCAAAAAATACAACATCCAACACTATAATTGACTTGGGTGGTGCAATTCGAAGAAGGAATGCTATTATGATTTCTGAAGACTGATACTAATGGTTTCAATAGAAAAAAACACCAACATCCATGGCCAACTATAAAGGAAATGAATTACGGTAGCCAAATTTTGTGTTAGAATGGACAGCATACTGTAGGAGGCTGTAAAGGTTGAATGATAGCCTTAAAGTAAGAAAACTTAAATATATCCAAGTTAAAGTCTGTCAAATTAAGTCTACTGTTTATAGTTGTTTTCCCTATATGCAACACATGAAAAGAGGTAAAATAGTCATTTTAAATAGGCTTTTAAGCTTTAAAGTAGGATACATTTTTATGCAGGAGCATCATTCACATGTATATATCCAATTTTGGTTTTCTTGCACTTTTTGGAGTGAGATAGGTTTTAGGAACATGTTTCTTGTGTGTTGTATGGGTCCCAACTCATTTGGGCCCTTTCATGTTTGTAATAAGGCCATTGGGGTTTTCCCTCCAAAATGGGCCATTCAAATATTTGAATTTTCTAAAGTTGTAAATAGTGGTCTAGGTGTTAGTATAGGAAGAATAAATGTTGTAAGGGTTCTCAAAGAGCCTCAAAATGATGAAAGACGTGTTTTCTCATCCTCCTAGTGAGGTTTCTCAACCCATAATTATTCTTCACTAAGGTTAGGTCACCTAACCAAGTGTAACTACCAACTTTTTGGTTATTCAAGAAGAGATATTCGAATTATGGTAAAGAAGAAGACTGTAGAGAAGTGAAAAATAGTTCAAGGAGGTGTTAGAGAGCCCTAGAGGCTCAAGAATGATTTGTGGAGATCATGAGAAAACTGTAAGACAGATCCTTCAAATAAATGTAATGGAATTTCTTGTAAAATGTGTTAAGGAGTCTTGTAAATGAGAATGATTTGGGATATGACATTGTGGTGCTTATGTTCCTTTTGTTGATTATGCCTTTGTATTGTTAGAGCTAATGATATTATGAGATTAGTTGCATGGTTTCCAAAATAGGGTTGAGTATGATTTGAAAATATTAGAATGTACATGGCATGTCTTCATGTTTAGAAGGGGAAAATTGTATATGTTTGTTGTTATGTTCTGAGTAAACAGGTTAAGGAGAAAGTTTGAGACATCAAGGCAAGGAAAAACTATGATATGAAGCATAAAACTCTAGAGAAGACTATAACAGGCCATTGGAAGAGGTAAGGTAGCCATTTCATAAGGTTCGTGTGACTTGTTAAAGAGAAAACAGTGAATATATATAATGGCATGATGTTGTTCATGTGGTGATGTTTGAGGGAGTGTTAAAGGATTTTATAACCCTGTATGAGGTATGAAACCATTAGAACAAAACTTGAGGCTTGAGTTAAGAAAAACAGAGTTCACAGTCTTCTAGGACTGGCAAAAGATGATTCTTGAAGGTCATGAAAGTTGTTACAGTGGTTCAAAGGATTGAATGAGCGTGGTAGAGGATTAAAAGACTAGACAGAAGTATAACTCACCTTGACAGAGCTTTAAAAAAAGATAGAAAAGGGAAAGAAGCCTCAATCTGGGCTCTTGGACTGTATACCCTGACTAGGGTTTCGATAAGTGAAAAAAATTAACATAACTAGCATTGTATCCATTGAAAAGAGCTAAAAATTGACTAGAAGGTCGAGTTGTGCATTTAGAAAGTTCGCAGGAACTTTCAGAGTCGAGAATAAGATTTAATAGATCAGATTTGAGAAACTCAGTCAAACCGTGCGTGGAAACTCAGTTTTGAGGGCTTTGAGGGCTTACACAAGTAAAGAGTTAGAATGCTTAAGAGTTCTCTTTAACAACTGTTGAATCTTGTTGTAAAAGGTGGGGAGAGACCTAATAAAGGTGAATAGATGGTGGTTAGAACAAATATCAGGAGTTGGCCAAGAAAAGTGAATGGACACAGTCCTAGACCCTATCTTTACACAGTTGAAAACAAGTATTTGTGAGCAATTTCTAAAAAGGTGTCAAAATTAGTGATAGAAGATTGCATACTGGTGGATAGAGGTTAAATAAGGTGAGACATAGTTTAATAAAGGGATCATTAAGCTCTCAGTCTTAAGGACAAGAAAACTCAGTTAATACCCTACCAAGTTCAAGACACAAGAAGAGACAAGAAAGTAGTAATGTTGATTTTAGGAGGGAATACAGAGTTGGAGACTTGAGAAAAAGTTGTGAGAGGGTGTTTTAAGAGGGTTGAGGATGTAGTAGAGCTCAGTGACCCAGATAAAGGCAATTGAAAATTGAAAATCCAGTCAGAGAAGGCCTAAAGTTGACCTGGTAGGGCTAGTTGAAAACAGTCAAGACAAAATTGAAGGATTTAAACAAAGAATTGGAACATGAAATTTTGCATGAAGTACAAGCTCAATAATGGGTATTTAAAATTGTGTTTGGTTTCCTAAGAAGTGGTGTGAGTTGCTCCCAACTATAAGTTTTTGGTAAAAACAAGGCTAGAAGAATAGACCTAATTGGAGATAGTTTCAAGGACATTGAAGGAAATAGAAACAAGAACAGGGCATGAAATTGTGTGAGGAGTTATAAGGGCATAAAGGGTACTCAGAAATGTCATCACAGTCTTTTGATTGTTTGTGTATGGATCCAGGTAACGAGATTTGTCTGTTTTGAGGGCTAGTAGAGCCTATTTGCCAATGAAAATGAAAATGAGCAAAATGAAGGATTGATATACTAATGAATGTTCTTGGGTGATGTTGTAACAGGGAATAGTACGGAAAGAGAGTGTGTACAGTGAACATAGCCCTTGTATCCATATTTTCAAGATTTTGGCCTTTTGGCATAGTGTGGGCATTGTAAAGCCTAATGATGAATTGTATGTTTTGTTGATTATGAAACTAATTGTGGTGTTTTGAAGGATTTTGTTCATCCCGTTGCATCAATTTTGGTAATGCTTGTGCAAGTAATCTGTGACAAACTAAAACCTTGGCTTAGTCCTAATTTTTGAGTCGTCAATTTTGATTGGTATAGTATTTGGTCTCCGATAGTTAACTAACTGTATAGTTGCATGGAAATAGTTGTCAGGATATTTATTGCATTTATGGGGTAAGTAGATCTAACTACCTTTCTTTTCATCTAAACGCACCTCTTGACATCCAATGATAAACAAAGTCGGGAGAATTTTATTCCATGCCTTTGTTTTGTGTCTTGCTTTCATTGGGCATCCTCTAGTGGTGTTAGAGCATCCGGGTTCATGAACAATCTTACATCAACCAAAAACATGCGATCAAATTCTTGTGTGCAATGCAGACATTTGCTTATGTTGTGAGACTTGTCAACTTTGTTGAAGGTGTTGTGTGCATGGAGGAAGATCATCAACGAGACTTGAGAACATCACCTAAAGTCTAATATGTGAAAAAAGTGAAGGGAAGAAAGGAGCTAGTTTCAAGCATCTCCCGAGGTCGGGATGAACCTTTTTGGAGAATGGCAAAACTACCACTTTACAGGTGATAGTTACAAAACCACCTCAGCGGTTGCACAACCATTGGTGCGGCTATACTAGCGATTTCACTGTAGTACAAAAGTGTGTAGGACAACGCCCGGGATCTAAACTTTTTACACGTGGGTCGTTTTTCCAAGATCTTGGGGACTCGAGATCTATTAAGGTTTAGTGTTAGGCTTGGGGATTTGAAGTCGAGGAAGGCAAAGAGTTGGAGTTGATTGTGCTAGAAGAAAGTGGAGGTAAACAAGCTCGACTCTAGACAAACTCTCGAAGGAGAGAAAAACAAAGGAAAATTTCAGAAAATTAGCTCAAAGAGAGGAAGCAAAGCTATAAAGCCTACAAGAGTGATGTTTTGGAAACCAGTCCATGAGGACCGAGTAAGTGTCTTCTTCATAGGCTTTACGGAATGGATGCATGTATGTGTGTATGAATTTTTGTAATGATTGTGGCTTCAATAAAGAGAGTGTTTGGTTCCATTTCAATTCCTTGTGTCTATGTGTGTGTCCATTTAGTGTGGGTGTGAGTCCTAAGTTGGGGGATAAGGTAGCCATTGGCCCCTTCATTCCCATCTAGATCAATTGATATCAAAGCAAGGTTTTCCTTGTTGAACTAAGTTCGTGAGACTTTTGGTGAGTCAATTGCAGGTTGTGAAAAAGAAATTTACATTTTTAGAAGATATGGCACGCAAAGTATATTAGAATATTTGGAGAGAGAAAGAATAAAGAAGAGGCGGATTGCACACATTTGAGATCGTGTATCCGTCTATTTATTATGAATGATGTAGTTACAAAACGGTTGATATAGTTACAACCGGTTACAAAAATAACTAATGACATGCTTATAAATAAGTCTTACATTCTAATACCCCCTCTTAAGGCTTATTCTAAATAAAGCAAAATCAAACATTCTAACAAAACAGAATTACGTAATCTTCACGGGGTTTCACTTTGAAAGAAATGTTATGACTAGGTAGGGCTCCATCAAGTTGCTTCGTGACCTTCGTAAAGGTGTAGCTTCCGAGCTGAACTCCCGAGTTCCCGGATTCCACCTCCCAAACTCCCAAGTCACAGATCTCCCGAATTATTGGACAACCATCCATACTGACCATCCACAAGCTCCATCAAGTTGACTCATGGCCCTCGTGAAGGTATATTTCCCAAGATCCACAGTCTCTCTAATTATACGAGCAACCATCCATACCGAGCTTCATCTACCCCGTATCCTTTCTTGCCTTCAAAGTTTAGAGCATCTTTGTATTGCGTATTCGTTATTATCCTCACTACCTTCTCGCATCGATGGGTATTCAACCATGTCTATATTGGTTGTATTTGATATGACTTTACCCTTAAGCACATCACTAACTTGAACACGACAATCCCATGTTGTGTGCCCTCTTTTCTTACAATAATGACATTCAATCTCTGAGTTATCTTTATCTGATCTTGTACGAGAGTTTCTAGTTCTGGAATAGAATGCACTTTCTTGCTGAGAATGACATTTTGCATCTTCTGTAGTTCATTTTTCTTCAGCTCGAAGAGCTGCAATCATATCATCTAGAGATTGAGATTAAATTTGACTCAGGGTAAAAACTACATTGTTGTATTTTGAAGACAGGCTATTTAATAGGATAGCTTTGGTATCCTCATCCTCAATCGCAACTTTGACTTTTGCTAGTTGTCTGATCAAGGACCTCAAATTATTGATGTGGCTTGACATAGAGACTCCACTCATTTTGAACCTATATAACTAAAGTTTTAGGGAAATTTTGGCATTAATTACTTTCGCTCCAAATAATTTATTTAAAGCATCCCAAATTTCTTTAGATGATTTGTCTAGGTCTACATGATGAAGTTCAAAGTCAAAGAGAGCAAGGCCAATAATAGATTTTTCTTTATCATCTTTGCTTTGCCAATCTAACAATTTTGATGCATCGGTAGGAGATGTCTCTTTCCCGTTTACAATGCCCCACAAATTTTTATTCATACGTTGCATTTGTATTTTCACTTTCCATGTATGAAAATTTAGACCGAATATTTTCTTCGGGAATTTCCATTTTAATAAAATAAATACTACTACGTATTTAATCGAAATGAGTAAACAGAGAATAAAATACTAGTTCTTTGTTGCAACTATGAGCGTGCAGTTCCATGTCCTAAAGACAAACAAACGAAACTTTGTTGTGCCTTCCGAAGCCAAAAATCACGATTGTAGTCTTGGAGTTCGTATCCACTAGAAACCAGAAATTCTCAATTATTAAACTCTGCTTTTTTAATTATTTCGTGGTTATTTGCTGCCTTGGCTTGCGGGGCTGTATATTCACGTCTTGATTAGAATTCTTTTCAGTTGTTCTTTGACTGGTATTTACCTTGAAAAACGCAACTTTATATTCAACCCTTGTTTTCTTATGACCATGCCACGAAAATGCGACTATATGCTTCTAATGAAAACGTGACTATATGCTTTTGCTTCGCGACTCTGCGAGAAAACATGATTGTATGCTCCCTGATTCGCAACTTTGTTTTCTCCTTGCACGATTGTGCAACGTGGCGTTATTTTGTGCCCTAAGCGTGTGCCCTTGATTTCGACTATGTTACTGACTCTTCACGACGATGACTTGTTTAATTGACCCTCAATGTCCCTCAAAAATCTTCTTGTGATTTCCTTCGAATATCAAAACGAAAATGTCTTTCTTCTTTGGTGTGCCCTAATGGGATTGTCACGAAAATATCTTTCTTCCCCTCTCTCTCTTTGCTTGCTCCACGACCGATATCAATGTTAGAATATGTGGAGAGAGAGAATAAAGAAAAGGTGGATTGCACACATTTGAGATTGTGTTTATCTATTTATTATAAATGATGTAGTTACAAAACAGTTGATATAGTTAAAACCGGTTACAAAATTAATCGACATCCTTATAATTAAGTCTTACATTCTAATAAAGTACCTCTACCTCTTGGAAGAAAAAAGGCACAGAGTTGTAGACTTTGCGGGGATGCTAAGAGGAATCCAAATGATGTTGGAAGCAATGGAGGCTGCATAAAGGAGAGGAACTACGAGTTGTTGATGTAAGTGATGATGAGGAAGGACCTCAAGAGATTCAAGTAGATGTGGTGGATGAACCATGTGACAATTGTCTAAAAGCTATTGTAAAGATGGGAAGCAAACCAAAGTTGGATACCCCTAGCTCTGGAGGAATTTTAAACCTTGAGGATCGTATTGATTTGATTGCGAGCTAGAGAAGAATTTTGATTGCGAGTCAATGGAGGACCCCAAGAGAATTAAGTTTATTTGTACTAAGTTGAAGGAACATGCATCCTTGTGGTGGGTTCATGTGCGGCTAGAGGGAAAGAAGAGGTAAAGACAAAACCAAGACTTGGGACATAATGGTTGCAACGCTGAAAGGTAAATTCTTGCTTCGGATTATCAGCTGAGTTTATTCAAGAAGTTGCTTGAGTTTGAGACGCAGAGAGATGACTATGAAGGAATACACCTAAAAGTTCTACAAGCTTACCACCAAATTTGGTCATGTGTTAAATGGTCAAAAATATATCTTGAGGAATGTGAATGGACTTCGTATTTCCATTCAAGATGTAATGTCCCCTTTTCCAATAGAAGACCTTTGGCCTATTTTGTCAACCCGACGGCCAAAGGAAAAATATAAGGGTGTTCTAAAAGATCCCCAATAGATCTTTTGCCCAAATATGAGATTTTCCCACAAAATAATAAATATACTTTTGGCAGCTATGGGAAATAATTATTTTTATATGCAAACACACCCAAAATCAGCATACAATAATTATTTTTATTCCCAAACCCTTGGAACAACCCTCCAAAATACAAAGCCAAATCTGCCCCAACTGGGTCGATCCAATAGAAGATGAACTGCTGTAATTTTATTCCTCAAATGCCTTCAAATTACACTGCTGGAAATGACTGAAAATAACACTGAAAATCTGATTACAATCAATGGGAATTTCTGAGTGAAAAACCCTCTCAAACTCTTGGGGTTTTCGTCCACAAGAGGTAGAATTCACAAAGGGGTTTCGTCCTTGGAATTTTTTATGCAAAAGCTTAGAGCTCAAATGCAAAGAAAATATCATATAAAAATCTGGAATATAGAAGAGGCAAGTCGACTTTCCTTTTAAAGGAAAAGAGCCAACAACCAACCTCCAAACCAGCCAATGAGCTCACATGATTTTTCCTATGCAAACATTTAATATTTTCCCATATTAAATGTTTTTCCCAACAATATTTCCCTCCTAGTGCAAGTCGCATTTCTCTAGGGAAAATACATAAATTAATTATGTTTTTATCTTCCCTAGGCTTCATTACTCCCCTTTGGCCCAAGTGGCCATTATCCTTTCTAGGAGGAATAAAATATAATAAATCCCTTTACAATGACTTTTGCCCCTTAAGGCAAATCGTATTTTCCATAGGGATTACAACTTATTTTTATTAAGCTAAATAAATTAATATAAGTGCTTTAATAATTATATTTTATTTTTTTATAGCACTTTATAATAATTTATTATAACTTAAGACACCCTTATATTTTTCCTTTGGCCGTCGGGTTGACAAAATAGGCCAAAGGTCTTCGATTGGAAAAGGGGACATTACACAAGATGAGATTGGTATGTTGAAGTTAAAGTAGGTGGAAGAGGCCGATCAATGTGCATTAAAGGCAACGTTTTCTAGGAGGCAACACAATACATATGTAGGTAGAGGAAGCTTCTCAAGAGGAAGAGGATAGTCAAGCAATATTCCCAACTCACATGGAAGATCTGGTGAAGCATATTCCGAACAATAATAAGAGGGCTGAAGCAAGCAATCATATTGCTCATGTGGATGAGAGAAGTGTTGGATTCCCAACTCACAAGGAAGATCTAGAGCGTAGTGAAGCTCATATGATGAAAAATGTGTTGTTGAAACCAGCCACGGAGAAGGATGAGCTGGTGTAAAGAAAGGATCTTTCCAAACTGCACAAAGTGAGAGGTAAGTGTTGTAAGGTCATTACTAATAATGCTAGCACAAATAATCTAGTTTCCAATGAGATAGCAAAAAGGCTTGGACTGAAAATGTTAGTGCATCCCAAGTGTCAGTGAATGAGCAAAGTATGGTGGAATTTCCAACACAAATTGTGTGTGACATAATGCCCATGAATGTATGCCAAGTGTTGTTGGGTAGACCGTGGCAGTTTGAAAGAAACCAAGTGTTGTTGCGTAGACATTGGCAGTTTGAAAGAAAGGTCGTGCTTGATGGGAGAGATAAGACCTACACAATTGTAAAGGATGGTAGAAATTCACATTAAGTCCATTCAAAGACAAAAAGATGTGGACAGCAGTCCTAAGGCTTTTTGGTTTGAAGGTAACCAATTCTTTAAGGAGGCAAAGAAGGAAAAAGTGTGGCTTTCATTCCTAAACCCACGGAGGTTGAGATAGTGAAAAGAGTGAATGAAATTCCACATGAGGTGAGTAATTTATTGGATGATTATGTTGATATTATTTCTAAAGGTTTTTCAGATGGATTGCCGCCTATGAGAAGAATCGGTCATCATATGTCAAATTCTCCAAGACCTTTTATGAGACTCGTGAATGAAATGTCAAAACCTTACTCAAGGTAAGTTTGGCATTGTGTATCTTGGTAATATTTTGAATTTTAGTGGGAAAATAAAAGAATTTGTTGCATCGAGATTGGTATTCCAAAGATTAAACAAGGAAAAATTTTCAGTCAACTTGAAAAAGTGTAGATTCCTAAAGGAAGAGCTGATCTATTAAGGATTTGCAATTTCAAAAAGAGAATTGAAAATGGACCCAAATAAGATTAGATAAATTATTGAGTGGCCCCCAACTAGAAGAATGTTTGAAACTCTAATTCAATACTTGATGAAACTCGCCGATAAAATGCAAGTCGGGCTCTAAACGAGAAATTGCCTAAAACTCATGAGCCAAGTCAACAAAGAAAACTCGACAAGTTTCACTGAGTAATTTCTTCATTACTTGGCAAAATTGGCCTAGTTTTCTCTAAACTCGACTACATTTGCATTGTAATGCCCACTTCAAAAAAACGTCATTTTAGAACTAAAACCATGTTGTGTCTGTGTTTTCCTCAACGAATATAGTGAATGTGATTGGCACGCCATTGGAGCTAGGGTATTCGGTATATCAAGGAATACATCAGCATATATTTGACAAAAGAAACAAATTTTAAAACAAAGATTCAAAGCATACAGTAAGAAAACAAAGATTCAAAGCATACAAGTAGGAAAACACTACTTTCTATTTTTCTAAGTTTCTACCTTCTACTTTCTATCAAATAGATGCTATAGTTTTCAATGTTACATATTGATGTCGAGAAATTGCCGATTCTCGATTTCCAAGTCAAATTTTGGCTCGCCGAGTAATTGTCGATAACAATTTTTGAACTATGGTCCCAAGGCACAACCTTCATTTAAGGGTACTAGTTAGAACTAGGAAGTGCATAATGAAGCAAGAATAGATGTGGCAAACTTTTGGTACTACAACAACATTCCATTCAATGTGGCGAATAGCCCATATTATGAGACTTGAGTCACCGCATTTATCGTTATCGAGGAGTTCATCGCTCCTAGTGCTCATGATTTGAGTGGTCCGTTGTTAAATGATTCAATTAAACCTAGATTGCATCAAACGTCCCCCCTTCATACCAGCCTCAAACGCGTTTCGAGATATGGGTACAAGCAACGTTGTGGGTACATACCCACAGTCCCGAGCACGAAAATCCGTACCCAAGACATACTCGGGGCTTGTGCCTATGGGCACGCACCATAGCATACCAACCCAAAAAAACATCTTTTTCACAAACAATGATTAAAAAATCTTTGAAAAACATCACAGTTCATACAGAGTTCGTGCTGAGTGAAGTCGTCTAGGTTATGGAATGGCGGCATCTATGCTTTGCCATGGCTGTGGAGCTGAGTGTTCAAAACTTCAAACCCTAAATCTGCCAAAGCAAAATACTGAGACTAACACCAAAAAATGCATACGTGAGCGGCGTTACCTTGTTCGATTTATTTTTGTTTCCTCACTAGGCAAAGAACTCATCGCAAAAATTAAAAACTATGAGATTGCATATTGCCTTATGTTTCAAAGAATACGTGAGATTGCATGTAGGGTTTTTTTATTTTTTAATAATGTTTGATTTGTGTAATTTTTATGTTTGTATTTTATTTCGTTTGTGTTTGCTTTTTTATTTTCATTTTATTCTTATTTTATTTCATAAAATAGTTACGATCTTCTAAAGTATTGTTATTATTTGATTTCTTCTACTTACCTTTTAAAATTAATCTATAATATTTATTAATATTTTATTTTTATAAAATATTCTATTTCAAATTTTAATCTAATCTTTTTTATTTATATTCTATTTATTTATTTTAAGTTATATATAATTATTTTAATTTTAATAATAATTATTATTCAAATTTAAAGTGAAGCAAGTTGAGAACTTGAATGTATTAAGTTTTGAACATTATGAATCAATACAAACTCAAGTCTCACAAATGCACATAAGTATGCAATAAGTTAAGGATATATAATTTTTCAATTGGCGCGAGTTAAGTTATAAGTTATAAGTAATCAAAATTTTGAGACTTGAGTTTATATACATATTTATAAGTTTTGAAAATTTCAATAAGCATGCAAATACTTCTTTAAAACATACCCAACAAGCGCACTGTACCCAAAGTTTTTAAAAATTTCCATATTAGTGTATCGTACTGCATTACCAATATCCGTACATGTACCTATACCAAGATCCATACTTGTACCCATCCACCAAACAATCTAGAATTAAACATATACAAGCTATTATAGAAGAGCAAAAAAAGAATGGTTGCAGCATTTTGTTTGATGGGTGGATGAGATGGGAACCGCTCATTGATTAACTCTCAAGTGGCTTAATGTGGGCAATTGGTCTTCTTGAGGTCAATTATAGCATCCCACCAAATGAAAAATGTGAACACCTTGTGAGATATGTTATAGATGAGGTGGTGATGAAATTTGTTGTGGAGAATGTTGTCCAAGTTGTGACAAACAACGTAGCAGCATAAGTAGCAGTAGGAAGACTTCCTAAGGAGAGGCAACCTACACCTTTTCGGACCCCTTGTGAGGCCCATTGCATTGATCTCCTACTTGAGGACATAGGAAAAATGACATGGGTGAAGAGGCAAGAAATATCACAAAGTTCATCTACAATCACCCTTGGGTGCTAAGCTTGATGAGAGAACACACCAACAGAGAGGATCTTGTGCAAGCAAGGGTCACGCAATTCGTCACAACCTTCATCACATGCAAAAGCATTACAACGTCATTAGCATCTCTTAAGCAGATGTTTGTGAGCACACGGTGGTGGAGTCTTCCTATGCTAGGAAGCCCAATAGGGAAAGGGTCATAAAGACCATTTTTAATTATGTGTTTTTACAAAGCGCGCGAGGAAATCCTTAAGTTAATCTTAACCGTCTTTATATTAATCATTCATTTGTTATAATTTTTTTGGTTTAAAATTTTTAATTTCTCTTAATTTTGAATTTAAAATTGTGCATTCTTTTGTTTTAGGTGTCAGAGCCTTTACTTAGAGTTCTATGGTTGGTGGATGGGGATAAAAACAAAATGATTATTTGTATGAGGCCATGGATGTGGCCTAGGAGGCCATAGCAAAATATTATAGACAAAATCAAAGAAAATATGAACCCATTTGGTGGATGATTGATGGGAAATGGACTAAGCAACTACATCATCATATACATGCAAAGGCATACTACTTGAACCCCAAGTTATCCTATCCCAAATTATTTAAGGTCAATGAGGAGGTTATGGATGGCCTTAATACATGGATAGAAAGGATAATCCCTAACAATGAAACTAAAGACACAATTGTTGAGGAGCTCTTGAGTGGAGGTTTTTTTCTTATGTTCTATGCAAGAAAATAAGAAACACCACTCGGCCATGTAAAAATAAATTGAGTCATTTGTTTTTAATCTCGTTTAAGCATAAATATTAGAATTCTTTCATTTACTCAAGCCTAGTTGACTTACAAAATTATAAACATCATATTTGCACATTTATGGTGGGAAGATTATGATGCAAAAACACCAAATCTTCGAAGGCTAGTCATCCGCATTTTGTGTCAACCATGTGGTGCTTCTAGGTGTGAACGAAATCGGAGCATTTTGAAGTTCATATAAAGAAGCGCAGCAAGAGCTAACAACACACCTTAACGATCGTGTTTTTGTGCGATATAATCTTCATCTTCGCATGAGACAAGTAGAGGGGGTAGAGAGTCATGAGGCAATTGAATAGGATGATATTGATCCATATACTGATTGGATTGTTGATAAGGAGTAAGTGTTTATTGAGGAAGGTAGTGCAAAGTTAGAGAGGGAAGTTGAGGACCTCATGGTGTCGAGACAAAGAAAGGTATCAAGACCCAGAGGGGTTGGTGAGGATGCAAATATATCGCAAAGGAGGAAACAAACTTATACTAGGAGTTACAGATGATTGTATATTTTATATTAGTATATTTTGGTGCATTGGTGACTATGTCACTATAGTTTATGTCTCTATGAGAATTGTAGTTTGTATTTTATACTCTTTTTGATAAATAAATAAATAGAAAATATACTTATACATTCTCTACATCAATTTCTCTTGTCAATTAACAAAGTGGTTTACATGTTATTCAAGTTTATTTATGAATTTATATATTTCATAAAGTAACAATACAATTGCCAAGAAATCACCGAGAAACTCCCGAGTCCCGCATGTATACGTGAAATTTAGGGCTTGAAAGAAACTACAAACTAGTTCCTACTCTAAAAGAACCTCGAACTCGGATTGAGCAAAGAAAGGAGGACAATGCCTGCACTTACCAAGCAAAGATCTCCTTTGTTGTGTGGATATACTGGTGTTTGCTTGATTGTGGTTACTCAAGGATTCATGCAAGATTTCCACAACATCTACCTGTAATGGATGATTAGATGACGGAATGCTTGGTTTCTGAATGATGATTTAAGGTTTACAGATTTTCAAAAGATGCCAAGATGAAGGATGAAGGGTCAATTTTTAGATTTTTGGAGGTGAGGATGAACGGTCGAGATTAATTCTCTTGATTTGTAATTTGCAGCTTTGATTGCCTCGTTAACTGATTTGATTGATTTGCTAACTGGAGTGATGAAATGGAGTTTGAAAAGGAATATTTATCTATTTTTAGTATTAATTTGATGTGATGTTATAATGTGATTGATTAAATAATTTATGTTGTGATGACTTAGTTAAGATGAATTCATGTGACGAGATGACAACAACATTATGGTGGCGGAATTAAAGTGTCTACATTGCAGACAAGACAAAATTTTGGGCTAATGAGTAATGTCCGAGTATGAATTTTTGAACTATGGTTTGAAGAAAGAGGCATGGGTTAGCTAGTTGCGATAGGAAATTCATTAAAAAAATTCAGTTGTATATGTGCACTCATCAAGCACTGCAGTTTATAAACAGCCAAGGTAAGTTTCATCAACGACATATGAAGTGGGTTGAGTTTCTTCAAAGCTATTCTTTTGTTTTGAAGCATAGGAGTGGTCAATCAAACAAGGTTGCAGATGCTTTGAGTAGGAGAGTTCTTGTGATGAATGAGATGAGAGTAGAAGTCGTTGGATTTTAATCAATGAAGGAGTTGTATGGAGAAGACTTGGATTTTCGAGATGTATGGGCAATGTGCATGAATCCAACCAGCATGGATAGAAATCCATGACTGGAATATTTGTTGCAGGATGATTTGTTGTTCGAGGGACAGCAGTTATGCATATCTCAAAGTTCCACTAGGAAGAAATTGATTACAGAGAAGCATAATGGAGAACTTGCAAGTCATTTTGGTGTTGATAAAACACTAGCATAGCTGAATGAGAGTTACTACTGGTCGAGGATGACTGTAGATGTGAAGAAATTCGCGCAAGGGTGTAAAATATGCCAACATGTTAAGGGAAAAAGTCAGAATAACAGTTTGCGCCTTTATCAATTCCAGAAAGGCCATGGGAGTAGATATGTATGGATAGAGTTCTTGGGCTGCCAAGAACTCGGAGAGGTAAATATTTTATCTTCTTGATTACTGATAGATTTTCTCAAATGGCGCACTTTGTAGCATGTAGGAAGACAAGTGATGACACCCAAATTGCAAATTTTTTCTTCAAGGAAGTGGTAAGATTGCATGGTTTGCCAAAGCATAGCATCAAATAAGAATACAAGATTTTAGGTCACTTTTGGAGAATATTGTTGAGAAAGTTGGGAACAAATTAGTCTTCGGTTCAGTATATCACCCTCAAACGGATGGGGAAACAGAGGTAGTGAACCGAAGCCTTGGTAATCTACTAAGATGCTTATAAGGAGATGAGCCTAAACAACGGGATATGGCACTAGCACAAGCTGAGTTTGTATACAACTCAGTGAATAGAAGTACAGTGATGAGCCCATTTCAATTTGTGTATGGTTGCAGCCCCGAGGTGTTTGTGAGTTGAGAAGCACAGCTGAGAAGAAGTGCTTGAGCATTGTACTTTGCAATTTAATGCAAGAAGTGCATAGGGAAGCGAAGAGAAGGTTCGAGAAGAGAGCAAGCTTTCCAAGTAGGTGACTTGGTTTTGGCTCTAAGAAGATTTTCAGCAAATGCATTTGAGTTAGAGCTACTGGATGGGGTTGACATATCACCTATCTTCAACATAGTGGTTGTTCCTTTACTGCGAGGGACAAGAGAGTGATGATGGCACAAGTTCAGATTCTAGAAATACAGATTGGAAACAGTGGTTGCCTGAGAAGGCAAGGGAAGAAGTTGAAGTAGTATTTTATACAAGAATCAATAAGAAGACAAGAGGCAGTGAGCACAAAGAGTACTTGGTTAAGTGGACGGACAGAGCAGTTGAAGATGCAACTTGGATGAGTGCATCTCCAAGAAAACCATTGAAGAGCTCGTGAATATTTATGAGCAGGAGCTCATGAACAACTTCATTACCCTAGGTGTCTAATGCAAGAGCATCTAGACTCACGAACAATCTTACGTTAACCAAGAACATGGGATCAGGTTCTTGTGCATAATTGTGCATGTTGTTTGTGTTGTGCAACTTGTCGATTTTAGCGACAAGGTTTTGCGCATGGAAGAAGATCATCAACAAACTTGAGAACATCACCTAAAGTCCAGCATGTCAATCTCGCCTAAAGGCCAAGGGAAGACAGAAGGGGATGGTTTCAGTCATCTCTTTGAGGTCAAGCTGACCCTTTTCGGGAGAATCGCAAAACTGCTGCAACGGTTGCACAAACACCGGTCTGTTGAAGCGGCAGTTGCACAACTTCCAATTTGCCTTTACCAATGATTTCACCAGTGCAAAAGTGCAAAGAGTGACACCCAAACACCAAAATTTTGACACATGGGCCATTTTTCCAAGATCTTGGGGACTCCAAGAGCTATCAAGAATTAGTGTCGGGCCTAGGGATTCAAAGTTAGAGAAAGGGGAAGAGTTGGAGTCAGTTGTGCAAGAAGAGAGTGAGGAAAACAAGCTCCAATTCTAGACAGACTCTCGAAGGAGAGCAAAACAAAGGAAAAATTCAGAGAGGTGAAAGTAGAGCCATAAAGCCTAAAAGACTGATGCTAATGTATTGAAACCAGTCTATGAAACTGAGTGTATGTCTTCGTCATAGTCTTGGGGAAAGGGAGTGTGTATGTGTGTGTGTGAATCTTTGTAATGCTTATGATTCTTCAATAGAGAGTGTTTGGTTCCATTTCAATCCCATGTGTCTGTGTGTGTGTCCATTAAGTGTGGCTGTGAGTCTTAAGTTAGGGAATAAGGTAGCCATTCACTTGGCCCCCTCATTCCCTTTTGCATCTTCTGGGCTCATATCACCATGCATTGCACCTATACTACTATTGGTGAACCTTTAGCCTAAGATAGCATCCATACTTTCTCAAAAGAGTTTTAACGTATGTGCCATCTAACAACTTATTGCAATTACAATAAAGGTTCTACTTTGAGGGTTTCCTATATATTTTAGAGCTGTTTTTATTTTTTAAATAGTCGAGTTTTTTCCAGAAATTCAGATTTCAGTTTTAATATCTTCAATTCCAACTTCATATATTATATTTCAGCTGTACATTTTTTCAATTATAACAGCACATTCAATTCAGGAACATAAGAAGTTATGACTGGATATAGGTATGAAACTAATAAATTAAAACTATTCCTCCAGTCAAAATTGCAATACATTAACAGTGCAAACAGGCAAAGACATAGATAGAAAAGAAAACCTAATACAAGTCTTTACATGATCTAGATGGGAAGCATCTAGAATCTTCTAAGACAATAAAAATAACTAATCCGTACCTTTGCTTTTCTGAGCACACGGCAGCAATGTCATTTATACCTCGACCAGTAAGAATTCTGCAGAATGGCAGGGCATATTTAGCTCAAGTTCAACCAAACCAATGATATATACTCTCCTTGAAACTAGAAACATGCTACTGAAATCAGAAAGGCAATAAAATGTGACTGGAACTTAGCACAAAAGCTCAAAAACCTGAGATCAAAATGAATCCTTTTTATGCAAATCGATAAGCATAAATTGATGAGATAATTGGATAAATTGGTATCTCAGTTATGCAATGCTAGAAAAGCTCCATAAGTGATGACTAAACATTAAAAAAATGAAGAATTTGTCTTCTCTTCTCTTGGGATTTTGAAGATTTGGACATAATTATGTTAAGTTATTAACTGACTTTGTGTTTCCGCTAATTGGCCAATACAGAGAATAACAGAAGTCCTCAATGAAATACGAGACATCATGAAGAGTTTCTTCCTTTTTATGCTACATTCACAAATCAAAGAACCACTACATGGGATTTGTTAAAAACAAAATAAGTATTTACTCTGCAAATATAAAGAGATGTGAAAGAGTCTGTTACTCCAAAGCCAAACCAAGCCTAGATATACATGTATGCAATGCTTGTACAGTTAACACATGAGACTATTCCACTTTTACCATTCAATGCACAAAGTGCTTCCATGTAATTCAATGAAATCATGTTATGGGAACCATCTTGCCAACAAACAGTGCTTTGACCATGGACACATACTACATGTGGGGTAAAGCTTCGCCAACTCAGAATCAAAATCCGTATCAGAAGTATAATATAAATGTTATGCTATATTTCCGATGTGTACATTGGAACAAACCCTTGAAGGTGTTTTTAATCGATATTTTTAGTTCAGGTGCACATTCACACAGAATGCCTCGTTAAACTTGTGTTATAAAAACAAAAATGTTAACCCTTGATAACAGATCACAATAATTGTGTCTCCATTAGTATGTTTTTCATTTTTATATTTGAGGCATTCACAGGCAAATTATATATGTTGAATGCTTGTGGATAAGCAGCATTGATGATTTTCATGGTATTGCTCGCATTGAGAAAAATTACGCAACCAAGGGATTGTGGTGTAATGCTAATGAGGGCACTTGTAAGAGTGTGACCAACATTCATATCCCCACATCACAAAAAGGCAGCCCATAACTCCAGTAAACCTGTGACAGATTATGGTATAACAATTATGCGGTTCATTTGACCATGACCCACATTTACAGATCTTAAGAATATGGTCCAATCTAACCCCACACAGATCAAAGGAAAACCATAAACTTACCCAAAATTAACCAAGTAGTTAAAAAAATTAAGCAGTATATGTGCACAGAGACATATGAACTGAGCAACTGAATTTCTACCTGATTATTCTTTCTAGAACCTTCCTCCCAATGCCCAATCCCTGCAATGAGGGAGTAACCTGCAAAACAGACCTTCATTAGATAAGATACATGACGATTTTAAACAAATTTTAATCCCAATTTTCCAAATGTTGAAGTATGCAATTTATAATATTGATTAAAATATATCTATTTAAGCTTTAGGGTTTGGGCATGGTTTTTCTCCATTTTCCAAATTCTCACGTAAGATTTTTTTCACGTTGATTATCTCATCTAAAGTTGAAAACATCAAAACATCTCCAATCTTACCGCTAAGTCGTGAATGGATGCAGTCAAACTACTGTCAGAAGTGGCCCTGCCAAAACCCACCAAGAATTCCTCGGGCGTTCTTCCATAAAACAAATTTTCTAGCCATTTATAAGGATTTACTCCTGTATAAACTGAAACAACAACACTGCTATTTAGCAATGCAACTCTGAGTTTTTGGGATCCACGGGCTTGACAGACCCATCATCTAATATCTCAGGAAATTGGTCACAATTTTGTTGGGTGGCTGTCAAAAGAGCTCTGAGCTCATCTATGTTGACATCATATGGATTGGTTTTCGTATAGATAGGAGGGAGCCTTCTTTTGGCTTGTTTTGGGGATGATTTTGTGATCTGTAGATTGATTTTAGGTGATTTTCTGCTCTGGGAAGATATATCATTCCCATGTATTTTCGAATTGGTCTTCTGTAAATTGTTTTTAGGTGTTCCTATGCTCTGGCAAGATAGATCATTGCCATGAGTTTTCGGAATGAGCTTCTTTGGAGGAAAATATTGTGGAATTGCGTGGACCCAAAAGCTAGTTTCCATTAAATCAACTTCTTCACATCTATGGAAACAATGTCATGGGATTAGAGAAATGTGCGGAGTAATTGATCAATAATTTTTTATTTGATTTATTATCGTGTCAAAAGGATAGATAACATTCCCAATTAAATTTAAAACTCCTTCCAATCAATTTCTCCCACAGCACAAATTTCATAATTAGATTACAGTTTTTTTAAATACAAAATTTAAATGACATTTGTCCTTTATTTCATTGGTTCATTATGGTTCGTTTGGCTTCCCACCAAAAATTATTCCTTAACATTTATTGGAGTTTGGAATTACACGTGGCAGCAATCCAGGGTTAAATTTGACCGTTTAGAAGTTTTTCGTGATTTTAGACGTAAAATACTTGCAAATATTTTTATGGAACCGTCGCATGTGACTTGCATATTTAAAATATGACTGTCATTTTTATATACATTCATATGTAAATTATATTAGTATATATTTAACATAGTTAAATAAATATGAAATAGTTGTTTATACATCTTATAAGTAGTGTATAAATACCATTGTTTCGTATTTTGACCGGTAACATTAAAAATTTATTGTCCCTCGAAAATTGTTTGACAGGCATAGGTGGCCGTCAAATTTAACCCCAGCAAAGAATGAATATGGAAGGCCACTTGTCCTTCGTCTTTCCTTGTATGCATCACATTTTTAGAGTCTTCTTCTCATAAGTGAATAACTTTCCCTCAAAATTTACTAGAATTTTTCTAGAGCCTTCTTCTCCTACTATATTTTCTAGAAATTTCTTCCTCACCAATAGCACTCAACAATTTATAATGCTAACTTTTTGAAACCTCCTTTTTAATCATGTTGGGAACCATTTGCTTTTCAGTTTCTTAAGTAAGCTTTCTATGGTAAAAAAACATTTTTTTTTTGCTCAAAATTGAGGGAGAATTCATGGTGGTTTATTTTCGGTACTTGGATGGAAGGAGAGAAGCACACGAAGTTTTTTTGTGGCATAATGTTGGAACACGGTTGTGCATTAAAGCCATTGTGCACATTTTCAAAGAAATGCATGGCTTTAGCAAGAAATATAATAAAACCCTATCCATGGTGTGCTCAAATTTGAACATGGTTATTGGGGATGCCATGTTGGATCACCTATTATTATCGCAAGTGTGTGTTTTCTTTCAACTTTGCTTGCTAGATGAGTCATCCATGCATTATTCAATGATAGGCTTGTGGATGCAATGGGTTGTCCACGTCGCATTATTGGTTGATCGCACTATTAAGAGCATTGCGAGGTTGTTGGGATGCATGTTTGTGCATTTGTTTCGATAAACTAAAAATGTAATGTAGATACTAGTTAATCTAAGCTATGAACAATTGTAAATAAAGTAAATAGATGTTGTAAATAAATGTAAAGATGACCCAAACACTTAAACTAATGGAAATAAAAACCCTAATGTGCAAGAGAGAAGAGGAAAGAACTCAACTGAATAGAATATGCTCATGGGGTTTGTGTTGCAGAGGTGACTGGAAAATGGAAGCAGAACGAGGCAGTGGCGGGAGCTCCGAAAAGGATGGATCTGGAGTATCTGGCTGGACTGGAGCGCTTAGAGAGGGACTAGGGACGCCTATAGGGGCTCTTGTCTCAGTAAAATGGGTGCCATGTTCTATGCAAAAGCTCAAATTGATCTTCACAAGTTCGAAAGATGGTCTAAAACCCTCGTTGTCTATCGCATTAACTTCGTTATACTGCTCTGGATGTTGTTGATATTCCAAGATGATGAAAAGACCTACAAAAGACCAAGGAGTATCAAAACCCTAAAAAAATAACAAATGAATGGGTCGAATTGACCTCAATTGCCATAACAATGGGCTTACTAATTGAGCATTGCACTACATTTCGGACCCAAATGTAGTTTTGGTGAGTGTGTGCATAATGTGCCCTAGGTGATCTTGTGTCAATCGCACTTTGTGAAGTAGCGAGCAATAACTAGATGTAGAAAATGTAATAGAATGTGTGCATGGAATAAAATAGAATCCTCCCCTATGTTGTGTGTGATGCAGATGACCTAGCCTTGTGCCTTGTGATGGAGCTATGTGGATGCAAGTGATCTCTAATGCAATAGATGGATGCAACTCTAGATGGATGATAGTAGTGACTAGTGTTTGGTCCCTCATTATGGTCTCATAACTTTATATTTATAGGGTTCTCTTGGTCTAATTTCGTAATTAACCTCGAAATGGCCAACCACCAAAAAGATAAAGACCTCAAACGGCTAAAAAGAGCCCAAAAAGTGGCGAGAAAGTTCAAGAAGGATCGGGCGCCCATGGGCGCCTGGTCAAGGCTAAAATGACGGAAGATGATGAAAACTAATTGGGCGTGTGTATGGCGGAGGTCAAGAATGACAATAGAAATCAAATAAAAATGGCCAAGAGATGAGGGTTAATTAGTACTTTATTCACTCAAAAGCCCTCTAAATAATAGTATGAGACCGAGACTAAAGAATGTCTAAAGTGCATGATTTTGTGTCTACGCTTTTTTTCCGTCGAGGTTGTTAAGTGACAATGTAAATGATTCCATTCAAGGAAGGATGTGAATCGATGACGTGTACAAACCCGGAAAACAATAAAAATGAAGCATATCAAGTAATATCATTTGTTAAAAGGGGTATATAATATACCTTTTAATTTTTTAAGTTTATCGAATTGCTTTAATTTGTGTTTGTCAATTTCATTGATATATAGGTTAAGTTTTTATGTAGTGGACACATATGCATGATTTTTTTGCTTGACTTTTCATTTTGGTGCTCAATATCATTCTTATGAGGGTTTTGTTGTTTTTTTTGGTTCAAAAGTGCCAAACAACTTTTCATAAATATGCACAGATGCATATTTGGTGCGATAAGTGCTATTAAGAGTACTTTTCGGTTGCCTCAATTAAATTAGGATATTAATTTTAAATAGATATATTTAATAAATACCTTGAGAATTCTTAATCTTGAGGTGTTAAGAATTCTCAAGGTATTTATATGGAACTTTCATATACCATATTGATTAATAATTAATTGTTTATATTACAAATTTCTTACCGAGAGGTTCCTTAACCTAGTTCTACACCATTAAATTACGCTTTCTTTCTTTTTTTGAAAATAAAGGAGCTCCAATTTTAGAAGTTGAGGTTTATCTTTCCATGCATCAATCAACTAAATATCAAATTTAAGTGTGTCATTAATTGTTAACAATTTACATATATTATAGTCTACTACTGTTGTCACCCTCGAAGCCACTATTGTATGATGCCTCTTTGGGTAATGAGGTGGAGGTTGGCATAAGTCAAATCTAATTGTAAGAATAATGATAATTTAGAAGCATATCATAATCTAAAAGTAATAAGAATAATTGAAATACTTCAAAATACTATAAAGCATTAGGGTGTCTATAATCATACCCAATTTGTCATGAATCTATAGACAATGTTAGCAACAAGCAATAAAGAACTCGATGTAGAGAGTAAAAACTTGTTTGGAAAAGACAATGGTGCTTGACACCTCAACTCAAATCATACAAGTACAGTTATGGAACAATTAGAACTACAAAGTATTGTTTTTGATATTTTATGTAAATGTGAAACCTACATGTATGACCCAGATCCCTTTCTCTTGGGCTTTGAAAATATTGCCCACTTTTTTGGAATTCATTACAAGTCACAAGGAAAAAATTTTCCTTTCTCTAGGTTGTAATTCGACATCAACACCTTATAAAAATTGTAAAAATTAGTGTGTGGATTCAAGGACCTGTTTCAATCAATCCCTCTTTGTGAAATGTCATGAAATAAACACTTTATGCAGTTCAACAATGAGTCCAATGTATACAAGTGCCTCAACCCTTATATTTTAAATATATGAAAAAATAGTAAGTGTTAGATGCTTTATAATTGTATAATTCTTCTCTTGCCATGGGGATGTTCTTGAAATCGATAAACTCTATGCTCTTACAACTTCAATATCACTTAATTTCATTCAACTTGCACCCTTTGTATATCTCTGTATAATTTTCCTAAATGCAATAATGTGCTCATGTATTTATAAGACTTCTTGAGTTCAAATTAGAACCTTATTGATGTGAAATCCGACATGCAACAAGAGAGAAATAATGATAAAGGAAGAACACAAATCCATGGGATCTAAAATATTTTACATACATATCTACCCAAGCACATATAACTACATTTTCTAAAACTCCAATATGTTCTTTACTACTCATTCACCTCTTAAATATAATGCAAATGTAGTATTCATCCTTGCATACCACAAAGCATCGTCTTTCGCAGGATTTTCCATATCATGGCCTTATTTTTTAAAGCGAATGATAAATATATAAGGGCAAAAACTATTCATTCCTCTAAATTGGCCTCTTCAGATGCTAATAGAAAGTGATGGATATGCCCATAGGGAGGAGCAAAGGGAAAACATTGTAGATGAAGTTAAAGAAACATTTGTTGAATGTTCAATTTGTCTTAATAGTGCTAACTTAAAAATCCTTAATGGCTTTATAACTTTTTGGGATTACTTTGTAATAACATTATCAACATATATCGCAGAAGGTTCATAGTAAATCCAATAACTTAAAATATTATTAATAAAATATATATTGATTCTAGTGGATGTACGGGAGATTACCTCTTGAAAAACAACCAAGCAAAGTTATTTGCAAAATTAAATCTTCGGAATTGCTCACAAATTCAAAAGACAAAACATGTGTACACATATTCACTACCCCAAGAACTTACATAAATATTGTTTTAAACAAGCATTAAAGGATATAAACATATACATGTACACATATATATACATATGCGAGATGCGTGCGCGCGCACACACACACACATATAATCTTTTTTTATACTAACAAAAATGTAAAACAAGGGATATTTTTAAACATTTATCATGGGTGCAGAGGCATGCCCATGAGAGTAGGGCACGAAGTGGATACATTTTTGCAACATCTTCTTCAACGATACTTATAGATAAAGAAGCTTGTAAATGTTTGACTCCCTCACCCTTTTGTCATCGCCCACCATGCCCTCCACCTTGTCCTACATATCAAAACATGAACGAATTCCTAGCCAAGAACAATGATAGTAGAAAATTAGAGATAAAAATAAATAATATATTGTGTTTTTTCCAAAGTACAAAAGACTCTTATGGTGGCACTCACTATCCACCTAAACACAACCTTCGGTGTTCTAGGTGGAGAGGCGGGCCCGCAATAAGAGGGGACTAAGTGGAGTCATTAGCAGTCTCCTTCACCGTCACCTACAAAAAAATGTTGGTTGGATACATGAGATTATATAGAAAATAAAAAGTGTATAAAAATAAAAGCATTAATGGTTCTATATCCATTTAAGAAATGACATACAATTGTCATTATCATGGTTTGTCAAAATTGCATTAAAAAAACTTCTTTCATCTAATACATAAATAACATCTCTTATCTCGAATAGTTTTGAATTTTGGGTGTAATATTCAAGAAGTAACTCAACTAGCAAATAATTTATAGGTCACAATATTGAGCCACTCTCTCATGTCATTGAGAATGATCTCGAACATTGTCATCGGGATCCTACTAAATTAAAGAATGACACATGTCATCATACATTTTAATCATCTTGTCAAAGTTCTTGGCTCTGTCATATAATGACGTGCTCGACTCGTGAGACATCACTTCATCCGAGGTGTCATGACAAGTCAAAAATGGCACACTCAACTTCTCAAAATTCTCCTTGAAAAATACACAAACCCTACAAATCTCCCTCATGGTTCTAATTTTTGGTTCCCTTGTATATATCTTAGGGTTATTGGCTACCTTAAGCTTCTACAAGTCATTGATGGCCTTATTCACCATTTTATTGTTAGGACTTATGACCTATGTGTCACCCAAGAAGAAGAATGTAAGTCATGAGGCACCACCAAGATGGTTTCATCGGCCGGCATAATGAAAATTAGTGTGGAGAAAATGCAATTGTCCAGATCCTAGAAACACATGAGCAACACGATGGCACAACCCATGGATTCGTCAAAGAGATACCTTAGGAGGCCCCTACAAGGCTTGTTTTCTTGCACAAACTTAAATAAAAAAATTGATGTCGTAATGATTTTGAACCTTTCAATTATATTCTTAATATATTTTTAACTCTACTTTGTAAGTAGAGAATGAGGAATTCATTTTGTATCCCATGTGTTTTTAAGACATCCAATAATTAAATTGACTTGTTCAAGATGTATTAAGAGATACCATCATTACACATGATTTTTAGGGTGTCATCACACGAAGGATCTTTCGGTCCCTACGTTAATGTTGAGACTCGCACTATATTAATGTTGTGACGTGTCTCATCAAAATAATAATAATAAATAATGATTTTTTGTTGGAAAAAAATAAATCAACCTCTGAAAAATAAAATATTTGAATTCTTTCCCTTTGATTATGGGAGGTTGTTTTGGAGGCAGAGTTGGAAGTGTACCCTATCATTCAAATTTTTCATGCTCATCAGAAACACGTGCCCTTTAAATTTTAGAGGTTTTTTGGGAGGCAACACTGCAAGTTTTTCCTAGTATTTAATGTTTCCCCATTCCAATGTGCAAAAATTGTAGGAAATTATTTATTATTTTAAAACTTCATTTTTCCATTCATAGAATGTATCACATAAATTTTATGAGCCCTTTACTACACACATGTGCATGTGCACACATACACACATGCTCATGTGCGTGCAATCACACATGCACACATATACACACACATGTGTACATGCACGCACACATACACTTAAGACATTGAGATAAAAAATAGATTGCATGAGATCGCCTTCTTGGAAAAGGCTATGTTGGGTGTGGGTCTATGCGGAAACATTTTGCAACTATAGAATATCAAATCCAAAACATGCAAATATGGATCTAACAATCCCCACAAAATGTACAAAGAATGGAAGTATAAACAAGAATAATCTAAATCACACAAAAGTACACATACATAACACATCATGTATCGTGGTTCACCCAATGTGGGTTATGTCCACTAAAGATAGAAATCTCATATATGTAATATAACAATAGATTAAAAACCAAATCTTCTACACAAGATTACATGTATCTCTACAAGAGTATCTCTTCCTCCCAGATCTCCAACCGGATCTTCCTAAGTACACTAAACCGTGCCTCCATACCACCACCTATGTCTCCTCTAGATCTCTAATCGATCTACTTGAGTGCACTACAACCGTGCCTTTGAAACACCACCAGATCTCACATACCAGAAGCTACCCTGCATCTACCACTATGCAACCAAGCTCTCATTGTATTGTGAATATGCAAACAAGACCTCTAGAAGGGTCTACCAATGTGCAACCATAACCATGCACTAAGAAATAAGTCTCTCCATCATCACTGCATCAACTGTGGAAACATGAAGACAATTTCCTCTACAATAATAGATTCTTATGTATCAACAATACATCATGATCTCATGGATATGTAATACAAGATCTCACAACATGTGGATCTACAAGAATGAGCAATAACAAGATCTCACAACAACATGTGGATCTAACAAGAAGAAACACTAAGTGCTTTACATACTATGCAAGCCATTACATGAGACTAAATAATACAAAGGAAATATAGTAGAAGATAATACCATCTTCTCACCAACAGTGTACCTGCACTTTCCTTATATTCATCTTCTCTCTATGAAAGCTCTTGTCTTCATGCAATCTGCTTTTTCTTTTTCTTCTTCTTTGTCATCCTTTCAACCAAGGATTATGCTCTTCTTCACATATTACCCCTCTAACCCTAGTTTTATAACTTATATAAGCCTAGAAAAACTTAGGGCACAATAGCCATGCAATTACATCCAATAGATTTTCTTTAAAACAAAATCTATATTAAATCCCGTGACTTATAAATAAAACACTCCAACACGGTGTAATAACCGATTCTTGCATCGCCCGACAATGTCGGTCACTTTCTAACCCATCTGGTTGATAATCGACCGATGTCAATCACTTCTTGACCGATGTCGGTCATAGTCTCGACCGATGTCGGTCACTTCGACGACCGATGTCGGTCATTGTGTAACCAGTCACTTTACAATACATGCTCCAGTGAAGCTATTTAGCTCCACAACCTAACAATCTCCCACTTGGAGATAAATTATTAAACCTTTGTACATGTACCTTATATTACTATCCTCTACACACCTTGAAGACCATCTATTCTTTCCTTCAACAATTCTCTCAATAAATTAAAAAAACCAGGAAGATCAAACCATCTTCTAAAACTAAGAAGATAAACCATGACTCACCAAACCTACACGAAGATACAACTGATCCGTGACACCAAGCCTAAAGCTCCCACTAAATCATAACACCATACCAATTTTTGGTATCAGGAAATCAAGCCAACCAAGCTCCTCATGCAATAATCCATCATGACTAACACACATGCAAGAGCTCTCACTCAAACTGAAGTATTGAGCCTCTATCGCATCCATATCTCATACTGTAAAACAAGACATGTTTTCCATCCATATATCCATGTCTCCATGTAACCACCAATGCAACTGACCAAGACAAGTCAAACTGGAATATGTGAAAGCAAAAAGATCCTAGGTAAAGACAACCCAAATGAGTTCTACCTGCAACAATGGGTGATCAATCCACAAACTTGCATAACTCAAAGAATCTAAACACTATAATATGCAAATCCGACCTTGCATAAATAGCTAGCATGTCCAAGACAATCATCTGTAGATCACATATCCCATGGAGTAACATAATAATTAAGAGGAAATACAAACATCCCCTACTCATGCTCAAGACATCCATGTCCAAACCAAACATCCGCATCATCATAGACTCACAAAATTGAATCTCTCCATATGTACAAACTCACCATGTACCTCCATCCATATCATCAAGCTCTCCAGAAGCTCCAAGTCTGCCACCGACTAACTCTAATGTTGAATATGAATCTTGTGCTCATCAATGTCAATAATAAACATCCATGCTTAATCATGCCAATAATACCAAGTGCAAATACCGTAAAACGTGTCATCAACATACTCTGCACAATCAACCAAGATGAAAGCAAAACAAGGGCACTATCCAAAAATGATAAATAAACATTGTTGTCAAACCTGTGACTTAACCATCCACGGTTGCTCAACTGACCATGGTCAACTCCTAACTGACCACGGTTACCAAATGACCAACCACGATTACACTTAAGCGACACCGGTCTGTGAATAATCAGATTTTCTTTTCTACACCCTTCAAACTCTAAAAATTTTGTCTATCATCTAAAACTAGTTGAATCAACCATCAATTGCCTTCCCTAAGGAATATCCAGCACCACAAAATAAACCAGAAGTGACATCACAAAGCAATAAACTCAAAATACCTACAAAGTCGTGACTGCCCTCTAAAACCAACTTGTGCCTCCTGCCACTCTAAATAGTAGCAATCTCCTCTCACTCTACATGTGCATCATGTATCCAATCCTGCAATGCCAACAACCATGGCTTGCTCCCACTGAACATGAAATCCCTGCATTGCCTCTAACACCAAGCTCAAAAGCTAATATGTTAGTGAGAAATAAAACCAGATGAAAGAACTATAAAATTGATTCCCTTTCTTCTATGAGAATACTTCTACATTACAGAATTTTAGACTTCTTGTGAAGTAGGTGAATCACCTTCTTTCCATCCATGTGTACTCAACATCTCTCATTACCTGCAATTGTGTCTAATCATGACTTTTCATTGAGGATATCATCCTTAGACTATAAACCCTTGTCCTTAAGATTCTACACAACCGGGAAATAAAAGTGAAACAACACCAAAAACCATGGTGTAAATATGTGCACACTATCCAAACATAATATCAGTTTCTCCAAACGAAAGAAATAAAACATGAATCATATAGAGATACTTGACTCAAAATCTCAATGGACTAACCGAGCCAACTCCATCCTCTTTCTAATCTAAACCATGAAGTGATCTACATTGTTTCTGCCATGTACAATTTGTGCAAGAAACTCGAATTGTACAAGAAACTCGATCCTCTAAACCAAGACAAATAATCATATGCCGTCACCTGCTACAAAAAACCCTATACAAATAAGATGCCATAGAGACCAACCATGGCCATCCCCTAACCGACCATGGTTAGTTGACCGATATTGGTTCCTCTGTGACCGACCTCGGTTCTCAGACCGATGTCGATGTTGCTGGAACAAACCCAACGCCACACAATTTGGCATAAAACACCACATTAGGTGCCTACTTTGACCGAATCCAATAGTTGAGTTGAGCCAATCATTTCAAGAAGCATCCAAATTGTACAAAACCACTACAATAATAAACCATGCAATAAATTGCATCAAGGTGAAAATACCTCACCTTTCCAAAGAATAATATATTAACCCGCATCTTCAATTTGAAGAACTTGCCTCTTGGATGGAAGCCCTATCTTATTTCTATGCTACAACCTCTCTGCATCGAAGCCCCGTAAATCTAACGGCACCAAGGATACATACTTGCTCCTTTTCTTTGTATAGATCTACAATCCAAAACCATGCATGTGCAATTAAACCATACGCTGTAAAACCTAGATAAAACCATACCTATATAAACCGGATCTATAATCTGACCACCATGTTTGTGCCTCCAAAAACCAGGGACACCTCGAAAAACAAGACACATTCCATGCATCTCTTAATTTCTTTAGATCTACGATTTTCTGGTTTAAAACCAAGTTGCCCAGTAACCGACCACGGTCACCCTACCGACATCGGTTGCCACCTAACCGACGTCGATCATTGTATTCTCCAACAACCTTACTCTTCTAGCTCCCACTTGAGATTCAATCTCTTCTGCGATTTTCACATCGGGAAAACTAACCTGCTCTCATACACCTATTAGTAAACCACTAACAAAACCATTAAGCAAACCCTTGCTCTAAAAAACTAAAATCCATCGCTATGATACCACTTGTTGGGGATGGGTCTATGTGGAAACATTTACAACTATAGAATATCAAATCCAAAACATGCAAATATAGATCTAACAATCCCCACAAAATCTACAACAGTGGAAGTATAAACAAGAATAATCTAAATCACACAAAAGTACACACAAGTAACACAACATGTACCATGGTTCACCCAAAGTGTGGGCTACGTCCACCAAAGATAGAGATCTTGTATATGTAATATAACAAGAGATCACAAACCAACTCTTATGCACAGAGAGTACATGTATCTCTTCCTCCAGGTTTCCAACCAGATCTTCGTGAGTACAATAAATTGTGCCTCCATACCATTACATGTGTCTCCTCCATATCTCTAACTAGATCTACACGAGTGCACTATAACCACGCCTCGAAACACCACCAAATATCACATACTTGAAGCTACCTTGCATTTACCACCGTGCAACCAAGCTCTCATAATACCGTGAATCTACAAACAAGACCTCTAGAAGGGTCTCGCTAATGTGCATCCGTAACCATGCACCAAGAAATAAGTCTCTCTGTCATCACCGCATCAACTCGTGCAAACATGAAGACAACTTCCTCTACAATACTAGATTCTATGGATCAACAATACATCATGACCTCGTGGATCTCATGTAATACAAGAGCTCACAACATGTGGATCTACAAGAATGAGCAATAACAAGATCTCACAACAACCTATGGATCTAACTAGAAGAAACACTAAGTGTTTTGCATACTATGCAAGCCATTATATGAGACTAAATAATAAAAAGGAAATACAGTAGAAGATAATACCATCTTCTCACCAACAATGTACATGCACTTTCCTTTTGTTTAGCATCTCTCTATGAAATCTCATGTCTTCACACAATTTGCTTTTTCTTTTTCTTTTTCTTCGTCATCCTTTCAACCAAGGATTATGCTCTTCTTCACATCTTACACCTCTAACCCTAGTTTTCTAACTTATATAAGCCTAGACAAACTTAGGGCACAATAGTCATGCAATTACATCCAATAGATTTTCTTTAAAACAAAATCTATATTAAATCCCATGACTTATAAATAAAACACTCCCGCATAGGTAACCGATGTCATTATTGTGTGACCGATGTCTCATTGCATATCGCGTGGACCGATGTCGGTCACTACCTGACTGATTTCGGTCACTTTCTGACCCATGTTGGTTGATAAATGACCGATGTCGGTCACTGTGTAACCCAGTCACTTTGTAATGCATGCTCTAGTGAAGCTATTTAGCTCCACAACCTAACATGCTACATGTATAGATAAATTAGGTAGTCACCTCCACGTAACTAGAGCCTAAATCATATTTCATTATGTCATTAGAAAACCTAGCTTAAAATGGAAGGATTAAACATGAGTGATTTGTGATTCAAATCTAAACAAAACAAAACCCTTATCATTTTTAAAACAAAATCATGTTTGTGATTGTTTGTATCATGTGTTTGTGGGTGAAATATTCCATTTTTATTGTTTAAACATACCTAAAATTAAAATACATTTGTTTAATAAATATCATTGCATTATAAATACATCACCAAAATCGTAGCTTAACACCAAAAAAGTGAGATATTTACATTATAGAGAAGATAAGAAAACTAAAATAGAAATTTATTGGAAAATGACGCCTTAAAGTTAAAAAAACAACCTTCATTTAAGAATTTTTATTTTTTTTTGAGATTTTATTATTTCCAAACTCGACTACATAAAAGAAAAAAAAAAAAAATATGGTGCGAGTGATTCTTCTGCAAACCCTTCCAAAACACGCATCAAATAGGTTAAATCGTTGAATCTGTAACATATAAAAATTCAACCCTCCTTTAATAGGGCTAATTGCAGGCATAAGTATACACCATCTCAAACATCTCAATGATTACAATGAACACATGGGCTATGGTTGAGGCATGAGCTTTGGGATTTCCAATGTCATTGTGATTAAGGGGATGATAATAAAATCGAGCATTTTAGGGACAATAAGACTAAACCTTGCAACAATCCTCACACCTAGATTTAAGATCTCCACATATTTCACCATAACATGAAAGTATTAAATACAATGAAATATCTAACAATAACAAATAAAATGAGGGCAAATATCGTCCCAATGAGAAAAGAAATCCCCTATTAGTGACTAATTTTCTTCAATTTTGGCTATATGAGTCCTCAATCCATAATAAAAACAATTGAATGAAGTGAATGGAAAATAAAAGATGATGTAAGAACCAATTATTTTATCTATGTCATCCATGTAGTAGTGGATGTCATTGGTTGTGGCTAAGTAGATCTCTTCACAAAGATGGTGTAGCCCTATGGGAGTAACCCAGAGAGTCGTGTAGATAAAACAATGAAGAATATGTACACACATTCTTAGAACTTGATGAAAACCAATAACGACACAAAGTAGAAACAACCCAATATTATTCAACAAAACCCTATGTTTACACATTCGGGAATAAGTGAATAAATAGGTTGCAAAAAAGATTATCCTTGCTTTAAAAATAGGTGGGACAACCTATGTTTGGAGATAAGAATATCTCCACAAATCAAGGAGAAGACAAATCCTTAACAACTCCTCAACTATGTATGTGAGTACAAACAACTCACATAAAAATAGATTTAAAAGACAACTAATCTAACAAACTCCCTAATGAAGTTTATTAGGTGTGAACACGAAAAAACTAGTTAGGAAATTTCCTAAACTAATTAGGGCGTGTTCACACTTACAACAACACCTCCCTTAAGTGAATGTCAGGGAATGAAAAACAACAAGCAAGGTGTCCAACTACTATACCAATAAGGTACTTGTTGTCGCTAAATCATCTTTGCACCCTCCGAATGGCCAGGATGTGAATAGGACGTTCGGTGTGATTGGGACACATGGGATCACCTCTCAAGCTGTGGGACTGTCGACACTAAAATTTTCCTCCGTAATTTCTATTTCATTAATGTATGTATTAGGAATAGGATGTTGTTAAGTGAAATTAGTAGTAGTGTATCGATAGAAGATAACGACGTCGTCGATGCACGGTTCGCCAATAATGTAGAGTACGGTAATAGTCAAAGTACAATAGGAATGTTGTAAAAAGTAAATATTTGTCGTAAGTGGTCCGGTAATGTTAAAATGTCAAAGTTGGGATAAGTAGAGAAGTAGGGTCTACATGATTAGGAATTAGAAATATTATATTGGTAATAAGGACAAGGAGTGAGGTCATAAATATTTTGTGTATTTTATTTGTAAAAAGTCTAAAAATGTGGAACCCATGTGAAATGATAAGGTTTATCTTATCTTAAAAGATAAGCTTACATGTACAGATAAGAGTTAAGGTATGGAATATGATTCGTCAGAGTGGATTTCTTATCCTATCTTAGAGATAAGATGGATAAGCCTAGAAGTTCTATAAATAAAGAGGCCACCCCCCTCATTTAGCATAGAAAGAAGTAGTGAGAAATATTGTATGAAGTGTGTAAAGGAAGCCATCAGTTTAAAGGTGTGTTGAAGAAGCCATTAAGAGGTGTAATTGTAAAGTTTCTTCCATAGTATTGGTGGAAGGCAAGTGAAGTCAATAACACTTGAAGTACCTCATGGGTGAGATTGTAACAATTTCATGTTAATATTATAATTTACTTTGATATTTCAGATTTGTCATCATTTCGTCTTATCATATTCGATGGTATTCTTGTGTTACGTTTGTTGCTTTGTTTCAGATTACATCCACCAAACTAAAGGTTTGTGCATTAGTAAATAATCATAAGACGAGGAGTTCGGTGAAGAATTATCATAGTGCCGGATTGGTGATGACGGGACTTGGGCTCGAGGTGAACCTCCGGAGAAGGCCGGCTTCCTCTTCCTAAACTAAGTGTTGTCACTTACTCCTAGTGTAACAAAAATGATTATCTAGTCCTATGCTAAAATTTCATGGGGTTTTAGGGAAAGAGATTTACAGAAATGAAACTATACTAGGGATGGTGATGCACCAAATAAAGGGTGTTTCCAGACTCAGGAAGGGTTAATTTGAAGAGGGTGTGTGCACCATAGGTCAACTTCACCTACTGCAACTTAGAGAGGGTACAGGATACCACAAACTAAGAGACACGCGTTCCCTTTGTTAAACCTTATCAGACCGAGAAGTATACCAGTTTCCTAGTGAAGAAGGATGAACTCAAGAAGGGTGAATGGACACCACAACTCAACTGCATGCAATACTCCACCACTCGATAAGCACAGAACTCCAAGAACCTGCAATAGAAACTTAAACTTGCACAGTGTACCTACAAGTATGAGAAAGGCAAAAAGAAGCATAGAAGGATGAAAGGACCGAGATTAGTCACAAAAACACACTTTTATTGCTTCAATAACATGCATGATGCATCATACATTCGAAGAGGCAATAGTTGTCATTACAGTCTTGAATAGGAGGCTTGAAAGTTCTCTCAACACACAAGAACAACTTGCAGAAGAGAGAAGACTCTTGAAAAGTATACACTACTTTGAGATATCTAGCTCGTCCAACTTGTCTAAACTGTTGGAACCTCTTAAAATGAGCTTCCAACTTACATTTATAGAAGAATATGTGAGAAAGAAGAGGAAATGGTCATAATTACATTCCTAAAATGAAGGCCCATGATGTATTTATTACAGTTAGTTGAACCACCTGAGAAGGTTCCATCATGGGTCATTAATTTCTGATGACCTAGTCTTCTCAATTAATTAAAAGAATATTTAAATAAAATATTTCAATAATAATAATAAATATTATTATAAAAATATTTAAATAAAAATATTAATTTAATTAACATAATGTCGGGACCCCCCATTGACCCATTTGACTTGAAGAGGAGGGGGGTCCATGTGGATAGAGTTTGCACAAATCTCAACTCGGTGAGTTTCGAATCCTCTAACTCGGTGTTGCAATCAATTTTGAACCCCACACTAACTCTTTCCTCGCTTTGGCAATCGGATCTTTTGCATTGAGTCCTTCGGTATTTTGGCAGTGCACTCTACAATCTCGGCTCCAATAAACAATTATGCCACTATTGGGATCTTAGTATGGCATATGTAGCTGTGAGCTACACAATATACTCATTTTTACAGAAACCAAAAAGATCCTTTATGTTACAATTTGCAACACGTAAAATAAGCCCTTCAAAAAATATATTGAACAACTGGGGCAACCAAGAGGACCTTGGAAAAATGTACAGGTAACAACCATATGAATTCTTCCTTAGTCGTGGATCAAAGCTAATAGAAATAAGGTAGCTAAAATTAGCTAGAAACTACAGTATAATCGTCCATTTGTTAAAAACAAGTTTCTCTGAACCTGGTAAAGGAATACTTTTTACTGTCTGATTGGATGTACATAATGGAAGGGTATAAATATTGCTTATTGCCCTCAGAGTTTCTCAAAGAGACCATTTACAAGTAACAAGGATGTAGCATTCAAAATGGCCAACCAGGTATTTCAGAGTTGACCTTCACATTCAATTCATTTTAGGAGAAGAAATGTTGAGCAATATGAATCGTTTCATTCTGCACCGTAATAAACCATCATCTCCTGATTCAGGGAAATTTTATGAAGCCTTGAATAGCATGACTCCAATCCATCGTACACGGCAGTGAATATTTGTTTCCTGCAGCTGCTATTCGATCTGAGTTCAGAATAAGGATAAGCCTATGAATTTGAGGATGCATTCGATACTGAACAGATAACAACACAGTTGGACAACCTGCTTGCTGGAAGCGTTCAAAAGAAAGGCTTCTACTGTACTACAACATGCCTGCTGCCTGTGCGTGGGATTTTGCCTCGTGACCACCGAATGCTCAGAGCCCGAACGGGAGTTGGGAGAAGTATGCTGGCAAAGGCGAACTGATCAGGTCGGACATCTGTTTGTTGCTTCGTGAGGAAACCTGTGTCTTCTGTAAGCTGCAATTACGGTATTCCATGAGAAGGCGTTTCTTTCTTGTGAGCCTGAAACTGGATACTTTTTCAACGTCGACCCATCTTCAACCATCTCACCATCATCCTCCCTTATCACTTGGAGGATTACTCGCCGCCCAATTTGCAACTGCCACTTTAACTCTCCTTGTGACTCGCACAACGTGCTCCGATCCTGTTTACACGGCCCGTGCGGAAGTATCATGTTGGATAGCCATCGTAATATTTCCATGCTTGGCAGTTTGATCCGATTTCTCCCATTCACGGAAGTTTGATCATGGTTTACCAAACCAATATTTCCACTTGGCGGTGCTTGCCCTGAGTTCCCCTATTCATACCTCAGCGCGGGATTAACAGCTTGGCCTGCCATCATCAAATTTCTGACCTCGGCATACTAGCTCCAAATCCCCGCGTAACGGCTTGGACACATTAATCCACGGGCCCCCGCCTCAGCTTCGCGCAAACTTGGCAAGTTCATTCCTTATCTCCACAATTCCCACCTACGCGGGATCCCCATGATTTTTTCTCCGCCGAAGTTTTCCTTCATCAGATTTGAGGATAACATCAAACTCTCGGTGTAAACATTTCAGCTGTAGCTTGTAAGGTGTGATAATTCCAACAGAAGCCTTTATGCCTGCCAACTTAGTGACTCGTTGAAGATGCTCATATAATTGCAAAGAAAATTGTGCCTCATGAATATTCTGATATGAAACAGTTCCACCTCTATGAGTTACATCGTAAAACCAGTAAGGTCTCAATAGAGAATCTTTGTAATAAATTTCCTCAGGTCTCCCGGTAACACTCTCACTATCACTTAATCGATTTTCATAAAAATATCTTGAAGGAAAATCCGAATTTGAAGATGCATTCAATGTTGAACAAGATAAAAACATAGTTGGACAACCTGCTTGTTGGAAGTGCTCAAAAGAACTCTTACTATACTGCAACATGCCTGCTGCCTGTGCACCGAATACTCGGCCAAGGAAGGTCTGAACACCATTATAATTCACAGCTCTTTTTAAGATGTCGGTTTGACTCAATTTTACATTGGTATTCGATGGTGCTTATACTATCTTCCTGGGTCGATAGAAGTCCTTCCATTACGTAATTACAAACCCGTGATTCAATGATGTTGAACCTCCCATATCTACATAATTTCACATCATCTCAAACAAGATAATTCTCCCAAGTGGTTGGTCGAGCACTGTCTTAATGGATTAAACCTGGCATCATGTTGACTTTGACTCTCCCTGACTTGGCCTTCAGATCTTTTTGCATCGATCTCCACCGAGATCCTTGTACAGTTCCTTTCATTCGTCAATTTTCAACGAGCTATATTTTGCATTAACAAGACCATCGTCGAGCTCTTACAACTGAGAGTCTCTACTGAGATGATTTCCGAGATGACTATCAATTTGACACCGGATTCTCTATCAACTCGACCCCGAACTCTTCACTGAGTTGAGATAAATTGGGTGCCTTTCGATGCTAGGTGATCTCTCATATGCAATTTAAGAATTATTTTTAATTTTTGTATCTTGATAATAACTGGAGATGGGTTCTTGGGACTACTATTTTCATTTTGAATGTGATAGGACCCTGTTGTCCAATCTTGCCATGTGTGCAAAATTGGATAACAGTACCCAAGACAAAAAGAAGAAGGAAGGACTTACACTAGATCCCCCCAAATACAACTTCTTTAACACCAAAAATTCTCATAACTAAAGAAAATGAGAAGAGGGTAGATATTTTATAAAAATATCAAAGCAATATGAGTAGTAGTGGGATCAAACTCCGCACAAACAACACCGTCCTAAATTAACTTGCGATTAAAGTACATGTGAACCTCAATATGTTTGGTCCTTTGATGTTTAATTAGATTTTGAGAAATTTAAATGGTACTCTTATTATCACAACATATCGATTAAGAGAATCCTATGAGAAGTAAAATTCATTAAGTATTTATCAAAGCCAAAGAGCTTCTTGACCATTCCCGACTATAATTTTGTACTCTACCCCAATAGAAGATAAAGCTACAATAGTTTATTTCTTACAATTCTAAGCAATTGGACTGAACCAAGGTGAAAGAAGAAGCCAAAAGTAGATCATCATGTGTCAAAAATTTGTCCCAATCTGAATCTTTTAACCCTTCAATATTAAAAGAGCCCTATGGTAAGTAGTGAATGGCATACTTCAAAGTCCCTAAATATAGTGCAAAATGCATTTGTTTGCTTTATAGTGACTCTCACGAGGTTCATGTGAAAACCAAGAGACAAGGTTAGCCAAAAATGTTATATCGAGATGAGTGTGTGTCAGATACAACAAACTACCTACCAATTGTATAAAAAAACTAGGATCAACCAACTTATTTTTACAATCATCACCAATTCAATATTTGATTGGTTTGGAGTAGGTGAAGGATTACAAGTGGCCATGTTGAACTTTGGAAACAAATGTGTAGAATATTTATGTTGCCTAATGAAAATACCCTTCAAGATTGAAGAACTTGGAGGATAAGAAAGTAGTGCAACAAAATTTATTAAATCAAAAGTTGCCTTCAACTTTTTTGTATGTCCTAAACCATATAATCGAACTACCAACAATGATTAGATCATCGACATATAATACCAAGATCAATAAATATTTACTACTTTTTGAAATAGAAACATTATGATTTGTCTCACAATGATGAAAGCCAACATTCAACGATAAATAATCCATTTTGTTGTACAAAGGTCATGGAGCATGTTTGAGACCTAAAGAGACCGACAAATCTTGCAAACAAAGGATATCCCTCATGGATATCACCATGTAGGAAGGAATTCTTCATGTCCATTTTATAAATTGGACATTTACAAGATGCAATGAGGGAAAGAATAAAGCATACACAGTCCATTTAGACACAAGAGCAAAAGTATGAAAATAATATATTCGTTCAACTTGAGAAAACCCTTTAACAACAAGGCGAGCCCTGTACTTATCAACAAAACCGTCAACTCAATATTCATTGTTATAGATCTATTTACATCTCATAAGTTTTCTTCCCTAGGAAGAAGAACTAACTCCCAAGTATGATTCTTTAAAAGAGAAGAATGTTCATCCTGCATAACTTCATCTCATTCAGGTTTACCACTTGCCTTATAAAAAGTAACTAGACCAGATGAAATATCTTGACTCAAAAGAGTGATTCCAAAAATTATAGTGAGTGTGACAAAATCAAAATCACGAGAAGTTTGAGGTCGGTACGATAAGAATCATTTGGATCACCTGTCAAGTCACTAGAAGATCAGAGAGTGGATTGAAGCCATTTGGGCATTTTTTTGAGGAGGATGGGGAGACAAAGTTGCCGGAGCAACATCCACATCAAGATGAACATTAGAATCATAAAACATGTCATCCGAATCGGGTATAGGAGAAGGAGCATCAACATCCACAAGAGTCATCAACAAGAATATATCTCCAATAGAAAATCTCATGGGTCACATGATCCAAAAGATGATATGCCTTCACATGTTCACAATGTCCAACGAATATAAGCTTGGTTTTCTTTTTATCCATGGATTTTCGTTTGTCGCCAAGAAAAACGCCCCATGTATTGCTTATGAAAACTCAAAAAAAATTATACATCATGTTTATCACCTAGCCATGCTTCCTCGGGAGTGACCCTAAACTGATATGTGAGAAATTTTGTTCAATGTAGTTGGTACAATTTACATTTGGCCCAAAATCAAGTGGTGAGTTCTTGGACCAAATTATGTAGCTAAACATCTCCCTTAGTGTGTATGATTTTACGTGAGCTATAACACCATTTTTCTAAGGGGTGTAAAACATTGTATATTGATTCAAAATGTCATGATCAATACCAAAATATCTAAATGTGTTACTAATGTATTCCCCCATTACGGGTGTGGAGCTTTTTAAGTGAATTCCCTAATTACTTTTTAACAAATGTTTTGAAATCCATGAAAATATTAAATATATCACTTTTATATTTTAAGAAATATACCCAAGTTCTTCTAGATAAATCATCAATGAATGTTAGCACATACTTTTCATCAAAAATGAGTGTGAAGGAAAATTCATTATGTCACTATATACTAATTCAAGAGGAGCCTTAGCTCAAATGGTTTGTCCCTTTGGAAAGGGGTATTGATGTTATGCGACGAAATTTGTTGCAAATATCTATACTTGAGGTAATCAAACGTCTCATGCCATAGTTTACTCGCATAATTTGAGTGAGAAATTAGTGAAGATCATGTAGAAGTGTCAAATTTCTCAAAGAGATACAATCTAGAAGATGGGTCCACCACTCTTGTAGCTACAATATCATTAGGATCATTCAGTTCCCTAATTACAATACCTTTCAAAGTGAGAATTCAACAATTTTCCCATCATTAAAATGATAAATTTGATAAATAGACAACAAATTTGAAGAAATTTTGGGAACATAAAGAACATCCTATATGAGACCATTTGGCATGTTAACAATACCAACTCCCAAAACATCAACAAAAGTAGAGTTTTGCATCAAAATTTGTGAAGTGTTGCAAGTAGAAACTGAACTCAACAAATATTTAGAATGAGTTAGATGATGTGTGGCACCAAAATCAAAATCCACTTATCTATCAACAAAGAGAATGCTTGTGTAGATAGAGATTTCCATTTACCAATGTTGGAAGAAGATGATGGAGGTGGAACAAAAAGTTTATGTTGTTTCAATGTCTTCTCTAGTGCTTTTATTCTCACAAAACATCTAGACTTGGGATGATTTGTCTTGCTACAATAAGGACATGGATCATATACCTTTTTTCTTAAAAGCCTATTTCCCTTTTCTATAATTGGAAGGTTTAGGAGAATCAATGGTTTTAGGAGATTCAATGGTGGTAAGATAATTTTTTGGAGATTTTATAGGTTCAGATCTAGGTTTCCACTTAGGTTTCCATTTATCCTTCAAAGAGTTTGCTATCAATGTCTGACTAGATCTTGGTAAGGCATCAAGTGATATTAGTTTTTTTTATCCATGAGATAACCTATCATAAAACAACTCAAATGAAGTCATTTGAAACTCGTCTCCTAAGGTACCCATTGTGGAAAAGAACGTAGAAGTGATTACAATAAAAGGACGTTTTAGCTTTGATAGAATTAAGAAAATACATTCATCATCTTTTTATCTTGACCACTAGATTTAAATGGACTCCTAAGTTCCTTAATAAAAATTATAAATTCTTAAATGAAGGGGAATTTCAAAGGTGAACATGAGGTCAATTCCATTTCTAGTTGTAATATTTTAAACTCATTTATTTTGCCAAATATGTTTTCTAATTTCTCCGATACATCTTTTGAGAGACTTGGCAATTGAGATTTGAAATTGAAGATTGTCCACAACATTCTGATTAAATAAGTCCTAGAGATTTGTCTTGCTTGCACACATATTTGTACTTGTCTTTTCAAAGTGGTGAATGTAGGTAGAGTTTTTAGAAGACACTTTACATACCCTTGATTTGAGAAACTGCTCCATTTTTGGTTTCCAAGCATGATAGTTTTTCGAATCGAAAGGTTTGAACAAACATATATCTATTATGTTCAAGGAACATACAAGCAAGTGAAACTTCTGGACATCTTGATCAGAAAAAATTACCAACTCCCCAAAAACAATAATGGAGAAAATTTAGTTCTCGTAAAAATCACTTTACAACAAACTTATTCCTCCAATAATTCCCTCCAAAAAATTCTTTAGGAGAATATTCTCGTTTTTAAATATCCTCCAATCATTTAAAAAAATCACCATTTATAAAATAAAACTAATTACCTCCAAAAATGTATCCCATAGGAGGAGCATGTGGACTCGAGTAATAAAATAAGTGGGTTAATCTGGGCAAAAATGAGCTCGACAAACTCAAGAGAAAGATCAACCTCCCAAGATTTGAACTTGTGTCATTTTTAGTCTAATACTAACCTCAATAGTCAATTCTCCACGTAGAACTATGTAAACAAAATTAGAAGATATGATTTTTAATTTTATGTTAATTGAGAGAGTCAAATGAAAAAGAAAAAGGTCGCATGGATCCTTGCTAAGAAATTAGGTATGGACCTAAACGTAACTTCAAGTGGACAAATAACATATCAAATGAACGTGTCAACATTCAATCAACAAGATTTAGCTGTCACTACGATTCAAGGCATAAACAAATTTGAACACCATTCAAGCCTAATAAAACAACCATGCCATTGTTTCCCATTAGGTAAAAGTGTTTAACAAGAAATTTATGACCAGCTCCAAGTCTAATGCCAATTTCAAGCTTCAAATGCTTAGGTACAATCGACCTCGAATACAAATAAAGGAGAATTAGGGTATTACCAAAGGGCGAGGTCGTGCCAAAAATGGCTCTCAACTGAGTTAAAAAAATTGTGTTGGGTGTGGAAAGCCAAATCTAAGTTGCCACAAAAGAAAACACCACCTCCACATTACAAATATACCCAACAAATAAAAATGTGAAGTCTTAAAAGAGGATATTAACGGGCTGGAAAAGTCTATGCATAAATAAAATGCTCAACTTGTTGAGAAAAGAAGACAACCATCCACCACAAGGCAAGAAAATGGAGCATCTCAACATGAACACAATGAATGAAAAATCGAGCATCAATAATGAACTCGACCAAAGAGTTTGTTGGTTTATTAGATGAAAGCAAGTCTAAATATAGGAAGTTTCAAATCAAAAGAGTTGAATCTATGTTCAAAATCATCACTACATTTCATAAGAGGAAAACATGTTATATGAAGGACATCATTGATACTCATACTTTAATTATTTCATGATTGTCGGTCAGGTTGTTTCCATGGTTGTTTGCAGCAAAGAGAATGATTGAAATTATTTTAAGCATGCATTAACTACGAATTCAACCAAATATTATTTCTAAACATGTTTGAGAAATGAATTCTATGATAAAACAAAGATTACTAAATTCACGAATTGAAATGTTGAAAGTGCTAGAATTCTTGTAACTAAGCAAATGTTGAATAAACAGATATTTGAACAAACAATCAATGCTTCCCTTCACATTGGGGAGGAGTGGCCCTTGCTCCTTCCCTCTAAAGAGGACTGATTATTTGCAATAACTAACTACTAATTAACTAACAGATTTCTACGAGAACAATTGCTTGTTAAGGAGTTACAAATTTGAAATAACAAGTGCATATCGCACTTAGATTAGATTTTTCTTGTTAACTCCAAGTGGAGTCCTTGATTAATGCTCAACTAAGATGATTTAGCGATTTCAGAGGACTCAAAGCTCATGCATTCAAATCCCTTGAATAATGGTGACTATCAGTTTGTGTTGTCCATTTGTTCCACATTTTCAATCAAACTTGATGTTAAATTGGACTCTCATAATCTACGTGAGTCGCATGATGACTAGATGATAATACGTATTCAATTCTCCTTTCATCATGTAACCTGTGTGCGACTATATCAACTCTTCTCCTTGATGTCCAAGTCCTTTACTTCCTTCATACGATTCTTGTGCTTCCATAGCATGAGTTTCATGCAAATACTAAGGTGATTCCTACACTCCAAAGTGATTCCTACACTAATGCTTGAGTGAGTCTTGCACTAGGTTATGTATGAGTCATGTCATTGGGCTTAAGATATGTCATTCATCCACATTGTTAGTGCATATACAAATTTATTTCAACTCATTCAAAGAAGCATAGATAAGATGAAAATGAACAAGGTTTATGCACAAAACTTCCTTTTAAATATATTAAAGTATTAATTACAAAATGCTAATATCAGTCTTAGTAAAAATGATGAACAAAATGGGGTTTACATAAGAATTAACAAGTTTCATCATTATACAAACATAGAACACAACTAAGGCGACCAAGGCAAGAAGATCCATGCAAAAATTCAACCATAAGAGTCATTGAATCCAAATGAGATTGTGTTGAAAGAGCCAATACAATTCAAACAAGACAATAACAAATTCTCCAATTCTTAGTAGAATGTTGATCTCACTTCTAATACAACTCCAAATGTGCACCAAAACAAATAGGAGGCTAACACATGAGAGATCTACTTACTTTGATACTATATGGGAGCAACTTAAAGGATCGTTGTTGATGAATAAATTACTATAAGTATCACAGCGCATGAGAACATGGCACGCAAGAAGGGGGCACGTGGGCATGCACGGAAGTTTGGTGAAAGAAAGGTGCACCTAGGTAAGAAAAAGTTTAGGACTTAGTCATTTTGCATGTACGGGCTAAAGATAGGATGGAGTGTGGAACATGCATTGGATAAAGACATGAAGACTTCAAGAATATGCGAAGGCTATTTTGGGAACATGTGGAAGATCAAGAGTCATGCAAAGTTTAAGCTAATAATAAGATTAGATTTGGATTTAATTATAGATAATCTATTATTAGGCGAAGCTTACATGCTTCTTTAGTTATCTTTGTAGTGGCGCATGGCTATTTTGAGCATGCAACCTATTTTGAGAGTGCATGGGTGGTGAAGGGAAAGTCCCCACCCCTATATATATGTATTGATTTGCACGGATTAGAGATCATCATGGTATGATTATATGTAATAGAGTTATGCTATTGGTTTATGAGTGTGCATGACTTATGACAATATTATGTATGTATTCAGCTTCATTGGTTTGTGATGATTGAATATAATGGATCATTATGGATGGATATTGATTTTTGATGTCTCTATTCATGGTACTTGTATGGTGAATTTGATCTTAATTGTTATCTGAACCTTTATGTTTTTATTATTATGTGTGTTTCCAAATTGATATTTGATTGATAGAATGGGATATCCACTTTGATTATGGTTATTATGAACATGCATGCTAACACCCGGTAAGATAGTAATAAAGAGGGACTTGGTACCTTTGCGTGCTTCGAGTGAGCACTCAGATATGTCTGAGTGATGTGTCAAAGACATCTAGGGTTTTGAGTGGAAAAGTAAGACTACATTTTGGTTTCATTGTTGGGACCTCTTTTTAAACTACTTACCAAAATGTGTATGATGATGGCATATCAGTTAATTCTTACGCCTATTGAAGATTTGGTTATTGATGGACAAGATCAGTTTACAGGAATATATGGTCCTGGACCTAATTTTAATGCTCGTGCGTGGGTTGAAGAACATATTTATCATGAGATTTATGAGACGTTATTTTGTTGTTTTCCAATAGAGTTATACGAGTGGTTGTCAGCATATGCATCAAAGAAAAGTCAGTAATTACCAACCAAGGATCTGGACACAGGAAGAGTATCAAGCTTTGTTTGATACAAATGAACCTTGGACGCGTGTTGTAGATCATTGGTGGGCTAGTGTTATACACAGTTATACATTGGAATATGTCATGTCTACGTATTCTTCTCCGTAACTTATTGAGTTTTAATTTTCACGTGAGCCTAGAGGATCTTACATTCGAGTTATTCCTTTGTCCATTAAGATCTTGATGGTGGTACTGAATTTAGAGCACCTACTGATGGCCAACTAAAAAAACCACTGTGCGCAAGGGTAGGAGCAGGTGTGGTGAAATATGATAGACCTTGCGGCAGAAAGGTAGAGAGAAAGGCGACTTAAGTATAATGAGGTGCGAGAGAGGGAATTAGCGAAGAAGCATGAAATTGAGGAGTTTGTGGAGTTGCAGAGGATGATGTCTTGTGAAGGATTTGAATCTCACGTGGAAGACATGGAGCCAAAGCATCAAGATCTCCCCACTTAGGAAAGCACAATAGAGAATCCCCTCCAACTTCTAATGAGAGCACATCTAATGAGGAAAGATTAAGGACCATGGACGCACATCTGATCCCACCTAGTGACCTAGCCCTTGTGCTTGGTGTTCGAGTTCCAAAAGTAACTATTGATAAACAAACGAGTGTAGGTAATCTAGTGGCTTCAGGTAGATATCATTTTCCTTTGAATATAGAAGTGCATCAAGCAACACAAACATCTATGGAATCACAGGTGACATCATCTTTTCTGTTTGGAGGACTGATTGGAGGAATATTTTCTAGCACGTCATCAAGACAAAGTGTGGGCACGCAGAACATTAGAAACACATCTAGAAGTACTAAAACTTCACAGAATATGGGAGTTCAGTTTAGTACTATTGTTGGGACGTAAGGAATTACATCCACTAGTTTGGCATCCGTTACTGGAGGATTATGAGGTGGTTTAGGAGGATCAGGAGGCTCGGGATCAAGTGGATCAGGTGGTTCTGGTGGTGGAGGAAATACTAGTGGGGTTTTGGTTCTAGATATGGTGGACAAGGTCCGCACCCTCATCAACCTCAAAGCAAGTGTTTTATGAGATGTCTCTTCACTTGCTAGAATATAGGGGTATTGAAGATGTTGTAAAACATGTACACAATCGCGAGGTCCTATGACACGCTAAGGGAATAATCACTCAAGATAGAAAGGTGATTTGGTTTGCTACTACTCTTCAAGGGCGTGCACATAGCTGGTATAGAAAGTATGACCCACACCAGACTGTGGTGGATTATGATGCTTTGTGCTCTATGTTTCTAATGAGTTCCATATCCCTAAGTTTGAACAAAAAGTATCAGCGTGCTTAAGGACATTAAGTATGGCTTATTAGAAAGTGTTCGGGAATATGACGCACGTTTTAAAACTTTGTTGTCAAAGTTGTCTTATGACATACATCCTAGTCAGCATGCACAGTGGTTTTTGGTGGGTTGTTGACTCCTTTCAGAAGGGCGCTATCTCATAAGACCTTTGTAGATCCGTACGATGCTTTAGAGGCAGCCCTACGCATTGAGGTAGTTGAGGGTGTGGACACTAGAGTAAGCCTATTTTTAGAAGCGCAAATTATAGCTATGGTAAAACAATTGGAGAAACTCTCTACTAATTCAGCTCATGAGACACGTAGCAAGATATGGTATACATATTGTGAGGTTAAAGGGCATACTAAGGATCATTGTCCTAATAAGTATGTGTGCATCATGCTACTATGAGATTTGTCATTTAGACCATGATGCGGGTAGATGTGCCCTTTTATAACATGCTATCCGGAAGAATGTGTCCATGTATTGTAAGATTTATAATACTCATACTCATGACATTGTTAATTACAGAGTTATAGATCATATGCATGAAGCCATTCAAACCGGTGTGCGCTGACTTGTGTAGTGGGTAAACTAGTATGCATAGTAGATAATGAGGATGATGAGGATAATAACCTAAATGTTAACCACACTTGAAGGTATACGCGAGGTAATGGAAACAACAGGATGAAAATGCCTGTGCATACCACGAGCCCATGAAAACAAAGAAGGTTAACATTAGAAAAAATGTTAAACCTAAGGAAGTGATTATTAGTGGTTATTGAGTCCGAGTAGGAGGTAGAAAAGATTATTGAGTTGTTTCATGAATTCTAGGACTTATTTCCACAGGGATATTGTGAATTAAAAGGAGTGCACCCTTCGTTAGGCAAGATGTGAATCAAGCTTAAAGAAGGCGCATGCTAAATTAGGAAGAGGTCATACATGATGAATCCTAATCTGCGTGTCAAGGCGAAGGAAGAAATTGATAAGATGTTGAAGTCTGGTATTATTGAGCCCATTAAGGAGTTTAAGCGGGTTAGCTTGATGGTAATAAGCATAAAGAAAGATGGTAGGATAAGGATCTGCATGGACTAAAGAGAGTTAAATGTTGCATGTGTTATTGGTCCTTTTCCCACCCCATTCACGAGAGGAGATCTTGGAAGGAGTTGCAAGGTGCGAGATTTACATTTTGGTTCCATTACATGAAGATATAATGGAAGAAGCTCTTGGTGGGATTGGAAGTGGTCATTATGTTGGAGATGCCACCACGTGTAATATTTTGATGGTCTATACCTAGGAAGTAAAGGAAAAGGGTAAACTAGTATGCATAGTAGATAATGAGGATGATGAGGATAATAACCTAAATGTTAACCACACTAAAGGTATGCGCGAGGTAATGGAAACAACAGATGAAAAGGCCTGTGCATACCACGAGCCCATGAAAACAAAGAAGGTTAACATTAGAAAAAATGTTAAACCTAAGGAAGTGATTATTAGTGGTTATAGATCTGAGTAGGAGGTAGAAAAGATTATTGAGTTGTTTCATGACTTCTAGGACTTATTTCCACAGGATATCATGAATTAAAAGGATTGCACCCTTCGTTAGGTAAGATGTGAATCGAACTTAAAGAAGGCACGTCTTGAATTAGGAAGAGGTCATACATGATGAATCCTAATCTACGTGTCAAGGCGTAGGAAGAAATTGATAAGATGTTGAAGTCTAGTATTATTGAGCCCATTAAGGAGTTTAAGCGGGTTAGCTTGATGGTAATAAGCATAAAGAAAGATGGCAAGATAAGGATCTGCATGGAATAAAGAGAGTTAAATGTTCGCATGTGTTATTGATCCTTTTCCCACCCCATTCACAGAGGAGATCTTGGAAGGAGTTGCAAGGTGTGAGATTTACATTTTGGTTCCGTTACGCGAAGATATAATGGAAGAAGCTCTTGGTGGGATTGGAAGTGGTCATTATGTTGGAGACTATATACAAGGATACTAAAGAATATGTCAAGGTGTGTAACCATGTACAAGTGCCTTGGGAAGATTGGAACTAGAGCTGAAATGTCTTTAAGGCCTATTGCATGTGTTGAGCCTTTTGAGAAACAAGCGATTGACTTTGTAGGTCCTATTTCCCCACCCACGCATAGGGTTGAAGTGTGTTATATTATAACTTGTACAAACTATCTGACAAGGTGGGAAGAAACAACACCTACAAAGGATTGCACAATATCTACAACATGCGATATTTCTATGGGAAAACATTATCAGTAGGTATGGATGTCTATTGAGCTTGACAAGTAATAAAGGCACTCATTTTCTTAATGAGACCATCAGAATTCTTTTGGCCGAGTTTATGGTGGTGTATGTACCCAAAATTGTAAGGTACTGTACTGCAGGAACGGTGTAATAAATGCCCCAATGATGATACAGGTCTCCTCGCAAGGTGTTCGGGATCCGGAAAAGCCCTCGGAGTATGCGTTAACATCCCGCATGCCCCGTTTATCCCCCACGCCCTTTGTTTTCCCCTTTTCCCTCTTTCCTTGGCCTCTTGACCTTCAGTGAAGAAACCGCCACCCGAACAGGCGGCGGTCTGTGGCCACCGCCCGCTCGGAGCGGCGGTCCGTGTGCATTTTCCAGAACGCTCTTTTGACGCGACTCGCGTGAAATATCACATTTCACCAGCTTTTTTTGCCGACTTGGGCATGCATTTATGTTTTTGGTCCCCGGAATAGTGTTTTTCCTTTGTTTATTGTTTAGGAGTTCAATTTGGTTTGGTTCTTTGGATGTTTGAATTCCTATAAATGCATGGTTTGTGCACATGCAAATGGTCTGGAGTTTTTGGTCTGAAGCTTGGCTGGATTTTGAAGTTTGATCTTTGCTCTCATTCCCTCATTTTAGTGCTTTAGTTAGTTAGCTTGTTTAGAAGCCATAGCTTGAATTCACTTGCATCTTTTGTTAAATTGCTCTCATTTGTAAGCCACGCACTCCATCTTCAGTGCAAAGCAAAGTTGTCATTTCATCCAATCCAGTTAGAAGCTTGCCTCTGAATTTCTCTTTGCTGTAGATTTACTTTCGTTGTGTCTTGGAGTTCTTAGTTTAATTCATTATTTGCCTGGTTAGTTTTTATTCAGCTGTTGGTAAGCCACATATCCAACTTGTGCAAACAGTGTTGTTGTTTTATCCAAACCATTGGAACAGGATAGCTTAGGAAGCCATTAAAGTTGCAGGTTTTGCTCTTCGTATAGGATAGTTACAGGTTCTGGTCGCTTCATGTTGCATGACTTGCAGTAAAATCCCGCTAGGAATCGCATAAGCCAAGCTCTGTACTCTTGCGCTATCCCTCTCCTACTCGCATTCTCGGTCTGCATTCTGAGCTGTCCTTATCCCAAAATCTACTCCTATCGGTGCTAGCATCACACGCTTTTCTGGATCCACGTGAACACGAAAGAACGAAGAGACCATACTGAGGGGACGAGATCACACACACACCATCGGATTCGCCACTGTTCTGCGGAATCCAGGTTTTAAATTTCAAAGTTCTAGTCAGAATCATATCAAATAGAGTAGTTAATCGCTTTATTTCATTTCATTCTATTCTCGATATTGCCAGGGAAGCTGTGGGGATTGATAGTTTCTGAGAAACTATGATTCACTCCTCACTTCTGAGGTAGGATCGAGAATCTTGCAGATAGATTAGACGAGCTATTTTACTTATTTAGAATTCTACCAAATCGCACAGGCAAATAACTACACTCGGTTATCTTGTCTGTTTTAATTATTGTTTAGTTATTATTTCTAGATATGCTTAAAATAGTTTGCTTTCCTTAAAATTGTTAAATATTTCATAGAAGAATAAAATTTATATGCAGTTAGATTTATTTCACGTAGTTAGAATTTGTTTCATCACGCTTAGATTGCATTTTGTTTCGATGACAATCACGGGACCTCAAGAGCCCAGGGAATATATATTTGAGCCAATCGTGCCTCAACCAAACCTAGTCACAGCAATAGTTGACATAGACCAAAATCTCAGGATACAAGTATTCCGAACAACCATAGATTTACAATCGATCGCCCACGTTAAGAGGACTAAACATAGAAGACGACCAAGCACATACGTTTTGGTCAAGTCAGCCAAACTACAGATTACCCTAGAAAACATCCACATGACCGTAGAAGGGCTCGAAAGAGAACAAACATTCGGGTGTGATCCTCTAGTTCCACAAATGTGACGCGGAGACACCCTCGTAGATATATAGATACCACTTAAGAATCCAGTGTCATGAGAACGCGTATGTAAGGTATTCTGAGAAGATTGCACAACTGTTGGTTCTAAACATAGAAGCTGAGAAAGCATACGATTACTGGATACTAGGGATTAGAACTTGATTTCGCGTATGACCATAACAGGACCGCAACAACCGAGAGTCTATGGTTGTGATCCACAGATCCCACAGCCCAACGAGTCCACAGGTCAATCCGATATAGACGCTAGCCTACGTATTTTGGTATTCAGGTCCACTCCACTTCCACCTATCATCATCGAACAACTGTCCTTACTAGATATAGCGGCTAACGAAGCTAGGGAATTCTGGACTAGGCCAGAAAATCATCCATAGAATCGATTGTATTCATCATCCACTATATGACCTTATCAGGAGATATACACGAAACAATCCCAGGTCATTTTCCACGTATTCCGCAACCCATAGATCGAATCACGCCAGAGCTCGATATTGATTGGAGCCTTCGAGCAGTCATCCTCGCTGATCGATCTATCACACCAGTCCAAGTTAGAAGGGCCTTCTTTGCCTTAGATTCACAAATTCCACTAGTGCGTGTCGAAGACATTAGACTGCCTAACTAGTTTGTCTGCATATTCCATCCCCACCGGCCATTGCCTCAAGCACGACCTCGGAGGTCGGGCACGGAAGAGTTACTTGCTGATTCTCACGCCGCCGTCACTTTTCCGATGTACAAAATTTGGTGAACCCGACGTGAAACAAACAATACAAAATTGGCCACCAACAAAATTGGTGAACCCGACGTGAAACAAACAATCGCTTTTCACCTTCTATACCTCATCACATCGCCACCAACAAAATTGGTGAACTTCGACGTGAAACAAACAATGTTTCACCTTCTCTTTGAGAAGTTTCATCTTCTCTCATCCACCTTCGCTCCTTCCCATTATTCTCGGGTATTCATATACCCCGAATATGTCGGGATTCGACGCATATGGCAGAGCACCCTCCCGGGTCTCGAGGCATACTACGCCCAAAAAAATAGGCAATCATCACCCTCACTCAATGTGGGGCGACAACTATTCAACTAATCACTTGTCAACACAAACCCAAGGACTAGATATAGCTCGCCTTTTCAAACCGAGGGTTAGAACAACTCACTCAAACCCAACAAAACCTTCGTGTTCAAACAATATGACGTTTACCGGAGAATCTGGTTCATCTCCTCAAATGTTACTCAGACCACAAATTAGTAGGCAATCAGATCCATACCTGGTCTTAGATGATGGACAGTCAACACGTTATCCTAGGAGTGAACAACGCTCCGGGGAATGTACCCATCTATAGGAGGTTTACAAATACAACCCAAATCTCTTTCAAGAAAATACCTCTATGCCACTGCATACAGGAAATATTCTGGGAGAAACTTGGCAAGATAGCGATCAGTTTATGACAGGATATCACGTACCTTTACAACACCAAGGTATACAACAAACGCCGCTCAGGAAAAGTACCGTGACTTCACCAAATGAAGTCATTTCAACGTTAGTAGAAAGAGTGAGAGGGTTAGAACTCGGCTCAAGCAAGTCAAAATTCTCCGCTCATACAAACAGAAGTTCCAATCCTCCATACCACTGGGTCAGGTAGATCTCCTTACGGGAGTAGGCACGTTAGGCATGCCTCCTCAATATCCACAACAAACGCCAACAAGGCCTATCATCTCTAACACTATTCCTCCCGGTCTAGTGTCAAACAATCCATTCCTCGACAATACCCCGTCCTACTTAAACATATACTCTAAATCACCACAAGGAGATATGTTCTCCTCTCCCAGCATGTTTGCTCAAACGCAGGGACCTCCCTATGCCCCTACCAACACGTACGCTGCACCGTATCAACAACCTATCCCACCACCACTCCCTCACCAAACACCATCAATGGTCGAAAGCTATGCAATAGGGACGTATTCAGAATATCTAAAGGAACCCTTAGATTTCACCATACGAAGCGTCATGCTTCCAAGACCTCTCCCTGATTTGCCTAAGTTCAAGGGTGAGGGAGATCCAAATGCACATATCAAAGCTTACGCTACAGCCATACGAGAATTACTCCCTTGGGATGGGGTTGTTGCTAAAATATTCCCCAAAACACTGGAGGGCATTGCTCTCGATTGGTATTATAGAATACCTGAGGCTTCCATACATTCATTTAAACAACTCGTGTCAGAGTTCATCAAAGCCTTCGACATGAACAAACTACTGAGAACAGGAATCAGGGAATTCTTGCATATCAAACAAGAACACAATGAATCTGTCGCTCATTTCATCCAGAGGTGGCGTACGCTTCTTTATTCATCGAAGTGCTCCAAACATGGATCAGATGGAACTATGCGATTTATTCCTTCATTCTCTCAGCAGAGAAGTGAAGGAAGAAGTCCAGAAGTTCCCACTAAGGACTTATGATGAAGTACTTGAGAGCGCTCTACGAATAGACCAGCAAAAATAGATAGTGGTCGTAAGACGATGGAGCAAACGGAGGTTAATCACCTCCACTCAAAATACTACAACTACCACAAACGTCAATCAAGGACCCAAAATCCTTAACAAAAATCGTGGGGTAACAACGGATGGGGTAACCGACCAGCCCAAGAGGGTAAATGTTGTTAATACTCCGTCACAAACAAACAACCAACGAAACAACAACTTTACCCCAACGGTCAATACAGTGGATTTTAATCATCCACAACAACAACAACAACGGTGAAATCCCATGCAAGGACCGAGCCAAAACTCATTTGGTTATCAAAACCAAAGTCAAAACCAGAAACAACAAAACTTTAGTCCTAATAGGCAACAGTTTGATCGGAATTTTAGGCCACAATACACACCAAACCAACAAAACGGGAATTACAACCCCAATTCTTATTGTGGTTTCCATAAAATTTGGGGTCACGACACTAGAACGTGCCGTGACTACAATAAATTTATGCAACGCTTGCCAGAAGAACAAAGACAGTTCTTCACAGACTTGTTTTTGGCAGATCCCGTCTCACCACAACCAAATACGCTCGCAGGGGCAGTTTCCCCCCAGAATGCTCCCCTTAAGATCTTTAATGATCCACTCCCAAATCATGACAGCAATAGGCTGAATCCAACTGGAACAAGCAAGGGTGCAATAACGGGAAACAATGATCATGAAGCTTCGACTTCATTAAATCCATCAGTTGCTCCACAATTGGGAGCTCAACCAAGACCTAAGATAGTTAGTTTGGTAGAATTAGACGCTGAACTACCTATCGAAGCTATAACAAGAACACGAGAGTATTTCTCTCAACCGAGCCCAAGTCATCTGCCAGAGACAGATAAGAGTCAGCAAATAGTTGAAAAACCCATCGGTGCCTATGATTTAATTAGTGACCTAACAAAGACCTTTTCACACATTTCATTTTTGGACTTACTAAAGAACTCTCCCCTCACAGAGCTGCTCTTTTAGAAGCATTAGGTCTAGGCCATCTAATTAACATCACTCCACCTCCCGAAACACAAGTAAATCACGTAGATTTTGATATCCACCCTCCGGGGCAGCCGGACAAGGATGTCGAATTCATTTTGAAATAAGTAAAATGCCCACAGATGCTGAGATCGCACGCCGAGGTGACCCAGCCTTGCACTTACAAGTATGGGTTTATAATAACTATGTAAAACGTGCAATGGTTGACGACGGGGCTGCAGTTAACATAGTCCCTTTCTCTTTCCTCCAAAAACTTGGATATGGAGAAACAAACTGTTCCACTACACGAAATACCTTGAGAGGCTATGATAGCCTTAAAGCCACTTCTGATAGGAACTATAATACTGCCGGTCACCTTAGGGCCCAAAACCATCTTGACCGAGTTTTATATTATAGATCGGGAAACTAACTATAATATGATCCTCGGCCGACCTTGGATACATCGAATGAAGGCAATCCCTTCCACGCTATTTCAAGAAGTAAGATTCTTGCATCCGGGAAAGGTATTTCAGAGCCAAAGGCGATCCAAAACCTTTCGATTTCGCACCTAGCTGATTTAAAGAAAAGACCAGGGGTGCACTCTAATTTGAGCCGCCAACAAACCAACTTAATAAACCCTCCGACCCAAAGCCGAGGAAAAGTTGATACCTACAACGGATCTTGAAACTACCAAAGATAGCCAAAACAACTCCAACCCCTAAAGGTAAAACTAAAGAAACAAGATTCATTAGGGACTATCTGCGAAAATCGTTGAATCGATAGAACAAGATTCACCAATGTTCTTACCATTCGATTCAAAGTAGGCATAGGATTTTCCCTAGGTGTTGGTTCCTTCCCGGCAGAGGATCTCGTATGATAGAAGTAGAGTGTGCAAACGCGCAGATGCCCCAACATCTACACTCCCGGCTAAGTATTGACTCTCCATTTCGATGGAGCTAAATGTCGCATGGAGCGGGGGGGTATAATTTTACTTCGCCCGAGGAGAAGGTCCTCCCATTCTCATTTAAGTTAAACTTTGAATGCACAAACAATGGCGCCGAGTACGAAGCCCTCCTCCTGGCTCTCACCTTAGCCAGAAGAATTGGTATTAATAACATCAAAGTCCTGGGAGACTCGCAATTAGTAACAAACCAAGTTTCTGAAGTATATGAAACTAAAGCCGAACATTTACAACTCTACAAAAACGTTGTATTAGATTTAAGCAAGGCGTTTAACTTCATATCCATCAAGCGATCCCGCGAGAGAAAAATCTTCTCGCCGATTCAATAAAGAACCTCAAGATCACGTTTTACTCCAAGCAATGAGCTAGAAGATACTCACTTCACAGTATCCATTCGTGACGAACCATTAATAAAAACAATGACAAATCCTCTTTTAAGCGGAAGTGAATCTACCATCCTAGACCATGTTGGAAATGATGCGGCTACTTTGGATTATTTAAATGCCTATGCAGCATTACATCTCTCCTATCACATGCTAGATTTATCCCTGATCCCACATTCGTCCTCCTACTTCGGAAATCCCGTAACGGATCTTCCGTCACAAAGGGAACCTAACATATACGCAATAGAAAATGGGGATGATTTAGATTTACCTCCAAAGACCACCCGAGTTCAAGAGGGTAACGCCTCTTTAATCGAAGAAACAATCGATGTCAACATCGGGACAAGATGAACCAAGAATATTGAAACTAGGTTCTTCGTTGACACCGTAAGAAGTGGAAATACATACTGTGTTCTCAAAGAACATCGAAGGCGTTTGCATTTAATTACAAGGAGATGACGGAGTCGCACCCCACATCATGCGGTACACAACCTCATCACTAGGTCGATGCAAAGCCAATTAAACAAAAATCAAGACCCATGAAGCCCAAAGTAGCTCTCATGGTAAAAGAGGAAGTAATAAAACTCCTTCAGGTAGGATTCATCAAGCCAGTAGACTACTCCCAATGGGTATCTAATATCGTTCCCATTCTCAAGAAGAACGGAAAGATACGCATTTGCATAGATTTCCGAGACATCAACAAAGCGTGTCCTAAAGACGATTTCCCATTACCATCCATAGACGTTATTGTTGATGCAACAGCTGGTTTTGAACTCTTGTCTCTCATGGATGGATTCTCGGGATACAACCAAATCAGAATATCCGAGCAAGATCAAGCTAAAACCACGTTCATAACTCCTTGGGGAACCTATTGCTATGTTGTCATGCCTTTCGGTCTCAAAAACGCTGGTGCTACATACCAGCGGGCTATGACTTATATATTTCACGATTTAATTCATAAAATCATGGAATCCTACGTAGATGACTTGTTGGCTAAGGCCAAGAAGCGTTGTGACCATCCCGAAGTACTCCGCATCATTCTTTCACGTTTAATAGAATACGGAGTTACGCTAAATCCAGAGAAATGCGTCTTTGGTGTAACAGGAGGAAAGCTCCTAGGTTACATCATATCGTCACGAGGGATCGATGTTGATCCAACCAAAATTCGGGCTGTCCTCGAAATGGTCCCACCTTCGAGTGAATCTGGAATCAGATCATTTCTCGGGAAGCTGGGTGCAATCCGGAGATTCATCCCGGACTTAAGCTTCGCTATTCATCCAATCAACAATTTACTCAAGAAAGACTATAGCATTGATTGGACCGAAGACTGCAACGAAGCTTTCAACGCAGTTAAACATTTCTTGCTGTCACCACCTACGCTAATGCCACCTAAGCTGGATCGCCCGTTAATCCTATATTCGCGAGCTACCAATGTCTCGCTGGCCTGTATGTTGGCCCAAGAAGACGATGACAAGAGAGAACGTGTGATTTATTTCATTAGCCGAACACTGCTCGACTATGAAACACGCTATACACAAGCAGAGCGAGAATGTCTGCCATAGTCTTCGCTACTAAACGCCTAAGACATTACATGTTGAATCAAGAAACAAAGGTCATGGTAAAGACGGACCATTTACGGACTTTTCTCACACAAGGTTCCTTATCCAAAAAGGCTGGACGTTTTATAACCTTAATGGGAGAGTTCGAATTAACATTTGTGAATCAGAAGTCGGTTAAAGGACAAATCATCGCAGATTGTTAGCTGACAACCCATTAGACGGAGGCGATCTAGTAGATTTAGATTTTCCAGATGAATGCGTATACTACATCGAAACTCGACCTGCTATCTCTGAGTGCCCTTGGTACACTGATATCATTAATTATATCATGGACCATACGTATTCTGGATGTAGTTACACCGCAACAAAGAAGGCGATTACGCATAATCGTAGCTAAATATGTCATTATAGAGCAGTGTGTTTCTATCGAAAAGCATTCGATGGAATGCTCTTAAGGTGTGTCGACACGTAAGAGTCCAAGAGGATTCTCCATGAATCCCACAATGCAGTATATGTGGAGGCCACTGGTGGCCATGCCACTACTCGAAAATACATCGAATGGGCTATTTCGGCCCACTCTAGAACATGACGCGATAGAGTTTTGCACGCAGTGTCATAAGTGCCAAGAATTCTCCCACGAGATCCACATGCCAAAGACAAGCTCTACAACCAATCGCAACTCCATGGCCCTTTTCTACATGGGGCCTAGACTTGATAGGGAAGTTCTCTCCTCATCCACGACGCCATAATTTTATAATCACGCCACCGAATATTTTACTAAATGGGGGAGGCCATGCCTCTTACTACCGTACGGGTTCCGTAATCGCTAAGTTCATTTTAAATCAAATCATTTGCAGTACAGATCCCACAAATCATTATCTCAGATAATGGAACTTCTTTCAAGAATGAAGAAGTTCGTGAACTATGCAACAAATTTAAAATAAGCCATCATACGGCTTCCTCAGATTATCCCCAAGCCAATGGGCAGGCTGAAGCAACAAACAAAACGCTGAAAAGCCATTCTCCTTAAAACGGTGAAAGAAAACAAGCGAGATTGGCATTTGAAGTTATATCCGGCCTTATGGGCCCACCGAACCTCAATAAGACACCAACGGGAGCAACTCCTTTCTCGCTAGTATTTCGGGGGCGTAGGGTTCTCCCACTTGAGGTCGAAATACCCAGTCTCCGCATTTCACTACAAGGGATTCTGGATGAAGACGCTTACAGAGAAGCACGTCTTTCCCAATTAGAAAGCCTAGATGAAATTAGGTTAGATGTTGAACAACGGCATAGAGCTTATGCTGACCGAATGTGCCGGCAGTATAACAAGAAGGTTTATGAACGCGATATATACGAAGGTGATCTAGTTCTAAGACTAGACAGCTGGATCGACAAGAAGACCGGCGAAGGAAGGAAATTCCGGCCCAAATGGTTGGGCCCATACCGAGTCACGAAGGACTACGGAAATGGTGCATACCTCTTATGCACGCTAGAAGGTGAGGAGTTTGGCGAAACAGTCAATTCCCTCCACCTCAAACGTTTCTACGCATAAGCAGCTAACGCTACTTATATAACTATCTACATTGCATTTTCATATAGATTAGGATCATTTTGTCCACTTGTTCTTACACAAATTGTGATCAAGGAATCTATTCTCAAAGCAATTTATTACAAACTCATGATGTTGTTGGCACAAAACTTTCTAATCATATCTCTCCATTTTCACGATATCATCAATCACTTCAGAATCTTTTATCAAATAAAATCAAACATGACGAAGTCTTAACGGTAACCATACCAAGATCTGCAAGTTTGTTCTCGCTTTGATTTCTTCTTAGGATTGGTGTCTTGCCTATGGTCTGTTCTAGAAGCTTCATGGTGTCACATCTATCCCATATACACATCTCTTTGGAAACAAGCATATACTGACATTTTACTCAAAAAGACAAGTCAAAAAGTGATTAAACAGAAAATTTTATTTTTACACATTTCCTTGCCCTACCAACCTTCTCGGTGATGAGCTTCAAGTCTCTTACTAGTGACGTAGGGTTGGGAAAGGATGGAAATGCCCTTACTCGCCTATGCCTTGCCCACGGCGATAAACCCATGCTTCTTACAGGTAGCATGGGGCAAGGTGTAGGGGGTCCTCTAGACAATGCAAACGTTAAAAGGTCATAAACAAACTATTCAAACTTTGAGTCAAAAATGAATGAATCAGATGTTCAAAATTCCAAGAGAGTTAAAAATCCTAAAAACCAGATTTTGTCTACTATGTGGCCATCTACGGGTCTAAGTCTGGATAAACCGCAAAGCAAGTTGCACCCAAAACTATGAAGTCATTCGGGTGGAGTAAGCTTGTAGTTTTCAATTTGGTTCCACCAAAGCTTCGTCTGTCTTTCATCACTATCGTTTCACCATATTTCATACACTTGCGCCCTTCTTGGCTCTTGGTGATGAGCCCTCGCATCCTACTAGTTGCGTGGAGTTAGGAGTGGGGCAAGTTAATCTGTTCATCATACTGGTTATTTTCATCACTTTGCCAAAACAAACATGAGGTATCCAAATTGCTCACAGAAGCTAAGATTTAAGATCACAATATATCTACAATATCATGTATCAGCATCATGAAACACAAAAAGAAAGCAAGCATTTGCATCATCTGTTCTCCATTGCATACATTCTAGAAAGCATATAAAACATACATCGTAGTATACACGAGGAAGCTGGAAACAGAAAGGGAAAATACGAGTGACAAAGTTTTGATCCAAAAGCGAATGCATATACAAATAACCAATGTTTATATACAATGCCATCATGCTCTAGGCATGGTCAAAACGCTCAAAGAGCCCGTGATGTACAAAAGAATCTACAGTACAAAGCATACAGGGCCAAGTCGCCTCTCAACCCCTACGCGACCCCTCCGAGGGTGCGCGCCCTCGCCTAGGACTCCGGCTACGCCGGCGCTCTGAATGCACGGAGGGCTCAGGGTCTCGAGGAGCAGCCGCGGTCTCACCACGAGAATGACTCCTCATAAGACGCTCGGCTGTCCTATAGCCTGCCAACTCTGTACGGAGAGTCGACACCATCCTGGCCACATGCCAAACAGGAGCGAAGACGTCGCATGCCTACCGGCCGCCAAGGCCAAGGCCCCCGGCATCTACAGATAGCTCCGCACGGGTCTTATCCATAAGGATCATCGTGAGAATCAAGTGCATACCCTACGGATTAGATCCCGCCACTCCCACAGCCTCTCGCGAAAAACAAAGAAGAAAAAACGAATTAGAAGCTAGGCAAGAGACTAAAAGATACAATATCAAAACATAAGGAGAGATAGCAATTAAAAATCCTAAATTAAACAAACATTGAAAAGATGAGAGGATAACTTACTCGGGTCACCGGGCCTCCAAGATGGGTCACTAGGGCCAAGACTGGCCGCAGATGCCGCTGCCGACTGAGGGGCTGCTCCTATAGTAGGGGCAACATGACGTCCCGCAACGGACTCGTCCTCTCCACCACGGCCCTGAGAGAGTGGCTCCTAAAACTAGAGTCTCTCTCTCTCGCACTCGCCGCCCTCTCGCTCGCAAAATATCCCGAGTGTCATGCCACTCAGATCGCTATCATCCGTCTCGCTCCTCCGACCTCCTCCGTAAGCTCCTAGATCGGAGTCGATATCTATAGGGTCATCGCTATATGAGCAGGACCGCGGCAATCTGGCAAGCAAAGGTGCCCGAGGCGCACCAGCTCTCCCCTCTAGCCCGAACAATCCCCCCCGGCTACAATAGGAATACCAGAGTGACCACTGCCCAACCACGGCCTCTAGGCCCCCTCTAGCCTCGGCAGATCGATCTATAAACCGGTGCCACCTGGAGGAAGCATGCCACATATGGAAGGCCGAATCGCCGAGGAACTCGCAAAAGGGTGTACCTCCACCCGCCCCACGCGGTCGATAAGCTGCCTGTGGTGGAACAGAGATCAATGTAAGGGTCTCTCGCCCATATGCCGCCATAAGCCGCACGGCGTCGCCTCCATATCTCTGCTGTGTGGTAAGGGAGGCAACTGGCTGGTGAGGTGCTCTAAGCACCGACATATCTGACCATCTAGCTGCCCTCACAGCCCCGGGTCTGCCACCTCTACCCTCTTGCCATAAGGAATAAAATGCTCATACACCCAACTCATGACCAGAGTCGGGTGGCTCAATGACTGTCCCTGCAAACGGACCACCCTGTATAAGTCATGGTAGGTGGTCCCCAGAATATCTGCGCCCCAGGCATATATCCGGCCATGCCCCTCTATCTGTGCAATGATGGGGGCCCAACAGTATAGTAAAGTATCCCCTCCCTTGTCCCCGATCAGCCTCGAGGCAAGGATCCCCATGATAGCCTGTCGAAATATGGGGATGGGCAAAGAAGGAATGGATCTAACTCTCACTCCCTTCTTCGGCCCCGTGGAGATAGCTGCATCCCCCATGTAACCTGCCCATTGTGCAATCTATGCTCGGGACCCTGCTGTCTCCAGTGTGAGTCTCCTCCCGATGATCGGGACCCCCAGGATACAGTAAACATCCTCCAAAGTAATCGTCCACTCACCGCGGACCCCTGGCAGTCGGAAAGTGTTCCGATCTGCATCCCAATAAGAAAACAAGTCACAAAGGATGTGACTAGATGGTGCGACATGAGGCACGCGTGATATACGCAGTATGCCGGCCCTCTGCAATGTGTCCTCCTCATCTGGTGAGAGGGCATCCAATACCCCGGGCAACCAATCACACTCCCTCTCTCGACTCCATCTGATGTACTCCTCTCTCGCCTGCATACACCCAAAAACACACAAAACAGAGCAAGTTAGTATCTAATCAATGCCGAGAGAGTCGTAAAAACATATAGAAATGATAAAAATACAAGTGCAATGTCTAAAGCAAGCTCCTTTTGCTTTCTGTGCAAAACCGCCGCCCTGAGCAGGGAGGCGGTTTCAGAATCGCCGCCTTTAAGGCGGGGTCAACGCAACCGCCGCCCAGGCGGGCGGCGGTCGTGTAACCGCCGCCCTGGCCAGGGCGGCGGTCGCGGTCCGAAAACCCGCGCGGGTTTTTAAACCTAAAAAGCCCAAAATGAGCAAAAAATGACCTTTTTAACTAAAAACAAAGCCTACCCAGTAGGCGCCCCCCCTAGGTGGACCTTTTGAACCTAACATTTTCAAAAATAACCCCCCCATTACAAAGAATTTTCCATTTCAAATTTGAAGGGGGAAAAATGCAAAATTAAAGAAAACTGACCTGTGATCTCGCGGGGTGGCGTTCCGCACGTGGGGGCATGATCGCTATCTCGCTCCGGACGTTTTGACTCTATTCACGCAAGAAACCGTCACCGTGGGTCCCAGAGCTCAAAATCAATCGAATCGACTCGCGCAAATGAATAGGAAAATGGGCCCACTTTCATATATATATCGTTCTGTTTCGTTTTAAAATGGTTTTTTCACAGGTTCGGAGCGCTGTTGGAGGTAAGTTTCTATCCCCGCACAAATGGTATGTTCTCTTTCCCTGTTATTTTAGTGTTTGTTTTCCAAATTATGATCTATCTCGCACTTGAGTTCTCTTTTCATTTTGCAGGTAGCGGGAATTTTGGAATGGCGTCATTTCAACACACGGACGTGTAAGGTATAACTTCTAACTCCCCATTTCGGGACGGCCATACTCGGACCCACCGTTTTACGCCTCTTCATGGCTAAAACGCTTCTCCGAGGGGGCAATATGTACGTACCCAAAATTGTAAGGTACTGATCATCGCTGAACGGTGTAATAAATGCCCCAATGATGATACAGGTCTCCTCGCAAGGTGTTCGGGATCCGGAAAAGCCCTCGGAGTATGCGTTAACATCCCACATGCCCCGCTTAGCCCCCACGCCCTTTGTTTTCCCCTTTTTCCCTCTTTCCTTGGCCTCTTGACCTTCAGTGACGAAACCACCGCCCCAAGGCAGGCGGCGGTCTCAGAACCGCCGCCCTACCGCCTCGCAGAGCGGCGGTCCTGTGCGCGTTTTCCAGAATGCTCTTTTGACGCGACTCGCGTGAAATATCACATTTCACCAGCTTTTCTTTGCCGACTTGGGCATGCATTTATGTTTTTGGTCCCCTGGAATAGTGTTTTTCCTTTGTTTATTGTTTAGGAGTTCAATTTGGTTTTGGTTCTTGGATGTTTGAATTCCTATAAATGCATGGTTTGTGCACATGCAAATGGTCTGGAGTTTTTGGTCTGAAGCTTGGCTGGATTTTGAAGTTTGATCTTTGCTCTCATTCCCTCATTTTAGTGCTTTAGTTAGTTAGCTTGTTTAGAAGCCATAGCTTGAATTCACTTGCATCTTTTGTTAAATTGCTCACCGTTGTAAGCCGCACTCCATCTTGTGTGCAGCAAAGGTTGCCATTTCATCCAATCCAGTTAGAAGCTTGCCTCTGAATTTCTCTTTGCTGTAGATTTACTTTCGTTGTGTCTTGGAGTTCTTAGTTTAATTCATTATTTGCCTGGTTAGTTTTTATTCAGCTGTTGGTAAGCCACATATCCAACTTGTGCAAACAGTGTTGTTGTTTTATCCAAACCATTGGAACAGGATAGCTTAGGAAGCCATTAAATTTGTAGGTTTTGCTCTTCGTATAGGATATTCTGAGTGTTCTGGTCGCTTCATGTTGCATGACTTGCAGTAAAATCCCGCTAGGAATCACATAAGCCAAGCTCTGTACTCTTGCGCTATCCCTCTCCTACTCGCATTCTCGGTCTGCATTCTGAGTTGTCCTTATCCCAAAATCTACTCCTATCGGTGCTAGCATCACACGCTTTTCTGGATCCACGTGAACACGAAAGAACAAAGAGACCATACTGAGGGGACGAGATCACACACACACCATCGGATTCGCCACTGTTCTGCGGAATCCAAGTTTTAAATTTCAAAGTTATAGTCAGAATCATATCAAAATAGAGTAGTTAATCGCTTTATTTCATTTCATTCTATTCTCGATATTGCCAGGGAAGCTGTGGGGATTGATAGTTTCTGAGAAACTATGATTCACTCCTCACTTCTGAGGTAGGATCGAGAATCTTGCAGGTAGATTAGACAGGCTATCTTATTTATTTAGAATAATTCTACAAATCGCACAGGAAAATAACCACACTCGGTTATCTTGTCTGTTTTAAATTATTGTTTAGTTATTATTTCTAGATATGCTTAAAATAGTTTGCTTTCCTTAAAATTGTTAAATATTTCATAGAAAAATAAAAGTTATATGTAGTTAGATTTATTTCACTTAGTTAGAATTTGTTTCATCACAGTTAGATTGCATTTTGTTTCGTATGACAATCACGGGACCTCAAGAGCCCAGGGAATATATATTTGAGCCAATCGTGCCTCAACCAAACCTAGTCACAGCAATAGTTGACATAGACCAAAATCTCAGGATACAAGTATTCCGAACAACCACGCATTTACAATCGATCGGCCCACGCTTAAGAGGACTAAACATAGAAGACGACCAAGCACATGCGTTTTGGTCAAGTCAGCCAAACTACAGATTACCCTAGAAAACATCCACATGACCGTAGAAGGGCTCGAAAGAGAACAAACATTCGGGTGCGATCCTCTAGTTCCACAGCCAGACGCTGGAGACACCCTCGTAGATATAGATACCAGCTTAAGAATCCAGTTGTGAGAACGTCTGTAAGGTATTCTGAGAAGATTGCACAACCGTTGGTTCTAAACATGAAGGCGAGAAAGCATACGACATTGGATACTAGGGATTAAAACTTGATTTCGCATACGACCGCAACAATCGAGAGTCGGTTTGTGATATCCCTAGGGAACGAGTAGAAGTCAATCCGATATTCAGCCTACGTATTTTGGTATTGAGTCCACTCCACTTCCACCTATCATCATCAACAAACTGTCCTTACTAGATAGCGGCTAACGAAGCTAGGGAATTCTGGACTAGGCCGTAAAATCGTCCATAGAATCATACGATCGATTGTATTCATCATCCACTATATGACCTTAACGAGATATACACGAAACAATCCTAGGTCATTTTCCACGTATTCGCAACCCATAGATCGAACCACGCGAGCCTACGATATTGATTGGAGCCTTCAGCAGTCATCACGCTGATCGATCTATCCACCATCAGTTAGAAGGGCCTTCTTTGCCTTAGATTCGCATATTCCACTAGTGCGTGTCGAAGACATATAGACCGGCTAACTAGGCATATTCCATCCCCACCGTTTGTCTCTAGGCACGACCTAAGGTCGGATCCGGAAGAGTTACTTGTTGATTCTCACGCCGCACTGTCACTTTTCCGACGCGTACGGTGGCACACCATAAGACAACACCCTATCACCCATAGGCCAATGGAACTGTGGAGGCTTTCAAGAAGATATTAGGACATACATTGATGAAGATTTGTGTTGTTGGAAGAAAATACTAGAATGATAAAGTCTTTGTTGTACTTTTGGCATACATGACCACTTACAAGAGGTTGAATAAGGCCACACCCTTTCAGGTTGTGTTTGGTGGGGAGGGTGTATTTCCTGTTGAATTGATGTTGTCATCCCTGTGTAGTGTGCATGCAAGAGGACTAAATTATGAACAATTTGTTGAGGAGCGCATAAACAATCTAATGCAGTTCGATGAGCGGCACACAATTTCTCGGTAGAGATAGAAGACATAAAAGATTAGAAGGAAAGAATGACATGATAGGCATATCAGGAATAAAACATTTGAGGTGGGAAAGATGGTTCTTCTGTATGATTCAAAGTTTGTGTGCCACCTAGGGAAATTGAAAGTTCATTGGTTGGGACCCTTTGTAGTAACAAAGATATTGGAATCAAGTGCTTTCCAATTACAGGCGTTGGATGGCACTTTATTGCCCAGATTACTTCAATGGGAGTAGGTTGAAGCCCTACTATAAATAAGTCTTCTTGGTGTTTGTAATAAGGCAATATTGCCACTTAGATTAGATTTCCCTTTAATGCATTTTTATTTATATGTGTTTCCTTTCATCATTGTTATGATTTGTCAATTTAGTTCAGTCTTTCATAGTAATAAGCATGCTTTGCACCATGGGAGATGATTACTATCTATTAGATTCATACGTAGAGGACCGCACATACTTTTAGTGTGGGGTGGATTGGAAAGGATAAGTGCTTGGTGTTATATTGCAGAATGGTGTGTGCAAAGAAAAATGTGCTACAAATAATGAGAAGGATGGTGATAATAAGGAATGAGGAAGATTTCTCATATTGAAGACCATGCATGGAAGGATGGTCACACAATGTAACGTGAGGTAGGTAGCAACATGAGAAACTATTTGGAATGAGGCACAGTGGTTGATGTACTTTGGCGAATAGAGTCATGTGTAAAGAAGTCTATGACCGAGAAGTAGTGGGCATGCCATAAGGTTGCGAGAAAAGCATGGAATAATCAACGAAAAGCATGGAAAAAGTAAAAAGGTGTAATTAATGTTGAGTATGGTGGTAGGTAGAGAGCAATTATTGCAAAAAAATTGAAAAATTTATATACATACGACTTGCGATATCATTTTTATCTTGCATGTTGAAGTTTTTGAGCTTTAGAGTGTTACGAAGAGTGATTTAATTGCGAGAGTGTGTGAAGAGGATTTGCAGATATCGAACCAAGGTTATTTGTGCACAACCATTGATGGAGCTCCATTAGAAGGGTGTTTGAGCAAGGAAAGGGTGTGTAGAGAGTAGATTTGTGAGCTAGGGTTCAAGGAAAAGCTAGGGCATGCATGTTTGAGTTACAACGATCAAATAGAGTGTAAGAAGTGTTCTAAATTATCGCAATGGCACCCAAAAGATCACCTGGAGTAGCTACTTTAAGTAAGAAGCAAAAGGAGGTGGAAATAGAAGTCGAGGATGTGCCCAAGAGCAATTTTTCAGAAATGTAGTACCCATAAGCTGTAATAATGGGGTGAGATTGGGAGTATCACATAAGAAGGAGCAAGGTGAGTGATTACAACCACCGCACTAGCACAAACTTGAATGAAATCAATAAGGACCTTACAAGGAAGATAGATTGGTGCATGACGGATGATAAGTTGTTCTATGATGATACTAGGAGGAAGACCTTGAGAAAATTGGGGTTTTGCAAGTTTACGAGCTCCCATATTTTGGAAAACTAGAAGGAATTTACCAGTGGCTAATGTCAAGGGTCCATGAGGACTTATTTTATTTCGTTGGTAGAAGGGTTAGGCTCACCGTGCCTTTCATTGGAAGGCTTACTAGATTAAGGAGCTCGGGCATAGAGATTGCTAGTGATCTGCAGGATGATGTAAACATAGAAGCCACTGCTGAGGAGTTGAAATATCAGAAGGAAGGGTGCGTGATGCCCATAGCTAAGGTAAACAATCCAATCATTAAGATTGTAGCACACTTATTGACAAAATTTAATGGTCAGGAAAGATGGGGCGCAATGAATAAAAGATGGCTATATATTGCAAAGAGGATGACAAAAGGTGTTGAGTATAACCTGACATCATTTATAACTGAGATTATTATTGAGGAAGTGCAAAAAGGGGATAAGATCAGTTGGGGTGTTATCCTTTTGTCAATTGTATTTATTGATATTGGGGTTCCAGATGGCCCAAAGGATAAATTTTGGCAGTATCTGGAGGAGAATAAATCACTTGCAGAGAGGTTTTCCAAGTACACTTGTGATGGGTCTGCTGGGGGAGCATATAAGAACAGGTTGGAGATATGGTACAAAAGGTTGCGCAAGGCTTTTGAAAATGAATTACACATCCCGAAGGACCTACCCCCATAATTGAGGGAGAGGTGAAGTTTTCAATATTTCACCATTATTGTGTTGGTAGGTTTAGAATGAAGACTGGAGAATGGGGTCCATGGTGAAAACTACCCTATGCCTTCACCGCACGATACTTCCAGGCCTCTGTCAACCACTTCTCAGATGCACGCAAATTAAGGTTTGATGTCGATAAAGTGGATTGTGAGTACCACACTCTTCGAAAGACTTACATCTATCCAGGTAAGTTTGTATACATAGAAACAATGATCTCTGATGATATTGGAATAAACTCTATGAGTTTGGAAATTAGGAAGGTGGCAATGGCTAAGGTGTATATCTACCTTAAGCCCAAGTTGGAAAAAGGTAAATACATTGAGAATGATTTCGGGCCCCGAACTACCTAAGGGAAATAGATGGTTGGAACAAGGCAAGAGCATGTGCCTACCCCTCCTGCATCAGAAGAAGAAGAATTTAACGAAGAATTGGAGGATGTTGGCACGTTGGATCATGGCTCAAGGAAGAAGCTTGATTGGTTGTAGGAGAAAAGAGAACGCACGAGGCAACCCCTTCCGGACAAGAAGAAGGTAGAGAAGTGAGAGAGGAGACAAGCACGGTAAAGATGGAGATAGGTGAGGGCGTAAAATACTAGCGATTACGAAGAGTGTCGAGAAAAACAAGGCCACAAGGGTGTAAGCACGGGGCCATCATAGCCACCTAGGAGAAGAATAGGTACAAGTATGTGCCCACTAAGGATAATGAGGAGGAGAAGTAATATGAAAGAGCACATATCATTGTGGAGACTCCTATTCTTAATGATAACATAGAAGAACATCAATAAGAAGAGTTCAACATAATATAGGGGTGTATGAAGAGTATGAAGAGGTAGGTGGCACCACAGGAGAAGAGAAAGAAAAAGATAAGGGCAAACCATATGATGAGCCCTTTGGAGAATATATGGGTGCGTGAGGAGAAGGGATGAAACTTGATGCTAAAGTATGCATTCTAAAGGGTCGTCGTTTAGGGAGGAATAAGGGTGAAGAGATGTACAAGACACCTACACTTGGGTATATTGATAACCCCTCTAAAATCATTCACACCAAGTTTCAAAGTACTTTGGATCCTGAGAAGCTATATGGGTGGGAATTAATGGATCTAGAAGCAACAAACATGTGCACGCTGAAAAATTATCTTCAAGCATGCAAGATCATATTGATGAACCTGATTCGTTGTGAAGGAGGATGCGTGTATAAGGAGGAAGATGAAGAAGAAATCTCAAGCCACACACTAGACAGTTAGGTCAACATAATTTACAGATGAACATACAAGTAATGCCTTGAATAAGATGACAGTTGAAGTGGTGCATAGAAGTGTGGATAAGGCGGCCACACTCAGGACATTACTGGAAGATAATAATATTTTGAAGGAACAAGTAGAGAATTTGAGGGAGGGGCAGAGAAAAGATAAGGAGAGGAAGGAGAAAATTTTGTATTTTGCAGCAAAAATGGGGGAGAGATCATACAAACATATCTAGAATTCGATGCACTTACAAACTAGGACTACCCCTCCTCTTTACACTTCTTGCAGCATTGTGTCCACCTTCTCCTTGAAACAAAGTCATGCACGCTAGAGGAAACAAAATAAATGGCCACACGAAGGAAGGAAAAGGAAGCTGTAGTAGAAAAGGAAAGAACAAAGAAATAAATAGGGCACAAAATAGTTGAATATGATGCCTACTGCAAATAATTAAGGCAAAATTGAAGAAGGCAAACTTGGCCCCGAATATGTGTGCGAGATCTTGAGCCGATCATTAAAACAAAGACATTGGTTGAAGAGAATGAGGTCCTTGTCACCAAGAAGAATGATACTTTGGGATGTGAGGAGAGGCTGACATTGCTAGCAGAGAAGCGTGATGCACTCACGGTAGCTCGAGATCGTCACAGGAGAAATTAAAAGAACTTGGGAAACTGATAGCACGGAGAATGGACGTGATGGACGGTATGACTTCAGGTTTGGCGAATGTTCTCAAAGTGCTGAAGAACAAGGGTGAAGACATGAAAATGGATGAAATACAAGCTATGCTTGGGGAGATACCATAAAATGAAAAGAATGGACTCAGTGATTGGAATAAGCTAGAAGCAAACATTAAGAATGGGTACCACTGAATTATTGCTATAGGAAGTAGAAGAACGCGCTTAGGTGATGCATTTTTTTCATTAATTCTGTTAAGTATTATTTATTCTTTAATTATTTGGAGAGATAAGGTATGAGTACCATTGCGAGGCGTAATGACATTAGTGTGGGGCAATGTTGACCGGATAAATCATTGCTCAAGTATCGAGGCGTGTGAGAACAAGGAAAATAGGAAGGAGCCGCGTGGGTGCACGTTGAAGTTAGATGAAAGAAAGGCATGCTTGGGTAAGACAAAGTTTTGGACTTAGCTATTTTTACATGTACGAGCTAAATATAGGATGGAGTGCAGAGCACGCATTGGATAAAGACATGAAGACTTCAAGAATATGCAAAGGCTATTTTTGGAACATGTGGAAGATCAAGAATCATGTAGAGTCCGAGCTAATAATAGGATTAGATCTAGAGTTAATTATAGATAATCTATTATTAGGCGAAGCTTGCATGCTTATTTAGTTATCTTTGTAGTGACGCATGGCTATTTTGAGCATGCAACCTATTTTGAGAGTGCATGGGCGGTGAAGGGAAAGTCCCACCCCTATATATATATATATATATATGTATTGATTTACACATATTAGAGATCATCATGGTATGACTATTTGTAATAGAGTTATGTTGCTCTTTTATGAGCACACATGACTTATGATAGTATTATGTATGTATTCAAAAACTATTTTGTGATGATTGAGTATAATGGATCATTATGGATGGATATTGATTGTTGATGTCTCTAGTCATGGTACTTATATGGTGAATTTGATCTTAATTTTTATCTAAACCCTTATGCTTTTCTTATTATGTGTGTTTCCAAATTGAGATATGATTAATAGAATGGAATATGCACTTTTATTATGGTTATTATATACATGTTAGCACCCTGGTAAGACCGTAATAAAGAGGGACTCGATACCTTTGCATGCTTCGGGTGAGCATTTAGATTTTTCTGAGTGATGTGTCAGCGCATCTAGGGCTTTGAGTGGGAAAATAATACTACCATCGTACAAAAAAACCAACGAAGGGTTTACACACAAATACTCGAAATTGATTAAAAACAAGTAATTGCACACTAAAAACTCACCAATATTATTCAACAAAAAAACATGTTCCCACATCTCGAACAAGTGAGTAAATAGGTTGTAAACAAGATTATCCCCACCTTAGAAATAATTGGACAACCTATGTTGGTAAATAAGGATATCTCCACAAGTATAACGATAGTGTAGACACTAAATCACACACTTGGGTACATTTCTAGGTTCTAATCACATACCACAATTCATATGATTCCTAAGCAAGAAAAATAGTAATTGACATCTATCTTTAGCCTCTTTTTCTATCTTTTTGGTTTCCTCTTTGGTCTTGCACACCCCACCGCCTTGAAGCACGATCTTCATTACTTTATCTTTATTGACTCGAACACCAAAGTGCCTGTGCGCCCTCATCCCCTTTGGTAGCCACCAACCTCTTTATATCTTGCTTGCCTCTTTTGGGCCTCTTTTATCTTTTGGGCATCTTATTTTCTTATGTGTCGGCCTTTTATTTTTCTATTACGAAATTCAAACAAGGGAATCGTATAAATGCAAAGTTATGTGACCATAATAAAGGACCAAACTCTAAGCATTTATTATCACCACCTAAGGTTGCATCTAAAGGCATTCTAAGAGCATTCAAAAATCCATCTAGCACTCACTGAAGGGACAAGGGACTAGATTTTTTGCATAGGAGGGGAAGTTCATTTTTTCATCCATACTCTACTTACATTGCTACAACTAGTTATTGCTCGCTACCAAGTGCATCTTGCACAAGATCTTCCTAGGGTACAATTCTACACACATGCACATAGAACTACATTGAGTCTCATATGTAGTGCAATGCTCAATCGTAAGTTCACTCTGTCAAATGATCATCGGGGTCATCCCGACTCCCAATTTGCATCTTTTTCTTTTTAGGACTTGATGTGTTTTGAGGTTTTACATGAGATCATTTGTTTTGCAGGCTACGGAAAAACTTTGTGGACATAGTGCGACACATAGGCAGCCAACATTGACCATCAATGACAACCTCACGACACAAAAAAATTCAAATTCCAACCATTTTCATAGTCATGAGCATCCATCGAGAGGTCTCTAAAGCACTTAGGCACCCTTGACCCATTCCAGGTGCCCCGGTCCAATTTATTTTGGTAGTTCCATAATTTTATGAGTGTGGTTGTGATAATTCCCTCATCTTATTCATCAGTTTCTCCAATCCATAATACTTCAGATCAATTGCGAAATCAGCTAAGTCTTTTATTCCTGTCTTGCACTGGGTTTTATATTTATTAGCTTATTGCTTGTGTTTGATCTATGTTATAGTGTTTATTCATCATATGCAACTCTACAATATCTTAAGGTTTTACAAAATTACATTTTTGTTAAATCATTTGGTGAAACCGTCCTTAATCGAACTCCTTGCCCTAGGATCCTCAAAACCCTAATGGATAAAGATGGATATTCCTCTCCTAGGCAAGTTATATATCATGTTAGTGTGAATCCTATTCTTGATGAGGTTTTTGAGGCTGAGCTAAATTATCTTTATCGTAATGTTCAATTTGATGACGACATTCAAAGATTATTTCTTGCATACGAGCCCAACATTCCCACTAGTTTTGCAACTCTAGCGTGAGCATGCTTTTACCGTACCAAAACTTCACTTAATGTTATCCATGTTCTTCCATAGGCACTCATGCTACTCCTCCTTATTCTCAACTTATTATAGTAGTACATAGCACTATTATAGATGTTATGTTGGGTCTTGCTTATGACAATGTAGATAAAAAGGATGTTACTTCCAATGTTGAAAGTGTACATGTGCATGATGATGTTCTCATACTAGTCAAGATGAATGTAAAGTTTTATCTAATGTTTCTTCTACTTTTGAAAATATTTCCCATGATTGCAAAGATATATCACATGATAGTTCTTCTCCTACTTCTCTATATGCTAATGACTCTCTTGATGAAATACTTGCATGCAATTTTTTTTTTATAGTGATGTTGATTATATTTATGATCATGAACATGTTAGTGAGGATGTTACTTCTCTTTAAACCATTGAATGTGAATTTTCCACTCCACTGTCTTCTACTTATAAGGTTATTTCCAATAACATTCATGAGTATTTTACCACTCATGTTAGTTCACCTCTTATCATTTCCTCTGAATCTACTCCTAACATTTATGTCAATATTCCATGTTCCTCTCCTCCTCTTCCACCTCTTTCTTCTTCTTCTCTAGATGTTATTCATGTTGATTCTACCATTCCTACTAGTACACCTCCTCTTATTTCTTTTGTATATACATCTAGCATTCCCATAGCGTCTTCAACTTCCACTTCTACTTATCACATCCCGTGATCACTCACAATGGAAAACTTCAACCTCTTCATGTGCCTCTCACTTCTTCTACAATTCCTTCACATGATATTTTATCACTCATGCATGTTGTTGGCCATTTGCAATCTCAAGTTCAATATCTTACTCTTGAAAGCAAATCCTACTATGATTCCATTGATAATAACTCTCTTCATGGCAATCCTATTCCAAATAAAATTCACAATTCAAATTTTCCTAAGGATTTTATCATGCCTACCTTTTCATGTTTCAATGGCACTGGCAATCCATATTTGTATCTTAAGCATTATCATTTAGCTATGGCTTCTTATTCGAATGATCGATTGTTACTAAAATATTTTTGTCATAGTCTTGTTGATGATGCTCTTCAATGGTACACTCATTTTCCTTATGGATCTATTAGTACATATTGTGAAATGGAAGATGTTTTTCTTAGACGCTTCATATTTAACAATGGTCCTAGAGTTACACATGATTGTTTACCTAGCTTACATCAAGGAAAGAAAGAACCCATTCTAGATTACATTTTACGCTTCAATTCTTGCATGCATCAATTATTATTTCAACTTGTTGATCTAGAAAAGCAATTTATCTTTTGTTGTGGCTTGATTCCTGCATTGAAATAAAAATTACAATATGATACATGTGAATCATTTATGCTTTTATGTTATAAATTCATTGATCTAGAACAATATTTAATTGTTGCACGTGTTATGGAACCCCTTCAACTCCTACTGTTACATCGTCTTATATTTCTTCTTGTTTCCATATGTTAAGTGTCCTTTAAGGTCTCCATCTCCTCCACCTCGCAAGCATGTTCCATCCCCTCCACGACATAAGTGTCCTCCACCACATTGATCTCCACCTAAGTCTTCTCCATCTCCTACTTGAGATCCATTGTATTTATCACATGTTGTTAAGCCTCGTGATGTTTTGTGTTCGTCACTCTATACGTGCTTAATTATCTTACCCTCTAATCAACATCCTCCTCCTCATTGCTTACATCACCAATACGATCGCCCTTATTGTAATTTCCACCGCATTAATGGCCACCATGATAATGATTGGTGTGCCCTTCATGACAAATTACAACAATTAGAAGACAAGGGTATCATTTCCTTTGGCTCTCACTCTTGTGTGTGGTCTCGTTCTCCAATTCCACACAAGTGTGCTTCCACTTCTATCCACTTATCGCTCCACCCACTATTATTAAGGTTGTCATTCATCTACCACCTAAGATCATTATACATGCACGACCTCCATCTAGCTCATTTGTTGTTGCATCATATCATCCTTCTCGCGATGTGCTACTACAATTCATTAGCTTCCTAAGTCATCGGTATATGTGGTTCCTACCACTACATCTCCCATCATTGGCATCATTTCATCCAACATTCAATTTGGATCTTACACTCATGTTACCACCGCTTCACATGCTTCCACTATTCCTCGCATGCCTCTCCATATTTGGTAGGTGATTTCTATACGATAACCTCATTACCCTACGATGCATTTTAGTTCCACGGTTCATACTCATCTGCTGAGGGTCTAAATTTGAAATGAACCTCACCACATTCACACTCTTTACACTTTATGCTTCATTGATCTATCTATCTAGAGCACACATTTCAAACCATTTCCCAATGACACACTCTTGTTCTATGGTTCATTCTTGATCACGAGGGGTCTTTTATAAATGAACCCCATCTCATACATACTCATACACATCTACTCGGGGGCACGTTGCTCCTATCACACTCACATTGCATATCATTCCATCTCACTCATCCACAACATACTGCATATCTTGGTTTCACATACTCTTGCTTACTTATACTAGTTACATGCACACTTTATTTCAAATGCTAGATGGATACTTTGTATGTCATTATCTTTTCTATATACATATGCACGTTCACTTGTTCTCTAGTTGTGAATGTAGAATTTACATAGATCTTTACACATAGCATGGATGTTTGGCACTGCACCTCTTACCAATCCCACTTAGGCTCCTGGGGCATCTACTTTCCTACCTTTACACACTACAGGTGTTATTATTTCATTTTATACTACTTCTTATTCTTACTAGAAAACTAATCTATCGATATATACACGTCTTGACATACTTTCAATCTTTCTAACATGCTAATGGTTGCTTCATGTGTAACATTTGTCCTGGCAGAGCTATTTGCCACCATGGTTGTCTGATACTTTGTTTGCTCTTGTCTTCTATTATATGCCATTATTTGTGGGTTATACCCTATGTCTTGCTTGTTCATTGCTTGTATGCTTTTGGCCACATCGGCCCTGATTGTTTTGTGACATTGTGAGCGATGTACCATGTTTGAAACCCGCTTTTACGGTCTACATTGCTTGCACTATTTCTTGTCTACATTGTCTTCTTGCTTGCTAGATTACACACTGTCTTCTATATGTGTATTTGTCTTGTTTACACTAACACATGCTTCTAGCCACTTTATTTGTGTATGCTTTGGTTTTTACCAATCACATTCCCCCTCAAGGGTAACAGTTTCATATCAAAGCATCCTTTCCTCTCTTATGGGTCACATCCTCATAAAGAACGCCGCATGCACCCCAAATGAGGGGGCATACATTGGGTGAATCAATCACCCCATACAATAGTACATAATTATAGTTCAAGCCTATAATGTATAGGAACAACACAATCTACGATTACATAAATTACACAGTGCTTTTGACTTGTGTCCTTAACACAACACAAACTCCAAAGTGCTCAGATACAAACATTAGCACTTGGGCACTCTTGACCTTTCTTGGGTGCCTATGATTAGGGGCAATTACGATTATGTTGTAAATACCTAAAATCCACCTACGTAGTTTTAGTATTGTTAGCAAATGGATTTGCACGCATACAAATGACATGCAACAGTCAGGGGACAAAGTCCCTCCTCGATGAAGGTGAGGTTACCTTTATTGAAAACCAAAACTATATTTTCATCTATACATTCAAAATTGTATGTGGGGGTGTTTTGGGACATCGAATGGAAAGAATTTTGAATGAGGGAAATGGAATGGAATGAAGGAAAGGAATGGATGGAAGGAATATACAATAGTTAGGTAAAAAGAGAGCCTAATATCGTATAGAGGAAGAACAACAATGACTAACAAACTCAAATAAAATTGAATTTGAATCAACTAAACAAGAATAAATGAAAGGAAACACACGTGAGTAAGTAAATATCTTATCTTAATCACTCGTGAACAAGAAAAATAAATTAATAATGTTGAGAATGAGATCAAAGATAGTATTCGCATGCAAGATTTAAACACTAACATATAATGAACATAAGAACATCAAATGCTACAAGAGATAATGAATGAGACACAAAGTTCATATTTCATTAACTCTCCAAAATGTCTTCACAAAGGAACACATTTTCTTTCTTCAAACAAATCTTGTACAAAATTATTCTTCTCCTCCCTCAAAGTTGCCCTTTACAAATGAGCCCCTAACTTCCTTTTATAACCCAAAATTGGTTACCATGTAGTTAGGGTTTACATGAACATTAAATTAGGGCACCTTAAGTGACTTTGAAATTTTCAACTAACTTTTAAATAGTAACTTGAACTTATAAATCACTTAAGTGATCAAAAGTATGCTAAAAATGAGTTTAATAATAACATCACTTTAAAATACCACATTAAAACATAAAACAAGACCCAATGCCTTATCCATTAAAGTGGGGTCTGTCTATCTCAATCATATGAGAAATGGACTCTCCCACTTTGTTAGATACTAAAATGTTATCTCCTCATCCCATTGGTGAAATTAGGATTTGTCACATTTTCCAATTGAAAAGATCTGAACCTTTCTAATGTCTCGAACATCTTCTCTTCTTCAGAAGGTTCACTTGGTTGAAGCACAACCTCGCAGAACACCTACAATTCCAAAATCCTACTTGGCATATTATTTAGGTTAATCATTTTTATTGAGCATCCTCAAACAGGTTCCTCAATTTGATGCAACATTCCATTGAAGTAGAGGAGAAGTTGATGGAAGGAATGTACATGTCCTTAAACAATTGTGAGAATTGTTCCTCAACATGTTTTGATGAATGCCTTTGATTATGATCGTCTACAAAATCACAACGGATTTCAGATATGAAATCATGAATTGAGGTGAGTGAAATGGAAATTTAGTTGCATATGCTTTCATAATGAATCTTGGAATCTTTGAGAAGCATCTTCCGTGAATTGAGATGTAAACACCATAGAAAGCATGTCCCTCGGCATTCGAATTCAAGGATCCCTTCAATGGCTAGAATGGTAGATTCCATATTCATCATCTCTTATAGACTCCATCCAGATTTGATATGCTAGAAGGAAAAGATTCCTCAAAAGGAAGGATTGGATCTAGGTATGCACTAATGTCTTCATGGAGCTTTACGGATGCTTCGATTGTCTTTCTCCCAAAAATGAAAATTTTCGAAAGCCGTGGATTTAGTGACATGGCCCAAAGTGTTTACCTTCTTGGAAAATTGAGTGTTTCTTCATCGGGGGCAGCCACTCCATCAGATACTGGAAAAGTGGAGGATATTAGATTTATCAGATGTTGAACATAATTCACCAACTAATTCTTTTCGGCCTTGAGTTGAGAATTCTGAGATTTATATTTCTCAAGCCTTCTTAACACAATATCCATGGAATCTCGGGCCATTGCCATGTCACTTTCCAATGTAGACTTCCCAAGTCCAAGCCTGGATACTTCATAGTCAGTAGACGTCATGGCATTACATTCCTTCTCGACTTGGGGAATGACAAGGTCTGCAAATTTGTTTCCATCTCCATCCACCATTATTCTAGAGAACACTTTAGGCTTCTTGGGGATGAAATCATTTGAAAGCTTAGAAAGGGCATCAAAGTCAATATTGATTACCTTGACAACCCTATTTCTTTTCTTGACTTCATATTCAACCCAAGAAGGGGTCTCTTTGACCAATTTTGCACACAAAAGCCTAGAGTTTGAAGTAACATTCACACCATTCTCGACATCATTGGATTCTACAAGATTTCTTTCCACAACATCAATCCTTGAGGAAATAACTTTGACATCGACCTCCTGAACCTCAGGGAAACCTTGAGAAACCTCTTCGTGAACTAGGGGTTCAAGAGCATTTGATATTTGGACCACTTGCACTTGAGTAGACTCTTGTGCATGACATGGCTGAGTAGTTTTTATGATGAGCTTCCTTGAACTATTAGTAATGTGATTAGATGAGTCTCTACTCAAAGTGGAAAACCCCGAGACACGTTCTCTTCCTTCAATAGGGCTAGGACCCTTGGATGTTTCTCCTCATGACATCTTATTTGGAGAAGTGGATTTGGGAAACCATTCTTTCCTTGCTTGATGTGTATGGGTTGATGGCATGGAGGTTAACTGAGAAGAGGTTTTAGTCAACTGGAGACCTCCTCGTGTTGGTAATTTTTTTGGTCCTAGGGTATGAACTTGGATGGATGGTAACTTACAATTTTTCATTCATACCTGTGCTATGCTCCTTTCTATAATCGATTGTTTTCAGTAATCAAGAGAGAATGCATCTCTCTTAGTCCAATCAACTCGGGGCAATGGAGTGAAGGCAAAAACATCATATGAGGGATAAATAAAATTTTCACCATCATTTACTAATGAATTTGGAGGATCTTTGATGCGAAGGCCTTGATTTGAGCAAGGGTCAGACAAGAGAATTCTCACCTTCTTACTTCATGTTCATCTCGAGCGGTAGCCCAAGACTCTTCCATGGTGGGATTGGCTTTGGTACTTCACTCGAGAGCCTTTTTCATGAATCCATTGATGTAAAATTGGGATCTCTTCACAAATGAAGTAATAAGAGAAAACTACTTCTCTCGTGAGTTGTGCATCGAAGAGATTTGGGTATTGGTATTCCCCAATTTGGATTAGGAAGTGAATGCCTGAATGGTGTTTATCAATGAGAAGACAATGAACTTGGAAAATTTATCGTGCAAGCTCCATTAATGCCCACTTATCACTGACATACTTGGGAAGCTTCCATGGAGTGCCTACAAATCCACTCACGTGAATGTAGGAAAAGGATGGGAACTAAATGAACCATGTTCCCCACTGAGAAATGACCGCCATGAAATCCTTGGAGAATCTTTCTTTTGGATTCCTATTCAAGTTTCTGATCACGTGGAAGATGAAAGAATCATTAACTCTCCTGAAGTGATGAGAGCTATTATTGAAACTCAATTGTGGATAATAGTGGAAAACACTATTTGAAGGACCCATGATGCCTTTCATCTCTAACCCAAAAATAGCTTCCTTCTGGCCACCGCATAGGTTAGGTACGATGTCATGTAGAAATTCCTAGTCATCTTCACCTCAATCAACTACTTGTGGAGAGTGTCACTAATGATGGTGGCCCAATCTACAAATTATCTCTTTGCAAGGATGATGTAGATGAACTGATACATCCATGGGTGAAAAGACCGGCAGAGGGGAGACTAAAGACTCAACTCAGAAGAGTGATCATATCACCAATTTCCTCCAAAAATTCAATGCGGTACAATTCCTTGGGAAACCGGTCAATGCGAGTCCTCTTGGTCACTAGCCAATTATTGTTGACAATTTTGGTCCACCTGAGGGGTGCTTCATCCCAAAACTATTGTTGACTATTGAGTGATGCCAACATTCTCAGGGAAATCGGGGATGTTGAGTAATTCTTTGATGTGCTCTGGTGTGATCAAAAGGAAAGGCTCGTGATTATCCTTGAAGATTCCTCACCTTTCGGGATCATAATGTTTTACGCAGGCAATGACTAACTCAGGGAATTGCACTGAAATAGGAAAATTTGTTGTTTGAGGTAGACCACTATGATAGAGCCTATTTGAGAATATGGTTTTCCCTCGCTTTCACCGATCACAAAATTGTGTTACGTTGATGTGGTCAAGATCGGTGTCGGTGATATTGTCATACACAAATTTGATAGAAGTGGGAGGAATGATCCCTTGGAATTCATATTTAAGTGTGGACTTGTTTGACCTTTCTACGGGTTTCTTTGACTTTCCGTAGATTTGTTAGGTTTTTTGGCCATTACGAATTTTGAAGAAAAACAAAGCAAACACGCAAAATGATGTTAGGTCTTAGTCTCGGACCACTGTAACCATAAGGAAAAATACGTCTCTTTATTTATTATTATTATTATTATTTAAAATAAAGAGAAAAATTTTGGGTTACAATTTTTTTACAAAATGGCAATATGAGCTCGATATAGAGCTCGGATCAATTCGAGATGAAACCCGATTTTGGAGGCAATAAAAATATCTCGTTTTGATTTTCTTCACGAGTTTAATCATGTAATATCTCTATCTTACATCAATGTTTTTGTATGTAATATGAACTGAATTCCTCAAACTTGAAGATAACTTCAGTTCCTTTGAAATCCATATGGCAATCTTTGATTCCTATCCAAAAGGTTGGGTCTTAAATACAAGAAAACTTGGGCATTGGTTCAAGTATCGGCTCAGGTAGAATTCTATAAGAGAAAGCTCAAGCTTGGAATATTTAGCCTGCACAAAAATGAAAGAAGAAAGGAACTCACCAAAAATTATTCCCTTTACTTGTACAGGTCCCGCATTGACAACTATGCGTGGGCTATTTCATTTTGTATGTGTATTGATGTAATCTTTCTGGGCCGTGTGGACGACATGACAAGCTGCGTGGGCAATGCATTTTGGGCCTTCGTGCATTTTCCTTCTCTTCACTCTTGTGTGAGAATGTGTCCCCCTTTTACTGTGTGTGGACTATTTCTTTCTTAGCCCTCATGGACTGCCTTCTCCCAGTGCAAGGCGTGTTGGGATTTGATGGAATTGGGCGGAGTGGGTTCTATTAATGAATCTATGTGACCAATGCTTCGGGTAATGTGTGGTATTTTTCTTTTGCCTTAGACTGCGTTGAACGTGTAAATAGCCGGTACATGGTTTTTCTTTCCAATTTGTAGACTTTGTTCTCTAACAACTATGTGTGGCATGTGTTGGTGAGTGTGTGGTCTTTGGTGTAGAAACAATTGTGCGTGGGAAATCTTGGATTTCCTTGTGTGTATTACCTCCTGGGTGTATAAAATTTGGAAATAAAAAGATTCAAATATTCTTCTCTGTCAATATTTCTCTTACACATCTTTTTCCGTAGAGTTTCAAGCTTTCTTGATTTGTAACCACTTCTTCCTTCTTCCCGTTAATAACCAATCTCCAATTTCTTTGGGTAGTGGGCATTAATTGCCAAGAGAATAGGGGAAGAATTTAAATCGTTGCCCATGACAATGGCAAAGTAGGCTAATAATTCCCTCCATTTCTCCACATGGGAAAATGGGAGATATTTTGTCGTTCAATATCTAGTTGGGTTGGCAAATAACAAGGGAATTTCCCACAAGCTGGGGGAAAATGAAAGCTTTGCTAGAAAGGGGAAAACGGAAGCAGAGAGCCAATTCGACATTCACGAAAAAAATTTGAGAAGCTTTTCCCATTTGGTTTTTAAAATATTAATTAATATTTTAAATAAATAAATAATTTTCCCCAAATTAAATTAATTCATTTGTTTTTGGAAAATAGGAGGAAATTAATTAAAATATTAATTAATTAATCCTAAACTTGAACCGAGCATAAAAAATGAACCGTTCATCGGAATGGGACGGAATGAAAAGCACATAATTGTTATAACAATCATAACAATTATACATTGTGGAAATAAAAGACAAATATGGTTTAAAAACCATATAACAACATTATTTAATTAATAACATTAATTAAATAATTAATTATATGATGCATAATTAATATATTAGGTAAATAATAATTAACCTAACATTCCCCCTTAATTGTGCATTGTCTCAAGGGATGAGGAGAGGAACTCTCTGAACAACTCGAACTTGTCACGTGCAAGTGACTTTGTGAAGATATATGCCCGTTGTTCAGTTGTTGGACAAAATTGAAGTTGGATGTTGTGCTTCAACACATGCTCACGTATGAAATGAACATGTACCTCAATGTGCTTTGTTCTTTCATGAAACAATGGATTGTGAACAAGTTTGAGAACACCTTCATTGTCAACATACATGGTGGTCGGTTTGTCCTGTGGTATTCCAAGTCCTTCTAGTATGCGACGTAGCCAAATCACTTCATGATAACTTCTCCTACAAAACGATACTCGACTTCTATGGAAGAATGAGAAACAAAGTGTTGTTTCTTGCTTCCCATGATATTGGTCCAGATCCCATAAAAATACAAAAATCCTGAAGTGGATTTTCTATCATCAATATTTCCTGCATGATTTGAATCTGAATATCCAATCAAGAAGAAGTTATCATTCTTCTTGTATTCTAGACCAAGATCCATTGATCCTTTGAGATATCTTAAGATGTGCCTTGCTGCTTTCCAATGACAAACTTTGGGTTCCTGCATGAACCTGGATAAATAGCTCACTGCAAAGTTGATATCTGGTCTAGTGTAGGTTAGGTAAATGAGACTCCCAATCAATTGCCGATAGAGAGTGGCACTTACCTCAGAGATGGATCTGAACGAGATAACTATAATCTGTTCTCCATAGGTGTAGAAATTGGTGTGCAATCCATCATCCTAAATTTCTCGAGCATTGTCTTGGTATATTTCATCTGAGAAACAAAGATGTGATTCTCTTTTTGCCATACTTCCAATCCAAGACAATAATGCATCAGCCCGAGATCGGTCATGTCGAACGATCGATTAAGATCTTTCTTCATTGCATCGATCATCCTCACTGAATTGCCAGTGATGACTAGATCATCGACATAGACAACAACAATCACAATCTCCCCCTTGCTTTTTGAGGTAAAGATTGGGATCGTATGGATTTCTAACAAATCCATGTTGTACGAGATGCTCATCAATCTTGATGTACCATGCCCGGGGTGCCTGTTTGAGGCCATATAGAGATTTCCTGAGTCTGCATACCTTTTCTTCTTGACTAGGTACAACATATCCCTCAAAGTTGAGTCATATAGACTTCTTCTGTAAATCTCCATTTAGAAGGCACTTTTACGTCCATTTGATGGACTTTCCAACCAAATGAGTGAAGCTAGAGAAAAGATCATCCTGATCATTTTGATCTTAGCTATGGGAGAAAATGTCTCCTCATAGTCAATGCCTTCTTTTTTGTGCATACCCCTTTGCTACTAGTCTTGCTTTATACTTGTCCACTGTCCCATCTGCTTTGTACTTCATTTTGAATATCCATCTGCATCCAATGGGTTTCTTCCCTGGTGGAAGATCGACAAGCTGCCAAGTGTTATTTTTCATCACTGATTGATATTCAGAATCCATGGCATCTTTCCAAGATTTTGACTGTAGGGCTTCCTGGACTATAGAGGGCTCATCAGATTCAATAACTCTACTCATCAAAGCAAAGTTAACTTCTTCTCTTGCTTTACTGTGAGTCCGTGGTCCAGGGTGGATGTATCCGGTGGAGCATCCATTCTTACATCTCGTAATGTGCTAGTACACCACTTGGGCATACGCTGAACTGTTCCCGTGGGTCATGGTTCTATCTGATCAACACCATCATCCCCATCTTCACTTTCATCATCTGTGGGAACATCAACTTCAATTTTTACAACTGGTGAAAAATCTACATCTGGTGAGTCTGGAGGAGGAGACTTGCTTCCTTCTTCTAAAAAAACTCAACATCTCTACTGGTGTAGACTTTTTGGTCTTAGGATCCATCAATTGTACCCAAGAGTCTCTTCACTGTACCCAATGAAGATGAGTTTTGTGACTTCATGTCCAATTTCTTTTTTTTTCTTGGGTATGTGCATGCTTGCTTTGCACCCGAATACTCTAAGGTGTGCAATAGATGGTTTCACTTTGACCATGCTTCTTGTGGTGTTACTCCTTCAAGAGCAACTATGGGCACTCTATTCAACAAATACACTACTTGTTTTTTTTGCTTCTTCCTAGAATGTCTTTGCAAGTCCAGAATCATCGATCATGCATCGCACCATTTCCATGATAGTATGATTTCTTCTCTCAACAACACCATTTTGCTGCGGTGTGTGTGGAGGAGGCATTTGTCGACAAATCTTGTGAGTTTGTAGGTAGTTTGAACTCATCACTAGTGAATTCCCCCTCTTGATCTGAGTCGAGAGTTCGATGTGATGACCAGGTTTTCATTCTCATCTCGCTACTTTGAACCTCTTGAAGGTTTCAAAAGCTTCACTTTTCTTGCAGAAGACAAAAATCCACATTTTCCTTGAATAGTCATCAACACAAAGCATGAAGTACTGAAATCCAAAATGACTTGGTTGCATTAGACCGCAAAGATTGGTATGAACTAGATCAAGCTTACCATGAGCTCGATATGTACTCTTCTGGAATGACGCTTTGTGTTGTTTTCCTGTTAGGCAGTGAGGACACTTGTCTGTATCCTTCTGAAGAGATGGTAGCCCATGTACCATATTACACCGGTGAAGTGTCTCGAGATACTTGAAACTTACATGACCAAGTCTCCGATGCCACAACTATGCTTGAGGTGGAGTTCTTAGCCACAAGTGCTTGATCATCTCTGTGACAAAATCAAGTTGGAACATGCGTCCCACATTGGAGGCTTTTGCAACTATTTTTGAGCCTCTTGATTTGTCTCGAATCAAACATGTTTTCTTTGCCTGGAATGACTATCAAAGTCAATTTTTAGGTTGTGATCAAGGAGTTGACTAATGAAAGAAAATTCTTTTTCAACCTAGGACATATAAGACATCTGATAGTCTATAGTTGTGTGAACCAAGGGGTAGAGAAATGTTCCCAATCCCTAAATTGTATATGAAGAATCATCTCCCAACGAAACATGATTTTTGATGGCGTGTCCCTCATTGAAGTAAACTGTCTCTGTGGCTGGTCATGTGTCGAGTGGCTCCCGAATCAACATACCAAACATCACTAGATGATGTGGATGGTTCACTTGATCGAGAAGTGAACAAGTAGTCTTCATTATCTGAATGTTCTTCTTGCTCAACAATATTTCCTTGTTGATGGGGTCTTCTTTTCAGTTCCCCTTTTTTGCCCTTGATTGTAGTTAGAATGTCCCTTGTGAGATTTTGTGGAGGTCCAGAGTTTCTTGATGAACCTTTCTTGTAAGTATTGTACCAACAATCTTTTAGGTCATGTCCTCTTTTACAAATTGGACATTGCTTCTTTTGTTGTTTGTCCCCTTGATACTGATTTTGATTTTGGGACTTTGATAGGAATTAGGTTTTCCTTTACCTTTTCCTTTCCATTTTTGATGTGAAGAAAGTGCCTACTCTTCTTCATCATCCTTATTGTGCATTGCTTCCTCTTGTTGCAGTAGGTTTACCAATTTGTCAAAACTAACTGTCATATCTGACAAGTTTAGTGTTGTTGTTAAAAAATATGGTATGAAGAAGGGAGTGCTCTCAGAACAATGGGAATGAGATCATCATCTTTGACCGCTTCTCCTAGGGCTAGAAGTGAAGCCCTCAATTCGTAACTCTTCTTAAGAAAGCTTCGATTTTCTCATTCTCGTTTGAACTTCAATGTGTGTAACTGACTCTACAAATTCAGAATAACATTCTTTTTTTTGGCCTCATATACTGTGCTCAACTTATCCCATGCTTCTTTGGTTGTTTTGGCATCTGAATGTGGGTTCACACACATCATCGACACTCCAAACAAGATGATGAGTTTGCTTTTGATCTCGCTTTATCAAACTTTTCATTGTTGTGTTGTATCAGTAGTTGATCTGGTCATAGTACCATTCACAACAGGCCAGATCTCTTCAAACTCAAGTTGTGTCTTGATTTTTGTCTTCCATGCAACATAGTTGTTTCCTTTGAGTAGTTGTGAATCTAAGAAGAAAAATTTGGGGGCATTAGTGCCCATTTTTTGTAAAAACACCGATAGGTTTGGCTCTTATCACTCTAGGTATAAGGTCTCCCAATCTATATACCGTCAGTCCGATATACCGAACCTTTCTATATGCCCCTTCCGATATACCCGGTGGTACGTGGAAGAAGCTCACCCTTTCTATATACCTCAAGCAGTACGTGAAAGAGGCGTTAACGTACGTGAAAGAATTCAATACGTGGTACCAAGATAATATTGAAAGGGGTCTATGTGATTATTGACACCGCTCAAAGAAATATCCTCATATGCGCGTAACTTCGCTATATACTTGGATAATTTCTCAGTCCTGGATTTATGTCATGCAATCATTCACAGATGGATGGGATGGCTCATAGTGTGTGCACTGTGACCTTATTACTCCCCATCGATTTAAAGGGTCGATGCCTAGATGATGTTATTGCAGCTATATTAGGCATTAAGTGTAGTAGTAGTCGTGATGGCTTTACCCGTAAGCACTTCCCAAGAGGCACCGTATATACTAAACGCTGCGAATGAGATCTAGGATCTCGTGAGTGTTTCAGAACCAATTTTTATTGTTTTTGAGTACAATATTCTACCAGTTTCTGAGTAGTTACAAAGTTTTGTAGTTGACTATGACAACCTACAAATTAGTGCAATATTTTGAAGTATACAAATTACATTCAAAAATTTGGAAAAATTGAATGGCAAAAAATTTTTTTTTTTTTGGGCCCGGTGGCCTCAAGCCCAAAATGACCCACTACGCCAAAAAATTGCAAAAATATAGCTGAAAATGCAATTTTTGGATAGGCCTCCTTTTGCAAAAAAATGTTCGAAATGAAAAAACAGCCTATTAGGAGAAAAATAATTTTTACCCTAAATTAGGTTTTTCTCACTAAAAATTTAGAGGCCTATTTAGTTATGACTAAATGGTTTAGTCAGTGGTTTTCCACCTAAAATCTACCTCCAACTTTGGTGGTTTCACCAAATTTTGCCCTCCAAATTTTAAAATTCAAAAACTTGTTGGGGTGGGATTTGAACCCCAAACACCTCCCACTTCTAAGTTTTTTCTTACCACTTAGGCTCTTTATGAGCGCTTAAGTATATGAAAATGAAGTATATTGTATTTAATATAAAAGAAAATGACTAACCTTTTAAAAATGCAAATGTGCAAAGATAAAGAGTCCCATGGAGTGCATGTGTGGTATGAGGTAGGGTAGTGGATTTATGGAATTTTTTTTTTGCTTAAAAACCGGATCTATATTCCTTTTATTTTTTTTTTTTCTTTTTGAACTCGTTTATTTCCGTGTATTTTTTTTTTTTGCACCATTGTTTTCAGATAGAAATTATATCTTCTTCCATTTTAATGCCTTTCCATATATATTCTATTTCACCATTTTTGCTTTTTGATCAATTTTTTTTTTTTTTTTTTGTTTTGAGATAAAGCCATGAGCTTTTTTTGCTTTGGAGCTATGTTTGCATGTGATGGTCTGAATGCTTTTTCATCGTTTTATGTAAGCAAGTTCGTTGTCTTTTTTTTTTTCTTTTTTTTTTTTGTGTAGGGACAACGTTAGTTGAGGGAGCTCGTGGAGCTACAGGGTGCGTTTTGATGGAGGAAATCTTTACCGTGCTTGCTTTACATTAGGTCATTTTCATGGTCGATCTCAAGACTCCAATCAGCTTCATTGAAATATTGTGGAAGCTCATTGCAGATCGAGGTGTAATTTAACATAACCAGTTTGGCCATAAGAAATACACACTTATAAATGCAATGTAAGCAACGAACCACTAGATTCAAACCTTGGTCATGTAGTATGAATGCTTAGCCATTTTGAATGATGTAAAAACAATGTACATAGTGCTTTTAAGAAACACGTTTTGTTCAAGCAAACTCTACAATGATAACCAACATGGTTAGATAGGGATAACACTCGATGATCGGGCTCAATGGAGTCAAATAACTTTTGCCTCTTTACAAATGAAACATCCTCCAAATTTGATGATATGAGATAAATTTATCTAAATTAACTCTAATATTAGAGATAAAACCCCTAATGGGGAAAAATTTTTTTTTAAAATGACTAAAAACAAATTTTCTTGGTGCAGAGGGCACCAAGGCAAAAAATTTGCTTTACGTTTACCTGGAATTCGCATAGAAGGTTCTGAGACTGCAGGGAGGTCTGGGAAGCTGTAGGAGGCAGCACTGGCTCTCCGGTGAAGTAGATTTCTTCTCCAAGACTTTTTCTTCCTCTCGCAACCTTCTCCAACCTTCTCAGAAACAATTCTCACCGGTACCAAATGTAGATTGAGAAAATAAGGGGGCTGGAAGCCCTGATAATTTATTAAACTCAATCAACCAAGAATACAATGGAGTGTTGCAATTCTTATAGGAATTGTACAACATATGAATACAATAATAATTGTTACAACAACTTCCAAAATGCATCCGGGAAGCACATAATTGTTATAACAATCATAACAATTATACCTGTGGAAATAAAAGACAAATATGGTTTAAAAACCATATAACAACATTATTTAATTAATAACATTAATTAAATAATTAATTATATGATGCATAATTAATATATTAGGTAAATAATAATTAAC